>JALIGW010000117.1:0-600000 GCA_023053685.1 Diadophis punctatus similis
ACACAGAGCTCAGAAATGAAAAAGAAACACATATTCATGTTTCCCAGGGTCTGGAAAGCCAAAATCTCACACCATTTTAAGATCCGAGCTTTCCCTGAGGAGTTAGCCCAGGGCGTACATCATAATTTGCCTTAGGGCTCATTTCAGCCAGAAAATTTCACTTTTGACACAGAGCTCAGAAATGAAAAGGATACACATATGCATGTTTTCCAGTGTCTGGAAAGCAAAAATCTCACATTATTTTCAGATCCGAGCTTTCCCTGTGGAGTTAGCCCAAGACGTATCTCAGAATCTGCCATTGAATTCAATTCAGCCAGAAAACTTCAGTTTTGACATACAGCTCAGAAATGAAAAGGAAACACATATCCATGTTCCCTAGGATCTGGAAAGCCAAAATCTCAAACCATTTTCAGATCCGAGCTTTCCCTGTGGAGTTAGCCCAAGACGTATCTCAGAATCTGCCATTGAACTCAATTCAGCCAGAAAACTTCACTTTTGACACAGAGCTCAGAAATGAAAAAGAAACACATATTCATGTTTCCCAGGGTCTGGAAAGCCAAAATCTCACACCATTTTCAGATCCGAGCTTTCCCTGAGGAGTTAGACCAAGGCATATCTCAGAATCTGCCATTGAATTCAATTCAGCCAGAAAACTTCAGTTTTGACATACAGCTCAGAAATGAAAAGGAAATACATATCCATGTTCCGCAGGGTCTGGAAAGCCGAATTTTCACACCATTTTCAGATCCGAGCTTTCCCTGAGGAGTGAGCCCAAGACGTATCTCAGAATTTACCTTAGGACTGAATTCCGCCCGAAAACCTCACTTTTGACACAGAACTCAGAAATGAAAAGGAAACACATATTCATGTTCCCTAGGGTCTGGAAAGCCAATATCTCACACCATTTTAAGATCCGAGCTTTCCCTGTGGAGTTAGCCCAAGTCGTATCTCAGAATCTGCCTTTGAACTCAATTCAGCCAGAAAACTTCACTTTTGACACAGAGCTCAGAAATGAAAAAGAAACACATATTCATGTTTCCCAGGGTCTGGAAAGCCAAAATCTCACACCATTTTAAGATCCGAGCTTTTCCTGAGGAGTTAGACCAAGGCATATCTCAGAATTTGTCTTAGGACTCATTTCAGCCAGAAAACCTCACTTTTGACACAGAGCTCAGAAATGAAAAAGAAACACATATTCCTGTTCCCTTGGGTCTGGAAAGCCGAATTCTCACACCATTTTGAGATCTGAGCTTTCCCTGAGGAGTTAGCCCAAGGCGTACATCATAATTTGCCTTAGGGCTCATTTCAGCCAGAAAACTTCACTTTTGACACAAAGCTCAGAAATGAAAAGGATACACATATTCATGTGTTCCAGTGTCTGGAAAGCCAAAATCTCACATCATTTTCAGATCCGAGCTTTCCCTGTGGAGTTAGCCCAAGACGTATCTCAGAATCTGCCATTGAATTCAATTCAGCCAGAAAACTTCAGTTTTGACATACAGCTCAGAAATGAAAAGGAAACACATATCCATGTTCCCTAGGGTCTGGAAAGCCAGTATCTCACACCATTTTCAGATCCGAGCTTTCCCTGAGGAGTTAGCCCAAGACGTATCTCAGAATTGGCTTAGGACTCATTTCAGCCAGAAAACTTCACTTTTGAAACAGAGATCAGAAATGAAAAGGAACACATATTCATGTTCCCTAAGGTCTGGAAAGCCAGTATCTCACACCATTTTCAGATCAGAGCTTTCCCTGTGGAGTTAGTCCAAGACGTATCTCAGAATCTGCCATTGACGTCAATTCAGCCAGAAAACCTCACTTTTGACATAGAGCTCAGAAATGAAAAAGAAACACATATTCATGTTCCGCAGGGTCTGGAAAGCCGAATTTTCACACCATTTTCAGATCCAAGCTTTCCCTGAGGAGTGAGCCCAAGACGTATCTCAGAATTTACCTTAGGACTGAATTCAGCCCGAAAACCTCACTTTTGACACAAAGCTCAGAAATGAAAAGGAAACACATATTCATGTTCCCTTGGGTCTGGAAAGCCGAATTTTCACACCATTTTCAGATCCAAGCTTTCCCTGAGGAGTGAGCCAAAGACATATCTCAGAATTTGCCTTAGGACTCATTTCAGCCAGAAAACCTCACTTTTGACACAGAGCTCAGAAATGAAAAAGAAACACATATTCATGTTTCCCAGGGTCTGGAAAGCCAATATCTCACACCATTTTCAGATCCGAGCTTTCCCTGAGGAGTTAGACCAAGGCATATCTCAGAATTTGTCTTAGGACTCATTTCAGCCAGAAAACTTCACTTTTGACACAGAGCTCAGAAATGAAAAGGAAACTCATATTCATGCTCCCTAGGGTCTGGAAAGGCAAAATCTCACACCCTTTTCAGTTCCGAGCTTTCCCTGTGGAGTTAGCCCAAGTCGTATCTCAGAATCTGCCATTGACCTCAATTCAGCCAGAAAACTTCACTTTTGACACAGAGCTCAGAAATGAAAAAGAAACCCATATTCATGTTTCCCAGGGTCTGGAAAGCCAAAATCTCACACCATTTTAAGATCCGAGCTTTCCCTGAGGAGTTAGCCCAAGGCGTACATCATAATTTGCCTTAGGGCTCATTTCAGCCAGAAAATTTCACTTTTGACACAGAGCTCAGAAATGAAAAGGATACACATATGCATGTTTTCCAGTGTCTGGAAAGCAAAAATCTCACATTATTTTCAGATCCGAGCTTTCCCTGTGGAGTTAGCCCAAGACGTATCTCAGAATCTGCCATTGAATTCAATTCAGCCAGAAAACTTCAGTTTTGACATACAGCTCAGAAATGAAAAGGAAACACATATCCATGTTCCCTAGGGTCTGGAAAGCCAAAATCTCAAACCATTTTCAGATCCGAGCTTTCCCTGTGGAGTTAGCCCAAGACGTATCTCAGAATCTGCCATTGAACTCAATTCAGCCAGAAAACTTCACTTTTGACACAGAGCTCAGAAATGAAAAAGAAACACATATTCATGTTTCCCAGGGTCTGGAAAGCCAAAATCTCACACCATTTTCAGATCCGAGCTTTCCCTGAGGAGTTAGACCAAGGCATATCTCAGAATCTGCCATTGAATTCAATTCAGCCAGAAAACTTCAGTTTTGACATACAGCTCAGAAATGAAAAGGAAATACATATCCATGTTCCGCAGGGTCTGGAAAGCCGAATTTTCACACCATTTTCAGATCCGAGCTTTCCCTGAGGAGTGAGCCCAAGACGTATCTCAGAATTTACCTTAGGACTGAATTCAGCCCGAAAACCTCACTTTTGACACAGAACTCAGAAATGAAAAGGAAACACATATTCATGTTCCCTTGGGTCTGGAAAGCCGAATTTTCACACCATTTTCAGATCCAAGCTTTCCCTGAGGAGTGAGCCAAAGACATATCTCAGAATTTGCCTTAGGACTCATTTCAGCCAGAAAACCTCACTTTTGACACAGAGCTCAGAAATGAAAAAGAAACACATATTCATGTTTCCCAGGGTCTGGAAAGCCAATATCTCACACCATTTTCAGATCCGAGCTTTCCCTGAGGAGTTAGACCAAGGCATATCTCAGAATTTGTCTTAGGACTCATTTCAGCCAGAAAACTTCACTTTTGACACAGAGCTCAGAAATGAAAAGGAAACTCATATTCATGCTCCCTAGGGTCTGGAAAGGCAAAATCTCACACCCTTTTCAGTTCCGAGCTTTCCCTGTGGAGTTAGCCCAAGTCGTATCTCAGAATCTGCCATTGACCTCAATTCAGCCAGAAAACCTCACTTTTGACACAGAGCTCAGAAATGAAAAAGAAACACATATTCATGTTTCCCAGGGTCTGGAAAGCCAAAATCTCACACCATTTTAAGATCCGAGCTTTCCCTGAGGAGTTAGCCCAGGGCGTACATCATAATTTGCCTTAGGGCTCATTTAAGCCAGAAAATTTCACTTTTGACACAGAGCTCAGAAATGAAAAGGATACACATATGCATGTTTTCCAGTGTCTGGAAAGCAAATATCTCACATTATTTTCAGATCCGAGCTTTCCCTGTGGAGTTAGCCCAAGACGAATCTCAGAATCTGCCATTGAATTCAATTCAGCCAGAAAACTTCAGTTTTGACATACAGCTCAGAAATGAAAAGGAAACACATATCCATGTTCCCTAGGATCTGGAAAGCCAAAATCTCAAACCATTTTCAGATCCGAGCTTTCCCTGTGGAGTTAGCCCAAGACGTATCTCAGAATCTGCCATTGAACTCAATTCAAACCAGAAAACTTCACTTTTGACACAGAGCTCAGAAATGAAAAGGAAAAACATATTCATATTCCCTAGGGTCTGGAAAGCCGAGTTCTCACCCCATTTTCAGATCCGAGCTTTCCCTGTGGAGTTAGCCCAAGACGTATCTCAGAATCTGCCATTGAATTCAATTCAGCCAGAAAACTTCAGTTTTGACATACAGCTCAGAAATGAAAAGGAAACACATATCCATGTTCCCTAGGATCTGGAAAGCCAAAATCTCAAACCATTTTCAGATCCGAGCTTTCCCTGTGGAGTTAGCCCAAGACGTATCTCAGAATCTGCCATTGAACTCAATTCAAACCAGAAAACTTCACTTTTGACACAGAGCTCAGAAATGAAAAGGAAAAACATATTCATATTCCCTAGGGTCTGGAAAGCCGAGTTCTCACCCCATTTTCAGATCCGAGCTTTCCCTGTGGAGTTAGCCCAAGACGTATCTCAGAATCTGCCTTTGAACTCAATTCAGCCAGAAAACTTCACTTTTGACACAGAGCTCAGAAATGAAAAAGAAACACATATTCATGTTTCCCAGGGTCTGGAAAGCCAAAATCTCACACCATTTTAAGATCCGAGCTTTTCCTGAGGAGTTAGCCCAAGGCGTACATCATAATTTGCCTTAGGGCTCATTTCAGCCAGAAAACTTCACTTTTGACACAAAGCTCAGAAATGAAAAGGATACACATATTCAGGTGTTCCAGTGTCTGGAAAGCCAAAATCTCACATCATTTTCAGATCCGAGCTTTCCCTGTGGAGTTAGCCCAAGACGTATCTCAGAATCTGCCATTGAATTCAATTCAGCCAGAAAACTTCAGTTTTGACATACAGCTCAGAAATGAAAAGGAAACACATATCCATGTTCCCTAGGGTCTGGAAAGCCAGTATCTCACACCATTTTCAGATCCGAGCTTTCCCTGAGGAGTTAGCCCAAGAAGTATCTCAGAATTGGCTTAGGACTCATTTCAGCCAGAAAACTTCACTTTTGAAACAGAGATCAGAAATGAAAAGGAACACATATTCATGTTCCCTAAGGTCTGGAAAGCCAGTATCTCACACCATTTTCAGATCAGAGCTTTCCCTGTGGAGTTAGTCCAAGACGTATCTCAGAATCTGCCATTGACGTCAATTCAGCCAGAAAACCTCACTTTTGACATAGAGCTCAGAAATGAAAAAGAAACACATATTCATGTTCCGCAGGGTCTGGAAAGCCGAATTTTCACACCATTTTCAGATCCAAGCTTTCCCTGAGGAGTGAGCCCAAGACGTATCTCAGAATTTACCTTAGGACTGAATTCAGCCCGAAAACCTCACTTTTGACACAAAGCTCAGAAATGAAAAGGAAACACATATTCATGTTCCCTTGGGTCTGGAAAGCCGAATTTTCACACCATTTTCAGATCCAAGCTTTCCCTGAGGAGTGAGCCAAAGACATATCTCAGAATTTGCCTTAGGACTCATTTCAGCCAGAAAACCTCACTTTTGACACAGAGCTCAGAAATGAAAAAGAAACACATATTCATGTTTCCCAGGGTCTGGAAAGCCAAAATCTCACACCATTTTCAAATCCGATCTTTCCCTGAGGAGTTAGACCAAGGCATATCTCCGAATTTGTCTTAGGACTCATTTCAGCCAGAAAACTTCACTTTTGACACAGAGCTCAGAAATGAAAAGGAAACTCATATTCATGCTCCCTAGGGTCTGGAAAGGCAAAATCTCACACCCTTTTCAGTTCCGAGCTTTCCCTGTGGAGTTAGCCCAAGTCGTATCTCAGAATCTGCCATTGACCTCAATTCAGCCAGAAAACTTCACTTTTGACACAGAGCTCAGAAATGAAAAAGAAACACATATTCATGTTTCCCAGGGTCTGGAAAGCCAAAATCTCACACCATTTTAAGATCCGAGCTTTTCCTGAGGAGTTAGCCCAAGACGTATCTCAGAATTTGCCTTAGGACTCATTTCAGCCAGAAAACCTCACTTTTGAGACAGAGCTAAGAAATGAAAAAGAAAAACATATTCATATTCCCTAGGGTCTGGAAAGCCGAGTTCTCACCCCATTTTCAGATCCGAGCTTTCCCTCTGGAGTAAGCCCAAGACGTATCTCAGAATTTCCCATTGAACTCAATTCAGCCAGAAAACTTCACTTTTGACACAGAGCTCAGAAATGAAAAAGAAACACATATTCATGTTTCCCAGGGTCTGGAAAGCCAAAATCTCACACCATTTTAAGATCCGAGCTTTTCCTGAGGAGTTAGCCCAAGACGTATCTCAGAATTTGCCTTAGGACTCATTTCAGCCAGAAAACCTCACTTTTGAGACAGAGCTAAGAAATGAAAAAGAAAAACATATTCATATTCCCTAGGGTCTGGAAAGCCGAGTTCTCACCCCATTTTCAGATCCGAGCTTTCCCTCTGGAGTTAGCCCAAGACGTATCTCAGAATTTCCCATTGAATTCAATTCAGCCAGAAAACTTCAGTTTTGACATACAGCTCAGAAATGAAAAGGAAACACATATCCATGTTCCCTAGGGTCTGGAAAGCCAGTATCTCACACCATTTTCAGATCCGAGCTTTCCCTGAGGAGTTAGACCAAGGCATATCTCCGAATTTGTCTTAGGACTCATTTCAGCCAGAAAACTTCACTTTTGACACAGAGCTCAGAAATGAAAAGGAAACTCATATTCATGCTCCCTAGGGTCTGGAAAGGCAAAATCTAACACCCTTTTCAGTTCCGAGCTTTCCCTGTGGAGTTAGCCCAAGTCGTATCTCAGAATCTGCCATTGACCTAAATTCAGCCAGAAAACTTCACTTTTGACACAGAGCTCAGAAATGAAAAAGAAACACTTATTCATGTTTCCCAGGGTCTGGAAAGCCAAAATCTCACACCATTTTAAGATCCGAGCTTTTCCTGAGGAGTTAGACCAAGGCATATCTCAGAATTTGTCTTAGGACTCATTTCAGCCAGAAAACCTCACTTTTGACACAGAGCTCAGAAATGAAAAAGAAACACATATTCCTGTTCCCTTGGGTCTGGAAAGCCGAATTCTCACACCATTTTGAGATCCGAGCTTTCCCTGAGGAGTTAGCCCAAGGCATATCTCAGAATTTGTCTTAGGACTCATTTCAGCCAGAAAACCTCACTTTTGACACAGAGCTCAGAAATGAAAAGGATACACATATTCATGTGTTCCAGTGTCTGGAAAGCCAAAATCTCACATCATTTTCAGATCCGAGCTTTCCCTGTGGAGTTAGCCCAAGACGTATCTCAGAATCTGCCATTGAATTCAATTCAGCCAGAAAACTTCAGTTTTGACATACAGCTCAGAAATGAAAAGGAAATACATATCCATGTTCCGCAGGGTCTGGAAAGCCGAATTTTCACACCATTTTCAGATCCGAGCTTTCCCTGAGGAGTGAGCCCAAGACGTATCTCAGAATTTGCCTTAGGACTCATTTCAGCCAGAAAACCTCACTTTTGACACAGAGCTCAGAAATGAAAAAGAAACACATATTCATGTTTCCCAGGGTCTGGAAAGCCAATATCTCACACCATTTTCAGATCCGAGCTTTCCCTGAGGAGTTAGACCAAGGCATATCTCAGAATTTGTCTTAGGACTCATTTCAGCCAGAAAACTTCACTTTTGACACAGAGCTCAGAAATGAAAAGGAAACTCATATTCATGCTCCCTAGGGTCTGGAAAGGCAAAATCTCACACCCTTTTCAGTTCCGAGCTTTCCCTGTGGAGTTAGCCCAAGTCGTATCTCAGAATCTGCCATTGACCTCAATTCAGCCAGAAAACTTCACTTTTGACACAGAGCTCAGAAATGAAAAAGAAACCCATATTCATGTTTCCCAGGGTCTGGAAAGCCAAAATCTCACACCATTTTAAGATCCGAGCTTTCCCTGAGGAGTTAGCCCAAGGCGTACATCATAATTTGCCTTAGGGCTCATTTCAGCCAGAAAATTTCACTTTTGACACAGAGCTCAGAAATGAAAAGGATACACATATGCATGTTTTCCAGTGTCTGGAAAGCAAAAATCTCACATTATTTTCAGATCCGAGCTTTCCCTGTGGAGTTAGCCCAAGACGTATCTCAGAATCTGCCATTGAATTCAATTCAGCCAGAAAACTTCAGTTTTGACATACAGCTCAGAAATGAAAAGGAAACACATATCCATGTTCCCTAGGGTCTGGAAAGCCAAAATCTCAAACCATTTTCAGATCCGAGCTTTCCCTGTGGAGTTAGCCCAAGACGTATCTCAGAATCTGCCATTGAACTCAATTCAGCCAGAAAACTTCACTTTTGACACAGAGCTCAGAAATGAAAAAGAAACACATATTCATGTTTCCCAGGGTCTGGAAAGCCAAAATCTCACACCATTTTCAGATCCGAGCTTTCCCTGAGGAGTTAGACCAAGGCATATCTCAGAATCTGCCATTGAATTCAATTCAGCCAGAAAACTTCAGTTTTGACATACAGCTCAGAAATGAAAAGGAAATACATATCCATGTTCCGCAGGGTCTGGAAAGCCGAATTTTCACACCATTTTCAGATCCGAGCTTTCCCTGAGGAGTGAGCCCAAGACGTATCTCAGAATTTACCTTAGGACTGAATTCAGCCCGAAAACCTCACTTTTGACACAGAACTCAGAAATGAAAAGGAAACACATATTCATGTTCCCTTGGGTCTGGAAAGCCGAATTTTCACACCATTTTCAGATCCAAGCTTTCCCTGAGGAGTGAGCCAAAGACATATCTCAGAATTTGCCTTAGGACTCATTTCAGCCAGAAAACCTCACTTTTGACACAGAGCTCAGAAATGAAAAAGAAACACATATTCATGTTTCCCAGGGTCTGGAAAGCCAATATCTCACACCATTTTCAGATCCGAGCTTTCCCTGAGGAGTTAGACCAAGGCATATCTCAGAATTTGTCTTAGGACTCATTTCAGCCAGAAAACTTCACTTTTGACACAGAGCTCAGAAATGAAAAGGAAACTCATATTCATGCTCCCTAGGGTCTGGAAAGGCAAAATCTCACACCCTTTTCAGTTCCGAGCTTTCCCTGTGGAGTTAGCCCAAGTCGTATCTCAGAATCTGCCATTGACCTCAATTCAGCCAGAAAACCTCACTTTTGACACAGAGCTCAGAAATGAAAAAGAAACACATATTCATGTTTCCCAGGGTCTGGAAAGCCAAAATCTCACACCATTTTAAGATCCGAGCTTTCCCTGAGGAGTTAGCCCAGGGCGTACATCATAATTTGCCTTAGGGCTCATTTCAGCCAGAAAATTTCACTTTTGACACAGAGCTCAGAAATGAAAAGGATACACATATGCATGTTTTCCAGTGTCTGGAAAGCAAAAATCTCACATTATTTTCAGATCCGAGCTTTCCCTGTGGAGTTAGCCCAAGACGTATCTCAGAATCTGCCATTGAATTCAATTCAGCCAGAAAACTTCAGTTTTGACATACAGCTCAGAAATGAAAAGGAAACACATATCCATGTTCCCTAGGATCTGGAAAGCCAAAATCTCAAACCATTTTCAGATCCGAGCTTTCCCTGTGGAGTTAGCCCAAGACGTATCTCAGAATCTGCCATTGAACTCAATTCAGCCAGAAAACTTCACTTTTGACACAGAGCTCAGAAATGAAAAGGAAACACATATTCATGTTTCCCAGGGTCTGGAAAGCCAAAATCTCACACCATTTTCAGATCCGAGCTTTCCCTGAGGAGTTAGACCAAGGCATATCTCAGAATCTGCCATTGAATTCAATTCAGCCAGAAAACTTCAGTTTTGACATACAGCTCAGAAATGAAAAGGAAATACATATCCATGTTCCGCAGGGTCTGGAAAGCCGAATTTTCACACCATTTTCAGATCCGAGCTTTCCCTGAGGAGTGAGCCCAAGACGTATCTCAGAATTTACCTTAGGACTGAATTCAGCCCGAAAACCTCACTTTTGACACAGAACTCAGAAATGAAAAGGAAACACATATTCATGCTCCCTAGGGTCTGGAAAGGCAAAATCTCACACCCTTTTCAGTTCCGAGCTTTCCCTGTGGAGTTAGCCCAAGTCGTATCTCAGAATCTGCCATTGACCTCAATTCAGCCAGAAAACCTCACTTTTGACACAGAGCTCAGAAATGAAAAAGAAACACATATTCATGTTTCCCAGGGTCTGGAAAGCCAAAATCTCACACCATTTTAAGATCCGAGCTTTCCCTGAGGAGTTAGCCCAGGGCGTACATCATAATTTGCCTTAGGGCTCATTTCAGCCAGAAAATTTCACTTTTGACACAGAGCTCAGAAATGAAAAGGATACACATATGCATGTTTTCCAGTGTCTGGAAAGCAAAAATCTCACATTATTTTCAGATCCGAGCTTTCCCTGTGGAGTTAGCCCAAGACGTATCTCAGAATCTGCCATTGAATTCAATTCAGCCAGAAAACTTCAGTTTTGACATACAGCTCAGAAATGAAAAGGAAACACATATCCATGTTCCCTAGGATCTGGAAAGCCAAAATCTCAAACCATTTTCAGATCCGAGCTTTCCCTGTGGAGTTAGCCCAAGACGTATCTCAGAATCTGCCATTGAACTCAATTCAGCCAGAAAACTTCACTTTTGACACAGAGCTCAGAAATGAAAAAGAAACACATATTCATGTTTCCCAGGGTCTGGAAAGCCAAAATCTCACACCATTTTCAGATCCGAGCTTTCCCTGAGGAGTTAGACCAAGGCATATCTCAGAATCTGCCATTGAATTCAATTCAGCCAGAAAACTTCAGTTTTGACATACAGCTCAGAAATGAAAAGGAAATACATATCCATGTTCCGCAGGGTCTGGAAAGCCGAATTTTCACACCATTTTCAGATCCGAGCTTTCCCTGAGGAGTGAGCCCAAGACGTATCTCAGAATTTACCTTAGGACTGAATTCAGCCCGAAAACCTCACTTTTGACACAGAACTCAGAAATGAAAAGGAAACACATATTCATGTTCCCTAGGGTCTGGAAAGCCAATATCTCACACCATTTTAAGATCCGAGCTTTCCCTGTGGAGTTAGCCCAAGTCGTATCTCAGAATCTGCCTTTGAACTCAATTCAGCCAGAAAACTTCACTTTTGACACAGAGCTCAGAAATGAAAAAGAAACACATATTCATGTTTCCCAGGGTCTGGAAAGCCAAAATCTCACACCATTTTAAGATCCGAGCTTTTCCTGAGGAGTTAGACCAAGGCATATCTCAGAATTTGTCTTAGGACTCATTTCAGCCACAAAACCTCACTTTTGACACAGAGCTCAGAAATGAAAAAGAAACACATATTCCTGTTCCCTTGGGTCTGGAAAGCCGAATTCTCACACCATTTTGAGATCTGAGCTTTCCCTGAGGAGTTAGCCCAAGGCGTACATCATAATTTGCCTTAGGGCTCATTTCAGCCAGAAAACTTCACTTTTGACACAAAGCTCAGAAATGAAAAGGATACACATATTCATGTGTTCCAGTGTCTGGAAAGCCAAAATCTCACATCATTTTCAGATCCGAGCTTTCCCTGTGGAGTTAGCCCAAGACGTATCTCAGAATCTGCCATTGAATTCAATTCAGCCAGAAAACTTCAGTTTTGACATACAGCTCAGAAATGAAAAGGAAACACATATCCATGTTCCCTAGGGTCTGGAAAGCCAGTATCTCACACCATTTTCAGATCCGAGCTTTCCCTGAGGAGTTAGCCCAAGACGTATCTCAGAATTGGCTTAGGACTCATTTCAGCCAGAAAACTTCACTTTTGAAACAGAGATCAGAAATGAAAAGGAACACATATTCATGTTCCCTAAGGTCTGGAAAGCCAGTATCTCACACCATTTTCAGATCAGAGCTTTCCCTGTGGAGTTAGTCCAAGACGTATCTCAGAATCTGCCATTGACGTCAATTCAGCCAGAAAACCTCACTTTTGACATAGAGCTCAGAAATGAAAAAGAAACACATATTCATGTTCCGCAGGGTCTGGAAAGCCGAATTTTCACACCATTTTCAGATCCAAGCTTTCCCTGAGGAGTGAGCCCAAGACGTATCTCAGAATTTACCTTAGGACTGAATTCAGCCTGAAAACCTCACTTTTGACACAAAGCTCAGAAATGAAAAGGAAACACATATTCATGTTCCCTTGGGTCTGGAAAGCCGAATTTTCACACCATTTTCAGATCCAAGCTTTCCCTGAGGAGTGAGCCAAAGACATATCTCAGAATTTGCCTTAGGACTCATTTCAGCCAGAAAACCTCACTTTTGACACAGAGCTCAGAAATGAAAAAGAAACACATATTCATGTTTCCCAGGGTCTGGAAAGCCAATATCTCACACCATTTTCAGATCCGAGCTTTCCCTGAGGAGTTAGACCAAGGCATATCTCAGAATTTGTCTTAGGACTCATTTCAGCCAGAAAACTTCACTTTTGACACAGAGCTCAGAAATGAAAAGGAAACTCATATTCATGCTCCCTAGGGTCTGGAAAGGCAAAATCTCACACCCTTTTCAGTTCCGAGCTTTCCCTGTGGAGTTAGCCCAAGTCGTATCTCAGAATCTGCCATTGACCTCAATTCAGCCAGAAAACTTCACTTTTGACACAGAGCTCAGAAATGAAAAAGAAACCCATATTCATGTTTCCCAGGGTCTGGAAAGCCAAAATCTCACACCATTTTAAGATCCGAGCTTTCCCTGAGGAGTTAGCCCAAGGCGTACATCATAATTTGCCTTAGGGCTCATTTCAGCCAGAAAATTTCACTTTTGACACAGAGCTCAGAAATGAAAAGGATACACATATGCATGTTTTCCAGTGTCTGGAAAGCAAAAATCTCACATTATTTTCAGATCCGAGCTTTCCCTGTGGAGTTAGCCCAAGACGTATCTCAGAATCTGCCATTGAATTCAATTCAGCCAGAAAACTTCAGTTTTGACATACAGCTCAGAAATGAAAAGGAAACACATATCCATGTTCCCTAGGGTCTGGAAAGCCAAAATCTCAAACCATTTTCAGATCCGAGCTTTCCCTGTGGAGTTAGCCCAAGACGTATCTCAGAATCTGCCATTGAACTCAATTCAGCCAGAAAACTTCACTTTTGACACAGAGCTCAGAAATGAAAAAGAAACACATATTCATGTTTCCCAGGGTCTGGAAAGCCAAAATCTCACACCATTTTCAGATCCGAGCTTTCCCTGAGGAGTTAGACCAAGGCATATCTCAGAATCTGCCATTGAATTCAATTCAGCCAGAAAACTTCAGTTTTGACATACAGCTCAGAAATGAAAAGGAAATACATATCCATGTTCCGCAGGGTCTGGAAAGCCGAATTTTCACACCATTTTCAGATCCGAGCTTTCCCTGAGGAGTGAGCCCAAGACGTATCTCAGAATTTACCTTAGGACTGAATTCAGCCCGAAAACCTCACTTTTGACACAGAACTCAGAAATGAAAAGGAAACACATATTCATGTTCCCTTGGGTCTGGAAAGCCGAATTTTCACACCATTTTCAGATCCAAGCTTTCCCTGAGGAGTGAGCCAAAGACATATCTCAGAATTTGCCTTAGGACTCATTTCAGCCAGAAAACCTCACTTTTGACACAGAGCTCAGAAATGAAAAAGAAACACATATTCATGTTTCCCAGGGTCTGGAAAGCCAATATCTCACACCATTTTCAGATCCGAGCTTTCCCTGAGGAGTTAGACCAAGGCATATCTCAGAATTTGTCTTAGGACTCATTTCAGCCAGAAAACTTCACTTTTGACACAGAGCTCAGAAATGAAAAGGAAACTCATATTCATGCTCCCTAGGGTCTGGAAAGGCAAAATCTCACACCCTTTTCAGTTCCGAGCTTTCCCTGTGGAGTTAGCCCAAGTCGTATCTCAGAATCTGCCATTGACCTCAATTCAGCCAGAAAACCTCACTTTTGACACAGAGCTCAGAAATGAAAAAGAAACACATATTCATGTTTCCCAGGGTCTGGAAAGCCAAAATCTCACACCATTTTAAGATCCGAGCTTTCCCTGAGGAGTTAGCCCAGGGCGTACATCATAATTTGCCTTAGGGCTCATTTCAGCCAGAAAATTTCACTTTTGACACAGAGCTCAGAAATGAAAAGGATACACATATGCATGTTTTCCAGTGTCTGGAAAGCAAAAATCTCACATTATTTTCAGATCCGAGCTTTCCCTGTGGAGTTAGCCCAAGACGAATCTCAGAATCTGCCATTGAATTCAATTCAGCCAGAAAACTTCAGTTTTGACATACAGCTCAGAAATGAAAAGGAAACACATATCCATGTTCCCTAGGATCTGGAAAGCCAAAATCTCAAACCATTTTCAGATCCGAGCTTTCCCTGTGGAGTTAGCCCAAGACGTATCTCAGAATCTGCCATTGAACTCAATTCAAACCAGAAAACTTCACTTTTGACACAGAGCTCAGAAATGAAAAGGAAAAACATATTCATATTCCCTAGGGTCTGGAAAGCCGAGTTCTCACCCCATTTTCAGATCCGAGCTTTCCCTGTGGAGTTAGCCCAAGACGTATCTCAGAATCTGCCATTGAATTCAATTCAGCCAGAAAACTTCAGTTTTGACATACAGCTCAGAAATGAAAAGGAAACACATATCCATGTTCCCTAGGATCTGGAAAGCCAAAATCTCAAACCATTTTCAGATCCGAGCTTTCCCTGTGTAGTTAGCCCAAGACGTATCTCAGAATCTGCCATTGAACTCAATTCAAACCAGAAAACTTCACTTTTGACACAGAGCTCAGAAATGAAAAGGAAAAACATATTCATATTCCCTAGGGTCTGGAAAGCCGAGTTCTCACCCCATTTTCAGATCCGAGCTTTCCCTGTGGAGTTAGCCCAAGACGTATCTCAGAATTTCCCATTGAACTCAATTCATCCAGAAAACTTCACTTTTGACACAGAGCTCAGAAATTAAAAAGAAACACATATTCATGTTCCCTAGGGTCTGGAAAGCCAATATCTCACACCATTTTAAGATCCGAGCTTTCCCTGTGGAGTTAGCCCAAATCGTATCTCAGAATCTGCCTTTGAACTCAATTCAGCCAGAAAACTTCACTTTTGACACAGAGCTCAGAAATGAAAAAGAAACACATATTCATGTTTCCCAGGGTCTGGAAAGCCAAAATCTCACACCATTTTAAGATCCGAGCTTTTCCTGAGGAGTTAGCCCAAGGCGTACATCATAATTTGCCTTAGGGCTCATTTCAGCCAGAAAACTTCACTTTTGACACAAAGCTCAGAAATGAAAAGGATACACATATTCAGGTGTTCCAGTGTCTGGAAAGCCAAAATCTCACATCATTTTCAGATCCGAGCTTTCCCTGTGGAGTTAGCCCAAGACGTATCTCAGAATCTGCCATTGAATTCAATTCAGCCAGAAAACTTCAGTTTTGACATACAGCTCAGAAATGAAAAGGAAACACATATCCATGTTCCCTAGGGTCTGGAAAGCCAGTATCTCACACCATTTTCAGATCCGAGCTTTCCCTGAGGAGTTAGCCCAAGAAGTATCTCAGAATTGGCTTAGGACTCATTTCAGCCAGAAAACTTCACTTTTGAAACAGAGATCAGAAATGAAAAGGAACACATATTCATGTTCCCTAAGGTCTGGAAAGCCAGTATCTCACACCATTTTCAGATCAGAGCTTTCCCTGTGGAGTTAGTCCAAGACGTATCTCAGAATCTGCCATTGACGTCAATTCAGCCAGAAAACCTCACTTTTGACATAGAGCTCAGAAATGAAAAAGAAACACATATTCATGTTCCGCAGGGTCTGGAAAGCCGAATTTTCACACCATTTTCAGATCCAAGCTTTCCCTGAGGAGTGAGCCCAAGACGTATCTCAGAATTTACCTTAGGACTGAATTCAGCCCGAAAACCTCACTTTTGACACAAAGCTCAGAAATGAAAAGGAAACACATATTCATGTTCCCTTGGGTCTGGAAAGCCGAATTTTCACACCATTTTCAGATCCAAGCTTTCCCTGAGGAGTGAGCCAAAGACATATCTCAGAATTTGCCTTAGGACTCATTTCAGCCAGAAAACCTCACTTTTGACACAGAGCTCAGAAATGAAAAAGAAACACATATTCATGTTTCCCAGGGTCTGGAAAGCCAAAATCTCACACCATTTTCAAATCCGATCTTTCCCTGAGGAGTTAGACCAAGGCATATCTCCGAATTTGTCTTAGGACTCATTTCAGCCAGAAAACTTCACTTTTGACACAGAGCTCAGAAATGAAAAGGAAACTCATATTCATGCTCCCTAGGGTCTGGAAAGGCAAAATCTCACACCCTTTTCAGTTCCGAGCTTTCCCTGTGGAGTTAGCCCAAGTCGTATCTCAGAATCTGCCATTGACCTCAATTCAGCCAGAAAACTTCACTTTTGACACAGAGCTCAGAAATGAAAAAGAAACACATATTCATGTTTCCCAGGGTCTGGAAAGCCAAAATCTCACACCATTTTAAGATCCGAGCTTTTCCTGAGGAGTTAGCCCAAGACGTATCTCAGAATTTGCCTTAGGACTCATTTCAGCCAGAAAACCTCACTTTTGAGACAGAGCTAAGAAATGAAAAAGAAAAACATATTCATATTCCCTAGGGTCTGGAAAGCCGAGTTCTCACCCCATTTTCAGATCCGAGCTTTCCCTCTGGAGTAAGCCCAAGACGTATCTCAGAATTTCCCATTGAACTCAATTCATCCAGAAAACTTCACTTTTGACACAGAGCTCAGAAATTAAAAAGAAACACATATTCATGTTCCCCAAGGTCTGGAAATCCAAATTCTCACACCAATTTCAGATCCGAGCTTTTCCTGAGGAGTTAGCCCAAGACGTATCTCAGAATTTGCCTTAGGACTCATTTCAGCCAGAAAACCTCACTTTTGAGACAGAGCTCAGAAATGAAAAAGAAAAACATATTCATGTTTCCCAGGGTCTGGAAAGCCAAAATCATACACCATTTTCAGGTCCGAGCTTTCCCTGAGGAGTTAGACAAAGGAGTATCTCAGAATTTGCCTTAGGACTCATTTCAGCCAGAAAACCTCACTTTTGACACAGAGCTCAGAAATGAAAAAGAAACACATATTCCTGTTCCCTAGGGTCTGGAAAGCCGAATTTTCACACCATTTTCAGATCCAAGCTTTCCCTGAGGAATTAGCCTAAGACGTATCTCATAATTTGCCATTGAACTTAATTCAGCCAGAAAACTTCACTTTTGACACAGAGCTCAGAAATGAAAAGGAAACACATATTCATGTTCCCTAGGGTCTGGAAAGCCAAAATCTCACACCATATTCAGATCTGAGCTTTCCTTGAGGAGTTAGACAAAGGCGTATCTCAGAATTTGACTTAGGGCTTATTTCAGCCAGAAAACTTCACTTTTGACACAGAGCTCAGAAATGAAAAGGAAACACATATTCATGTTCCCTAGGGTCTGGAAAGCCAATATCTCACACCATTTTAAGATCCGAGCTTTCCCTGTGGAGTTAGCCCAAGTCGTATCTCAGAATCTGCCTTTGAACTCAATTCAGCCAGAAAACTTCACTTTTAACACAGAGCTCAGAAATTAAAAAGGAAACACATATTCATGTTCCCCAGGGTCTGGAAAGCCGAATTCTCATACCATTTAAGATCCGAGCTTTCCTTGAGGAGTTAACCCAAGACGTATCTCATAATTTGCCTTAGGACTCAATTCAGCCAGAAAACTTCACTTTTGACACAGAGCTCACAATTGAAAAGGAAACACATATTCCTGTTCCCTAGGGTCTGGAAAGCCAAAATCTCACACCATTTTCAGATCCGAGCTTTCCCTGTGGAGTTAGCCCAAGACCTATCTCAGAATCTACCTTTGACCTCAATTCAGCCAGAAAACCTCACTTTTGACATAGAGCTCAGAAATGAAAAAGAAACACATATTCATGTTCTCCAGGGTCAGGAAAGCCAAAATCTCACACCATTTTCAAATCCGAGCTTTCCATGTGGAGTTCGCCTGAGATGTATCTCCGAATTTGCCTTAGGACTCATTTCAGCCAGAACACTTCACTTTTGACACAGAGCTCAGAAATGAAAAGGAAACACATATTCATATTCCCTGGGGTCTGGAAAGCCGAATTCTCACCCCATTTTCAGATCCGAGCTTTCCCTGAGGAGTTTGCCCAAGGCGTACTTCATAATTTGCCTTAGGGCTCATTTCAGCCGGAAAACTTCACTTTTGACACAGAGCTCAGAAATGAAAAGGAAACACATATTCATGTTTCCCAGGTTCTGGGAAGCCAAAATCAGACACTATTTTCAGATCCGAGCTTTCCCTGTGGAGTTAGCCCAAGACGTATCTCAGAATCTGCCATTGAATTCAATTCAGCCAGAAAACTTCAGTTTTGACATACAGCTCAGAAATGAAAAGGAAACACATATCCATGTTCCCTAGGGTCTGGAAAGCCAAAATCTCAAACCATTTTCAGATCCGAGCTTTCCCTGTGGAGTTAGCCCAAGACGTATCTCAGAATCTGCCATTGAACTCAATTCAGCCAGAAAACTTCACTTTTGACACAGAGCTCAGAAATGAAAAAGAAACACATATTCATGTTTCCCAGGGTCTGGAAAGCCAAAATCTCACACCATTTTCAGATCCGAGCTTTCCCTGAGGAGTTAGACCAAGGTATATCTCAGAATCTGCCATTGAATTCAATTCAGCCAGAAAACTTCAGTTTTGACATACAGCTCAGAAATGAAAAGGAAATACATATCCATGTTCCGCAGGGTCTGGAAAGCCGAATTTTCACACCATTTTCAGATCCGAGCTTTCCCTGAGGAGTGAGCCCAAGACGTATCTCAGAATTTACCTTAGGACTGAATTCAGCCCGAAAACCTCACTTTTGACACAGAACTCAGAAATGAAAAGGAAACACATATTCATGTTCCCTTGGGTCTGGAAAGCCGAATTTTCACACCATTTTCAGATCCAAGCTTTCCCTGAGGAGTGAGCCAAAGACATATCTCAGAATTTGCCTTAGGACTCATTTCAGCCAGAAAACCTCACTTTTGACACAGAGCTCAGAAATGAAAAAGAAACACATATTCATGTTTCCCAGGGTCTGGAAAGCCAATATCTCACACCATTTTCAGATCCGAGCTTTCCCTGAGGAGTTAGACCAAGGCATATCTCAGAATTTGTCTTAGGACTCATTTCAGCCAGAAAACTTCACTTTTGACACAGAGCTCAGAAATGAAAAGGAAACTCATATTCATGCTCCCTAGGGTCTGGAAAGGCAAAATCTCACACCCTTTTCAGTTCCGAGCTTTCCCTGTGGAGTTAGCCCAAGTCGTATCTCAGAATCTGCCATTGACCTCAATTCAGCCAGAAAACCTCACTTTTGACACAGAGCTCAGAAATGAAAAAGAAACACATATTCATGTTTCCCAGGGTCTGGAAAGCCAAAATCTCACACCATTTTAAGATCTGAGCTTTCCCTGAGGAGTTAGCCCAGGGCGTACATCATAATTTGCCTTAGGGCTCATTTCAGCCAGAAAATTTCACTTTTGACACAGAGCTCAGAAATGAAAAGGATACACATATGCATGTTTTCCAGTGTCTGGAAAGCAAAAATCTCACATTATTTTCAGATCCGAGCTTTCCCTGTGGAGTTAGCCCAAGACGAATCTCAGAATCTGCCATTGAATTCAATTCAGCCAGAAAACTTCAGTTTTGACATACAGCTCAGAAATGAAAAGGAAACACATATCCATGTTCCCTAGGATCTGGAAAGCCAAAATCTCAAACCATTTTCAGATCCGAGCTTTCCCTGTGGAGTTAGCCCAAGACGTATCTCAGAATCTGCCATTGAACTCAATTCAAACCAGAAAACTTCACTTTTGACACAGAGCTCAGAAATGAAAAGGAAAAACATATTCATATTCCCTAGGGTCTGGAAAGCCGAGTTCTCACCCCATTTTCAGATCCGAGCTTTCCCTGTGGAGTTAGCCCAAGACGTATCTCAGAATCTGCCATTGAATTCAATTCAGCCAGAAAACTTCAGTTTTGACATACAGCTCAGAAATGAAAAGGAAACACATATCCATGTTCCCTAGGATCTGGAAAGCCAAAATCTCAAACCATTTTCAGATCCGAGCTTTCCCTGTGGAGTTAGCCCAAGACGTATCTCAGAATCTGCCATTGAACTCAATTCAAACCAGAAAACTTCACTTTTGACACAGAGCTCAGAAATGAAAAGGAAAAACATATTCATATTCCCTAGGGTCTGGAAAGCCGAGTTCTCACCCCATTTTCAGATCCGAGCTTTCCCTGTGGAGTTAGCCCAAGACGTATCTCAGAATTTCCCATTGAACTCAATTCATCCAGAAAACTTCACTTTTGACACAGAGCTCAGAAATTAAAAAGAAACACATATTCATGTTCCCTAGGGTCTGGAAAGCCAATATCTCACACCATTTTAAGATCCGAGCTTTCCCTGTGGAGTTAGCCCAAATCGTATCTCAGAATCTGCCTTTGAACTCAATTCAGCCAGAAAACTTCACTTTTGACACAGAGCTCAGAAATGAAAAAGAAACACATATTCATGTTTCCCAGGGTCTGGAAAGCCAAAATCTCACACCATTTTAAGATCCGAGCTTTTCCTGAGGAGTTAGCCCAAGGCGTACATCATAATTTGCCTTAGGGCTCATTTCAGCCAGAAAACTTCACTTTTGACACAAAGCTCAGAAATGAAAAGGATACACATATTCAGGTGTTCCAGTGTCTGGAAAGCCAAAATCTCACATCATTTTCAGATCCGAGCTTTCCCTGTGGAGTTAGCCCAAGACGTATCTCAGAATCTGCCATTGAATTCAATTCAGCCAGAAAACTTCAGTTTTGACATACAGCTCAGAAATGAAAAGGAAACACATATCCATGTTCCCTAGGGTCTGGAAAGCCAGTATCTCACACCATTTTCAGATCCGAGCTTTCCCTGAGGAGTTAGCCCAAGAAGTATCTCAGAATTGGCTTAGGACTCATTTCAGCCAGAAAACTTCACTTTTGAAACAGAGATCAGAAATGAAAAGGAACACATATTCATGTTCCCTAAGGTCTGGAAAGCCAGTATCTCACACCATTTTCAGATCAGAGCTTTCCCTGTGGAGTTAGTCCAAGACGTATCTCAGAATCTGCCATTGACGTCAATTCAGCCAGAAAACCTCACTTTTGACATAGAGCTCAGAAATGAAAAAGAAACACATATTCATGTTCCGCAGGGTCTGGAAAGCCGAATTTTCACACCATTTTCAGATCCAAGCTTTCCCTGAGGAGTGAGCCCAAGACGTATCTCAGAATTTACCTTAGGACTGAATTCAGCCCGAAAACCTCACTTTTGACACAAAGCTCAGAAATGAAAAGGAAACACATATTCATGTTCCCTTGGGTCTGGAAAGCCGAATTTTCACACCATTTTCAGATCCAAGCTTTCCCTGAGGAGTGAGCCAAAGACATATCTCAGAATTTGCCTTAGGACTCATTTCAGCCAGAAAACCTCACTTTTGACACAGAGCTCAGAAATGAAAAAGAAACACATATTCATGTTTCCCAGGGTCTGGAAAGCCAAAATCTCACACCATTTTCAAATCCGATCTTTCCCTGAGGAGTTAGACCAAGGCATATCTCCGAATTTGTCTTAGGACTCATTTCAGCCAGAAAACTTCACTTTTGACACAGAGCTCAGAAATGAAAAGGAAACTCATATTCATGCTCCCTAGGGTCTGGAAAGGCAAAATCTCACACCCTTTTCAGTTCCGAGCTTTCCCTGTGGAGTTAGCCCAAGTCGTATCTCAGAATCTGCCATTGACCTCAATTCAGCCAGAAAACTTCACTTTTGACACAGAGCTCAGAAATGAAAAAGAAACACATATTCATGTTTCCCAGGGTCTGGAAAGCCAAAATCTCACACCATTTTAAGATCCGAGCTTTTCCTGAGGAGTTAGCCCAAGACGTATCTCAGAATTTGCCTTAGGACTCATTTCAGCCAGAAAACCTCACTTTTGAGACAGAGCTAAGAAATGAAAAAGAAAAACATATTCATATTCCCTAGGGTCTGGAAAGCCGAGTTCTCACCCCATTTTCAGATCCGAGCTTTCCCTCTGGAGTAAGCCCAAGACGTATCTCAGAATTTCCCATTGAACTCAATTCATCCAGAAAACTTCACTTTTGACACAGAGCTCAGAAATTAAAAAGAAACACATATTCATGTTCCCCAAGGTCTGGAAATCCAAATTCTCACACCAATTTCAGATCCGAGCTTTTCCTGAGGAGTTAGCCCAAGACGTATCTCAGAATTTGCCTTAGGACTCATTTCAGCCAGAAAACCTCACTTTTGAGACAGAGCTCAGAAATGAAAAAGAAAAACATATTCATGTTTCCCAGGGTCTGGAAAGCCAAAATCATACACCATTTTCAGGTCCGAGCTTTCCCTGAGGAGTTAGACAAAGGAGTATCTCAGAATTTGCCTTAGGACTCATTTCAGCCAGAAAACCTCACTTTTGACACAGAGCTCAGAAATGAAAAAGAAACACATATTCCTGTTCCCTAGGGTCTGGAAAGCCGAATTTTCACACCATTTTCAGATCCAAGCTTTCCCTGAGGAATTAGCCTAAGACGTATCTCATAATTTGCCATTGAACTTAATTCAGCCAGAAAACTTCACTTTTGACACAGAGCTCAGAAATGAAAAGGAAACACATATTCATGTTCCCTAGGGTCTGGAAAGCCAAAATCTCACACCATATTCAGATCTGAGCTTTCCTTGAGGAGTTAGACAAAGGCGTATCTCAGAATTTGACTTAGGGCTTATTTCAGCCAGAAAACTTCACTTTTGACACAGAGCTCAGAAATGAAAAGGAAACACATATTCATGTTCCCTAGGGTCTGGAAAGCCAATATCTCACACCATTTTAAGATCCGAGCTTTCCCTGTGGTGTTAGCCCAAGTCGTATCTCAGAATTTGCCTTTGAACTCAATTCAGCCAGAAAACTTCACTTTTAACACAGAGCTCAGAAATTAAAAAGGAAACACATATTCATGTTCCCCAGGGTCTGGAAAGCCGAATTCTCATACCATTTAAGATCCGAGCTTTCCTTGAGGAGTTAACCCAAGACGTATCTCATAATTTCCCTTAGGACTCAATTCAGCCAGAAAACTTCACTTTTGACACAGAGCTCACAATTGAAAAGGAAACACATATTCCTGTTCCCTAGGGTCTGGAAAGCCAAAATCTCACACCATTTTCAGATCCGAGCTTTCCCTGTGGAGTTAGCCCAAGACCTATCTCAGAATCTACCTTTGACCTCAATTCAGCCAGAAAACCTCACTTTTGACATAGAGCTCAGAAATGAAAAAGAAACACATATTCATGTTCTCCAGGGTCAGGAAAGCCAAAATCTCACACCATTTTCAAATCCGAGCTTTCCATGTGGAGTTCGCCTGAGATGTATCTCCGAATTTGCCTTAGGACTCATTTCAGCCAGAACACTTCACTTTTGACACAGAGCTCAGAAATGAAAAGGAAACACATATTCATATTCCCTGGGGTCTGGAAAGCCGAATTCTCACCCCATTTTCAGATCCGAGCTTTCCCTGTGGAGTTAGCCGAAGACGTATCTCAGAATTTACCTTAGGACTGAATTCAGCCCGAAAACCTCACTTTTGACAGAGAGCTCAGAAATGAAAAGGAAACACATATTCATGTTTCCCAGGGTCTGGAAAGCCAAAATCATACACCATTTTCAGGTCCGAGCTTTCCCTGAGGAGTTTGCCCAAGGCGTACTTCATAATTTGCCTTAGGGCTCATTTCAGCCGGAAAACTTCACTTTTGACACAGAGCTCAGAAATGAAAAGGAAACACATATTCATGTTTCCCAGGTTCTGGGAAGCCAAAATCAGACACTATTTTCAGATCCGAGCTTTCCATGAGGAGTTAGCCCAAGGGGTATCTCAGAATTTGCCTTAGGATTCAATTCAGCCAGAAAACCTCACTTTTGACACACAGCTCAGAAATGAAAAAGAAACACATATTCCTGTTCCCTAGGGTCTGGAAAGCTGAATTTTCACACCATTTTCAGATCCAAGCTTTCCCTGAGGAATTAGCCCAAGACGTATCTCAGATGTTGCCATAGAAATCAATTCAGCCCGAGAACCTAACTTTTGACACAGAGCTCAGAAACGAAAAAGAAACACATATTCATGTTCCCCAGGGTCTGGAAACCCAAAATCTCACACCATTTTCAAATCCGAGCTTTCCCTGTGGAGTTAGTTCAAGATGTATCTCCGAATTTGCCTTAGGACTCATTTAAGCCAGAACACTTCACTTTTGACACAGAGCTCAGAAATGAAAAGGAAACACATATTCATATTCCCTAGGGTCCGGAAAGTCGAATTCTCACCTCATTTTAAGATCCGAGCTTTCCCTGTGGAGTTAGCTCAAGACGTATCTCAGAATTTGCCATTGAACTCAATTCAGCCAGAAAACTTCACTTTTGACACAGAGCACAGAAATGAAAAGGAAACACATATTCATGTTCCCCAGGGTCTGGAAAGCCGAATTCTCACACCATTTTCAGATCCGAGCTTTCCCTGTTGAGTTAGCCCAAGACGTATCTCAGAATCTACCACTGACCTCAATTCAGCCAGAAAACCTCACTTTTGACACAGAGCACAGAAATGAAAAGGAAACACATATTCATGTTCCCCAGGTCTGGAAAGCCGAATTCTCACCTCATTTTCAGATCCGAGCTTTCCCTGTGGAGTTAGCCCAAGACGTATCTCCGAATTTGCCTTAGGACTCATTTCAGCCAGAACACTTCACTTTTGACACAGAACTCAGAAATGAAAAAGAAACACATATTCATGTTCCCCAGGGTCTGGAAAGCCGAATTCTCACACCATTTTCAGATCCGAGCTTTCCTTGAGGAGTTAGCCCAAGGAGTATCTCAGAATTTGCCTTAGGATTTAATTCAGCCAGAAAACCTCACTTTTGACACAGAGCTCACAAATGAAAAGGAAACACATATTCATGTTCCCTAGGGTCTAGAAAGCCAAAATCTCACACCATATTGAGATCCGAGCTTTCCTTGAGGAGTTAGACCAAGGCGTATCTCAGAATTTGCCTTAGGGCTTATTTCAGCCAGAAAACTTCACTTTTGACACAGAGCTCAGAAATGAAAAGGAAACTCATATTCATGCTCCCTAGGGTCTGGAAAGGCAAAATCTCACACCCTTTTCAGTTCCGAGCTTTCCCTGTGGAGGTAGCCCAAGGCGTACATCATAATTTGCCTTAGGGCTCATTTCAGCCAGAAAACTTCACTTTTGACAAAGAGCTCAGAAATGAAAAAGAAACACATATTCATGTTCCCCAGGGTCTGGAAAGCCGAATTCTCACACCATTTTCAGATCCGAGCTTTCCTTGACGAGTTAGACCAAGGCGTATCTCAGAATTTCCTTAAGGCTTATTTCAGCTAGAAAACCTCACTTTTGACACAGAGCTCACAATTGAAAAGGAAACACATATTCATCTTCCCTAGGGTCTGGAAAGCCAGTATCTCACACCATTTTCAGATCCGAGCTTTCCCTGAGAAGTTAGCCGAAAGCATATCTCAGAATTTGTCTTAGGACTCATTTCAGCCAGAAAACCTCAGTTTTGACACAGAGCTCAGAAATGAAAAAGAAACACATATTCCTGTTCCCTTGGGTCTGGAAAGCCGAATTCTCACACCATTTTGAGATCCGAGCTTTCCCTGAGGAGTTAGCCCAAGGCGTACATCATAATTTGCCTTAGGGCTCATTTCAGCCAGAAAACTTCACTTTTGACACAGAGCTCAGAAATGAAAAGGATACACATATTCATGTGTTCCAGTGTCTGGAAAGCCAAAATCTCACATCATTTTCAGATCCGAGCTTTCCCTGTGGAGTTAGCCCAAGACGTATCTCAGAATCTGCCATTGACGTCAATTCAGCCAGAAAACCTCATTTTTGACATAGAGCACAGAAATGAAAAAGAAACACATATTCATGTTCCGCAGGGTCTGGAAAGCCGAATTTTCACACCATTTTCAGATCCAAGCTTTCCCTGAGGAGTGAGCCCAAGACGTATCTCAGAATTTACCTTAGGACTGAATTCAGCCCGAAAACATCACTTTTGACACAGAGCTCAGAAATGAAAAGGAAACACATATTCATGTTCCCTTGGGTCTGGAAAGCCGAATTTTCACACCATTTTCAGATCCGAGCTTTCCCTGAGGAGTTAGCCCAAGGCGTAGTATCTCAGAATTTGCCTTAGGACTCAATTCAGCCAGAAAACTGCACTTTTGACACAGAGCTCAGAAATGAAAAGGAAACACATATTCATATTCCCTAGGGTCTGGAAAGCCGAATTCTCACCTCATTTTCAGATCTGAGCTTTCCCTGTGGAGTTAGCCCAAGACGTATCTCAGAATTTGCCATTGAACTCAATTCAGCCAGAAAACTTCACTTTTGACACAGAGCACAGAAATTAAAAAGGAAACACATATTCATGTTCCCCAGGGTCTGGAAAGCCGAATTCTCACACCATTTTCAGATCCGAGCTTTCCTTGAGGAGTTAGCCCAAGACGTATCTCATAATTTGCCTTAGGACTCAATTCAGCCAGAAAACTTCACTTTTGACACAGAGCTCACAATTGAAAAGGAAACACATATTCCTGTTCCCTAGGGTCTGGAAAGCCAAAATCTCACACCATTTTCAGATCCGAGCTTTCCCTGTGGAGTTAGCCCAAGACCTATCTCAGAATCTACCTTTGACCTCAATTCAGCCAGAAAACCTCACTTTTGACATAGAGCTCAGAAATGAAAAAGAAACACATATTCATGTTCTCCAGGGTCAGGAAAGCCAAAATCTCACACCATTTTCAAATCCGAGCTTTCCATGTGGAGTTCGCCTGAGATGTATCTCCGAATTTGCCTTAGGACTCATTTCAGCCAGAACACTTCACTTTTGACACAGAGCTCAGAAATGAAAAGGAAACACATAATCATATTCCCTGGGGTCTGGAAAGCCGAATTCTCACCCCATTTTCAGATCCGAGCTTTCCCTGTGGAGTTAGCCGAAGACGTATCTCAGAATTTACCTTAGGACTGAATTCAGCCCGAAAACCTCACTTTTGACAGAGAGCTCAGAAATGAAAAGGAAACACATATTCATGTTTCCCAGGGTCTGGAAAGCCAAAATCATACACCATTTTCAGGTCCGAGCTTTCCCTGAGGAGTTTGCCCAAGGCGTACTTCATAATTTGCCTTAGGGCTCATTTCAGCCGGAAAACTTCACTTTTGACACAGAGCTCAGAAATGAAAAGGAAACACATATTCATGTTTCCCAGGTTCTGGGAAGCCAAAATCAGACACTATTTTCAGATCCGAGCTTTCCATGAGGAGTTAGCCCAAGGGGTATCTCAGAATTTGCCTTAGGATTCAATTCAGCCAGAAAACCTCACTTTTGACACACAGCTCAGAAATGAAAAAGAAACACATATTCCTGTTCCCTAGGGTCCGGAAAGCTGAATTTTCACACCATTTTCAGATCCAAGCTTTCCCTGAGGAATTAGCCCAAGACGTATCTCATAATTTGCCATTGAACTTAATTCAGCCAGAAAACCTCACTTTTGACATAGAGCTCAGAAACGAAAAAGAAACACATATTCATGTTCCCCAGGGTCTGGAAACCCAAAATCTGACACCATTTTCAAATCCGAGCTTTCCCTGTGGAGTTAGTTCAATACGTATCTCCGAATTTGCCTTAGGACTCATTTAAGCCAGAACACTTCACTTTTGACACAGAGCTCAGAAATGAAAAGGAAACACATATTCATGTTCCCCAGGGTCTGGAAAGCCGAATTCTCACCTCATTTTCAGATCCGAGCTTTCCCTGTGGAGTTAGCCCAAGATGTATCTCAGAATCTACCACTGACCTCAATTCAGCCAGAAAACCTCACTTTTGACACAGAGCACAGAAATGAAAAGGAAACACATATTCATGTTCCCCAGGGTCTGGAAAGCCGAATTCTCACACCATTTTCAGATCCGAGCTTTCCTTGAGGAGTTAGACCAAGGAGTATCTCAGAATTTGCCTTAGGATTCAATTCAGCCAGAAAACCTCACTTTTGACACAGAGCTCACAAATGAAAAGGAAACACATATTCATGTTCCCTAGGGTCTGGAAAGCCAAAATCTCACACCATATTCAGATCCAAGCTTTCCTTAAGGAGTTAGACCAAGGCGTATCTCAGAATTTGCCTTAGGGCTTATTTCAGCCAGAAAACTTCACTTTTGACACAGAGCTCAGAAATGAAAAGGAAACTCATATTCATGCTCCCTAGGGTCTGGAAAGGCAAAATCTCACACCCTTTTCAGTTCCGAGCTTTCCCTGTGGAGGTAGCCCAAGTCGTATCTCAGAATCTGCCATTGACCTCAATTCAGCCAGAAAACTTCACTTTTGACAAAGAGCTCAGAAATGAAAAAGAAACACATATTCATGTTCCCCAGGGTCTGGAAAGCCGAATTCTCACACCATTTTCAGATCCGAGCTTTCCTTGACGAGTTAGACCAAGACGTATCTCAGAATTTCCTTAAGGCTTATTTCAGCTAGAAAACCTCACTTTTGACACAGAGCTCACAATTGAAAAGGAAACACATATTCATCTTCCCTAGGGTCTGGAAAGCCAGTATCTCACACCATTTTCAGATCCGAGCTTTCCCTGAGAAGTTAGCCCAAGACGTATCTCAGAACTTGCCTTAGGATTCATTTCAGCCAGAAAACCTCACTTTTGACAGAGAGCTCAGAAATGAAAAAGAAACACATATTCATGTTCCCCAGGGTCTGGAAAGCCGAATTCTCACACCATTTTCAAATCCGAGCTTTCCCTGTGCAGTTAGCCCAAGACGTATCTCAGAATTTGCCATTGAACTCAATTCAGCCAGAAAACTTCACTTTTGACACAAAGCTCAGAAATTCAAAGGATACACATATTCATGTGTTCCAGTGTCTGGAAAGCCAAAATCTCACATCATTTTCAGATCCGAGCTTTCCCTGTGGAGTTAGCCCAAGACGTATCTCAGAATCTGCCATTGAATTCAATTCAGCCAGAAAACTTCAGTTTTGACATACAGCTCAGAAATGAAAAGGAAACACATATCCATGTTCCCTAGGGTCTGGAAAGCCAGTATCTCACACCATTTTCAGATCCGAGCTTTCCCTGAGAAGTTAGCCCAAAGCATATCTCAGAATTTGTCTTAGGACTCATTTCAGCCAGAAAACCTCAGTTTTGACACAGAGCTCAGAAATGAAAAAGAAACACATATTCCTGTTCCCTTGGGTCTGGAAAGCCGAATTCTCACACCATTTTGAGATCCGAGCTTTCCCTGAGGAGTTAGCCCAAGGCGTACATCATAATTTGCCTTAGGGCTCATTTCAGCCAGAAAACTTCACTTTTGACACAGAGCTCAGAAATGAAAAGGATACACATATTCATGTGTTCCAGTGTCTGGAAAGCCAAAATCTCACATCATTTTCAGATCCGAGCTTTCCCTGTGGAGTTAGCCCAAGACGTATCTCAGAATCTGCCATTGACGTCAATTCAGCCAGAAAACCTCATTTTTGACATAGAGCTCAGAAATGAAAAAGAAACACATATTCATGTTCCGCAGGGTCTGGAAAGCCGAATTTTCACACCATTTTCAGATCCAAGCTTTCCCTGAGGAGTGAGCCCAAGACGTATCTCAGAATTTACCTTAGGACTGAATTCAGCCCGAAAACATCACTTTTGACACAGAGCTCAGAAATGAAAAGGAAACACATATTCATGTTCCCTTGGGTCTGGAAAGCCGAATTTTCACACCATGTTCAGATCCAAGCTTTCCCTGAGGAGTGAGCCAAAGACATATCTCAGAATTTGCCTTAGGACTCATTTCAGCCAGAAAACCTCACTTTTGACACAGACCTCAGAAATGAAAAGGAAACACATATTCATGTACCCTAGGGTCTGGAAAGCCAAAGTTAGCCCAAGGCGGACCTCATAATTTGCCTTAGGGCTCATTTCAGCCGGAAAACGTCACTTTTGACACAGAGCTCAGAAATGAAAAAGAAACACATATTCATGTTTCCCAGGGTCTGGAAAGCCAAACTCACACACCATTTTCAGATCCGAGCTTTCCCTGAGGAGTTAGCCCAAGGCGTAGTATCTCAGAATTTGCCTTAGGACTCAATTCAGCCAGAAAACTGCACTTTTGACACAGAGCTCAGAAATGAAAAGGAAACACATATTCATATTCCCTAGGGTCTGGAAAGCCGAATTCTCACCTCATTTTCAGATCTGAGCTTTCCCTGTGGAGTTAGCCCAAGACGTATCTCAGAATTTGCCATTGAACTCAATTCAGCCAGAAAACTTCACTTTTGACACAGAGCACAGAAATTAAAAAGGAAACACATATTCATGTTCCCCAGGGTCTGGAAAGCCGAATTCTCACACCATTTTCAGATCCGAGCTTTCCTTGAGGAGTTAGCCCAAGACGTATCTCATAATTTGCCTTAGGACTCAATTCAGCCAGAAAACTTCACTTTTGACACAGAGCTCACAATTGAAAAGGAAACACATATTCCTGTTCCCTAGGGTCTGGAAAGCCAAAATCTCACACCATTTTCAGATCCGAGCTTTCCCTGTGGAGTTAGCCCAAGACCTATCTCAGAATCTACCTTTGACCTCAATTCAGCCAGAAAACCTCACTTTTGACATAGAGCTCAGAAATGAAAAAGAAACACATATTCATGTTCTCCAGGGTCAGGAAAGCCAAAATCTCACACCATTTTCAAATCCGAGCTTTCCATGTGGAGTTCGCCTGAGATGTATCTCCGAATTTGCCTTAGGACTCATTTCAGCCAGAACACTTCACTTTTGACACAGAGCTCAGAAATGAAAAGGAAACACATAATCATATTCCCTGGGGTCTGGAAAGCCGAATTCTCACCCCATTTTCAGATCCGAGCTTTCCCTGTGGAGTTAGCCGAAGACGTATCTCAGAATTTACCTTAGGACTGAATTCAGCCCGAAAACCTCACTTTTGACAGAGAGCTCAGAAATGAAAAGGAAACACATATTCATGTTTCCCAGGGTCTGGAAAGCCAAAATCATACACCATTTTCAGGTCCGAGCTTTCCCTGAGGAGTTTGCCCAAGGCGTACTTCATAATTTGCCTTAGGGCTCATTTCAGCCGGAAAACTTCACTTTTGACACAGAGCTCAGAAATGAAAAGGAAACACATATTCATGTTTCCCAGGTTCTGGGAAGCCAAAATCAGACACTATTTTCAGATCCGAGCTTTCCATGAGGAGTTAGCCCAAGGGGTATCTCAGAATTTGCCTTAGGATTCAATTCAGCCAGAAAACCTCACTTTTGACACACAGCTCAGAAATGAAAAAGAAACACATATTCCTGTTCCCTAGGGTCTGGAAAGCTGAATTTTCACACCATTTTCAGATCCAAGCTTTCCCTGAGGAATTAGCCCAAGACGTATCTCATAATTTGCCATTGAACTTAATTCAGCCAGAAAACCTCACTTTTGACATAGAGCTCAGAAACGAAAAAGAAACACATATTCATGTTCCCCAGGGTCTGGAAACCCAAAATCTGACACCATTTTCAAATCCGAGCTTTCCCTGTGGAGTTAGTTCAATATGTATCTCCGAATTTGCCTTAGGACTCATTTAAGCCAGAACACTTCACTTTTGACACAGAGCTCAGAAATGAAAAGGAAACACATATTCATATTCCCTAGGGTCCGGAAAGCCGAATTCTCACCTCATTTTAAGATCCGAGCTTTCCCTGTGGAGTTAGCTCAAGACGTATCTCAGAATTTGCCATTGAACTCAATTCAGCCAGAAAACTTCACTTTTGACACAGAGCTCAGAAATGAAAAGGAAACACATATTCATGTTCCCCAGGGTCTGGAAAGCCGAATTCTCACACCATTTTCAGATCCGAGCTTTCCCTGTGGAGTTAGCCCAAGACGTATCTCAGAATCTACCACTGACCTCAATTCAGCCAGAAAACCTCACTTTTGACACAGAGCACAGAAATGAAAAGGAAACACATATTCATGTTCCCCAGGGTCTGGAAAGCCGAATTCTCACCTCATTTTCAGATCCGAGCTTTCCCTGTGGAGTTAGCCCAAGATGTATCTCAGAATCTACCACTGACCTCAATTCAGCCAGAAAACCTCACTTTTGACACAGAGCACAGAAATGAAAAGGAAACACATATTCATGTTCCCCAGGGTCTGGAAAGCCGAATTCTCACACCATTTTCAGATCCGAGCTTTCCTTGAGGAGTTAGACCAAGGAGTATCTCAGAATTTGCCTTAGGATTCAATTCAGCCAGAAAACCTCACTTTTGACACAGAGCTCACAAATGAAAAGGAAACACATATTCATGTTCCCTAGGGTCTGGAAAGCCAAAATCTCACACCATATTCAGATCCGAGCTTTCCTTAAGGAGTTAGACCAAGGCGTATCTCAGAATTTGCCTTAGGGCTTATTTCAGCCAGAAAACTTCACTTTTGACACAGAGCTCAGAAATGAAAAGGAAACTCATATTCATGCTCCCTAGGGTCTGGAAAGGCAAAATCTCACACCCTTTTCAGTTCCGAGCTTTCCCTGTGGAGGTAGCCCAAGTCGTATCTCAGAATCTGCCATTGACCTCAATTCAGCCAGAAAACTTCACTTTTGACAAAGAGCTCAGAAATGCAAAAGAAACACATATTCATGTTCCCCAGGGTCTGGAAAGCCGAATTCTCACACCATTTTCAGATCCGAGCTTTCCTTGACGAGTTAGACCAAGGCGTATCTCAGAATTTCCTTAAGGCTTATTTCAGCTAGAAAACCTCACTTTTGACACAGAGCTCACAATTGAAAAGGAAACACATATTCATCTTCCCTAGGGTCTGGAAAGCCAGTATCTCACACCATTTTCAGATCCGAGCTTTCCCTGAGAAGTTAGCCCAAGACGTATCTCAGAACTTGCCTTAGGATTCATTTCAGCCAGAAAACCTCACTTTTGACAGAGAGCTCAGAAATGAAAAAGAAACACATATTCATGTTCCCCAGGGTCTGGAAAGCCGAATTCTCACACCATTTTCAAATCCGAGCTTTCCCTGTGCAGTTAGCCCAAGACGTATCTCAGAATTTGCCATTGAACTCAATTCAGCCAGAAAACTTCACTTTTGACACAAAGCTCAGAAATTCAAAGGATACACATATTCATGTGTTCCAGTGTCTGGAAAGCCAAAATCTCACATCATTTTCAGATCCGAGCTTTCCCTGTGGAGTTAGCCCAAGACGTATCTCAGAATCTGCCATTGAATTCAATTCAGCCAGAAAACTTCAGTTTTGACATACAGCTCAGAAATGAAAAGGAAACACATATCCATGTTCCCTAGGGTCTGGAAAGCCAGTATCTCACACCATTTTCAGATCCGAGCTTTCCCTGAGGAGTTAGCCCAAGAAGTATCTCAGAATTGGCTTAGGACTCATTTCAGCCAGAAAACTTCACTTTTGAAACAGAGATCAGAAATGAAAAGGAACACATATTCATGTTCCCTAAGGTCTGGAAAGCCAGTATCTCACACCATTTTCAGATCAGAGCTTTCCCTGTGGAGTTAGTCCAAGACGTATCTCAGAATCTGCCATTGACGTCAATTCAGCCAGAAAACCTCACTTTTGACATAGAGCTCAGAAATGAAAAAGAAACACATATTCATGTTCCGCAGGGTCTGGAAAGCCGAATTTTCACACCATTTTCAGATCCAAGCTTTTCCTGAGGAGTGAGCCCAAGACGTATCTCAGAATTTACCTTAGGACTGAATTCAGCCCGAAAACCTCACTTTTGACACAAAGCTCAGAAATGAAAAGGAAACACATATTCATGTTCCCTTGGGTCTGGAAAGCCGAATTTTCACACCATTTTCAGATCCAAGCTTTCCCTGAGGAGTGAGCCAAAGACATATCTCAGAATTTGCCTTAGGATTCATTTCAGCCAGAAAACCTCACTTTTGACACAGAGCTCAGAAATGAAAAAGAAACACATATTCATGTTTCCCAGGGTCTGGAAAGCCAAAATCTCACACCATTTTCAAATCCGATCTTTCCCTGAGGAGTTAGACCAAGGCATATCTCCGAATTTGTCTTAGGACTCATTTCAGCCAGAAAACTTCACTTTTGACACAGAGCTCAGAAATGAAAAGGAAACTCATATTCATGCTCCCTAGGGTCTGGAAAGGCAAAATCTCACACCCTTTTCAGTTCCGAGCTTTCCCTGTGGAGTTAGCCCAAGTCGTATCTCAGAATCTGCCATTGACCTCAATTCAGCCAGAAAACTTCACTTTTGACACAGAGCTCAGAAATGAAAAAGAAACACATATTCATGTTTCCCAGGGTCTGGAAAGCCAAAATCTCACACCATTTTAAGATCCGAGCTTTTCCTGAGGAGTTAGCCCAAGACGTATCTCAGAATTTGCCTTAGGACTCATTTCAGCCAGAAAACCTCACTTTTGAGACAGAGCTAAGAAATGAAAAAGAAAAACATATTCATATTCCCTAGGGTCTGGAAAGCCGAGTTCTCACCCCATTTTCAGATCCGAGCTTTCCCTCTGGAGTTAGCCCAAGACGTATCTCAGAATTTCCCATTGAACTCAATTCATCCAGAAAACTTCACTTTTGACACAGAGCTCAGAAATTAAAAAGAAACACATATTCATGTTCCCCAAGGTCTGGAAATCCAAATTCTCACACCAATTTCAGATCCGAGCTTTTCCTGAGGAGTTAGCCCAAGACGTATCTCAGAATTTGCCTTAGGACTCATTTCAGCCAGAAAACCTCACTTTTGAGACAGAGCTCAGAAATGAAAAAGAAAAACATATTCATGTTTCCCAGGGTCTGGAAAGCCAAAATCATACACCATTTTCAGGTCCGAGCTTTCCCTGAGGAGTTAGACAAAGGAGTATCTCAGAATTTGCCTTAGGACTCATTTCAGCCAGAAAACCTCACTTTTGACACAGAGCTTAGAAATGAAAAAGAAACACATATTCCTGTTCCCTAGGGTCTGGAAAGCCGAATTTTCACACCATTTTCAGATCCAAGCTTTCCCTGAGGAATTAGCCTAAGACGTATCTCAGAATTTGACTTAGGGCTTATTTCAGCCAGAAAACTTCACTTTTGACACAGAGCTCAGAAATGAAAAGGAAACACATATTCATGTTCCCTAGGGTCTGGAAAGCCAATATCTCACACCATTTTAAGATCCGAGCTTTCCCTGTGGAGTTAGCCCAAGTCGTATCTCAGAATCTGCCTTTGAACTCAATTCAGCCAGAAAACTTCACTTTTAACACAGAGCTCAGAAATTAAAAAGGAAACACATATTCATGTTCCCCAGGGTCTGGAAAGCCGAATTCTCACACCATTTAAGATCCGAGCTTTCCTTGAGGAGTTAGCCCAAGACGTATCTCATAATTTGCCTTAGGACTCAATTCAGCCAGAAAACTTCACTTTTGACACAGAGCTCACAATTGAAAAGGAAACACATATTCCTGTTCCCTAGGGTCTGGAAAGCCAAAATCTCACACCATTTTCAGATCCGAGCTTTCCCTGTGGAGTTAGCCCAAGACCTATCTCAGAATCTACCTTTGACCTCAATTCAGCCAGAAAACCTCACTTTTGACATAGAGCTCAGAAATGAAAAAGAAACACATATTCATGTTCTCCAGGGTCAGGAAAGCCAAAATCTCACACCATTTTCAAATCCGAGCTTTCCATGTGGAGTTCGCCTGAGATGTATCTCCGAATTTGCCTTAGGACTCATTTCAGCCAGAACACTTCACTTTTGACACAGAGCTCAGAAATGAAAAGGAAACACATATTCATATTCCCTGGGGTCTGGAAAGCCGAATTCTCACCCCATTTTCAGATCCGAGCTTTCCCTGTGGAGTTAGCCGAAGACGTATCTCAGAATTTACCTTAGGACTGAATTCAGCCCGAAAACCTCACTTTTGACAGAGAGCTCAGAAATGAAAAGGAAACACATATTCATGTTTCCCAGGGTCTGGAAAGCCAAAATCTCACACCATTTTAAGATCCGAGCTTTTCCTGAGGAGTTAGCCCAAGACGTATCTCAGAATTTGCCTTAGGACTCATTTCAGCCAGAAAACCTCACTTTTGAGACAGAGCTAAGAAATGAAAAAGAAAAACATATTCATATTCCCTAGGGTCTGGAAAGCCGAGTTCTCACCCCATTTTCAGATCCGAGCTTTCCCTCTGGAGTTAGCCCAAGACGTATCTCAGAATTTCCCATTGAACTCAATTCATCCAGAAAACTTCACTTTTGACACAGAGCTCAGAAATTAAAAAGAAACACATATTCATGTTCCCCAGGGTCTGGAAATCCAAATTCTCACACCAATTTCAGATCCGAGCTTTTCCTGAGGAGTTAGCCCAAGACGTATCTCAGAATTTGCCTTAGGACTCATTTCAGCCAGAAAACCTCACTTTTGAGACAGAGCTCAGAAATGAAAAAGAAAAACATATTCATGTTTCCCAGGGTCTGGAAAGCCAAAATCATACACCATTTTCAGGTCCGAGCTTTCCCTGAGGAGTTAGCCTAAGACGTATCTCATAATTTGCCATTGAACTTAATTCAGCCAGAAAACTTCACTTTTGACACAGAGCTCAGAAATGAAAAGGAAACACATATTCATGTTCCCTAGGGTCTGGAAAGCCAAAATCTCACACCATATTCAGATCTGAGCTTTCCTTGAGGAGTTAGACAAAGGCGTATCTCAGAATTTGACTTAGGGCTTATTTCAGCCAGAAAACTTCACTTTTGACACAGAGCTCAGAAATGAAAAGGAAACACATATTCATGTTCCCTAGGGTCTGGAAAGCCAATATCTCACACCATTTTAAGATCCGAGCTTTCCCTGTGGAGTTAGCCCAAGTCGTATCTCAGAATCTGCCTTTGAACTCAATTCAGCCAGAAAACTTCACTTTTAACACAGAGCTCAGAAATTAAAAAGGAAACACATATTCATGTTCCCCAGGGTCTGGAAAGCCGAATTCTCACACCATTTAAGATCCGAGCTTTCCTTGAGGAGTTAGCCCAAGACGTATCTCATAATTTGCCTTAGGACTCAATTCAGCCAGAAAACATCACTTTTGACACAGAGCTCACAATTGAAAAGGAAACACATATTCCTGTTCCCTAGGGTCTGGAAAGCCAAAATCTCACACCATTTTCAGATCCGAGCTATCCCTGTGGAGTTAGCCCAAGACCTATCTCAGAATCTACCTTTGACCTCAATTCAGCCAGAAAACCTCACTTTTGACATAGAGCTCAGAAATGAAAAAGAAACACATATTCATGTTCTCCAGGGTCAGGAAAGCCAAAATCTCACACCATTTTCAAATCCGAGCTTTCCATGTGGAGTTCGCCTGAGATGTATCTCCGAATTTGCCTTAGGACTCATTTCAGCCAGAACACTTCACTTTTGACACAGAGCTCAGAAATGAAAAGGAAACACATATTCATATTCCCTGGGGTCTGGAAAGCCGAATTCTCACCCCATTTTCAGATCCGAGCTTTCCCTGTGGAGTTAGCCGAAGACGTATCTCAGAATTTACCTTAGGACTGAATTCAGCCCGAAAACCTCACTTTTGACAGAGAGCTCAGAAATGAAAAGGAAACACATATTCATGTTTCCCAGGGTCTGGAAAGCCAAAATCATACACCATTTTCAGGTCCGAGCTTTCCCTGAGGAGTTTGCCCAAGGCGTACTTCATAATTTGCCTTAGGGCTCATTTCAGCCGGAAAACTTCACTTTTGACACAGAGCTCAGAAATGAAAAGGAAACACATATTCATGTTTCCCAGGTTCTGGGAAGCCAAAATCAGACACTATTTTCAGATCCGAGCTTTCCATGAGGAGTTAGCCCAAGGGGTATCTCAGAATTTGCCTTAGGATTCAATTCAGCCAGAAAACCTCACTTTTGACACACAGCTCAGAAATGAAAAAGAAACACATATTCCTGTTCCCTAGGGTCTGGAAAGCTGAATTTTCACACCATTTTCAGATCCAAGCTTTCCCTGAGGAATTAGCCCAAGACGTATCTCATAATTTGCCATTGAACTTAATTCAGCCAGAAAACTTCACTTTTGACATAGAGCTCAGAAACGAAAAAGAAACACATATTCATGTTCCCCAGGGTCTGGAAACCCAAAATCTCACACCATTTTCAAATCCGAGCTTTCCCTGTGGAGTTAGTTCAAGATGTATCTCCGAATTTGCCTTAGGACTCATTTAAGCCCGAACACTTCACTTTTGACACAGAGCTCAGAAATGAAAAGGAAACACATATTCATATTCCCTAGGGTCTGGAAAGTTGAATTCTCACCTCATTTTCAGATCCGAGCTTTCCCTGTGGAGTTAGCTCAAGACGTATCTCAGAATTTGCCATTGAACTCAATTCAGCCAGAAAACTTCACTTTTGACACAGAGCACAGAAATGAAAAGGAAACACATATTCATGTTCCCCAGGGTCTGGAAAGCCGAATTCTCACACCATTTTCAGATCCGAGCTTTCCCTGTGGAGTTAGCCCAAGACGTATCTCAGAATCTACCACTGACCTCAATTCAGCCAGAAAACCTCACTTTTGACACAGAGCACAGAAATGAAAAGGAAACACATATTCATGTTCCCCAGGGTCTGGAAAGCCGAATTCTCACCTCATTTTCAGATCCGAGCTTTCCCTGTGGAGTTAGCCCAAGACGTATCTCAGAATTTCCCATTGAACTCAATTCATCCAGAAAACTTCACTTTTGACACAGAGCTCAGAAATTAAAAAGAAACACATATTCATGTTCCCCAAGGTCTGGAAATCCAAATTCTCACACCAATTTCAGATCCGAGCTTTTCCTGAGGAGTTAGCCCAAGACGTATCTCAGAATTTGCCTTAGGACTCATTTCAGCCAGAAAACCTCACTTTTGAGACAGAGCTCAGAAATGAAAAAGAAAAACATATTCATGTTTCCCAGGGTCTGGAAAGCCAAAATCATACACCATTTTCAGGTCCGAGCTTTCCCTGAGGAGTTAGACAAAGGAGTATCTCAGAATTTGCCTTAGGACTCATTTCAGCCAGAAAACCTCACTTTTGACACAGAGCTTAGAAATGAAAAAGAAACACATATTCCTGTTCCCTAGGGTCTGGAAAGCCGAATTTTCACACCATTTTCAGATCCAAGCTTTCCCTGAGGAATTAGCCTAAGACGTATCTCAGAATTTGACTTAGGGCTTATTTCAGCCAGAAAACTTCACTTTTGACACAGAGCTCAGAAATGAAAAGGAAACACATATTCATGTTCCCTAGGGTCTGGAAAGCCAATATCTCACACCATTTTAAGATCCGAGCTTTCCCTGTGGAGTTAGCCCAAGTCGTATCTCAGAATCTGCCTTTGAACTCAATTCAGCCAGAAAACTTCACTTTTAACACAGAGCTCAGAAATTAAAAAGGAAACACATATTCATGTTCCCCAGGGTCTGGAAAGCCGAATTCTCACACCATTTAAGATCCGAGCTTTCCTTGAGGAGTTAGCCCAAGACGTATCTCATAATTTGCCTTAGGACTCAATTCAGCCAGAAAACTTCACTTTTGACACAGAGCTCACAATTGAAAAGGAAACACATATTCCTGTTCCCTAGGGTCTGGAAAGCCAAAATCTCACACCATTTTCAGATCCGAGCTTTCCCTGTGGAGTTAGCCCAAGACCTATCTCAGAATCTACCTTTGACCTCAATTCAGCCAGAAAACCTCACTTTTGACATAGAGCTCAGAAATGAAAAAGAAACACATATTCATGTTCTCCAGGGTCAGGAAAGCCAAAATCTCACACCATTTTCAAATCCGAGCTTTCCATGTGGAGTTCGCCTGAGATGTATCTCCGAATTTGCCTTAGGACTCATTTCAGCCAGAACACTTCACTTTTGACACAGAGCTCAGAAATGAAAAGGAAACACATATTCATATTCCCTGGGGTCTGGAAAGCCGAATTCTCACCCCATTTTCAGATCCGAGCTTTCCCTGTGGAGTTAGCCGAAGACGTATCTCAGAATTTACCTTAGGACTGAATTCAGCCCGAAAACCTCACTTTTGACAGAGAGCTCAGAAATGAAAAGGAAACACATATTCATGTTTCCCAGGGTCTGGAAAGCCAAAATCTCACACCATTTTAAGATCCGAGCTTTTCCTGAGGAGTTAGCCCAAGACGTATCTCAGAATTTGCCTTAGGACTCATTTCAGCCAGAAAACCTCACTTTTGAGACAGAGCTAAGAAATGAAAAAGAAAAACATATTCATATTCCCTAGGGTCTGGAAAGCCGAGTTCTCACCCCATTTTCAGATCCGAGCTTTCCCTCTGGAGTTAGCCCAAGACGTATCTCAGAATTTCCCATTGAACTCAATTCATCCAGAAAACTTCACTTTTGACACAGAGCTCAGAAATTAAAAAGAAACACATATTCATGTTCCCCAGGGTCTGGAAATCCAAATTCTCACACCAATTTCAGATCCGAGCTTTTCCTGAGGAGTTAGCCCAAGACGTATCTCAGAATTTGCCTTAGGACTCATTTCAGCCAGAAAACCTCACTTTTGAGACAGAGCTCAGAAATGAAAAAGAAAAACATATTCATGTTTCCCAGGGTCTGGAAAGCCAAAATCATACACCATTTTCAGGTCCGAGCTTTCCCTGAGGAGTTAGACAAAGGAGTATCTCAGAATTTGCCTTAGGACTCATTTCAGCCAGAAAACCTCACTTTTGACACAGAGCTCAGAAATGAAAAAGAAACACATATTCCTGTTCCCTAGGGTCTGGAAAGCCAAATTTTCACACCATTTTCAGATCCAAGCTTTCCCTGAGGAATTAGCCTAAGACGTATCTCATAATTTGCCATTGAACTTAATTCAGCCAGAAAACTTCACTTTTGACACAGAGCTCAGAAATGAAAAGGAAACACATATTCATGTTCCCTAGGGTCTGGAAAGCCAAAATCTCACACCATATTCAGATCTGAGCTTTCCTTGAGGAGTTAGACAAAGGCGTATCTCAGAATTTGACTTAGGGCTTATTTCAGCCAGAAAACTTCACTTTTGACACAGAGCTCAGAAATGAAAAGGAAACACATATTCATGTTCCCTAGGGTCTGGAAAGCCAATATCTCACACCATTTTAAGATCCGAGCTTTCCCTGTGGAGTTAGCCCAAGTCGTATCTCAGAATCTGCCTTTGAACTCAATTCAGCCAGAAAACTTCACTTTTAACACAGAGCTCAGAAATTAAAAAGGAAACACATATTCATGTTCCCCAGGGTCTGGAAAGCCGAATTCTCACACCATTTAAGATCCGAGCTTTCCTTGAGGAGTTAGCCCAAGACGTATCTCATAATTTGCCTTAGGACTCAATTCAGCCAGAAAACATCACTTTTGACACAGAGCTCACAATTGAAAAGGAAACACATATTCCTGTTCCCTAGGGTCTGGAAAGCCAAAATCTCACACCATTTTCAGATCCGAGCTATCCCTGTGGAGTTAGCCCAAGACCTATCTCAGAATCTACCTTTGACCTCAATTCAGCCAGAAAACCTCACTTTTGACATAGAGCTCAGAAATGAAAAAGAAACACATATTCATGTTCTCCAGGGTCAGGAAAGCCAAAATCTCACACCATTTTCAAATCCGAGCTTTCCATGTGGAGTTCGCCTGAGATGTATCTCCGAATTTGCCTTAGGACTCATTTCAGCCAGAACACTTCACTTTTGACACAGAGCTCAGAAATGAAAAGGAAACACATATTCATATTCCCTGGGGTCTGGAAAGCCGAATTCTCACCCCATTTTCAGATCCGAGCTTTCCCTGTGGAGTTAGCCGAAGACGTATCTCAGAATTTACCTTAGGACTGAATTCAGCCCGAAAACCTCACTTTTGACAGAGAGCTCAGAAATGAAAAGGAAACACATATTCATGTTTCCCAGGGTCTGGAAAGCCAAAATCATACACCATTTTCAGGTCCGAGCTTTCCCTGAGGAGTTTGCCCAAGGCGTACTTCATAATTTGCCTTAGGGCTCATTTCAGCCGGAAAACTTCACTTTTGACACAGAGCTCAGAAATGAAAAGGAAACACATATTCATGTTTCCCAGGTTCTGGGAAGCCAAAATCAGACACTATTTTCAGATCCGAGCTTTCCATGAGGAGTTAGCCCAAGGGGTATCTCAGAATTTGCCTTAGGATTCAATTCAGCCAGAAAACCTCACTTTTGACACACAGCTCAGAAATGAAAAAGAAACACATATTCCTGTTCCCTAGGGTCTGGAAAGCTGAATTTTCACACCATTTTCAGATCCAAGCTTTCCCTGAGGAATTAGCCCAAGACGTATCTCATAATTTGCCATTGAACTTAATTCAGCCAGAAAACTTCACTTTTGACATAGAGCTCAGAAACGAAAAAGAAACACATATTCATGTTCCCCAGGGTCTGGAAACCCAAAATCTCACACCATTTTCAAATCCGAGCTTTCCCTGTGGAGTTAGTTCAAGATGTATCTCCGAATTTGCCTTAGGACTCATTTAAGCCCGAACACTTCACTTTTGACACAGAGCTCAGAAATGAAAAGGAAACACATATTCATATTCCCTAGGGTCTGGAAAGTTGAATTCTCACCTCATTTTCAGATCCGAGCTTTCCCTGTGGAGTTAGCTCAAGACGTATCTCAGAATTTGCCATTGAACTCAATTCAGCCAGAAAACTTCACTTTTGACACAGAGCACAGAAATGAAAAGGAAACACATATTCATGTTCCCCAGGGTCTGGAAAGCCGAATTCTCACACCATTTTCAGATCCGAGCTTTCCCTGTGGAGTTAGCCCAAGACGTATCTCAGAATCTACCACTGACCTCAATTCAGCCAGAAAACCTCACTTTTGACACAGAGCACAGAAATGAAAAGGAAACACATATTCATGTTCCCCAGGGTCTGGAAAGCCGAATTCTCACCTCATTTTCAGATCCGAGCTTTCCCTGTGGAGTTAGCCCAAGACGTATCTCCGAATTTGCCTTAGGACTCATTTCAGCCAGAACACTTCACTTTTGACACAGAACTCAGAAATGAAAAAGAAACACATATTCATGTTCCCCAGGGTCTGGAAAGCCGAATTCTCACACCATTTTCAGATCCGAGCTTTCCTTGAGGAGTTAGCCCAAGGAGTATCTCAGAATTTGCCTTAGGATTCAATTCAGCCAGAAAACCTCACTTTTGACACAGAGCTCACAAATGAAAAGGAAACACATATTCATGTTCCCTAGGGTCTAGAAAGCCAAAATCTCACACCATATTGAGATCCGAGCTTTCCTTGAGGAGTTAGACCAAGGCGTATCTCAGAATTTGCCTTAGGGCTTATTTCAGCCAGAAAACTTCACTTTTGACACAGAGCTCAGAAATGAAAAGGAAACTCATATTCATGCTCCCTAGGGTCTGGAAAGGCAAAATCTCACACCCTTTTCAGTTCCGAGCTTTCCCTGTGGAGGTAGCCCAAGGCGTACATCATAATTTGCCTTAGGGCTCATTTCAGCCAGAAAACTTCACTTTTGACAAAGAGCTCAGAAATGAAAAAGAAACACATATTCATGTTCCCCAGGGTCTGGAAAGCCGAATTCTCACACCATTTTCAGATCCGAGCTTTCCTTGAGGAGTTAGCCCAAGGAGTATCTCAGAATTTGCCTTAGGATTCAATTCAGCCAGAAAACCTCACTTTTGACACAGAGCTCACAAATGAAAAGGAAACACATATTCATCTTCCCTATGGTCTGGAAAGCCAGTATCTCACACCATTTTCAGATCCGAGCTTTCCCTGAGAAGTTAGCCCAAAGCATATCTCAGAATTTGTCTTAGGACTCATTTCAGCCAGAAAACCTCAGTTTTGACACAGAGCTCAGAAATGAAAAAGAAACACATATTCCTGTTCCCTTGGGTCTGGAAAGCCGAATTCTCACACCATTTTGAGATCCGAGCTTTCCCTGAGGAGTTAGCCCAAGGCGTACATCCTAATTTGCCTTAGGGCTCATTTCAGCCAGAAAACTTCACTTTTGACACAGAGCTCAGAAATGAAAAGGATACACATATTCATGTGTTCCAGTGTCTGGAAAGCCAAAATCTCACATCATTTTCAGATCCGAGCTTTCCCTGTGGAGTTAGCCCAAGACGTATCTCAGAATCTGCCATTGACGTCAATTCAGCCAGAAAACCTCATTTTTGACATAGAGCTCAGAAATGAAAAAGAAACACATATTCATGTTCCGCAGGGTCTGGAAAGCCGAATTTTCACACCATTTTCAGATCCAAGCTTTCCCTGAGGAGTGAGCCCAAGACGTATCTCAGAATTTACCTTAGGACTGAATTCAGCCCGAAAACCTCACTTTTGACACAGAGCTCAGAAATGAAAAGGAAACACATATTCATGTTCCCTTGGGTCTGGAAAGCCGAATTTTCACACCATGTTCAGATCCAAGCTTTCCCTGAGGAGTGAGCCAAAGACATATCTCAGAATTTGCCTTAGGACTCATTTCAGCCAGAAAACCTCACTTTTGACACAGACCTCAGAAATGAAAAGGAAACACATATTCATGTACCCTAGGGTCTGGAAAGCCAAAGTTAGCCCAAGGCGTACCTCATAATTTGCCTTAGGGCTCATTTCAGCCGGAAAACGTCACTTTTGACACAGAGCTCAGAAATGAAAAAGAAACACATATTCATTTTTCCCAGGGTCTGGAAAGCCAAACTCACACACCATTTTCAGATCCGAGCTTTCCCTGAGGAGTTAGCCCAAGGCGTAGTATCTCAGAATTTGCCTTAGGACTCAATTCAGCCAGAAAACTGCACCTTTGACACAGAGCACAGAAATTAAAAAGGAAACACATATTCATGTTCCCCAGGGTCTGGAAAGCCGAATTCTCACACCATTTTCAGATCCGAGCTTTCCTTGAGGAGTTAGCCCAAGACGTATCTCATAATTTGCCTTAGGACTCAATTCAGCCAGAAAACTTCACTTTTGACACAGAGCTCACAATTGAAAAGGAAACACATATTCCTGTTCCCTAGGGTCTGGAAAGCCAAAATCTCACACCATTTTCAGATCCGAGCTTTCCCTGTGGAGTTAGCCCAAGACCTATCTCAGAATCTACTTTTGACCTCAATTCAGCCAGAAAACCTCACTTTTGACATAGAGCTCAGAAATGAAAAAGAAACACATATTCATGTTCTCCAGGGTCAGGAAAGCCAAAATCTCACACCATTTTCAAATCCGAGCTTTCCATGTGGAGTTCGCCTGAGATGTATCTCCGAATTTGCCTTAGGACTCATTTCAGCCAGAACACTTCACTTTTGACACAGAGCTCAGAAATGAAAAGGAAACACATAATCATATTCCCTGGGGTCTGGAAAGCCGAATTCTCACCCCATTTTCAGATCCGAGCTTTCCCTGTGGAGTTAGCCCAAGACGTATCTCAGAATCTACCACTGACCTCAATTCAGCCAGAAAACCTCACTTTTGACACAGAGCACAGAAATGAAAAGGAAACACATATTCATGTTCCCCAGGGTCTGGAAAGCCGAATTCTCACCTCATTTTCAGATCCGAGCTTTCCCTGTGGAGTTAGCCCAAGATGTATCTGAGAATCTACCACTGACCTCAATTCAGCCAGAAAACCTCACTTTTGACACAGAGCACAGAAATGAAAAGGAAACACATATTCATGTTCCCCAGGGTCTGGAAAGCCGAATTCTCACACCATTTTCAGATCCGAGCTTTCCTTGAGGAGTTAGACCAAGGAGTATCTCAGAATTTGCCTTAGGATTCAATTCAGCCAGAAAACCTCACTTTTGACACAGAGCTCACAAATGAAAAGGAAACACATATTCATGTTCCCTAGGGTCTGGAAAGCCAAAATCTCACACCATATTCAGATACGAGCTTTCCTTAAGGAGTTAGACCAAGGCGTATCTCAGAATTTGCCTTAGGGCTTATTTCAGCCAGAAAACTTCACTTTTGACACAGAGCTCAGAAATGAAAAGGAAACTCATATTCATGCTCCCTAGGGTCTGGAAAGGCAAAATCTCACACCCTTTTCAGTTCCGAGCTTTCCCTGTGGAGGTACCCCAAGTCGTATCTCAGAATCTGCCATTGACCTCAATTCAGCCAGAAAACTTCACTTTTGACAAAGAGCTCAGAAATGAAAAAGAAACACATATTCATGTTCCCCAGGGTCTGGAAAGCCGAATTCTCACACCATTTTCAGATCCGAGCTTTCCTTGACGAGTTAGACCAAGGCGTATCTCAGAATTTCCTTAAGGCTTATTTCAGCTAGAAAACCTCACTTTTGACACAGAGCTCACAATTGAAAAGGAAACACATATTCATCTTCCCTAGGGTCTGGAAAGCCAGTATCTCACACCATTTTCAGATCCGAGCTTTCCCTGAGAAGTTAGCCCAAGACGTATCTCAGAACTTGCCTTAGGATTCATTTCAGCCAGAAAACCTCACTTTTGACAGAGAGCTCAGAAATGAAAAAGAAACACATATTCATGTTCCCCAGGGTCTGGAAAGCCGAATTCTCACACCATTTTCAAATCCGAGCTTTCCCTGTGCAGTTAGCCCAAGACGTATCTCAGAATTTGCCATTGAACTCAATTCAGCCAGAAAACTTCACTTTTGACACAGAGCTCAGAAATGAAAAGGAAACACATATTCATGTTCCCTAGGGTCTGGAAAACCAAAATCTCACCCCATTTTCAAATCCGAGCTTTCCCTGAGGAGTTAGCCCAAGGAGTATCTCAGAATTTGCCTTAGGACTCAATTCAGCCAGAAAACCTCACTTTTGACACACAGCTCAGAAATGAAAAAGAAACACATATTCCTGTTCCCTAGGGTCTGGAAAGCCGAATTTTCACACCATTTTCAGATCCAAGCTTTCTCTGAGGAATTAGCCCAAGACGTATCTCAGAATCTGCCAATGAACTCAATTCAGCCAGAAAACTTCACTTTTGACACAGAGCTCAGAAATGAAAAAGAAACACATATTCATGTTTCCCAGGGTCTGGAAAGCCAAAATCTCACACCATTTTAAGATCTGAGCTTTCCCTGAGGAGTTAGACCAAGGCATATCTCAGAATTTGTCTTAGGACTCATTTCAGCCAGAAAACCTAACTTTTGACACAGAGCTCAGAAATGAAAAAGAAACACATATTCCTGTTCCCTTGGGTCTGGAAAGCCGAATTCTCACACCATTTTGAGATCCGAGCTTTCCCTGAGGAGTTAGCCCATGGCGTACATCATAATTTGCCTTAGGGCTCATTTCAGCCAGAAAACTTCACATTTGACACAGAGCTCAGAAATGAAAAGGATACACATATTCATGTTTTCCAGTGTCTGGAAAGCCAAAATCTCACATCATTTTCAGATCCGAGCTTTCCCTGTGGAGTTAGCCCAAGACGTATCTCAGAATCTGCCATTGAATTCAATTCAGCCAGAAAACTTCAGTTTTGACATACAGCTCAGAAATGAAAAGGAAACACATATCCATGTTCCCTAGGGTCTGGAAAGCCAAAATCTCAAACCATTTTCAGATAAGAGCTTTCCCTGAGGAGTTAGCCCAAGACGTATCTCAGAATTGGCTTAGGACTCATTTCAGCCAGAAAACTTCACTTTTGATAAAGAGATCAGAAATGAAAAGGAAAGACATATTCATGTTCCCTAGGGTCTGGAAAGCCAGAATCTCACACCATTTTCAGATCCGAGCTTTCCCTGTGGAGTTAGTCCAAGACGTATCTCAGAATCTGCCATTGACGTCAATTCAGCCAGAAAACCTCACTTTTGACATAGAGCTCAGAAATGAAAAAGAAACACATATTCATGTTCCCCAAGGTCTGAAAATCCAAATTCTCACAAAATTTTCAGATCCGAGCTTTCCCTGTGGAGTTAGCCCAAGACGTATCTCAGAATTTACCTTAGGACTGAATTCAGCCCGAAAACCTCACTTTTCACACAGAGCTCAGAAATGAAAAGGAAACACATATTCATGTTCCCTTGGGTCTGGAAAGCCGATTTTTCACACCATTTTCAGATCCAAGCTTTCCCTGAGGAGTGAACCAAAGACATATCTCAGAATTTGCCTTAGGACTCATTTCAGCCAGAAAACCTCACTTTTGACACAGAGCTCAGAAATGAAAAAGAAACACATATTCCTGTTCCCTTGGGTCTGGAAAGCCAAAATCTCACACCATTTTAAGATCCGAGCTTTCCCTGTGGAGTTAGCCCAAGACGTATCTCAGAACCTGCCATTGAACTCAATTCAGACAGAAAACTTCACTTTTGACACAGAGCTCAGAAATGAAAAAGAAACACATATTCATGTTTCCCAGGGTCTGGAAAGGCAAAATCTCACACCATTGTCAGATCCGAGCTTTCCCTGAGGGGTTAGACCAAGGCATATCTCAGAATTTGTCTTAGGACTCATTTCAGCCAGAAAACCTCACTTTTGACACAGAGCTCAGAAATGAAAAGGAAACTCATATTCATGCTCCCTAGGGTCTGGAAAGGCAAAATCTAACACCCTTTTCAGTTCCGAGCTTTCCCTGTGGAGTTAGCCCAAGTCGTATCTCAAAATCTGCCATTGACCTCAATTCAGCCAGAAAACTTCACTTTTGACAAAGAGCTCAGAAATGAAAAAGAAACAGATATTCATTTTCCCCAGGGTCTGGAAAGCCGAATTCTCACACCATTTTCAGATCCGAGCTTTCCTTGAGGAGTTAGACGAAGGAGTATCTCAGAATTTGCCTTAGGATTCAATTCAGCCAGAAAACCTCACTTTTGACACAGAGCTCACAAATGAAAAGGAAACACATATTCATGTTCCCTAGGGTCTGGAAAGCCAAAATCTCACACCATATTCAGATACGAGCTTTCCTTAAGGAGTTAGACCAAGGCGTATCTCAGAATTTGCCTTAGGGCTTATTTCAGCCAGAAAACTTCACTTTTGACACAGAGCTCAGAAATGAAAAGGAAACTCATATTCATGCTCCCTAGGGTCTGGAAAGGCAAAATCTCACACCCTTTTCAGTTCCGAGCTTTCCCTGTGGAGGTACCCCAAGTCGTATCTCAGAATCTGCCATTGACCTCAATTCAGCCAGAAAACTTCACTTTTGACAAAGAGCTCAGAAATGAAAAAGAAACACATATTCATGTTCCCCAGGGTCTGGAAAGCCGAATTCTCACACCATTTTCAGATCCGAGCTTTCCTTGACGAGTTAGACCAAGGCGTATCTCAGAATTTCCTTAAGGCTTATTTCAGCTAGAAAACCTCACTTTTGACACAGAGCTCACAATTGAAAAGGAAACACATATTCATCTTCCCTAGGGTCTGGAAAGCCAGTATCTCACACCATTTTCAGATCCGAGCTTTCCCTGAGAAGTTAGCCCAAGACGTATCTCAGAACTTGCCTTAGGATTCATTTCAGCCAGAAAACCTCACTTTTGACAGAGAGCTCAGAAATGAAAAAGAAACACATATTCATGTTCCCCAGGGTCTGGAAAGCCGAATTCTCACACCATTTTCAAATCCGAGCTTTCCCTGTGCAGTTAGCCCAAGACGTATCTCAGAATTTGCCATTGAACTCAATTCAGCCAGAAAACTTCACTTTTGACACAGAGCTCAGAAATGAAAAGGAAACACATATTCATGTTCCCTAGGGTCTGGAAAACCAAAATCTCACCCCATTTTCAAATCCGAGCTTTCCCTGAGGAGTTAGCCCAAGGAGTATCTCAGAATTTGCCTTAGGACTCAATTCAGCCAGAAAACCTCACTTTTGACACACAGCTCAGAAATGAAAAAGAAACACATATTCCTGTTCCCTAGGGTCTGGAAAGCCGAATTTTCACACCATTTTCAGATCCAAGCTTTCTCTGAGGAATTAGCCCAAGACGTATCTCAGAATCTGCCAATGAACTCAATTCAGCCAGAAAACTTCACTTTTGACACAGAGCTCAGAAATGAAAAAGAAACACATATTCATGTTTCCCAGGGTCTGGAAAGCCAAAATCTCACACCATTTTAAGATCTGAGCTTTCCCTGAGGAGTTAGACCAAGGCATATCTCAGAATTTGTCTTAGGACTCATTTCAGCCAGAAAACCTAACTTTTGACACAGAGCTCAGAAATGAAAAAGAAACACATATTCCTGTTCCCTTGGGTCTGGAAAGCCGAATTCTCACACCATTTTGAGATCCGAGCTTTCCCTGAGGAGTTAGCCCATGGCGTACATCATAATTTGCCTTAGGGCTCATTTCAGCCAGAAAACTTCACATTTGACACAGAGCTCAGAAATGAAAAGGATACACATATTCATGTTTTCCAGTGTCTGGAAAGCCAAAATCTCACATCATTTTCAGATCCGAGCTTTCCCTGTGGAGTTAGCCCAAGACGTATCTCAGAATCTGCCATTGAATTCAATTCAGCCAGAAAACTTCAGTTTTGACATACAGCTCAGAAATGAAAAGGAAACACATATCCATGTTCCCTAGGGTCTGGAAAGCCAAAATCTCAAACCATTTTCAGATAAGAGCTTTCCCTGAGGAGTTAGCCCAAGACGTATCTCAGAATTGGCTTAGGACTCATTTCAGCCAGAAAACTTCACTTTTGATAAAGAGATCAGAAATGAAAAGGAAAGACATATTCATGTTCCCTAGGGTCTGGAAAGCCAGAATCTCACACCATTTTCAGATCCGAGCTTTCCCTGTGGAGTTAGTCCAAGACGTATCTCAGAATCTGCCATTGACGTCAATTCAGCCAGAAAACCTCACTTTTGACATAGAGCTCAGAAATGAAAAAGAAACACATATTCATGTTCCCCAAGGTCTGAAAATCCAAATTCTCACAAAATTTTCAGATCCGAGCTTTCCCTGTGGAGTTAGCCCAAGACGTATCTCAGAATTTACCTTAGGACTGAATTCAGCCCGAAAACCTCACTTTTCACACAGAGCTCAGAAATGAAAAGGAAACACATATTCATGTTCCCTTGGGTCTGGAAAGCCGATTTTTCACACCATTTTCAGATCCAAGCTTTCCCTGAGGAGTGAACCAAAGACATATCTCAGAATTTGCCTTAGGACTCATTTCAGCCAGAAAACCTCACTTTTGACACAGAGCTCAGAAATGAAAAAGAAACACATATTCCTGTTCCCTTGGGTCTGGAAAGCCAAAATCTCACACCATTTTAAGATCCGAGCTTTCCCTGTGGAGTTAGCCCAAGACGTATCTCAGAACCTGCCATTGAACTCAATTCAGACAGAAAACTTCACTTTTGACACAGAGCTCAGAAATGAAAAAGAAACACATATTCATGTTTCCCAGGGTCTGGAAAGGCAAAATCTCACACCATTGTCAGATCCGAGCTTTCCCTGAGGGGTTAGACCAAGGCATATCTCAGAATTTGTCTTAGGACTCATTTCAGCCAGAAAACCTCACTTTTGACACAGAGCTCAGAAATGAAAAGGAAACTCATATTCATGCTCCCTAGGGTCTGGAAAGGCAAAATCTAACACCCTTTTCAGTTCCGAGCTTTCCCTGTGGAGTTAGCCCAAGTCGTATCTCAAAATCTGCCATTGACCTCAATTCAGCCAGAAAACTTCACTTTTGACAAAGAGCTCAGAAATGAAAAAGAAACAGATATTCATTTTCCCCAGGGTCTGGAAAGCCGAATTCTCACACCATTTTCAGTTCCGAGCTTTCCCTGAGAAGTTAGCCCAAGACGTATCTCAGAATTTGTCTTAGGATTCATTTCAGCCAGAAAACCTCACTTTAGACACAGAGCTCAGAAATGAAAAAGAAACACATATTCATGTTTCCCAGGGTCTGGAAAGCAAAATTAATACACCATTGTCAGATCCGAGCTTTCCCTGAGGAGTTAGCCCAAGGCGTACTTCATATTTGCCTTAGGGCTCATTTCATCCGGAAAACTTCACTTTTGACACAGAGCTCACAAATGAAAAGGAAACACATATTCATGTTCCCTAGGGTCTGGAAAGCCAAAATCTCACACCATATTCAGATCCGAGCTTTCCTTGACGAGTTAGACCAGGGGTCTCAAACTCAATTTACCTGGGGGCCGCTGGAGGTAGATTCTGAGTAAGGCTGGGCCGCATCAAGTTTTCCACAAAAAATGCGCTTACAAAATATCATTATTCAGATTCAAATGTCTTTATTAACAGTTCTTTAACATTTAACTTTTAGAACATGAATGGACATAAACTGTTTGAACATGGCTTTATCTGCCTACTTCTTGCTGCTAGAGATCTGACAGCGCTTACTCTTGCATAGCCGAGCCACATTTGGAGTAAGTGAGGAAGCAGTTGAGACCCTCAGCACAGCTTGAAGATGAGCATCAGTAATTCTAGACCTGTACTTTGACTTATTGAAGTTCAAGGTAGAGAAGAGCTTTTCGCACAAGTATGTGCTCCCAAAAAGACACATGGTCTGCTTGAACATTCGGGAAAGCTCAGGGAAGCTGGGGGGCAATTCTCTTAAAAATTGCCCAAGTTTGGCTGCTTTTCCACTCACATCCCTAAACTTGGCTTTGAGTTCAGAGTTACACTGCAGGTCAATGAGCTCTATTTGAAACACTGGAGGGGCATCTTGCACATCAAAGGAGAAGGGGTCTGCAAAAATTTGAAATGTGGCTCTGTGTCTCTTGAAGTCTGCAAATCTATGATCAAATTCCTCCTGTAGCCTCAAAATGACATCCACATACTCCTCATGACTGAATAGTGTGCCTGAATCAATGAGTGACTTGCATGCTGGGAAATGGCAAAGGTTTGTTTGAGAAAGCTGGTCTTTCCACAATATAAGTTTTGTAGAGAACGCTCTCACGCTGTCATAGGCAGCACTGACAAGTTGCCCCTGGCCTTGTAACCTCTTATTCAGTACATTAAGCTCATGTGTGATATCAACCAAAAAAGCTAAGTCCATGAGCCATTTTGGATCACTTAGCAAAGGAACAGAAGCCCCATCTTTCTCCATAAAAGCTTTCACTTCCACTCTCAACTCAAAAAATCTCTTCAATACGTTTCCCCTGCTGAGCCAACGCACCTCGGTAAAGTAGAGCACATCCCCATATTCTGACTCTATTTCCTCTAAAAAAGCACGAAACATTCTGTGTTTTAAGCCCCTGGATCTGATTTGGTTGATGCATTTCACAACGAAAGACATCACGTTGTCAAACTTCAGGCATTTGCTGCAAAGGGCCTGCTGATGAATAATGCAGTGCAGAGCAATGACCTCCTCTAAACCTTCCTCTTTCTTTTTTTTATTAACAAGTGCCACCAGTCCTTTTTTCCTCCCGATCATTGATGGCGCTCCATCAGTTGTTATTCCGACAAACTTCCTCCAAGGCAAACCAGCATTCTGAAAAGCATCACACAGCTGGTGAAATATCTCTTGGGCGGTGGTCTGGCCATGCATTGGAACTAGTGAGAGCAACTCCTCTGTGACTTCAAAATTGTCATCAACACCCCGGACATAGATTGCAAGCTGGGCAGTGTCGGTGATGTCTGTGGTCTCATCAAGAGCGACTGAGTATACACTGAAACATTTTATTTTCTCACACAGTTGATCATAAATGTCACTTGAAAGGTCAGAAATGCGCTCTGCCACGGTGTTGGAAGAAAGGCTGATGTTGCTAAACTGACCTTTCTTTTCTGGAGAGATAATACTTGCAGCCTGTAACATGCACTTTTTTATAAATTCCCCTTCTTTAAATGACTTTCCTGCTTTAGCAATCATCATACTAACTACGTAGCTGGCTTCGACTGCTGCATCATTCTCTTTGGTTGCTTTCTTAAAGAAATCTTGTTGCCTCAGCAGACATGTCTTAAGTTTAGCAACCTGGTTGGCTCTCTCATCTTCCTGGTACTTTGCATACTCCTCAGCATGTCTAGTTGTGTAATGACGCTTCAAATTGTATTCTTTGGGCACTGCAACTTTCTCTGTGCAAATAAGACAAGTTGGGATGCCCTTGTGCTCAATAAAGAAATATTGCTTTTCCCACTTTTCCTGAAATTGTCTGTGCTCATCATCAACCTTTCTCTTCACTGCAGGCTTTGAGCAAGACATATTTGGGGCTGCGTACCAAAAACTTAGGCCTATGGTGCCTTGAGATACCCACTTCAGCACAAGGTGCTCTGGATGAGCGGAAATAGAGTTTCCTAGTCCCCCTAGCTGCCTAGCATGACCTTCGGCAACATTAAAGAGGACCTGATTTTTACTCACAGGAGTAGCCAAATGCCTTTAGGGTGGGCACGCACCTGTCTGGTTTATAAAAATAGCACTCCTCCACTCTGCTGTGCCCCCCTGTATATTTCTTGCCCTGTATGCTAATACTGAGCATCAAGGAGGAAGAGACGCCGGGGTTTCTCAATGGGCGTCTCCTTCTCCATGTGCCTCAATCCAATCACAGTGAGAGTCACAGCCAGGAAGAAAAAACTCCTTGTCTGTGACACTCTTTGATGTGATTGGATCACAACACAGCCAGGGAGAAGGAGACGCCCATTGAGAAACCCCTGCGTCTCCTCCTCCCATGCAGGGCCTCCAATGGCAGAACGTCCTGTCGCCTGAACGGGAAAGAGAAGAAAAAAAGTGAGGCGTGGAGAGCGTGACTGACAGGCTGGTACTTGCCTCTCCGTGTCCCTCCCATCGAAGAAGATGAAGTCGCCGCTCTGAACGCACTTGGTGCAGGTCAGCGTCCGGCGGTGTTACACAGCGGGCAGCGCTCCACCGCCACTTACTCCCCCTGGTGAGACGCCGAGGTACTGTACTTGGCGGTGGAGCGCTGCCCGCTGTGTAACACCGCCGGAGGCTGACCTGCACCAAGTGCGTTCAGAGCGGCGACTTCATCTTCTTCAAGTACCGGAGGGAAGGTGGTTAAGTGCTTTTCCAGGCGGGGGGCCGCAAAATATTGTCCCGCGGGCCGCAGTTGGCCCGCGGGCCGCGAGTTTGAGACCCCTGAGTTAGACCAAGGCGTATCTCAGAATTTCCTTAAGGCTTATTTCAGCTAGAAAACCTCACTTTTGACACAGAGCTCACAATTGAAAAGGAAACACATATTCATCTTCCCTAGGGTCTGGAAAGCCAGTTTCTCACACCATTTTCAGATCCAAGCTTTCCCTGAGGAGTGAGCCAAAGACATATCTCAGAATTTGCCTTACGACTCATTTCAGCCAGAAAACCTCACTTTTGACACAGAGCTCAGAAATGAAAAAGAAACACATATTCATGTTTCCCAGGGTCTGGAAAGCCAATATCTCACACCATTTTCAGATCCGAGCTTTCCCTGAGGAGTTAGACCAAGGCATATCTCAGAATTTGTCTTAGGACTCATTTCAGCCAGAAAACTTCACTTTTGACACAGAGCACAGAAATGAAAAGGAAACACATATTCATGTTCCCCAGGGTCTGGAAAGCCGAATTCTCACACCATTTTCAGATCCGAGCTTTCCCTGTGGAGTTAGCCCAAGACGTATCTCAGAATCTACCACTGACCTCAATTCAGCCAGAAAACCTCACTTTTGACACAGAGCTCAGAAATGAAAAAGAAACACATATTCATGTTCCCCAGGGTCTGGAAAGCCGAATTCTCACACCATTTTCAGATCCGAGCTTTCCTTGACGAGTTAGACCAAGGCGTATCTCAGAATTTCCTTAAGGCTTATTTCAGCTAGAAAACCTCACTTTTGACACAGAGCTCACAATTGAAAAGGAAACACATATTCATCTTCCCTAGGGTCTGGAAAGCCAGTATCTCACACCATTTTCAGATCCGAGCTTTCCCTGAGAAGTTAGCCCAAGACGTATCTCAGAACTTGCCTTAGGATTCAATTCAGCCAGAAAACCTCACTTTTGACACAGAGCTCACAAATGAAAAGGAAACACATATTCATGTTCCCTAGGGTCTAGAAAGCCAAAATCTCACACCATATTGAGATCCGAGCTTTCCTTGAGGAGTTAGACCAAGGCGTATCTCAGAATTTGCCTTAGGGCTTATTTCAGCCAGAAAACTTCACTTTTGACACAGAGCTCAGAAATGAAAAGGAAACTCATATTCATGCTCCCTAGGGTCTGGAAAGGCAAAATCTCACACCCTTTTCAGTTCCGAGCTTTCCCTGTGGAGGTAGCCCAAGGCGTACATCATAATTTGCCTTAGGGCTCATTTCAGCCAGAAAACTTCACTTTTGACAAAGAGCTCAGAAATGAAAAAGAAACACATATTCATGTTCCCCAGGGTCTGGAAAGCCGAATTCTCACACCATTTTCAGATCCGAGCATTCCTTGACGAGTTAGACCAAGGCGTATCTCAGAATTTCCTTAAGGCTTATTTCAGCTAGAAAACCTCACTTTTGACACAGAGCTCACAATTGAAAAGGAAACACATATTCATCTTCCCTAGGGTCTGGAAAGCCAGTATCTCACACCATTTTCAGATCCGAGCTTTCCCTGAGAAGTTAGCCCAAAGCATATCTCAGAATTTGTCTTAGGACTCATTTCAGCCAGAAAACCTCAGTTTTGACACAGAGCTCAGAAATGAAAAAGAAACACATATTCCTGTTCCCTTGGGTCTGGAAAGCCGAATTCTCACACCATTTTGAGATCCGAGCTTTCCCTGAGGAGTTAGCCCAAGGCGTACATCATAATTTGCCTTAGGGCTCATTTCAGCCAGAAAACTTCACTTTTGACACAGAGCTCAGAAATGAAAAGGATACACATATTCATGTGTTCCAGTGTCTGGAAAGCCAAAATCTCACATCATTTTCAGATCCGAGCTTTCCCTGTGGAGTTAGCCCAAGACGTATCTCAGAATCTGCCATTGACGTCAATTCAGCCAGAAAACCTCATTTTTGACATAGAGCTCAGAAATGAAAAAGAAACACAAATTCATGTTCCGCAGGGTCTGGAAAGCCGAATTTTCACACCATTTTCAGATCCAAGGTTTCCCTGAGGAGTGAGCCCAAGACGTATCTCAGAATTTACCTTAGGACTGAATTCAGCCCGAAAACCTCACTTTTGACACAGAGCTCAGAAATGAAAAGGAAACACATATTCATGTTCCCTTGGGTCTGGAAAGCCATATTTTCACACCATGTTCAGATCCAAGCTTTCCCTGAGGAGTGAGCCAAAGACATATCTCAGAATTTGCCTTAGGACTCATTTCAGCCAGAAAACCTCACTTTTGACACAGACCTCAGAAATGAAAAGGAAACACATATTCATGTACCCTAGGGTCTGGAAAGCCAAAGTTAGCCCAAGGCGTACCTCATAATTTGCCTTAGGGCTCATTTCAGCCGGAAAACGTCACTTTTGACACAGAGCTCAGAAATGAAAAAGAAACACATATTCATGTTTCCCAGGGTCTGGAAAGCCAAACTCACACACCATTTTCAGATCCGAGCTTTCCCTGAGGAGTTAGCCCAAGGCGTAGTATCTCAGAATTTGCCTTAGGACTCAATTCAGCCAGAAAACTGCACTTTTGACACAGAGCTCAGAAATGAAAAGGAAACACATATTCATATTCCCTAGGGTCTGGAAAGCCGAATTCTCACCTCATTTTCAGATCTGAGCTTTCCCTGTGGAGTTAGCCCAAGACGTATCTCAGAATTTGCCATTGAACTCAATTCAGCCAGAAAACTTCACTTTTGACACAGAGCACAGAAATTAAAAAGGAAACACATATTCATGTTCCCCAGGGTCTGGAAAGCCGAATTCTCACACCATTTTCAGATCCGAGCTTTCCTTGAGGAGTTAGCCCAAGACGTATCTCATAATTTGCCTTAGGACTCAATTCAGCCAGAAAACTTCACTTTTGACACAGAGCTCACAATTGAAAAGGAAACACATATTCCTGTTCCCTAGGGTCTGGAAAGCCAAAATCTCACACCATTTTCAGATCCGAGCTTTCCCTGTGGAGTTAGCCCAAGACCTATCTCAGAATCTACCTTTGACCTCAATTCAGCCAGAAAACCTCACTTTTGACATAGAGCTCAGAAATGAAAAAGAAACACATATTCATGTTCTCCAGGGTCAGGAAAGCCAAAATCTCACACCATTTTCAAATCCGAGCTTTCCATGTGGAGTTCGCCTGAGATGTATCTCCGAATTTGCCTTAGGACTCATTTCAGGCAGAACACTTCACTTTTGACACAGAGCTCAGAAATGAAAAGGAAACACATAATCATATTCCCTAGGGTCCGGAAAGCCGAATTCTCACCTCATTTTAAGATCCGAGCTTTCCCTGTGGAGTTAGCTCAAGACGTATCTCAGAATTTGCCATTGAACTCAATTCAGCCAGAAAACTTCACTTTTGACACAGAGCTCAGAAATGAAAAGGAAACACATATTCATGTTCCCCAGGGTCTGGAAAGCCGAATTCTCACACCATTTTCAGATCCGAGCTTTCCCTGTGGAGTTAGCCCAAGACGTATCTCAGAATCTACCACTGACCTCAATTCAGCCAGAAAACCTCACTTTTGACACAGAGCACAGAAATGAAAAGGAAACACATATTCATGTTCCCCAGGGTCTGGAAAGCCGAATTCTCACCTCATTTTCAGATCCGAGCTTTCCCTGTGGAGTTAGCCCAAGATGTATCTCAGAATCTACCACTGACCTCAATTCAGCCAGAAAACCTCACTTTTGACATAGAGCTCAGAAATGAAAAAGAAACACATATTCATGTTCTCCAGGGTCAGGAAAGCCAAAATCTCACACCATTTTCAAATCCGAGCTTTCCATGTGGAGTTCGCCTGAGATGTATCTCCGAATTTGCCTTAGGACTCATTTCAGGCAGAACACTTCACTTTTGACACAGAGCTCAGAAATGAAAAGGAAACACATAATCATATTCCCTGGGGTCTGGAAAGCCGAATTCTCACCCCATTTTCAGATCCGAGCTTTCCCTGTGGAGTTAGCCGAAGACGTATCTCAGAATTTACCTTAGGACTGAATTCAGCCCGAAAACCTCACTTTTGACAGAGAGCTCAGAAATGAAAAGGAAACACATATTCATGTTTCCCAGGGTCTGGAAAGCCAAAATCATACACCATTTTCAGGTCCGAGCTTTCCCTGAGGAGTTTGCCCAAGGCGTACTTCATAATTTGCCTTAGGGCTCATTTCAGCCGGAAAACTTCACTTTTGACACAGAGCTCAGAAATGAAAAGGAAACACATATTCATGTTTCCCAGGTTCTGGGAAGCCAAAATCAGACACTATTTTCAGATCCGAGCTTTCCATGAGGAGTTAGCCCAAGGGGTATCTCAGAATTTGCCTTAGGATTCAATTCAGCCAGAAAACCTCACTTTTGACACACAGCTCAGAAATGAAAAAGAAACACATATTCCTGTTCCCTAGGGTCTGGAAAGCTGAATTTTCACACCATTTTCAGATCCAAGCTTTCCCTGAGGAATTAGCCCAAGACGTATCTCATAATTTGCCATTGAACTTAATTCAGCCAGAAAACCTCACTTTTGACATAGAGCTCAGAAACGAAAAAGAAACACATATTCATGTTCCCCAGGGTCTGGAAACCCAAAATCTGACACCATTTTCAAATCCGAGCTTTCCCTGTGGAGTTAGTTCAATATGCATCTCCGAATTTGCCTTAGGACTCATTTAAGCCAGAACACTTCACTTTTGACACAGAGCTCAGAAATGAAAAGGAAACACATATTCATATTCCCTAGGGTCCGGAAAGCCGAATTCTCACCTCATTTTAAGATCCGAGCTTTCCCTGTGGAGTTAGCTCAAGACGTATCTCAGAATTTGCCATTGAACTCAATTCAGCCAGAAAACTTCACTTTTGACACAGAGCTCAGAAATGAAAAGGAAACACATATTCATGTTCCCCAGGGTCTGGAAAGCCGAATTCTCACACCATTTTCAGATCCGAGCTTTCCCTGTGGAGTTAGCCCAAGACGTATCTCAGAATCTACCACTGACCTCAATTCAGCCAGAAAACCTCACTTTTGACACAGAGCACAGAAATGAAAAGGAAACACATATTCATGTTCCCCAGGGTCTGGAAAGCCGAATTCTCACCTCATTTTCAGATCCGAGCTTTCCCTGTGGAGTTAGCCCAAGATGTATCTCAGAATCTACCACTGACCTCAATTCAGCCAGAAAACCTCACTTTTGACACAGAGCACAGAAATGAAAAGGAAACACATATTCATGTTCCCCAGGGTCTGGAAAGCCGAATTCTCACACCATTTTCAGATCCGAGCTTTCCTTGAGGAGTTAGACCAAGGAGTATCTCAGAATTTGCCTTAGGATTCAATTCAGCCAGAAAACCTCACTTTTGACACAGAGCTCACAAATGAAAAGGAAACACATATTCATGTTCCCTAGGGTCTGGAAAGCCAAAATCTCACACCATATTCACATCCGAGCTTTCCTTAAGGAGTTAGACCAAGGCGTATCTCAGAATTTGCCTTAGGGCTTATTTCAGCCAGAAAACTTCACTTTTGACACAGAGCTCAGAAATGAAAAGGAAACTCATATTCATGCTCCCTAGGGTCTGGAAAGGCAAAATCTCACACCCTTTTCAGTTCCGAGCTTTCCCTGTGGAGGTAGCCCAAGTCGTATCTCAGAATCTGCCATTGACCTCAATTCAGCCAGAAAACTTCACTTTTGACAAAGAGCTCAGAAATGAAAAAGAAACACATATTCATGTTCCCCAGGGTCTGGAAAGCCGAATTCTCACACCATTTTCAGATCCGAGCTTTCCTTGACGAGTTAGACCAAGGCGTATCTCAGAATTTCCTTAAGGCTTATTTCAGCTAGAAAACCTCACTTTTGACACAGAGCTCACAATTGAAAAGGAAACACATATTCATCTTCCCTAGGGTCTGGAAAGCCAGTATCTCACACCATTTTCAGATCCGAGCTTTCCCTGAGAAGTTAGCCCAAGACGTATCTCAGAACTTGCCTTAGGATTCATTTCAGCCAGAAAACCTCACTTTTGACAGAGAGCTCAGAAATGAAAAAGAAACACATATTCATGTTCCCCAGGGTCTGGAAAGCCGAATTCTCACACCATTTTCAAATCCGAGCTTTCCCTGTGCAGTTAGCCCAAGACGTATCTCAGAATTTGCCATTGAACTCAATTCAGCCAGAAAACTTCACTTTTGACACAGAGCTCAGAAATGAAAAGGAAACACATATTCATGTTCCCTAGGGTCTGGAAAACCAAAATCTCACCCCATTTTCAAATCCGAGCTTTCCCTGAGGAGTTAGCCCAAGGAGTATCTCAGAATTTGCCTTAGGACTCAATTCAGCCAGAAAACCTCACTTTTGACACACAGCTCAGAAATGAAAAAGAAACACATATTCCTGTTCCCTAGGGTCTGGAAAGCCGAATTTTCACACCATTTTCAGATCCAAGCTTTCTCTGAGGAATTAGCCCAAGACGTATCTCAGAATCTGCCAATGAACTCAATTCAGCCAGAAAACTTCACTTTTGACACAGAGCTCAGAAATGAAAAAGAAACACATATTCATGTTTCCCAGGGTCTGGAAAGCCAAAATCTCACACCATTTTAAGATCTGAGCTTTCCCTGAGGAGTTAGACCAAGGCATATCTCAGAATTTGTCTTAGGACTCATTTCAGCCAGAAAACCTAACTTTTGACACAGAGCTCAGAAATGAAAAAGAAACACATATTCCTGTTCCCTTGGGTCTGGAAAGCCGAATTCTCACACCATTTTGAGATCCGAGCTTTCCCTGAGGAGTTAGCCCAAGGCGTACATCATAATTTGCCTTAGGGCTCATTTCAGCCAGAAAACTTCACATTTGACACAGAGCTCAGAAATGAAAAGGATACACATATTCATGTTTTCCAGTGTCTGGAAAGCCAAAATCTCACATCATTTTCAGATCCGAGCTTTCCCTGTGGAGTTAGCCCAAGACGTATCTCAGAATCTGCCATTGAATTCAATTCAGCCAGAAAACTTCAGTTTTGACATACAGCTCAGAAATGAAAAGGAAACACATATCCATGTTCCCTAGGGTCTGGAAAGCCAAAATCTCAAACCATTTTCAGATAAGAGCTTTCCCTGAGGAGTTAGCCCAAGACGTATCTCAGAATTGGCTTAGGACTCATTTCAGCCAGAAAACTTCACTTTTGATAAAGAGATCAGAAATGAAAAGGAAAGACATATTCATGTTCCCTAGGGTCTGGAAAGCCAGAATGTCACACCATTTTCAGATCCGAGCTTTCCCTGTGGAGTTAGTCCAAGACGTATCTCAGAATCTGCCATTGACGTCAATTCAGCCAGAAAACCTCACTTTTGACATAGAGCTCAGAAATGAAAAAGAAACACATATTCATGTTCCCCAAGGTCTGAAAATCCAAATTCTCACAAAATTTTCAGATCCGAGCTTTCCCTGTGGAGTTAGCCCAAGACGTATCTCAGAATTTACCTTATGACTGAATTCAGCCCGAAAACCTCACTTTTCACACAGAGCTCAGAAATGAAAAGGAAACACATATTCATGTTCCCTTGGGTCTGGAAAGCCGATTTTTCACACCATTTTCAGATCCAAGCTTTCCCTGAGGAGTGAACCAAAGACATATCTCAGAATTTGCCTTAGGACTCATTTCAGCCAGAAAACCTCACTTTTGACACAGAGCTCAGAAATGAAAAAGAAACACATATTCCTGTTCCCTTGGGTCTGGAAAACCAAAATCTCACACCATTTTAAGATCCGAGCTTTCCCTGTGGAGTTAGCCCAAGACGTATCTCAGAACCTGCCATTGAACTCAATTCAGACAGAAAACTTCACTTTTGACACAGAGCTCAGAAATGAAAAAGAAACACATATTCATGTTTCCCAGGGTCTGGAAAGCCAAAATCTCACACCATTGTCAGATCCGAGCTTTCCCTGAGGGGTTAGACCAAGGCATATCTCAGAATTTGTCTTAGGACTCATTTCAGCCAGAAAACCTCACTTTTGACACAGAGCTCAGAAATGAAAAGGAAACTCATATTCATGCTCCCTAGGGTCTGGAAAGGCAAAATCTAACACCCTTTTCAGTTCCGAGCTTTCCCTGTGGAGTTAGCCCAAGTCGTATTTCAAAATCTGCCATTGACCTCAATTCAGCCAGAAAACTTCACTTTTGACAAAGAGCTCAGAAATGAAAAAGAAACAGATATTCATTTTCCCCAGGGTCTGGAAAGCCGAATTCTCACACCATTTTCAGTTCCGAGCTTTCCCTGAGAAGTTAGCCCAAGACGTATCTCAGAATTTGTCTTAGGATTCATTTCAGCCAGAAAACTTCACTTTTGACAAAGAGCTCAGAAATGAAAAAGAAACAGATATTCATTTTCCCCAGGGTCTGGAAAGCCGAATTCTCACACCATTTTCAGTTCCGAGCTTTCCCTGAGAAGTTAGCCCAAGACGTATCTCAGAATTTGTCTTAGGATTCATTTCAGCCAGAAAACCTCACTTTAGACACAGAGCTCAGAAATGAAAAAGAAACACATATTCATGTTTCCCAGGGTCTGGAAAGCAAAATTAATACACCATTGTCAGATCCGAGCTTTCCCTGAGGAGTTAGCCCAAGGCGTACTTCATATTTGCCTTAGGGCTCATTTCATCCGGAAAACTTCACTTTTGACACAGAGCTCACAAATGAAAAGGAAACACATATTCATGTTCCCTAGGGTCTGGAAAGCCAAAATCTCACACCATATTCAGATCCGAGCTTTCCTTGACGAGTTAGACCAAGGCGTATCTCAGAATTTCCTTAAGGCTTATTTCAGCTAGAAAACCTCACTTTTGACACAGAGCTCACAATTGAAAAGGAAACACATATTCATGTACCCTAGGGTCTGGAAAGCCAGTTTCTCACACCATTTTCAGATCCAAGCTTTCCCTGAGGAGTGAGCCAAAGACATATCTCAGAATTTGCCTTAGTACTCATTTCAGCCAGAAAACCTCACTTTTGACACAGAGCTCAGAAATGAAAAAGAAACACATATTCATGTTTCCCAGGGTCTGGAAAGCCAATATCTCACACCATTTTCAGATCCGAGCTTTCCCTGAGGAGTTAGACCAAGGCATATCTCAGAATTTGTCTTAGGACTCATTTCAGCCAGAAAACTTCACTTTTGACACAGAGCTCAGAAATGAAAAGGAAACTCATATTCATGCTCCCTAGGGTCTGGAAAGCCAGTTTCTCACACCATTTTCAGATCCAAGCTTTCCTTGAGGAGTTAGCCCAAGTCGTATCTCAGAATCTGCCATTGACCTCAATTCAGCCAGAAAACCTCACTTTTGACACAGAGCTCAGAAATGAAAAAGAAACACATATTCATGTTTCCCAGGGTCTGGAAAGCCAAAATCTCACACCATTTTAAGATCCGAGCTTTCCCTGAGGAGTTAGCCCAGGGCGTACATCATAATTTGCCTTAGGGCTCATTTCAGCCAGAAAATTTCACTTTTGACACAGAGCTCAGAAATGAAAAGGATACACATATGCATGTTTTCCAGTGTCTGGAAAGCAAAAATCTCACATTATTTTCAGATCCGAGCTTTCCCTGTGGAGTTAGCCCAAGACGTATCTCAGAATCTGCCATTGACGTCAATTCAGCCAGAAAACCTCACTTTTGACATAGAGCTCAGAAATGAAAAAGAAACACATATTCATGTTCCCCAAGGTCTGAAAATCCAAATTCTCACAAAATTTTCAGATCCGAGCTTTCCCTGTGGAGTTAGCCCAAGACGTATCTCAGAATTTACCTTAGGACTGAATTCAGCCCGAAAACCTCACTTTTCACACAGAGCTCAGAAATGAAAAGGAAACACATATTCATGTTCCCTTGGGTCTGGAAAGCCGATTTTTCACACCATTTTCAGATCCAAGCTTTCCCTGAGGAGTGAACCAAAGACATATCTCAGAATTTGCCTTAGGACTCATTTCAGCCAGAAAACCTCACTTTTGACACAGAGCTCAGAAATGAAAAAGAAACACATATTCCTGTTCCCTTGGGTCTGGAAAACCAAAATCTCACACCATTTTAAGATCCGAGCTTTCCCTGTGGAGTTAGCCCAAGACGTATCTCAGAACCTGCCATTGAACTCAATTCAGACAGAAAACTTCACTTTTGACACAGAGCTCAGAAATGAAAAAGAAACACATATTCATGTTTCCCAGGGTCTGGAAAGCCAAAATCTCACACCATTGTCAGATCCGAGCTTTCCCTGAGGGGTTAGACCAAGGCATATTTCAGAATTTGTCTTAGGACTCATTTCAGCCAGAAAACCTCACTTTTGACACAGAGCTCAGAAATGAAAAGGAAACTCATATTCATGCTCCCTAGGGTCTGGAAAGGCAAAATCTAACACCCTTTTCAGTTCCGAGCTTTCCCTGTGGAGTTAGCCCAAGTCGTATTTCAAAATCTGCCATTGACCTCAATTCAGCCAGAAAACTTCACTTTTGACAAAGAGCTCAGAAATGAAAAAGAAACAGATATTCATTTTCCCCAGGGTCTGGAAAGCCGAATTCTCACACCATTTTCAGTTCCGAGCTTTCCCTGAGAAGTTAGCCCAAGACGTATCTCAGAATTTGTCTTAGGATTCATTTCAGCCAGAAAACTTCACTTTTGACAAAGAGCTCAGAAATGAAAAAGAAACAGATATTCATTTTCCCCAGGGTCTGGAAAGCCGAATTCTCACACCATTTTCAGTTCCGAGCTTTCCCTGAGAAGTTAGCCCAAGACGTATCTCAGAATTTGTCTTAGGATTCATTTCAGCCAGAAAACCTCACTTTAGACACAGAGCTCAGAAATGAAAAAGAAACACATATTCATGTTTCCCAGGGTCTGGAAAGCAAAATTAATACACCATTGTCAGATCCGAGCTTTCCCTGAGGAGTTAGCCCAAGGCGTACTTCATATTTGCCTTAGGGCTCATTTCATCCGGAAAACTTCACTTTTGACACAGAGCTCACAAATGAAAAGGAAACACATATTCATGTTCCCTAGGGTCTGGAAAGCCAAAATCTCACACCATATTCAGATCCGAGCTTTCCTTGACGAGTTAGACCAAGGCGTATCTCAGAATTTCCTTAAGGCTTATTTCAGCTAGAAAACCTCACTTTTGACACAGAGCTCACAATTGAAAAGGAAACACATATTCATGTACCCTAGGGTCTGGAAAGCCAGTTTCTCACACCATTTTCAGATCCAAGCTTTCCCTGAGGAGTGAGCCAAAGACATATCTCAGAATTTGCCTTAGTACTCATTTCAGCCAGAAAACCTCACTTTTGACACAGAGCTCAGAAATGAAAAAGAAACACATATTCATGTTTCCCAGGGTCTGGAAAGCCAATATCTCACACCATTTTCAGATCCGAGCTTTCCCTGAGGAGTTAGACCAAGGCATATCTCAGAATTTGTCTTAGGACTCATTTCAGCCAGAAAACTTCACTTTTGACACAGAGCTCAGAAATGAAAAGGAAACTCATATTCATGCTCCCTAGGGTCTGGAAAGCCAGTTTCTCACACCATTTTCAGATCCAAGCTTTCCTTGAGGAGTTAGCCCAAGTCGTATCTCAGAATCTGCCATTGACCTCAATTCAGCCAGAAAACCTCACTTTTGACACAGAGCTCAGAAATGAAAAAGAAACACATATTCATGTTTCCCAGGGTCTGGAAAGCCAAAATCTCACACCATTTTAAGATCCGAGCTTTCCCTGAGGAGTTAGCCCAGGGCGTACATCATAATTTGCCTTAGGGCTCATTTCAGCCAGAAAATTTCACTTTTGACACAGAGCTCAGAAATGAAAAGGATACACATATGCATGTTTTCCAGTGTCTGGAAAGCAAAAATCTCACATTATTTTCAGATCCGAGCTTTCCCTGTGGAGTTAGCCCAAGACGTATCTCAGAATCTGCCATTGAATTCAATTCAGCCAGAAAACTTCAGTTTTGACATACAGCTCAGAAATGAAAAGGAAACACATATCCATGTTCCCTAGGGTCTGGAAAGCCAAAATCTCAAACCATTTTCAGATCCGAGCTTTCCCTGTGGAGTTAGCCCAAGACGTATCTCAGAATCTGCCATTGAACTCAATTCAGCCAGAAAACTTCACTTTTGACACAGAGCTCAGAAATGAAAAGGAAACACATATTCATGTTCCCCAGGGTCTGGAAAGCCAGTTTCTCACACCATTTTCAGATCCGAGCTTTCCTTGACGAGTTAGACCAAGGCGTATCTCAGAATTTCCTTAAGGCTTATTTCAGCTAGAAAACCTCACTTTTGACACAGAGCTCACAATTGAAAAGGAAACACATATTCATCTTCCCTAGGGTCTGGAAAGCCAGTATCTCACACCATTTTCAGATCCGAGCTTTCCCTGAGAAGTTAGCCCAAGACGTATCTCAGAACTTGCCTTAGGATTCATTTCAGCCAGAAAACCTCACTTTTGACAGAGAGCTCAGAAATGAAAAAGAAACACATATTCATGTTCCCCAGGGTCTGGAAAGCCGAATTCTCACACCATTTTCAAATCCGAGCTTTCCCTGTGCAGTTAGCCCAAGACGTATCTCAGAATTTGCCATTGAACTCAATTCAGCCAGAAAACTTCACTTTTGACACAGAGCTCAGAAATGAAAAGGAAACACATATTCATGTTCCCTAGGGTCTGGAAAACCAAAATCTCACCCCATTTTCAAATCCGAGCTTTCCCTGAGGAGTTAGCCCAAGGAGTATCTCAGAATTTGCCTTAGGACTCAATTCAGCCAGAAAACCTCACTTTTGACACAGAGCTCAGAAATGAAAAGGAAACTCATATTCATGCTCCCTAGGGTCTGGAAAGGCAAAATCTCACACCCTTTTCAGTTCCGAGCTTTCCCTGTGGAGGTAGCCCAAGTCGTATCTCAGAATCTGCCATTGACCTCAATTCAGCCAGAAAACTTCACTTTTGACAAAGAGCTCAGAAATGAAAAAGAAACACATATTCATGTTCCCCAGGGTCTGGAAAGCCGAATTCTCACACCATTTTCAGATCCGAGCTTTCCTTGACGAGTTAGACCAAGGCGTATCTCAGAATTTCCTTAAGGCTTATTTCAGCTAGAAAACCTCACTTTTGACACAGAGCTCACAATTGAAAAGGAAACACATATTCATCTTCCCTAGGGTCTGGAAAGCCAGTATCTCACACCATTTTCAGATCCGAGCTTTCCCTGAGAAGTTAGCCCAAGACGTATCTCAGAATTTGCCATTGAACTCAATTCAGCCAGAAAACTTCACTTTTGACACAGAGCTCAGAAATGAAAAGGAAACACATATTCATGTTCCCTAGGGTCTGGAAAACCAAAATCTCACCCCATTTTCAAATCCGAGCTTTCCCTGAGGAGTTAGCCCAAGGCGTACATCATAATTTGCCTTAGGGCTCATTTCAGCCAGAAAACTTCACATTTGACACAGAGCTCAGAAATGAAAAGGATACACATATTCATGTTTTCCAGTGTCTGGAAAGCCAAAATCTCACATCATTTTCAGATCCGAGCTTTCCCTGTGGAGTTAGCCCAAGACGTATCTCAGAATCTGCCATTGAATTCAATTCAGCCAGAAAACTTCAGTTTTGACATACAGCTCAGAAATGAAAAGGAAACACATATCCATGTTCCCTAGGGTCTGGAAAGCCAAAATCTCAAACCATTTTCAGATAAGAGCTTTCCCTGAGGAGTTAGCCCAAGACGTATCTCAGAATTGGCTTAGGACTCATTTCAGCCAGAAAACTTCACTTTTGATAAAGAGATCAGAAATGAAAAGGAAAGACATATTCATGTTCCCTAGGGTCTGGAAAGCCAGAATCTCACACCATTTTCAGATCCGAGCTTTCCCTGTGGAGTTAGTCCAAGACGTATCTCAGAATCTGCCATTGACGTCAATTCAGCCAGAAAACCTCACTTTTCACATAGAGCTCAGAAATGAAAAAGAAACACATATTCATGTTCCCCAAGGTCTGAAAATCCGAATTCTCACAAAATTTTCAGATCCGAGCTTTCCCTGTGGAGTTAGCCCAAGACGTATCTCAGAATTTACCTTAGGACTGAATTCAGCCCGAAAACCTCACTTTTCACACAGAGCTCAGAAATGAAAAGGAAACACATATTCATGTTCCCTTGGGTCTGGAAAGCCGATTTTTCACACCATTTTCAGATCCGAGCTTTCCCTGAGGAGTTAGACCAAGGCATATCTCAGAATTTGTCTTAGGACTCATTTCAGCCAGAAAACTTCACTTTTGACACAGAGCTCAGAAATGAAAAGGAAACTCATATTCATGCTCCCTAGGGTCTGGAAAGCCAGTTTCTCACACCATTTTCAGATCCAAGCTTTCCTTGAGGAGTTAGCCCAAGTCGTATCTCAGAATCTGCCATTGACCTCAATTCAGCCAGAAAACCTCACTTTTGACACAGAGCTCAGAAATGAAAAAGAAACACATATTCATGTTTCCCAGGGTCTGGAAAGCCAAAATCTCACACCATTTAAAGATCCGAGCTTTCCCTGAGGAGTTAGCCCAGGGCGTACATCATAATTTGCCTTAGGGCTCATTTCAGCCAGAAAATTTCACTTTTGACACAGAGCTCAGAAATGAAAAGGATACACATATGCATGTTTTCCAGTGTCTGGAAAGCAAAAATCTCACATTATTTTCAGATCCGAGCTTTCCCTGTGGAGTTAGCCCAAGACGTATCTCAGAATCTGCCATTGAATTCAATTCAGCCAGAAAACTTCAGTTTTGACATACAGCTCAGAAATGAAAAGGAAACACATATCCATGTTCCCTAGGGTCTGGAAAGCCAAAATCTCAAACCATTTTCAGATCCGAGCTTTCCCTGTGGAGTTAGCCCAAGACGTATCTCAGAATCTGCCATTGAACTCAATTCAGCCAGAAAACTTCACTTTTGACACAGAGCTCAGAAATGAAAAGGAAACACATATTCATCTTCCCTAGGGTCTGGAAAGCCAGTTTCTCACACCATTTTCAGATCCAAGCTTTCCCTGAGGAGTGAGCCAAAGACATATCTCAGAATTTGCCTTAGGACTCATTTCAGCCAGAAAACCTCACTTTTGACACAGAGCTCAGAAATGAAAAAGAAACACATATTCATGTTTCCCAGGGTCTGGAAAGCCAATATCTCACACCATTTTCAGATCCGAGCTTTCCCTGAGGAGTTAGACCAAGGCATATCTCAGAATTTGTCTTAGGACTCATTTCAGCGAGAAAACTTCACTTTTGACACAGAGCTCAGAAATGAAAAGGAAACTCATATTCATGCTCCCTAGGGTCTGGAAAGCCAGTTTCTCACACCATTTTCAGATCCAAGCTTTCCCTGAGGAGTGAGCCCAAGACGTATCTCAGAATTTACCTTAGGACTGAATTCAGCCCGAAAACCTCACTTTTGACACAGAGCTCAGAAATGAAAAGGAAACACATATTCATGTTCCCTTGGGTCTGGAAAGCCGAATTTTCACACCATTTTCAGATCCAAGCTTTCCCTGAGGAGTGAGCCAAAGACATATCTCAGAATTTGCCTTAGGACTCATTTCAGCCAGAAAACCTCACTTTTGACACAGAGCTCAGAAATGAAAAAGAAACACATATTCATGTTTCCCAGGGTCTGGAAAGCCAAAATCTCACACCATTTTCAAATCCGATCTTTCCCTGAGGAGTTAGACCAAGGCATATCTCCGAATTTTTCTTAGGACTCATTTCAGCCAGAAAACTTCACTTTTGACACAGAGCTCAGAAATGAAAAGGAAACTCATATTCATGCTCCCTAGGGTCTGGAAAGGCAAAATCTCACACCCTTTTCAGTTCCGAGCTTTCCCTGTGGAGTTAGCCCAAGTCGTATCTCAGAATCTGCCATTGACCTCAATTCAGCCAGAAAACTTCACTTTTGACACAGAGCTCAGAAATGAAAAAGAAACACATATTCATGTTTCCCAGGGTCTGGAAAGCCAAAATCTCACACCATTTTAAGATCCGAGCTTTTCCTGAGGAGTTAGCCCAAGACGTATCTCAGAATTTGCCTTAGGACTCATTTCAGCCAGAAAACCTCACTTTTGAGACAGAGCTAAGAAATGAAAAAGAAAAACATATTCATATTCCCTAGGGTCTGGAAAGCCGAGTTCTCACCCCATTTTCAGATCCGAGCTTTCCCTCTGGAGTTAGCCCAAGACGTATCTCAAAATTTGCCTTAGGACTCATTTCAGCCAGAAAACCTCACTTTTGAGACAGAGCTCAGAAATGAAAAAGAAAAACATATTCATGTTTCCCAGGGTCTGGAAAGCCAAAATCATACACCATTTTCAGGTCCGAGCTTTCCCTGAGGAGTTAGACAAAGGAGTATCTCAGAATTTGCCTTAGGACTCATTTCAGCCAGAAAACCTCACTTTTGACACAGAGCTCAGAAATGAAAAAGAAACACATATTCCTGTTCCCTAGGGTCTGGAAAGCCGAATTTTCACACCATTTTCAGATCCAAGCTTTCCCTGAGGAATTAGCCTAAGACGTATCTCATAATTTGCCATTGAACTTAATTCAGCCAGAAAACTTCACTTTTGACACAGAGCTCAGAAATGAAAAGGAAACACATATTCATGTTCCCTAGGGTCTGGAAAGCCAAAATCTCACACCATATTCAGATCTGAGCTTTCCTTGAGGAGTTAGACAAAGGCGTATCTCAGAATTTGACTTAGGGCTTATTTCAGCCAGAAAACTTCACTTTTGACACAGAGCTCAGAAATGAAAAGGAAACACATATTCATGTTCCCTAGGGTCTGGAAAGCCAATATCTCACACCATTTTAAGATCCGAGCTTTCCCTGTGGAGTTAGCCCAAGTCGTATCTCAGAATCTGCCTTTGAACTCAATTCAGCCAGAAAACTTCACTTTTTAACACAGAGCTCAGAAATGAAAAAGAAACACATATTCATGTTTCCCAGGGTCTGGAAAGCCAAAATCTCACACCATTTTAAGATCCGAGCTTTTCCTGAGGAGTTAGACCAAGGCATATCTCAGAATTTGTCTTAGGACTCATTTCAGCCAGAAAACCTCAGTTTTGACACAGAGCTCAGAAATGAAAAAGAAAGACATATTCCTGTTCCCTTGGGTCTGGAAAGCCGAATTCTCACACCATTTTGAGATCCGAGCTTTCCCTGAGGAGTTAGCCCAAGGCGTACATCATAATTTGCCTTAGGGCTCATTTCAGCCAGAAAACTTCACTTTTGACACAGAGCTCAGAAATGAAAAGGATACACATATTCATGTGTTCCAGTGTCTGGAAAGCCGAAATCTCACATCATTTTCAGATCCGAGCTTTCCCTGTGGAGTTAGCCCAAGACGTATCTCAGAATCTACCACTGACCTCATTTCAGCCGGAAAACGTCACTTTTGACACAGAGCTCAGAAATGAAAAAGAAACACATATTCATGTTTCCCAGGGTCTGGAAAGCCAAACTCACACACCATTTTCAGATCCGAGCTTTCCCTGAGGAGTTAGCCCAAAGACTATCTCAGAATTTGACATTGAACTCAATTCAGCCGGAAAACTTCACTTTTGACACAGAGCTGAGAAATGAAAAGGATACACATATTCATGTTTCCCAGGGTCTGGAAAGCCAAACTCACACACCGTTTTCAGATCCGAGCTTTCCCTGAGGAGTTAGCCCAAGACGTATCTCAGAATTTGCCATTGAACTCAATTCAGCCAGAAAACTTCACTTTTGACACAGAGCACAGAAATTAAAAAGGAAACACATATTCATGTTCCCCAGGGTCTGGAAAGCCGAATTCTCACACCATTTTCAGATCCGAGCTTTCCTTGAGGAGTTAGCCCAAGACGTATCTCATAATTTGCCTTAGGACTCAATTCAGCCAGAAAACCTCACTTTTGACACAGAGCTCAGAAATGAAAAGGAAACTCATATTCATGCTCCCTAGGGTCTGGAAAGCCAGTTTCTCACACCATTTTCAGATCCAAGCTTTCCTTGAGGAGTTAGCCCAAGTCGTATCTCAGAATCTGCCATTGACCTCAATTCAGCCAGAAAACCTCACTTTTGACACAGAGCTCAGAAATGAAAAAGAAACACATATTCATGTTTCCCAGGGTCTGGAAAGCCAAAATCTCACACCATTTAAAGATCCGAGCTTTCCCTGAGGAGTTAGCCCAGGGCGTACATCATAATTTGCCTTAGGGCTCATTTCAGCCAGAAAATTTCACTTTTGACACAGAGCTCAGAAATGAAAAGGATACACATATGCATGTTTTCCAGTGTCTGGAAAGCAAAAATCTCACATTATTTTCAGATCCGAGCTTTCCCTGTGGAGTTAGCCCAAGACGTATCTCAGAATCTGCCATTGAATTCAATTCAGCCAGAAAACTTCAGTTTTGACATACAGCTCAGAAATGAAAAGGAAACACATATCCATGTTCCCTAGGGTCTGGAAAGCCAAAATCTCAAACCATTTTCAGATCCGAGCTTTCCCTGTGGAGTTAGCCCAAGACGTATCTCAGAATCTGCCATTGAACTCAATTCAGCCAGAAAACTTCACTTTTGACACAGAGCTCAGAAATGAAAAGGAAACACATATTCATCTTCCCTAGGGTCTGGAAAGCCAGTTTCTCACACCATTTTCAGATCCAAGCTTTCCCTGAGGAGTGAGCCAAAGACATATCTCAGAATTTGCCTTAGGACTCATTTCAGCCAGAAAACCTCACTTTTGACACAGAGCTCAGAAATGAAAAAGAAACACATATTCATGTTTCCCAGGGTCTGGAAAGCCAATATCTCACACCATTTTCAGATCCGAGCTTTCCCTGAGGAGTTAGACCAAGGCATATCTCAGAATTTGTCTTAGGACTCATTTCAGCGAGAAAACTTCACTTTTGACACAGAGCTCAGAAATGAAAAGGAAACTCATATTCATGCTCCCTAGGGTCTGGAAAGCCAGTTTCTCACACCATTTTCAGATCCAAGCTTTCCCTGAGGAGTGAGCCCAAGACGTATCTCAGAATTTACCTTAGGACTGAATTCAGCCCGAAAACCTCACTTTTGACACAGAGCTCAGAAATGAAAAGGAAACACATATTCATGTTCCCTTGGGTCTGGAAAGCCGAATTTTCACACCATTTTCAGATCCAAGTTTTCCCTGAGGAGTGAGCCAAAGACATATCTCAGAATTTGCCTTAGGACTCATTTCAGCCAGAAAACCTCACTTTTGACACAGAGCTCAGAAATGAAAAAGAAACACATATTCATGTTTCCCAGGGTCTGGAAAGCCAAAATCTCACACCATTTTCAAATCCGATCTTTCCCTGAGGAGTTAGACCAAGGCATATCTCCGAATTTGTCTTAGGACTCATTTCAGCCAGAAAACTTCACTTTTGACACAGAGCTCAGAAATGAAAAGGAAACTCATATTCATGCTCCCTAGGGTCTGGAAAGGCAAAATCTCACACCCTTTTCAGTTCCGAGCTTTCCCTGTGGAGTTAGCCCAAGTCGTATCTCAGAATCTGCCATTGACCTCAATTCAGCCAGAAAACTTCACTTTTGACACAGAGCTCAGAAATGAAAAAGAAACACATATTCATGTTTCCCAGGGTCTGGAAAGCCAAAATCTCACACCATTTTAAGATCCGAGCTTTTCCTGAGGAGTTAGCCCAAGACGTATCTCAGAATTTGCCTTAGGACTCATTTCAGCCAGAAAACCTCACTTTTGAGACAGAGCTAAGAAATGAAAAAGAAAAACATATTCATATTCCCTAGGGTCTGGAAAGCCGAGTTCTCACCCCATTTTCAGATCCGAGCTTTCCCTCTGGAGTTAGCCCAAGACGTATCTCAAAATTTGCCTTAGGACTCATTTCAGCCAGAAAACCTCACTTTTGAGACAGAGCTCAGAAATGAAAAAGAAAAACATATTCATGTTTCCCAGGGTCTGGAAAGCCAAAATCATACACCATTTTCAGGTCCGAGCTTTCCCTGAGGAGTTAGACAAAGGAGTATCTCAGAATTTGCCTTAGGACTCATTTCAGCCAGAAAACCTCACTTTTGACACAGAGCTCAGAAATGAAAAAGAAACACATATTCCTGTTCCCTAGGGTCTGGAAAGCCGAATTTTCACACCATTTTCAGATCCAAGCTTTCCCTGAGGAATTAGCCTAAGACGTATCTCATAATTTGCCATTGAACTTAATTCAGCCAGAAAACTTCACTTTTGACACAGAGCTCAGAAATGAAAAGGAAACACATATTCATGTTCCCTAGGGTCTGGAAAGCCAAAATCTCACACCATATTCAGATCTGAGCTTTCCTTGAGGAGTTAGACAAAGGCGTATCTCAGAATTTGACTTAGGGCTTATTTCAGCCAGAAAACTTCACTTTTGACACAGAGCTCAGAAATGAAAAGGAAACACATATTCATGTTCCCTAGGGTCTGGAAAGCCAATATCTCACACCATTTTAAGATCCGAGCTTTCCCTGTGGAGTTAGCCCAAGTCGTATCTCAGAATCTGCCTTTGAACTCAATTCAGCCAGAAAACTTCACTTTTTAACACAGAGCTCAGAAATGAAAAAGAAACACATATTCATGTTTCCCAGGGTCTGGAAAGCCAAAATCTCACACCATTTTAAGATCCGAGCTTTTCCTGAGGAGTTAGACCAAGGCATATCTCAGAATTTGTCTTAGGACTCATTTCAGCCAGAAAACCTCAGTTTTGACACAGAGCTCAGAAATGAAAAAGAAAGACATATTCCTGTTCCCTTGGGTCTGGAAAGCCGAATTCTCACACCATTTTGAGATCCGAGCTTTCCCTGAGGAGTTAGCCCAAGGCGTACATCATAATTTGCCTTAGGGCTCATTTCAGCCAGAAAACTTCACTTTTGACACAGAGCTCAGAAATGAAAAGGATACACATATTCATGTGTTCCAGTGTCTGGAAAGCCGAAATCTCACATCATTTTCAGATCCGAGCTTTCCCTGTGGAGTTAGCCCAAGACGTATCTCAGAATCTACCACTGACCTCATTTCAGCCGGAAAACGTCACTTTTGACACAGAGCTCAGAAATGAAAAAGAAACACATATTCATGTTTCCCAGGGTCTGGAAAGCCAAACTCACACACCATTTTCAGATCCGAGCTTTCCCTGAGGAGTTAGCCCAAAGACTATCTCAGAATTTGACATTGAACTCAATTCAGCCGGAAAACTTCACTTTTGACACAGAGCTGAGAAATGAAAAGGATACACATATTCATGTTTCCCAGGGTCTGGAAAGCCAAACTCACACACCGTTTTCAGATCCGAGCTTTCCCTGAGGAGTTAGCCCAAGACGTATCTCAGAATTTGCCATTGAACTCAATTCAGCCAGAAAACTTCACTTTTGACACAGAGCACAGAAATTAAAAAGGAAACACATATTCATGTTCCCCAGGGTCTGGAAAGCCGAATTCTCACACCATTTTCAGATCCGAGCTTTCCTTGAGGAGTTAGCCCAAGACGTATCTCATAATTTGCCTTAGGACTCAATTCAGCCAGAAAACCTCACTTTTGACACAGAGCTCACAATTGAAAAGGAAACACATATTCCTGTTCCCTAGGGTCTGGAAAGCCAAAATCTCACACCATTTTCAGATCCGAGCTTTCCCTGTGGAGTTAGCCCAAGACCTATCACAGAATCTACCTTTGACCTCAATTCAGCCAGAAAACCTCACTTTTGACATAGAGCTCAGAAATGAAAAAGAAACACATATTCATGTTCTCCAGGGTCAGGAAAGCCAAAATCTCACACCATTTTCAAATCCGAGCTTTCCATGTGGAGTTCGCCTGAGATGTATCTCCGAATTTGCCTTAGGACTCATTTCAGCCAGAACACTTCACTTTTGACACAGAGCTCAGAAATGAAAAGGAAACACATATTCATATTCCCTGGGGTCTGGAAAGCCGAATTCTCACCCCATTTTCAGATCCGAGCTTTCCCTGTGGAGTTAGCCGAAGACGTATCTCAGAATTTACCTTAGGACTGAATTCAGCCCGAAAACCTCACTTTTGACAGAGAGCTCAGAAATGAAAAGGAAACACATATTCATGTTTCCCAGGGTCTGGAAAGCCAAAATCATACACCATTTTCAGGTCCGAGCTTTCCCTGAGGAGTTTGCCCAAGGCGTACTTCATAATTTGCCTTAGGGCTCATTTCAGCCGGAAAACTTCACTTTTGACACAGAGCTCAGAAATGAAAAGGAAACACATATTCATGTTTCCCAGGTTCTGGGAAGCCAAAATCAGACACTATTTTCAGATCCGAGCTTTCCATGAGGAGTTAGCCCAAGGGGTATCTCAGAATTTGCCTTAGGATTCAATTCAGCCAGAAAACCTCACTTTTGACACACAGCTCAGAAATGAAAAAGAAACACATATTCCTGTTCCCTAGGGTCTGGAAAGCTGAATTTTCACACCATTTTCAGATCCAAGCTTTCCCTGAGGAATTAGCCCAAGACGTATCTCATAATTTGCCATTGAACTTAATTCAGCCAGAAAACTTCACTTTTGACATAGAGCTCAGAAACGAAAAAGAAACACATATTCATGTTCCCCAGGGTCTGGAAACCCAAAATCTCACACCATTTTCAAATCCGAGCTTTCCCTGTGGAGTTAGTTCAAGATGTATCTCCGAATTTGCCTTAGGACTCATTTAAGCCAGAACACTTCACTTTTGACACAGAGCTCAGAAATGAAAAGGAAACACATATTCATATTCCCTAGGGTCCGGAAAGCCGAATTCTCACCTCATTTTAAGATCCGAGCTTTCCCTGTGGAGTTAGCTCAAGACGTATCTCAGAATTTGCCATTGAACTCAATTCAGCCAGAAAACTTCACTTTTGACACAGAGCTCAGAAATGAAAAGGAAACACATATTCATGTTCCCCAGGGTCTGGAAAGCCGAATTCTCACACCATTTTCAGATCCGAGCTTTCCCTGTGGAGTTAGCCCAAGGAGTATCTCAGAATTTGCCTTAGGACTCATTTCAGCCAGAAAACCTCACTTTTGACACAGAGCTCACAAATGAAAAGGAAACACATATTCATGTTCCCTAGGGTCTGGAAAGCCAAAATCTCACACCATATTCAGATCCGAGCTTTCCTTGAGGAGTTAGACCAAGGCGTATCTCAGAATTTGCCTTAGGGCTTATTTCAGCCAGAAAACTTCACTTTTGACACAGAGCTCAGAAATGAAAAGGAAACTCATATTCATGCTCCCTAGGGTCTGGAAAGGCAAAATCTCACACCCTTTTCAGTTCCGAGCTTTCCCTGTGGAGGTAGCCCAAGTCGTATCTCAGAATCTGCCATTGACCTCAATTCAGCCAGAAAACTTCACTTTTGACAAAGAGCTCAGAAATGAAAAAGAAACACATATTCATGTTCCCCAGGGTCTGGAAAGCCGAATTCTCACACCATTTTCAGATCCGAGCTTTCCTTGACGAGTTAGACCAAGGCGTATCTCAGAATTTCCTTAAGGCTTATTTCAGCTAGAAAACCTCACTTTTGACACAGAGCTCACAATTGAAGAGGAAACACATATTCATCTTCCCTAGGGTCTGGAAAGCCAGTATCTCACACCATTTTCAGATCCGAGCTTTCCCTGAGAAGTTAGCCCAAGGCATATCTCAGAATTTGTCTTAGGACTCATTTCAGCCAGAAAACCTCAGTTTTGACACAGAGCTCAGAAATGAAAAAGAAACACATATTCCTGTTCACTTGGGTCTGGAAAGCCGAATTCTCACACCATTTTGAGATCCGAGCTTTCCCTGAGGAGTTAGCCCAAGGCGTACATCATAATTTGCCTTAGGGCTCATTTCAGCCAGAAAACTTCACTTTTGACACAGAGCTCAGAAATGAAAAGGATACACATATTCATGTGTTCCAGTGTCTGGAAAGCCAAAATCTCACATCATTTTCAGATCCGAGCTTTCCCTGTGGAGTTAGCCCAAGACGTATCTCAGAATCTGCCATTGACGTCAATTCAGCCAGAAAACCTCATTTTTGACATAGAGCTCAGAAATGAAAAAGAAACACATATTCATGTTCCGCAGGGTCTGGAAAGCCGAATTTTCACACCATTTTCAGATCCAAGCTTTCCCTGAGGAGTGAGCCCAAGACGTATCTCAGAATTTACCTTAGGACTGAATTCAGCCCGAAAACCTCACTTTTGACACAGAGCTCAGAAATGAAAAGGAAACACATATTCATGTTCCCTTGGGTCTGGAAAGCCGAATTTTCACACCATGTTCAGATCCAAGCTTTCCCTGAGGAGTGAGCCAAAGACATATCTCAGAATTTGCCTTAGGACTCATTTCAGCCAGAAAACCTCACTTTTGACACAGACCTCAGAAATGAAAAGGAAACACATATTCATGTACCCTAGGGTCTGGAAAGCCCAAGTTAGCCCAAGGCGTACCTCATAATTTGCCTTAGGGCTCATTTCAGCCGGAAAACGTCACTTTTGACACAGAGCTCAGAAATGAAAAAGAAACACATATTCATGTTTCCCAGGGTCTGGAAAGCCAAACTCACACACCATTTTCAGATCCGAGCTTTCCCTGAGGAGTTAGCTCAAGGCGTAGTATCTCAGAATTTGCCTTAGGACTCAATTCAGCCAGAAAACTGCACTTTTGACACAGAGCTCAGAAATGAAAAGGAAACACATATTCATATTCCCTAGGGTCTGGAAAGCCGAATTCTCACCTCATTTTCAGATCTGAGCTTTCCCTGTGGAGTTAGCCCAAGACGTATCTCAGAATTTGCCATTGAACTCAATTCAGCCAGAAAACTTCACTTTTGACACAGAGCACAGAAATTAAAAAGGAAACACATATTCATGTTCCCCAGGGTCTGGAAAGCCGAATTCTCACACCATTTTCAGATCCGAGCTTTCCTTGAGGAGTTAGCCCAAGACGTATCTCATAATTTGCCTTAGGACTCAATTCAGCCAGAAAACTTCACTTTTGACACAGAGCTCACAGTTGAAAAGGAAACACATATTCCTGTTCCCTAGGGTCTGGAAAGCCAAAATCTCACACCATTTTCAGATCCGAGCTTTCCCTGTGGAGTTAGCCCAAGACCTATCTCAGAATCTACCTTTGACCTCAATTCAGCCAGAAAACCTCACTTTTGACATAGAGCTCAGAAATGAAAAAGAAACACATATTCATGTTCTCCAGGGTCAGGAAAGCCAAAATCTCACACCATTTTCAAATCCGAGCTTTCCATGTGGAGTTCGCCTGAGATGTATCTCCGAATTTGCCTTAGGACTCATTTCAGCCAGAACACTTCACTTTTGACACAGAGCTCAGAAATGAAAAGGAAACACATATTCATATTCCCTGGGGTCTGGAAAGCCGAATTCTCACCCCATTTTCAGATCCGAGCTTTCCCTGTGGAGTTAGCCGAAGACGTATCTCAGAATTTACCTTAGGACTGAATTCAGCCCGAAAACCTCACTTTTGACAGAGAGCTCAGAAATGAAAAGGAAACACATATTCATGTTTCCCAGGGTCTGGAAAGCCAAAATCATACACCATTTTCAGGTCCGAGCTTTCCCTGAGGAGTTTGCCCAAGGCGTACTTCATAATTTGCCTTAGGGCTCATTTCAGCCGGAAAACTTCACTTTTGACACAGAGCTCAGAAATGAAAAGGAAACACATATTCATGTTTCCCAGGTTCTGGGAAGCCAAAATCAGACACTATTTTCAGATCCGAGCTTTCCATGAGGAGTTAGTCCAAGGGGTATCTCAGAATTTGCCTTAGGATTCAATTCAGCCAGAAAACCTCACTTTTGACACACAGCTCAGAAATGAAAAAGAAACACATATTCCTGTTCCCTAGGGTCTGGAAAGCTGAATTTTCACACCATTTTCAGATCCAAGCTTTCCCTGAGGAATTAGCCCAAGACGTATCTCATAATTTGCCATTGAACTTAATTCAGCCAGAAAACCTCACTTTTGACATAGAGCTCAGAAACGAAAAAGAAACACATATTCATGTTCCCCAGGGTCTGGAAACCCAAAATCTCACACCATTTTCAAATCCGAGGTTTCCCTGTGGAGTTAGTTCAAGATGTATCTCCGAATTTGCCTTAGGACTCATTTAAGCCAGAACACTTCACTTTTGACACACAGCTCAGAAATGAAAAAGAAACACATATTCCTGTTCCCTAGGGTCTGGAAAGCTGAATTTTCACACCATTTTAAGATCCGAGCTTTCCCTGTGGAGTTAGCTCAAGACGTAACTCAGAATTTGCCATTGAACTCAATTCAGCCAGAAAACTTCACTTTTGACACAGAGCACAGAAATGAAAAGGAAACACATATTCATGTTCCCAGGGTCTGGAAAGCCGAATTCTCACACCATTTTCAGATCCGAGCTTTCCCTGTGGAGTTAGCCCAAGACGTATCTCAGAATCTACCACTGACCTCAATTCAGCCAGAAAACCTCACTTTTGACACAGAGCACAGAAATGAAAAGGAAACACATATTCATGTTCCCCAGGGTCTGGAAAGCCGAATTCTCACCTCATTTTCAGATCCGAGCTTTCCCTGTGGAGTTAGCCCAAGATGTATCTCCGAATCTACCACTGACCTCAATTCAGCCAGAAAACCTCACTTTTGACACAGAGCACAGAAATGAAAAGGAAACACATATTCATGTTCCCCAGGGTCTGGAAAGCCAAAATCTCACACCATATTCAGATCCCAGCTTTCCTTGAGGAGTTAGACCAAGGCGTATCTCAGAATTTGCCTTAGGGCTTATTTCAGCCAGAAAACTTCACTTTTGACACAGAGCTCAGAAATGAAAAGGAAACTCATATTCATGCTCCCTAGGGTCTGGAAAGGCAAAATCTCACACCCTTTTCAGTTCCGAGCTTTCCCTGTGGAGGTAGCCCAAGTCGTATCTCAGAATCTGCCATTGACCTCAATTCAGCCAGAAAACTTCACTTTTGACAAAGAGCTCAGAAATGAAAAAGAAACACATATTCATGTTCCCCAGGGTCTGGAAAGCCGAATTCTCACACCATTTTCAGATCCGAGCTTTCCTTGACGAGTTAGACCAAGGCGTATCTCAGAATTTCCTTAAGGCTTATTTCAGCTAGAAAACCTCACTTTTGACACAGAGCTCACAATTGAAGAGGAAACACATATTCATCTTCCCTAGGGTCTGGAAAGCCAGTATCTCACACCATTTTCAGATCCGAGCTTTCCCTGAGAAGTTAGCCCAAGGCATATCTCAGAATTTGTCTTAGGACTCATTTCAGCCAGAAAACCTCAGTTTTGACACAGAGCTCAGAAATGAAAAAGAAACACATATTCCTGTTCACTTGGGTCTGGAAAGCCGAATTCTCACACCATTTTGAGATCCGAGCTTTCCCTGAGGAGTTAGCCCAAGGCGTACATCATAATTTGCCTTAGGGCTCATTTCAGCCAGAAAACTTCACTTTTGACACAGAGCTCAGAAATGAAAAGGATACACATATTCATGTGTTCCAGTGTCTGGAAAGCCAAAATCTCACATCATTTTCAGATCCGAGCTTTCCCTGTGGAGTTAGCCCAAGACGTATCTCAGAATCTGCCATTGACGTCAATTCAGCCAGAAAACCTCATTTTTGACATAGAGCTCAGAAATGAAAAAGAAACACATATTCATGTTCCGCAGGGTCTGGAAAGCCGAATTTTCACACCATTTTCAGATCCAAGCTTTCCCTGAGGAGTGAGCCCAAGACGTATCTCAGAATTTACCTTAGGACTGAATTCAGCCCGAAAACCTCACTTTTGACACAGAGCTCAGAAATGAAAAGGAAACACATATTCATGTTCCCTTGGGTCTGGAAAGCCGAATTTTCACACCATGTTCAGATCCAAGCTTTCCCTGAGGAGTGAGCCAAAGACATATCTCAGAATTTGCCTTAGGACTCATTTCAGCCAGAAAACCTCACTTTTGACACAGACCTCAGAAATGAAAAGGAAACACATATTCATGTACCCTAGGGTCTGGAAAGCCCAAGTTAGCCCAAGGCGTACCTCATAATTTGCCTTAGGGCTCATTTCAGCCGGAAAACGTCACTTTTGACACAGAGCTCAGAAATGAAAAAGAAACACATATGCATGTTTCCCAGGGTCTGGAAAGCCAAACTCACACACCATTTTCAGATCCGAGCTTTCCCTGAGGAGTTAGCCCAAAGACTATCTCAGAATTTGACATTGAACTCAATTCAGCCGGAAAACTTCACTTTTGACACAGAGCTGAGAAATGAAAAGGATACACATATTCATGTTTCCCAGGGTCTGGAAAGCCAAACTCACACACCATTTTCAGATCCGAGCTTTCCCTGAGGAGTTAGCTCAAGGCGTAGTATCTCAGAATTTGCCTTAGGACTCAATTCAGCCAGAAAACTGCACTTTTGACACAGAGCTCAGAAATGAAAAGGAAACACATATTCATATTCCCTAGGGTCTGGAAAGCCGAATTCTCACCTCATTTTCAGATCTGAGCTTTCCCTGTGGAGTTAGCCCAAGACGTATCTCAGAATTTGCCATTGAACTCAATTCAGCCAGAAAACTTCACTTTTGACACAGAGCACAGAAATTAAAAAGGAAACACATATTCATGTTCCCCAGGGTCTGGAAAGCCGAATTCTCACACCATTTTCAGATCCGAGCTTTCCTTGAGGAGTTAGCCCAAGACGTATCTCATAATTTGCCTTAGGACTCAATTCAGCCAGAAAACTTCACTTTTGACACAGAGCTCACAATTGAAAAGGAAACACATATTCCTGTTCCCTAGGGTCTGGAAAGCCAAAATCTCACACCATTTTCAGATCCGAGCTTTCCCTGTGGAGTTAGCCCAAGACCTATCTCAGAATCTACCTTTGACCTCAATTCAGCCAGAAAACCTCACTTTTGACATAGAGCTCAGAAATGAAAAAGAAACACATATTCATGTTCTCCAGGGTCAGGAAAGCCAAAATCTCACACCATTTTCAAATCCGAGCTTTCCATGTGGAGTTCGCCTGAGATGTATCTCCGAATTTGCCTTAGGACTCATTTCAGCCAGAACACTTCACTTTTGACACAGAGCTCAGAAATGAAAAGGAAACACATATTCATGTTCCCTTGGGTCTGGAAAGCCGAATTTTCACACCATGTTCAGATCCAAGCTTTCCCTGAGGAGTGAGCCAAAGACATATCTCAGAATTTGCCTTAGGACTCAATTCAGCCCGAAAACCTCACTTTTGACACAGACCTCAGAAATGAAAAGGAAACACATATTCATGTACCCTAGGGTCTGGAAAGCCCAAGTTAGCCCAAGGCGTACCTCATAATTTGCCTTAGGGCTCATTTCAGCCGGAAAACGTCACTTTTGACACAGAGCTCAGAAATGAAAAAGAAACACATATTCATGTTTCCCAGGGTCTGGAAAGCCAAACTCACACACCATTTTCAGATCCGAGCTTTCCCTGAGGAGTTAGCCCAAAGACTATCTCAGAATTTGACATTGAACTCAATTCAGCCGGAAAACTTCACTTTTGACACAGAGCTGAGAAATGAAAAGGATACACATATTCATGTTTCCCAGGGTCTGGAAAGCCAAACTCACACACCATTTTCAGATCCGAGCTTTCCCTGAGGAGTTAGCTCAAGGCGTAGTATCTCAGAATTTGCCTTAGGACTCAATTCAGCCAGAAAACTGCACTTTTGACACAGATCTCAGAAATGAAAAGGAAACACATATTCATATTCCCTAGGGTCTGGAAAGCCGAATTCTCACCTCATTTTCAGATCTGAGCTTTCCCTGTGGAGTTAGCCGAAGACGTATCTCAGAATTTACCTTAGGACTGAATTCAGCCCGAAAACCTCACTTTTGACACAGAGCTCAGAAATGAAAAGGAAACACATATTCATGTTCCCCAGGGTCTGGAAACCCAAAATCTCACACCATTTTCAAATCTGAGCTTTCCCTGTGGAGTTAGTTCAAGATGTATCTCCGAATTTGCCTTAGGACTCATTTAAGCCAGAACACTTCACTTTTGACACAGAGCTCAGAAATGAAAAGGAAACACATATTCATATTCCCTAGGGTCCGGAAAGCCGAATTCTCACCTCATTTTAAGATCCGAGCTTTCCCTGTGGAGTTAGCTCAAGACGTAACTCAGAATTTGCCATTGAACTCAATTCAGCCAGAAAACTTCACTTTTGACACAGAGCACAGAAATGAAAAGGAAACACATATTCATGTTCCCCAGGGTCTGGAAAGCCGAATTCTCACACCATTTTCAGATCCGAGCTTTCCCTGTGGAGTTAGCCCAAGACGTATCTCAGAATCTACCACTGACCTCAATTCAGCCAGAAAACCTCACTTTTGACACAGAGCACAGAAATGAAAAGGAAACACATATTCATGTTCCCCAGGGTCTGGAAAGCCGAATTCTCACCTCATTTTCAGATCCGAGCTTTCCCTGTGGAGTTAGCCCAAGATGTATCTCCGAATTTGCCTTAGGACTCATTTCAGCCAGAACACTTCACTTTTGACACAGAACTCAGAAATGAAAAAGAAACACATATTCATGTTCCCCAGGGTCTGGAAAGCCAAATTCTCACACCATTTTCAGATCCGAGCTTTCCTTGAGGAGTTAGCCCAAGGAGTATCTCAGAATTTGCCTTAGGATTCAATTCAGCCAGAAAACCTCACTTTTGACACAGAGCTCACAAATGAAAAGGAAACACATATTCATGTTCCCTAGGGTCTGGAAAGCCAAAATCTCACACCATATTCAGATCCGAGCTTTCCTTGAGGAGTTAGACCAAGGCGTATCTCAGAATTTGCCTTAGGGCTTATTTCAGCCAGAAAACTTCACTTTTGACACAGAGCTCAGAAATGAAAAGGAAACTCATATTCATGCTCCCTAGGGTCTGGAAAGGCAAAATCTCACACCCTTTTCAATTCCGAGCTTTCCCTGTGGAGGTAGCCCAAGTCGTATCTCAGAATCTGCCATTGACCTCAATTCAGCCAGAAAACTTCACTTTTGACAAAGAGCTCAGAAATGAAAAAGAAACACATATTCATGTTCCCCAGGGTCTGGAAAGCCGAATTCTCACACCATTTTCAGATCCGAGCTTTCCTTGACGAGTTAGACCAAGGCGTATCTCAGAATTTCCTTAAGGCTTATTTCAGCTAGAAAACCTCACTTTTGACACAGAGCTCACAATTGAAAAGGAAACACATATTCATCTTCCCTAGGGTCTGGAAAGCCAGTATCTCACACCATTTTCAGATCCGAGCTTTCCCTGAGAAGTTAGCCCAAGACGTATCTCAGAACTTGCCTTAGGATTCATTTCAGCCAGAAAACCTCACTTTTGACAGAGAGCTCAGAAATGAAAAAGAAACACATATTCATGTTCCCCAGGGTCTGGAAAGCCGAATTCTCACACCATTTTCAAATCCGAGCTTTCCCTGTGCAGTTAGCCCAAGACGTATCTCAGAATTTGCCATTGAACTCAATTCAGCCAGAAAACTTCACTTTTGACACAGAGCTCAGAAATGAAAAGGAAACACATATTCATATTCCCTAGGGTCCGGAAAGCCGAATTCTCACCTCATTTTAAGATCCGAGCTTTCCCTGTGGAGTTAGCTCAAGACGTATCTCAGAATTTGCCATTGAACTCAATTCAGCCAGAAAACTTCACTTTTGACACAGAGCACAGAAATGAAAAGGAAACACATATTCATGTTCCACAGGGTCTGGAAAGCCGAATTCTCACACCATTTTCAGATCCGAGCTTTCCCTGTGGAGTTAGCCCAAGACGTATCTCAGAATCTACCACTGACCTCAATTCAGCCAGAAAACCTCACTTTTGACACAGAGCACAGAAATGAAAAGGAAACACATATTCATGTTCCCCAGGGTCTGGAAAGCCGAATTCTCACCTCATTTTCAGATCCGAGCTTTCCCTGTGGAGTTAGCCGAAGATGTATCTCCGAATTTGCCTTAGGACTCATTTCAGCCAGAACACTTCACTTTTGACACAGAACTCAGAAATGAAAAAGAAACACATATTCATGTTCCCCAGGGTCTGGAAAGCCGAATTCTCACACCATTTTCAGATCCGAGCTTTCCTTGAGGAGTTAGCCCAAGGAGTATCTCAGAATTTGCCTTAGGATTCAATTCAGCCAGAAAACCTCACTTTTGACACAGAGCTCACAAATGAAAAGGAAACACATATTCATGTTCCCTAGGGTCTGGAAAGCCAAAATCTCACACCATATTCAGATCCGAGCTTTCCTTGAGGAGTTAGACCAAGGCGTATCTCAGAATTTGCCTTAGGGCTTATTTCAGCCAGAAAACTTCACTTTTGACACAGAGCTCAGAAATGAAAAGGAAACTCATATTCATGCTCCCTAGGGTCTGGAAAGCCGAATTCTCACACCATTTTCAGATCCGAGCTTTCCTTGACGAGTTAGACCAAGGCGTATCTCAGAATTTCCTTAAGGCTTATTTCAGCTAGAAAACCTCACTTTTGACACAGAGCTCACAATTGAAAAGGAAACACATATTCATCTTCCCTAGGGTCTGGAAAGCCAGTATCTCACACCATTTTCAGATCCGAGCTTTCCCTGAGAAGTTAGCCCAAGACGTATCTCAGAACTTGCCTTAGGATTCATTTCAGCCAGAAAACCTCACTTTTGACAGAGAGCTCAGAAATGAAAAAGAAACACATATTCATGTTCCCCAGGGTCTGGAAAGCCGAATTCTCACACCATTTTCAAATCCGAGCTTTCCCTGTGCAGTTAGCCCAAGACGTATCTCAGAATTTGCCATTGAACTCAATTCAGCCAGAAAACTTCACTTTTGACACAGAGCTCAGAAATGAAAAGGAAACACATATTCATATTCCCTGGGGTCCGGAAAGCCGAATTCTCACCTCATTTTAAGATCCGAGCTTTCCCTGTGGAGTTAGCTCAAGACGTATCTCAGAATTTGCCATTGAACTCAATTCAGCCAGAAAACTTCACTTTTGACACAGAGCACAGAAATGAAAAAGAAACACATATTCATGTTCCCCAGGGTCTGGAAAGCCGAATTCTCACACCATTTTCAGATCCGAGCTTTCCTTGAGGAGTTAGCCCAAGGAGTATCTCAGAATTTGCCTTAGGATTCAATTCAGCCAGAAAACCTCACTTTTGACACAGAGCTCACAAATGAAAAGGAAACACATATTCATGTTCCCTAGGGTCTGGAAAGCCAAAATCTCACACCATATTCAGATCCGAGCTTTCCTTGAGGAGTTAGACCAAGGTGTATCTCAGAATTTGCCTTAGGGCTTATTTCAGCCAGAAAACTTCACTTTTGACACAGAGCTCAGAAATGAAAAGGAAACTCATATTCATGCTCCCTAGGGTCTGGAAAGGCAAAATCTCACACCCTTTTCAGTTCCGAGCTTTCCCTGTGGAGGTAGCCCAAGTCGTATCTCAGAATCTGCCATTGACCTCAATTCAGCCAGAAAACTTCACTTTTGACAAAGAGCTCAGAAATGAAAAAGAAACACATATTCATGTTCCCCAGGGTCTGGAAAGCCGAATTCTCACACCATTTTCAGATCCGAGCTTTCCTTGACGAGTTAGACCAAGGCGTATCTCAGAATTTCCTTAAGGCTTATTTCAGCTAGAAAACCTCACTTTTGACATAGAGCTCACAATTGAAAAGGAAACACATATTCATCTTCCCTAGGGTCTGGAAAGCCAGTATCTCACACCATTTTCAGATCTGAGCTTTCCCTGAGAAGTTAGCCCAAGACGTATCTCAGAACTTGCCTTAGGATTCATTTCAGCCAGAAAACCTCACTTTTGACAGAGAGCTCAGAAATGAAAAAGAAACACATATTCATGTTCCCCAGGGTCTGGAAAGCCGAATTCTCACACCATTTTCAAATCCGAGCTTTCCCTGTGGAGTTAGCCCAAGACGTATCTCAGAATCTGCCATTGAATTCAATTCAGCCAGAAAACTTCAGTTTTGACATACAGCTCAGAAATGAAAAGGAAACACATATCCATGTTCCCTAGGGTCTGGAAAGCCAAAATCTCAAACCATTTTCAGATAAGAGCTTTCCCTGAGGAGTTAGCCCAAGACGTATCTCAGAATTGGCTTAGGACTCATTTCAGCCAGAAAACTTCACTTTTGATAAAGAGATCAGAAATGAAAAGGAAATACATATTCATGTTCCCTAGGGTCTGGAAAGCCAGAATCTCACACCATTTTCAGATCCGAGCTTTCCCTGTGGAGTTAGTCCAAGACGTATCTCAGAATCTGCCATTGACGTCAATTCAGCCAGAAAACCTCACTTTTGACATAGAGCTCAGAAATGAAAAAGAAACACATATTCATGTTCCCCAAGGTCTGAAAATCAGAATTCTCACAAAATTTTCAGATCCAAGCTTTCCCTGTGGAGTTAGCCCAAGACGTATCTCAGAATTTACCTTAGGACTGAATTCAGCCCGAAAACCTCACTTTTCACACAGAGCTCAGAAATGAAAAGGAAACACATATTCATGTTCCCTTGGGTCTGGAAAGCCGATTTTTCACACCATTTTCAGATCCAAGCTTTCCCTGAGGAGTGAACCAAAGACATATCTCAGAATTTGCCTTAGAACTCATTTCAGCCAGAAAACCTCACTTTTGACACAGAGCTCAGAAATGAAAAAGAAACACATATTCCTGTTCCCTTGGGTCTGGAAAGCCAAAATCTCACACCATTTTAAGATCCGAGCTTTCCCTGTGGAGTTAGCCCAAGACGTATCTCAGAACCTGCCATTGAACTCAATTCAGACAGAAAACTTCACTTTTGACACAGAGCTCAGAAATGAAAAAGAAACACATATTCATGTTTCCCAGGGTCTGGAAAGCCAAAATCTCACACCATTGTCAGATCCGAGCTTTCCCTGAGGGGTTAGACCAAGGCATATCTCAGAATTTGTCTTAGGACTCATTTCAGCCAGAAAACCTCACTTTTGACACAGAGCTCAGAAATGAAAAGGAAACTCATATTCATGCTCCCTAGGGTCTGGAAAGGCAAAATCTAACACCCTTTTCAGTTCCGAGCTTTCCCTGTGGAGTTAGCCCAAGTCGTATCTCAAAATCTGCCATTGACCTCAATTCAGCCAGAAAACTTCACTTTTGACAAAGAGCTCAGAAATGAAAAAGAAACAGATATTCATTTTCCCCAGGGTCTGGAAAGCCGAATTCTCACACCATTTTCAGTTCCGAGCTTTCCCTGAGAAGTTAGCCCAAGACGTATCTCAGAATTTGTCTTAGGATTCATTTCAGCCAGAAAACTTCACTTTTGACAAAGAGCTCAGAAATGAAAAAGAAACAGATATTCATTTTCCCCAGGGTCTGGAAAGCCGAATTCTCACACCATTTTCAGTTCCGAGCTTTCCCTGAGAAGTTAGCCCAAGACATATCTCAGAATTTGTCTTAGGATTCATTTCAGCCAGAAAACCTCACTTTAGACACAGAGCTCAGAAATGAAAAAGAAACACATATTCATGTTTCCCAGGGTCTGGAAAGCAAAATTAATACACCATTGTCAGATCCGAGCTTTCCCTGAGGAGTTAGCCCAAGGCGTACTTCATATTTGCCTTAGGGCTCATTTCATCCGGAAAACTTCACTTTTGACACAGAGCTCACAAATGAAAAGGAAACACATATTCATGTTCCCTAGGGTCTGGAAAGCCAAAATCTCACACCATATTCAGATCCGAGCTTTCCTTGACGAGATAGACCAAGGCGTATCTCAGAATTTCCTTAAGGCTTATTTCAGCTAGAAAACCTCACTTTTGACACAGAGCTCACAATTGAAAAGGAAACACATATTCATCTTCCCTAGGGTCTGGAAAGCCAGTTTCTCACACCATTTTCAGATCCAAGCTTTCCTTGAGGAGTTAGCCCAAGACGTATCTCATAATTTGCCATTGAACTTAATTCAGCCAGAAAACTTCACTTTTGACACAGAGCTCAGAAATGAAAAGGAAACACATATTCATGTTCCCTAGGGTCTGGAAAGCCAAAATCTCACACCATATTCAGATCTGAGCTTTCCTTGAGGAGTTAGACAAAGGCGTATCTCAGAATTTGACTTAGGGCTTATTTCAGCCGGAAAACTTCACTTTTGACACAGAGCTCAGAAATGAAAAGGAAACACATATTCATGTTCCCTAGGGTCTGGAAAGCCAATATCTCACACCATTTTAAGATCCGAGCTTTCCCTGTGGAGTTAGCCCAAGTCGTATCTCAGAATCTGCCTTTGAACTCAATTCAGCCAGAAAACTTCACTTTTGACACAGAGCTCAGAAATGAAAAAGAAACACATATTCATGTTTCCCAGGGTCTGGAAACCAAAATCTCACACCATTTTCAGATCCGAGCTTTCCCTGAGGAGTTAGACCAAGGCATATCTCAGAATTTGTCTTAGGACTCATTTCAGCCAGAAAACCTCACTTTTGACACAGAGCTCAGAAATGAAAAAGAAACACATATTCCTGTTCCCTTGGGTCTGGAAAGCCGAATTCTCACACCATTTTGAGATCCGAGCTTTCCCTGAGGAGTTAGCCCAAGGCGTACATCATAATTTGCCTTAAGGCTCATTTCAGCCAGAAAACTTCACTTTTGACACAGAGCTCAGAAATGAAAAGGATACACATATTCATGTGTTCCAGTGTCTGGAAAGCCAAAATCTCACATCAGATCCGAGCTTTCCCTGTGGAGTTAGCCCAAGACGTATCTCAGAATCTGCCATTGAATTCAATTCAGCCAGAAAACTTCAGTTTTGACATACAGCTCAGAAATGAAAAGGAAACAAATATCCATGTTCCCTAGGGTCTGGAAAGCCAGTATCTCACACCATTTTCAGATCCGAGCTTACCCTGAGGAGTTAGACCAAGGCACATCTCAGAATTTGTCTTAGGACTCATTTCAGCCAGAAAACTTCACTTTTGACACAGAGCTCAGAAATGAAAAGGAAACTCATATTCATGCTCCCTAGGGTCTGGAAAGGCAAAATCTAACACCCTTTTCAGTTCCGAGCTTTCCCTGTGGAGTTAGCCCAAGTCGTATCTCAGAATCTGCCATTGACCTCAATTCAGCCAGAAAACTTCACTTTTGACAAAGAGCTCAGAAATGAAAAAGAAACAGATATTCATTTTCCCCAGGGTCTGGAAAGCCGAATTCTCACACCATTTTCAGTTCCGAGCTTTCCCTGAGAAGTTAGCCCAAGACGTATCTCAGAATTTGCCTTAGGATTCATTTCAGCCAGAAAACCTAACTTTAGACACAGAGCTCAGAAATGAAAAAGAAACACATATTCATGTTTCCCAGGGTCTGGAAAGCAAAATTAATACACCATTTTCAGATCCGAGCTTTCCCTGAGGAGTTAGCCCAAGGCGTACTTCGTAATTTGCCTTAGGGCTCATTTCATCCGGAAAACTTCACTTTTGACACAGAGCTCACAAATGAAAAGGAAACACATATTCATGTTCCCTAGGGTCTGGAAAGCCAAAATCTCACACCATATTCAGATCCGAGTTTTCCTTGACGAGTTAGACCAAGGCGTATCTCAGAATTTCCTTAAGGCTTATTTCAGCTAGAAAACCTCACTTTTGACACAGAGCTCAGAAATGAAAAAGAAACACATATTCATGTTTCCCAGGGTCTGGAAAGCAAAATTAATACACCATTTTCAGGTCCGAGCTTTCCCTGTGGAGTTAGTCCAAGACCTATCTCAGAATTTTCCTTAGGACTGAATTCAGCCCGAAAACCTCACTTTTGACACAGAGCTCAGAAATGAAAAAGAAACACATATTCATGTTTCCCAGGGTTTGGAAAGCAAAATTAATACACCATTGTCAGATCCGAGCTTTCCCTGAGGAGTTAGCCCAAGGCGTACTTCATATTTGCCTTAGGGCTCATTTCATCCGTAAAACTTCACTTTTGACACAGAGCTCACAAATGAAAAGGAAACACATATTCATGTTCCCTAGGGTCTGGAAAGCCAAAATCTCACACCATATTCAGATCCGAGCTTTCCTTGACGAGTTAGACCAAGGCGTATCTCAGAATTTCCTTAAGGCTTATTTCAGCTAGAAAACCTCACTTTTGACACAGAGCTCACAATTGAAAAGGAAACACATATTCATGTTCCCTAGGGTCTGGAAAGCCAGTTTCTCACACCATTTTCAGATCCAAGCTTTCCTTGAGGAGTTAGCCCAAGACGTATCTCATAATTTGCCATTGAACTTAATTCAGCCAGAAAACTTCACTTTTGACACAGAGCTCAGAAATGAAAAGGAAACACATATTCATGTTCCCTAGGGTCTGGAAAGCCAAAATCTCACACCATATTCAGATCTGAGCTTTCCTTGAGGAGTTAGACAAAGGCGTATCTCAGAATTTGACTTAGGGCTTATTTCAGCCAGAAAACTTCACTTTTGACACAGAGCTCAGAAATGAAAAGGAAACACATATTCATGTTCCCTAGGGTCTGGAAAGCCAATATCTCACACCATTTTAAGATCCGAGCTTTCCCTGTGGAGTTAGCCCAAGTCGTATCTCAGAATCTGCCTTTGAACTCAATTCAGCCAGAAAACTTCACTTTTGACACAGAGCTCAGAAATGAAAAAGAAACACATATTCATGTTTCCCAGGGTCTGGAAAGCAAAATTAATACACCATTTTCAGGTCCGAGCTTTCCCTGTGGAGTTAGTCCAAGACCTATCTCAGAATTTTCCTTAGGACTGAATTCAGCCCGAAAACCTCACTTTTGACACAGAGCTCAGAAATGAAAAAGAAACACATATTCATGTTTCCCAGGGTTTGGAAAGCAAAATTAATACACCATTGTCAGATCCGAGCTTTCCCTGAGGAGTTAGCCCAAGGCGTACTTCATATTTGCCTTAGGGCTCATTTCATCCGTAAAACTTCACTTTTGACACAGAGCTCACAAATGAAAAGGAAACACATATTCATGTTCCCTAGGGTCTGGAAAGCCAAAATCTCACACCATATTCAGATCCGAGCTTTCCTTGACGAGTTAGACCAAGGCGTATCTCAGAATTTCCTTAAGGCTTATTTCAGCTAGAAAACCTCACTTTTGACACAGAGCTCACAATTGAAAAGGAAACACATATTCATGTTCCCTAGGGTCTGGAAAGCCAGTTTCTCACACCATTTTCAGATCCAAGCTTTCCTTGAGGAGTTAGCCCAAGACGTATCTCATAATTTGCCATTGAACTTAATTCAGCCAGAAAACTTCACTTTTGACACAGAGCTCAGAAATGAAAAGGAAACACATATTCATGTTCCCTAGGGTCTGGAAAGCCAAAATCTCACACCATATTCAGATCTGAGCTTTCCTTGAGGAGTTAGACAAAGGCGTATCTCAGAATTTGACTTAGGGCTTATTTCAGCCAGAAAACTTCACCTTTGACACAGAGCTCAGAAATGAAAAGGAAACACATATTCATGTTCCCTAGGGTCTGGAAAGCCAATATCTCACACCATTTTAAGATCCGAGCTTTCCCTGTGGAGTTAGCCCAAGTCGTATCTCAGAATCTGCCTTTGAACTCAATTCAGCCAGAAAACTTCACTTTTGACACAGAGCTCAGAAATGAAAAAGAAACACATATTCATGTTTCCCAGGGTCTGGAAACCAAAATCTCACACCATTTAAAGATCCGAGCTTTCCCTGAGGAGTTAGACCAAGGCATATCTCAGAATTTGTCTTAGGACTCATTTCAGCCAGAAAACCTCACTTTTGACATACAGCTCAGAAATGAAAAGGAAACACATATCCATGTTCCCTAGGGTCTGGAAAGCCAGTATCTCACACCATTTTCAGATCCGAGCTTTCCCTGAGAAGTTAGCCCAAGACCTATCTCAGAATTGGCTTAGGACTCATTTCAGCCAGAAAACTTCACTTTTGATACAGAGATCAGAAATGAAAAGGAACACATATTCATGTTCCCTAGGGTCTGGAAAGCCAGTATCTCACACCATTTTCAGATCAGAGCTTTCCCTGTGGAGTTAGTCCAAGACGTATCTCAGAATCTGCCATTGACGTCAATTCAGCCAGAAAACCTCACTTTTGACATAGAGCTCAGAAATGAAAAAGAAACACATATTCATGTTCTGCAGGGTCTGGAAAGCCGAATTTTCACACCATTTTCAGATCCAAGCTTTCCCTGAGGAGTGAGCCCAAGACGTATCTCAGAATTTACCTTAGGACTGAATTCAGCCCGAAAACCTCACTTTTGACACAGAGCTCAGAAATGAAAAGGAAACACATATTCATGTTTCCTTGGGTCTGGAAAGCCGAATTTTCACACCATTTTCAGATCCAAGCTTTCCCTGAGGAGTGAGCCAAAGACAAATCTCAGAATTTGCCTTAGGACTCATTTCAGCCAGAAAACCTCACTTTTGACACTGAGCTCAGAAATGAAAAAGAAACACATATTCATGTTTCCCAGGGTCTGGAAAGCCAAAATCTCACACCATTTTCAGATCCGAGCTTTCCCTGTGGAGTTAGCCCAAGACCTATCTCAGAATCTACCTTTGACCTCAATTCAGCCAGAAAACCTCACTTTTGACATAGAACTCAGAAATGAAAAAGAAACACATATTCATGTTCTCCAGGGTCAGGAAAGCCAAAATCTCACACCATTTTCAAATCTGAGCTTTCCCTGTGGAGTTAGTTCAAGATGTATCTCCGAATTTGCCTTAGGACTCATTTCAGCCAGAACACTTCACTTTTGACACAGAGCTCAGAAATGAAAAGGAAACACATATTCATGTTCCCTTGGGTCTGGAAAGCCGAATTTTCACACCATGTTCAGATCCAAGCTTTCCCTGAGGAGTGAGCCAAAGACATATCTCAGAATTTGCCTTAGGACTCATTTCAGCCAGAAAACCTCACTTTTGACACAGACCTCAGAAATGAAAAGGAAACACATATTCATGTACCCTAGGGTCTGGAAAGCCCAAGTTAGCCCAAGGCGTACCTCATAATTTGCCTTAGGGCTCATTTCAGCCGGAAAACGTCACTTTTGACACAGAGCTCAGAAATGAAAAAGAAACACATATTCATGTTTCCCAGGGTCTGGAAAGCCAAACTCACACACCATTTTCAGATCCGAGCTTTCCCTGAGGAGTTAGCCCAAAGACTATCTCAGAATTTGACATTGAACTCAATTCAGCCGGAAAACTTCACTTTTGACACAGAGCTGAGAAATGAAAAGGATACACATATTCATGTTTCCCAGGGTCTGGAAAGCCAAACTCACACACCATTTTCAGATCCGAGCTTTCCCTGAGGAGTTAGCTCAAGGCGTAGTATCTCAGAATTTGCCTTAGGACTCAATTCAGCCAGAAAACTGCACTTTTGACACAGAGCTCAGAAATGAAAAGGAAACACATATTCATATTCCCTAGGGTCTGGAAAGCCGAATTCTCACCTCATTTTCAGATCTGAGCTTTCCCTGTGGAGTTAGCCGAAGACGTATCTCAGAATTTACCTTAGGACTGAATTCAGCCCGAAAACCTCACTTTTGACACAGAGCTCAGAAATGAAAAGGAAACACATATTCATGTTTCCCAGGTTCTGGGAAGCCAAAATCAGACACTATTTTCAGATCCGAGCTTTCCATGAGGAGTTAGTCCAAGGGGTATCTCAGAATTTGCCTTAGGATTCAATTCAGCCAGAAAACCTCACTTTTGACACACAGCTCAGAAATGAAAAAGAAACACATATTCCTGTTCCCTAGGGTCTGGAAAGCTGAATTTTCACACCATTTTCAGATCCAAGCTTTCCCTGAGGAATTAGCCCAAGACGTATCTCATAATTTGCCATTGAACTTAATTCAGCCAGAAAACCTCACTTTTGACATAGAGCTCAGAAACGAAAAAGAAACACATATTCATGTTCCCCAGGGTCTGGAAACCCAAAATCTCACACCATTTTCAAATCTGAGCTTTCCCTGTGGAGTTAGTTCAAGATGTATCTCCGAATTTGCCTTAGGACTCATTTAAGCCAGAACACTTCACTTTTGACACAGAGCTCAGAAATGAAAAGGAAACACATATTCATATTCCCTAGGGTCCGGAAAGCCGAATTCTCACCTCATTTTAAGATCCGAGCTTTCCCTGTGGAGTTAGCTCAAGACGTAACTCAGAATTTGCCATTGAACTCAATTCAGCCAGAAAACTTCACTTTTGACACAGAGCACAGAAATGAAAAGGAAACACATATTCATGTTCCCCAGGGTCTGGAAAGCCGAATTCTCACACCATTTTCAGATCCGAGCTTTCCCTGTGGAGTTAGCCCAAGACGTATCTCAGAATCTACCACTGACCTCAATTCAGCCAGAAAACCTCACTTTTGACACAGAGCACAGAAATGAAAAGGAAACACATATTCATGTTCCCCAGGGTCTGGAAAGCCGAATTCTCACCTCATTTTCAGATCCGAGCTTTCCCTGTGGAGTTAGCCCAAGATGTATCTCCGAATTTGCCTTAGGACTCATTTCAGCCAGAACACTTCACTTTTGACACAGAACTCAGAAATGAAAAAGAAACACATATTCATGTTCCCCAGGGTCTGGAAAGCCGAATTCTCACACCATTTTCAGATCCGAGCTTTCCTTGAGGAGTTAGCCCAAGGAGTATCTCAGAATTTGCCTTAGGATTCAATTCAGCCAGAAAACCTCACTTTTGACACAGAGCTCACAAATGAAAAGGAAACACATATTCATGTACCCTAGGGTCTGGAAAGCCAGAATCTCACACCATATTCAGATCCGAGCTTTCCTTGAGGAGTTAGACCAAGGCGTATCTCAGAATTTGCCTTAGGGCTTATTTCAGCCAGAAAACTTCACTTTTGATACAGAGCTCAGAAATGAAAAGGAAACTCATATTCATGCTCCCTAGGGTCTGGAAAGGCAAAATCTCACACCCTTTTCAATTCCGAGCTTTCCCTGTGGAGGTAGCCCAAGTCGTATCTCAGAATCTGCCATTGACCTCAATTCAGCCAGAAAACTTCACTTTTGACAAAGAGCTCAGAAATGAAAAAGAAACACATATTCATGTTCCCCAGGGTCTGGAAAGCCGAATTCTCACACCATTTTCAGATCCGAGCTTTCCTTGACGAGTTAGACCAAGGCGTATCTCAGAATTTCCTTAAGGCTTATTTCAGCTAGAAAACCTCACTTTTGACACAGAGCTCACAATTGAAAAGGAAACACATATTCATCTTCCCTAGGGTCTGGAAAGCCAGTATCTCACACCATTTTCAGATCCGAGCTTTCCCTGAGAAGTTAGCCCAAGACGTATCTCAGAACTTGCCTTAGGATTCATTTCAGCCAGAAAACCTCACTTTTGACAGAGAGCTCAGAAATGAAAAAGAAACACATATTCATGTTCCCCAGGGTCTGGAAAGCCGAATTCTCACACCATTTTCAAATCCGAGCTTTCCCTGTGCAGTTAGCCCAAGACGTATCTCAGAATTTGCCATTGAACTCAATTCAGCCAGAAAACTTCACTTTTGACACAGAGCTCAGAAATGAAAAGGAAACACATATTCATATTCCCTAGGGTCCGGAAAGCCGAATTCTCACCTCATTTTAAGATCCGAGCTTTCCCTGTGGAGTTAGCTCAAGACGTATCTCAGAATTTGCCATTGAACTCAATTCAGCCAGAAAACTTCACTTTTGACACAGAGCACAGAAATGAAAAGGAAACACATATTCATGTTCCACAGGGTCTGGAAAGCCGAATTCTCACACCATTTTCAGATCCGAGCTTTCCCTGTGGAGTTAGCCCAAGACGTATCTCAGAATCTACCGCTGACCTCAATTCAGCCAGAAAACCTCACTTTTCACACAGAGCACAGAAATGAAAAGGAAACACATATTCATGTTCCCCAGGGTCTGGAAAGCCGAATTCTCACCTCATTTTCAGATCCGAGCTTTCCCTGTGGAGTTAGCCCAAGACGTATCTCAGAATCTGCCATTGAATTCAATTCAGCCAGAAAACTTCAGTTTTGACATACAGCTCAGAAATGAAAAGGAAACACATATCCATGTTCCCTAGGGTCTGGAAAGCCAAAATCTCAAACCATTTTCAGATAAGAGCTTTCCCTGAGGAGTTAGCCCAAGACGTATCTCAGAATTGGCTTAGGACTCATTTCAGCCAGAAAACTTCACTTTTGATAAAGAGATCAGAAATGAAAAGGAAAGACATATTCATGTTCCCTAGGGTCTGGAAAGCCAGTCTTCTCACACCATTTTCAGATCCGAGCTTTCCCTGTGGAGTTAGTCCAAGACGTATCTCAGAATCTGCCATTGACGTCAATTCAGCCAGAAAACCTCACTTTTGACATAGAGCTCAGAAATGAAAAAGAAACACATATTCATGTTCCCCAAGGTCTGAAAATCAGAATTCTCACAAAATTTTCAGATCCAAGCTTTCCCTGTGGAGTTAGCCCAAGACGTATCTCAGAATTTACCTTAGGACTGAATTCAGCCCGAAAACCTCACTTTTCACACAGAGCTCAGAAATGAAAAGGAAACACATATTCATGTTCCCTTGGGTCTGGAAAGCCGATTTTTCACACCATTTTCAGATCCAAGCTTTCCCTGAGGAGTGAACCAAAGACATATCTCAGAATTTGCCTTAGAACTCATTTCAGCCAGAAAACCTCACTTTTGACACAGAGCTCAGAAATGAAAAAGAAACACATATTCCTGTTCCCTTGGGTCTGGAAAGCCAAAATCTCACACCATTTTAAGATCCGAGCTTTCCCTGTGGAGTTAGCCCAAGACGTATCTCAGAACCTGCCATTGAACTCAATTCAGACAGAAAACTTCACTTTTGACACAGAGCTCAGAAATGAAAAAGAAACACATATTCATGTTTCCCAGGGTCTGGAAAGCCAAAATCTCACACCATTGTCAGATCCGAGCTTTCCCTGAGGGGTTAGACCAAGGCATATCTCAGAATTTGTCTTAGGACTCATTTCAGCCAGAAAACCTCACTTTTGACACAGAGCTCAGAAATGAAAAGGAAACTCATATTCATGCTCCCTAGGGTCTGGAAAGGCAAAATCTAACACCCTTTTCAGTTCCGAGCTTTCCCTGTGGAGTTAGCCCAAGTCGTATCTCAAAATCTGCCATTGACCTCAATTCAGCCAGAAAACTTCACTTTTGACAAAGAGCTCAGAAATGAAAAAGAAACAGATATTCATTTTCCCCAGGGTCTGGAAAGCCGAATTCTCACACCATTTTCAGTTCCGAGCTTTCCCTGAGAAGTTAGCCCAAGACGTATCTCAGAATTTGTCTTAGGATTCATTTCAGCCAGAAAACTTCACTTTTGACAAAGAGCTCAGAAATGAAAAAGAAACAGATATTCATTTTCCCCAGGGTCTGGAAAGCCGAATTCTCACACCATTTTCAGTTCCGAGCTTTCCCTGAGAAGTTAGCCCAAGACGTATCTCAGAATTTGTCTTAGGATTCATTTCAGCCAGAAAACCTCACTTTAGACACAGAGCTCAGAAATGAAAAAGAAACACATATTCATGTTTCCCAGGGTCTGGAAAGCAAAATTAATACACCATTGTCAGATCCGAGCTTTCCCTGAGGAGTTAGCCCAAGGCGTACTTCATATTTGCCTTAGGGCTCATTTCATCCGGAAAACTTCACTTTTGACACAGAGCTCACAAATGAAAAGGAAACACATATTCATGTTCCCTAGGGTCTGGAAAGCCAAAATCTCACACCATATTCAGATCCGAGCTTTCCTTGACGAGATAGACCAAGGCGTATCTCAGAATTTCCTTAAGGCTTATTTCAGCTAGAAAACCTCACTTTTGACACAGAGCTCACAATTGAAAAGGAAACACATATTCATCTTCCCTAGGGTCTGGAAAGCCAGTTTCTCACACCATTTTCAGATCCAAGCTTTCCTTGAGGAGTTAGCCCAAGACGTATCTCATAATTTGCCATTGAACTTAATTCAGCCAGAAAACTTCACTTTTGACACAGAGCTCAGAAATGAAAAGGAAACACATATTCATGTTCCCTAGGGTCTGGAAAGCCAAAATCTCACACCATATTCAGATCTGAGCTTTCCTTGAGGAGTTAGACAAAGGCGTATCTCAGAATTTGACTTAGGGCTTATTTCAGCCGGAAAACTTCACTTTTGACACAGAGCTCAGAAATGAAAAGGAAACACATATTCATGTTCCCTAGGGTCTGGAAAGCCAATATCTCACACCATTTTAAGATCCGAGCTTTCCCTGAGGAGTTAGCCCAAGTCGTATCTCAGAATCTGCCTTTGAACTCAATTCAGCCAGAAAACTTCACTTTTGACACAGAGCTCAGAAATGAAAAAGAAACACATATTCATGTTTCCCAGGGTCTGGAAACCAAAATCTCACACCATTTTAAGATCCGAGCTTTCCCTGAGGAGTTAGACCAAGGCATATCTCAGAATTTGTCTTAGGACTCATTTCAGCCAGAAAACCTCACTTTTGACACAGAGCTCAGAAATGAAAAAGAAACACATATTCCTGTTCCCTTGGGTCTGGAAAGCCGAATTCTCACACCATTTTGAGATCCGAGCTTTCCCTGAGGAGTTAGCCCAAGGCGTACATCATAATTTGCCTTAAGGCTCATTTCAGCCAGAAAACTTCACTTTTGACACAGAGCTCAGAAATGAAAATTATACACATATTCATGTGTTCCAGTGTCTGGAAAGCCAAAATCTCACATCAGATCCGAGCTTTCCCTGTGGAGTTAGCCCAAGACGTATCTCAGAATCTGCCATTGAATTCAATTCAGCCAGAAAACTTCAGTTTTGACATACAGCTCAGAAATGAAAAGGAAACACATATCCATGTTCCCTAGGGTCTGGAAAGCCAGTATCTCACACCATTTTCAGATCCGAGCTTACCCTGAGGAGTTAGACCAAGGCACATCTCAGAATTTGTCTTAGGACTCATTTCAGCCAGAAAACTTCACTTTTGACACAGAGCTCAGAAATGAAAAGGAAACTCATATTCATGCTCCCTAGGGTCTGGAAAGGCAAAATCTAACACCCTTTTCAGTTCCGAGCTTTCCCTGTGGAGTTAGCCCAAGTCGTATCTCAGAATCTGCCATTGACCTCAATTCAGCCAGAAAACTTCACTTTTGACAAAGAGCTCAGAAATGAAAAAGAAACAGATATTCATTTTCCCCAGGGTCTGGAAAGCCGAATTCTCACACCATTTTCAGTTCCGAGCTTTCCCTGAGAAGTTAGCCCAAGACGTATCTCAGAATTTGCCTTAGGATTCATTTCAGCCAGAAAACCTAACTTTAGACACAGAGCTCAGAAATGAAAAAGAAACACATATTCATGTTTCCCAGGGTCTGGAAAGCAAAATTAATACACCATTTTCAGATCCGAGCTTTCCCTGAGGAGTTAGCCCAAGGCGTACTTCGTAATTTGCCTTAGGGCTCATTTCATCCGGAAAACTTCACTTTTGACACAGAGCTCACAAATGAAAAGGAAACACATATTCATGTTCCCTAGGGTCTGGAAAGCCAAAATCTCACACCATATTCAGATCCGAGTTTTCCTTGACGAGTTAGACCAAGGCGTATCTCAGAATTTCCTTAAGGCTTATTTCAGCTAGAAAACCTCACTTTTGACACAGAGCTCAGAAATGAAAAAGAAACACATATTCATGTTTCCCAGGGTCTGGAAAGCAAAATTAATACACCATTTTCAGGTCCGAGCTTTCCCTGTGGAGTTAGTCCAAGACCTATCTCAGAATTTTCCTTAGGACTGAATTCAGCCCGAAAACCTCACTTTTGACACAGAGCTCAGAAATGAAAAAGAAACACATATTCATGTTTCCCAGGGTTTGGAAAGCAAAATTAATACACCATTGTCAGATCCGAGCTTTCCCTGAGGAGTTAGCCCAAGGCGTACTTCATATTTGCCTTAGGGCTCATTTCATCCGGAAAACTTTACTTTTGACACAGAGATCACAAATGAAAAGGAAACACATATTCATGTTCCCTAGGGTCTGGAAAGCCAAAATCTCACACCATATTCAGATCCGAGCTTTCCTTGACGAGTTAGACCAAGGCGTATCTCAGAATTTCCTTAAGGCTTATTTCAGCTAGAAAACCTCACTTTTGACACAGAGCTCACAATTGAAAAGGAAACACATATTCATGTTCCCTAGGGTCTGGAAAGCCAGTTTCTCACACCATTTTCAGATCCAAGCTTTCCTTGAGGAGTTAGCCCAAGACGTATCTCATAATTTGCCATTGAACTTAATTCAGCCAGAAAACTTCACTTTTGACACAGAGCTCAGAAATGAAAAGGAAACACATATTCATGTTCCCTAGGGTCTGGAAAGCCAAAATCTCACACCATATTCAGATCTGAGCTTTCCTTGAGGAGTTAGACAAAGGCGTATCTCAGAATTTGACTTAGGGCTTATTTCAGCCAGAAAACTTCACTTTTGACACAGAGCTCAGAAATGAAAAGGAAACACATATTCATGTTCCCTAGGGTCTGGAAAGCCAATATCTCACACCATTTTAAGATCCGAGCTTTCCCTGTGGAGTTAGCCCAAGTCGTATCTCAGAATCTGCCTTTGAACTCAATTCAGCCAGAAAACTTCACTTTTGACACAGAGCTCAGAAATGAAAAAGAAACACATATTCATGTTTCCCAGGGTCTGGAAACCAAAATCTCACACCATTTAAAGATCCGAGCTTTCCCTGAGGAGTTAGACCAAGGCATATCTCAGAATTTGTCTTAGGACTCATTTCAGCCAGAAAACCTCACTTTTGACATACAGCTCAGAAATGAAAAGGAAACACATATCCATGTTCCCTAGGGTCTGGAAAGCCAGTATCTCACACCATTTTCAGATCCGAGCTTTCCCTGAGAAGTTAGCCCAAGACGTATCTCAGAATTGGCTTAGGACTCATTTCAGCCAGAAAACTTCACTTTTGATACAGAGATCAGAAATGAAAAGGAACACATATTCATGTTCCCTAGGGTCTGGAAAGCCAGTATCTCACACCATTTTCAGATCAGAGCTTTCCCTGTGGAGTTAGTCCAAGACGTATCTCAGAATCTGCCATTGACGTCAATTCAGCCAGAAAACCTCACTTTTGACATAGAGCTCAGAAATGAAAAAGAAACACATATTCATGTTCTGCAGGGTCTGGAAAGCCGAATTTTCACACCATTTTCAGATCCAAGCTTTCCCTGAGGAGTGAGCCCAAGACGTATCTCAGAATTTACCTTAGGACTGAATTCAGCCCGAAAACCTCACTTTTGACACAGAGCTCAGAAATGAAAAGGAAACACATATTCATGTTTCCTTGGGTCTGGAAAGCCGAATTTTCACACCATTTTCAGATCCAAGCTTTCCCTGAGGAGTGAGCCAAAGACAAATCTCAGAATTTGCCTTAGGACTCATTTCAGCCAGAAAACCTCACTTTTGACACTGAGCTCAGAAATGAAAAAGAAACACATATTTATGTTTCCCAGGGTCTGGAAAGCCAAAATCTCACACCATTTTCAGATCCGAGCTTTCCCTGTGGAGTTAGCCCAAGACCTATCTCAGAATCTACCTTTGACCTCAATTCAGCCAGAAAACCTCACTTTTGACATAGAGCTCAGAAATGAAAAAGAAACACATATTCATGTTCTCCAGGGTCAGGAAAGCCAAAATCTCACACCATTTTCAAATCCGAGCTTTCCATGTGGAGTTCGCCTGAGATGTATCTCCGAATTTGCCTTAGGACTCATTTCAGCCAGAACACTTCACTTTTGACACAGAGCTCAGAAATGAAAAGGAAACACATATTCATGTTCCCTTGGGTCTGGAAAGCCGAATTTTCACACCATGTTCAGATCCAAGCTTTCCCTGAGGAGTGAGCCAAAGACATATCTCAGAATTTGCCTTAGGACTCATTTCAGCCAGAAAACCTCACTTTTGACACAGAGCTCAGAAATGAAAAAGAAACACATATTCATGTTTCCCAGGGTCTGGAAAGCCAAACTCACACACCATTTTCAGATCCGAGCTTTCCCTGAGGAGTTAGCCCAAAGACTATCTCAGAATTTGACATTGAACTCAATTCAGCCGGAAAACTTCACTTTTGACACAGAGCTGAGAAATGAAAAGGATACACATATTCATGTTTCCCAGGGTCTGGAAAGCCAAACTCACACACCATTTTCAGATCCGAGCTTTCCCTGAGGAGTTAGCTCAAGGCGTAGTATCTCAGAATTTGCCTTAGGACTCAATTCAGCCAGAAAACTGCACTTTTGACACAGAGCTCAGAAATGAAAAGGAAACACATATTCATATTCCCTAGGGTCTGGAAAGCCGAATTCTCACCTCATTTTCAGATCTGAGCTTTCCCTGTGGAGTTAGCCGAAGACGTATCTCAGAATTTACCTTAGGACTGAATTCAGCCCGAAAACCTCACTTTTGACACAGAGCTCAGAAATGAAAAGGAAACACATATTCATGTTTCCCAGGTTCTGGGAAGCCAAAATCAGACACTATTTTCAGATCCGAGCTTTCCATGAGGAGTTAGTCCAAGGGGTATCTCAGAATTTGCCTTAGGATTCAATTCAGCCAGAAAACCTCACTTTTGACACACAGCTCAGAAATGAAAAAGAAACACATATTCCTGTTCCCTAGGGTCTGGAAAGCTGAATTTTCACACCATTTTCAGATCCAAGCTTTCCCTGAGGAATTAGCCCAAGACGTATCTCATAATTTGCCATTGAACTTAATTCAGCCAGAAAACCTCACTTTTGACATAGAGCTCAGAAACGAAAAAGAAACACATATTCATGTTCCCCAGGGTCTGGAAACCCAAAATCTCACACCATTTTCAAATCTGAGCTTTCCCTGTGGAGTTAGTTCAAGATGTATCTCCGAATTTGCCTTAGGACTCATTTAAGCCAGAACACTTCACTTTTGACACAGAGCTCAGAAATGAAAAGGAAACACATATTCATATTCCCTAGGGTCCGGAAAGCCGAATTCTCACCTCATTTTAAGATCCGAGCTTTCCCTGTGGAGTTAGCTCAAGACGTAACTCAGAATTTGCCATTGAACTCAATTCAGCCAGAAAACTTCACTTTTGACACAGAGCACAGAAATGAAAAGGAAACACATATTCATGTTCCCCAGGGTCTGGAAAGCCGAATTCTCACACCATTTTCAGATCCGAGCTTTCCCTGTGGAGTTAGCCCAAGACGTATCTCAGAATCTACCACTGACCTCAATTCAGCCAGAAAACCTCACTTTTGACACAGAGCACAGAAATGAAAAGGAAACACATATTCATGTTCCCCAGGGTCTGGAAAGCCGAATTCTCACCTCATTTTCAGATCCGAGCTTTCCCTGTGGAGTTAGCCCAAGATGTATCTACGAATTTGCCTTAGGACTCATTTCAGCCAGAACACTTCACTTTTGACACAGAACTCAGAAATGAAAAAGAAACACATATTCATGTTCCCCAGGGTCTGGAAAGCCGAATTCTCACACCATTTTCAGATCCGAGCTTTCCTTGAGGAGTTAGCCCAAGGAGTATCTCAGAATTTGCCTTAGGATTCAATTCAGCCAGAAAACCTCACTTTTGACACAGAGCTCACAAATGAAAAGGAAACACATATTCAGGTTCCCTAGGGTCTGGAAAGCCAAAATCTCACACCATATTCAGATCCGAGCTTTCCTTGAGGAGTTAGACCAAGGCGTATCTCAGAATTTGCCTTAGGGCTTATTTCAGCCAGAAAACTTCACTTTTGACACAGAGCTCAGAAATGAAAAGGAAACTCATATTCATGCTCCCTAGGGTCTGGAAAGGCAAAATCTCACACCCTTTTCAATTCCGAGCTTTCCCTGTGGAGGTAGCCCAAGTCGTATCTCAGAATCTGCCATTGACCTCAATTCAGCCAGAAAACTTCACTTTTGACAAAGAGCTCAGAAATGAAAAAGAAACACATATTCATGTTCCCCAGGGTCTGGAAAGCCGAATTCTCACACCATTTTCAGATCCGAGCTTTCCTTGACGAGTTAGACCAAGGCGTATCTCAGAATTTCCTTAAGGCTTATTTCAGCTAGAAAACCTCACTTTTGACACAGAGCTCACAATTGAAAAGGAAACACATATTCATCTTCCCTAGGGTCTGGAAAGCCAGTATCTCACACCATTTTCAGATCCGAGCTTTCCCTGAGAAGTTAGCCCAAGACGTATCTCAGAACTTGCCTTAGGATTCATTTCAGCCAGAAAACCTCACTTTTGACAGAGAGCTCAGAAATGAAAAAGAAACACATATTCATGTTCCCCAGGGTCTGGAAAGCCGAATTCTCACACCATTTTCAAATCCGAGCTTTCCCTGTGCAGTTAGCCCAAGACGTATCTCAGAATTTGCCATTGAACTCAATTCAGCCAGAAAACTTCACTTTTGACACAGAGCTCAGAAATGAAAAGGAAACACATATTCATATTCCCTAGGGTCCGGAAAGCCGAATTCTCACGTCATTTTAAGATCCGAGCTTTCCCTGTGGAGTTAGCTCAAGACGTATCTCAGAATTTGCCATTGAACTCAATTCAGCCAGAAAACTTCACTTTTGACACAGAGCACAGAAATGAAAAGGAAACACATATTCATGTTCCACAGGGTCTGGAAAGCCGAATTCTCACACCATTTTCAGATCCGAGCTTTCCCTGTGGAGTTAGCCCAAGACGTATCTCAGAATCTACCACTGACCTCAATTCAGCCAGAAAACCTCACTTTTGACACAGAGCACAGAAATGAAAAGGAAACACATATTCATGTTCCCCAGGGTCTGGAAAGCCGAATTCTCACCTCATTTTCAGATCCGAGCTTTCCCTGTGGAGTTAGCCCAAGACGTATCTCAGAACTTGCCTTAGGATTCATTTCAGCCAGAAAACCTCACTTTTGACAGAGAGCTCAGAAATGAAAAAGAAACACATATTCATGTTCCCCAGGGTCTGGAAAGCCGAATTCTCACACCATTTTCAAATCCGAGCTTTCCCTGTGGAGTTAGCCCAAGACGTATCTCAGAATCTGCCATTGAATTCAATTCAGCCAGAAAACTTCAGTTTTGACATACAGCTCAGAAATGAAAAGGAAACACATATCCATGTTCCCTAGGGTCTGGAAAGCCAAAATCTCAAACCATTTTCAGATAAGAGCTTTCCCTGAGGAGTTAGCCCAAGACGTATCTCAGAATTGGCTTAGGACTCATTTCAGCCAGAAAACTTCACTTTTGATAAAGAGATCAGAAATGAAAAGGAAAGACATATTCATGTTCCCTAGGGTCTGGAAAGCCAGAATCTCACACCATTTTCAGAACCGAGCTTTCCCTGTGGAGTTAGTCCAAGACGTATCTCAGAATCTGCCATTGACGTCAATTCAGCCAGAAAACCTCACTTTTGACATAGAGCTCAGAAATGAAAAAGAAACACATATTCATGTTCCCCAAGGTCTGAAAATCAGAATTCTCACAAAATTTTCAGATCCAAGCTTTCCCTGTGGAGTTAGCCCAAGACGTATCTCAGAATTTACCTTAGGACTGAATTCAGCCCGAAAACCTCACTTTTCACACAGAGCTCAGAAATGAAAAGGAAACACATATTCATGTTCCCTTGGGTCTGGAAAGACGATTTTTCACACCATTTTCAGATCCAAGCTTTCCCTGAGGAGTGAACCAAAGACATATCTCAGAATTTGCCTTAGGACTCATTTCAGCCAGAAAACCTCACTTTTGACACAGAGCTCAGAAATGAAAAAGAAACACATATTCCTGTTCCCTTGGGTCTGGAAAGCCAAAATCTCACACCATTTTAAGATCCGAGCTTTCCCTGTGGAGTTAGCCCAAGACGTATCTCAGAACCTGCCATTGAACTCAATTCAGACAGAAAACTTCACTTTTGACACAGAGCTCAGAAATGAAAAAGAAACACATATTCATGTTTCCCAGGGTCTGGAAAGCCAAAATCTCACACCATTGTCAGATCCGAGCTTTCCCTGAGGGGTTAGACCAAGGCATATCTCAGAATTTGTCTTAGGACTCATTTCAGCCAGAAAACCTCACTTTTGACACAGAGCTCAGAAATGAAAAGGAAACTCATATTCATGCTCCCTAGGGTCTGGAAAGGCAAAATCTAACACCCTTTTCAGTTCCGAGCTTTCCCTGTGGAGTTAGCCCAAGTCGTATCTCAAAATCTGCCATTGACCTCAATTCAGCCAGAAAACTTCACTTTTGACAAAGAGCTCAGAAATGAAAAAGAAACAGATATTCATTTTCCCCAGGGTCTGGAAAGCCGAATTCTCACACCATTTTCAGTTCCGAGCTTTCCCTGAGAAGTTAGCCCAAGACGTATCTCAGAATTTGTCTTAGGATTCATTTCAGCCAGAAAACCTCACTTTAGACACAGAGCTCAGAAATGAAAAAGAAACACATATTCATGTTTCCCAGGGTCTGGAAAGTAAAATTAATACACCATTGTCAGATCCGAGCTTTCCCTGAGGAGTTAGCCCAAGGCGTACTTCATATTTGCCTTAGGGCTCATTTCATCCGGAAAACTTCACTTTTGACACAGAGCTCACAAATGAAAAGGAAACACATATTCATGTTCCCTAGGGTCTGGAAAGCCAAAATCTCACACCATATTCAGATCCGAGCTTTCCTTGACGAGATAGACCAAGGCGTATCTCAGAATTTCCTTAAGGCTTATTTCAGCTAGAAAACCTCACTTTTGACACAGAGCTCACAATTGAAAAGGAAACACATATTCATCTTCCCTAGGGTCTGGAAAGCCAGTTTCTCACACCATTTTCAGATCCAAGCTTTCCTTGAGGAGTTAGCCCAAGACGTATCTCATAATTTGCCATTGAACTTAATTCAGCCAGAAAACTTCACTTTTGACACAGAGCTCAGAAATGAAAAGGAAACACATATTCATGTTCCCTAGGGTCTGGAAAGCCAAAATCTCACACCATTGTCAGATCCGAGCTTTCCCTAAGGGGTTAGACCAAGGCATATCTCAGAATTTGTCTTAGGACTCATTTCAGCGAGAAAACCTCACTTTTGACACAGAGCTCAGAAATGAAAAGGAAACTCATATTCATGCTCCCTAGGGTCTGGAAAGGCAAAATCTAACACCCTTTTCAGTTCCGAGCTTTCCCTGTGGAGTTAGCCCAAGTCGTATCTCAAAATCTGCCATTGACCTCAATTCAGCCAGAAAACTTCACTTTTGACAAAGAGCTCAGAAATGAAAAAGAAACAGATATTCATTTTCCCCAGGGTCTGGAAAGCCGAATTCTCACACCATTTTCAGTTCCGAGCTTTCCCTGAGAAGTTAGCCCAAGACGTATCTCAGAATTTGTCTTAGGATTCATTTCAGCCAGAAAACCTCACTTTAGACACAGAGCTCAGAAATGAAAAAGAAACACATATTCATGTTTCCCAGGGTCTGGAAAGTAAAATTAATACACCATTGTCAGATCCGAGCTTTCCCTGAGGAGTTAGCCCAAGGCGTACTTCATATTTGCCTTAGGGCTCATTTCATCCGGAAAACTTCACTTTTGACACAGAGCTCACAAATGAAAAGGAAACACATATTCATGTTCCCTAGGGTCTGGAAAGCCAAAATCTCACACCATATTCAGATCCGAGCTTTCCTTGACGAGATAGACCAAGGCGTATCTCAGAATTTCCTTAAGGCTTATTTCAGCTAGAAAACCTCACTTTTGACACAGAGCTCACAATTGAAAAGGAAACACATATTCATCTTCCCTAGGGTCTGGAAAGCCAGTTTCTCACACCATTTTCAGATCCAAGCTTTCCTTGAGGAGTTAGCCCAAGACGTATCTCATAATTTGCCATTGAACTTAATTCAGCCAGAAAACTTCACTTTTGACACAGAGCTCAGAAATGAAAAGGAAACACATATTCATGTTCCCTAGGGTCTGGAAAGCCAAAATCTCACACCATATTCAGATCTGAGCTTTCCTTGAGGAGTTAGACAAAGGCGTATCTCAGAATTTGACTTAGGGCTTATTTCAGCCGGAAAACTTCACTTTTGACACAGAGCTCAGAAATGAAAAGGAAACACATATTCATGTTCCCTAGGGTCTGGAAAGCCAATATCTCACACCATTTTAAGATCCGAGCTTTCCCTGAGGAGTTAGCCCAAGTCGTATCTCAGAATCTGCCTTTGAACTCAATTCAGCCAGAAAACTTCACTTTTGACACAGAGCTCAGAAATGAAAAAGAAACACATATTCATGTTTCCCAGGGTCTGGAAACCAAAATCTCACACCATTTTAAGATTCGAGCTTTCCCTGAGGAATTAGACCAAGGCATATCTCAGAATTTGTCTTAGGACTCATTTCAGCCAGAAAACCTCACTTTTGACACAGAGCTCAGAAATGAAAAAGAAACACATATTCCTGTTCCCTTGGGTCTGGAAAGCCAGTATCTCACACCATTTTCAGATCCGAGCTTTCCCTGAGAAGTTAGCCCAAGACGTATCTCAGAATTTGCTTAGGACTCATTTCAGCCAGAAAACTTCACTTTTGATACAGAGATCAGAAATGAAAAGGAACACATATTCATGTTCCCTAGGGTCTGGAAAGCCAGTATCTCACACCATTTTCAGATCAGAGCTTTCCCTGTGGAGTTAGTCCAAGACGTATCTCAGAATCTGCCATTGACGTCAATTCAGCCAGAAAACCTCACTTTTGACATAGAGCTCAGAAATGAAAAAGAAACACATATTCATGTTCTGCAGGGTCTGGAAAGCCGAATTTTCACACCATTTTCAGATCCAAGCTTTCCCTGAGGAGTGAGCCCAAGACGTATCTCAGAATTTACCTTAGGACTGAATTCAGCCCGAAAACCTCACTTTTGACACAGAGCTCAGAAATGAAAAGGAAACACATATTCATGTTTCCTTGGGTCTGGAAAGCCGAATTTTCACACCATTTTCAGATCCAAGCTTTCCCTGAGGAGTGAGCCAAAGACAAATCTCAGAATTTGCCTTAGGACTCATTTCAGCCAGAAAACCTCACTTTTGACACTGAGCTCAGAAATGAAAAAGAAACACATATTCATGTTTCCCAGGGTCTGGAAAGCCAAAATCTCACACCATTTTCAGATCCGAGCTTTCCCTGAGGAGTTAGACCAAGGCATATCTCCGAATTTGTCTTAGGACTCATTTCAGCCAGAAAAATTCACTTTTGACACAGAGCTCAGAAATGAAAAGGAAACTCATATTCATGCTCCCTAGGGTCTGGAAAGGCAAAATCTCACACCCTTTTCAGTTCTGAGCTTTCCCTGTGGAGTTAGCCCAAGTCGTATCTCAGAATCTGCCATTGACCTCAATTCAGCCAGAAAACTTCACTTTTGACACAGAGCTCAGAAATGAAAAAGAAACACTTATTCATGTTTCCCAGGGTCTGGAAAGCCAAAATCTCACACCATTTTAAGATCCGAGCTTTTCCTGAGGAGTTAGACCAAGGCATATCTCAGAATTTGTCTTAGGACTCATTTCAGCCAGAAAACCTCACTTTTGACACAGAGCTCAGAAATGAAAAAGAAACACATATTCCTGTTCCCTTGGGTCTGGAAAGCCGAATTCTCACACCATTTTGAGATCCGAGCTTTCCCTGAGGAGTTAGCCCAAGGCGTACATCATAATTTGCCTTAGGGCTCATTTCAGCCAGAAAACTTCACTTTTGACACAGAGCTCAGAAATGAAAAGGATACACATATTCATGTGTTCCAGTGTCTGGAAAGCCAAAATCTCACATCATTTTCAGATCCGAGCTTTCCCTGTGGAGTTAGCCCAAGACGTATCTCAGAATCTGCCATTGAATTCAATTCAGCCAGAAAACTTCAGTTTTGACATACAGCTCAGAAATGGAAAGGAAATACATATCCATGTTCCGCAGGGTCTGGAAAGCCGAATTTTCACACCATTTTCAGATCCGAGCTTTCCCTGAGGAGTGAGCCCAAAACGTATCTCAGAATTTACCTTAGGACTGAATTCAGCCCGAAAACCTCACTTTTGACACAGAACTCAGAAATGAAAAGGAAACACATATTCATGTTCCCTTGGGTCTGGAAAGCCGAATTTTCACACCATTTTCAGATCCAAGCTTTCCCTGAGGAGTGAGCCAAAGACATATCTCAGAATTTGCCTTAGGACTCATTTCAGCCAGAAAACCTCACTTTTGACACAGAGCTCAGAAATGAAAAAGAAACACATATTCATGTTTCCCAGGGTCTGGAAAGCCAATATCTCACACCATTTTCAGATCCGAGCTTTCCCTGTGGAGTTAGCCCAAGTCGTATCTCAGAATCTGCCATTGACCTCAATTCAGCCAGAAAACTTCACTTTTGACACAGAGCTCAGAAATGAAAAAGAAACACATATTCATGTTTCCCAGGGTCTGGAAAGCCAAAATCTCACACCATTTTAAGATCCGAGCTTTCCCTGAGGAGTTAGCCCAAGGCGTACATCATAATTTGCCTTAGGGCTCATTTTAGCCAGAAAATTTCACTTTTGACACAGAGCTCAGAAATGAAAAGGATACACATATGTATGTTTTCCAGTGTCTGGAAAGCAAAAATCTCACATTATTTTCAGATCCGAGCTTTCCCTGTGGAGTTAGCCCAAGACGTATCTCAGAATCTGCCATTGAATTCAATTCAGCCAGAAAACTTCAGTTTTGACATACAGCTCAGAAATGAAAAGGAAAAACATATTCATATTCCCTAGGGTCTGGAAAGCCGAGTTCTCACCCCATTTTCAGATCCGAGTTTTCCCTGTGGAGTTAGCCCAAGACGTATCTCAGAATCTGCCTTTGAACTCAATTCAGCCAGAAAACTTCACTTTTGACACAGAGCTCAGAAATGAAAAAGAAACACATATTCATGTTTCCCAGGGTCTGGAAAGCCAAAATCTCACACCATTTTAAGATCCGAGCTTTTCCTGAGGAGTTAGACCAAGGCATATCTCAGAATTTGTCTTAGGACTCATTTCAGCCAGAAAACCTCACTTTTGACACAGAGCTCAGAAATGAAAAAGAAACACATATTCCTGTTCCCATGTGTCTGGAAAGCCGAATTCTCACACCATTTTGAGATCTGAGCTTTCCCTGAGGAGTTAGCCCAAGGCGTACATCATAATTTGCCTTAGGGCTCATTTCAGCCAGAAAACTTCACTTTTGACACAAAGCTCAGAAATGAAAAGGATACTCATATTCATGTGTTCCAGTGTCTGGAAAGCCAAAATCTCACATCATTTTCAGATCCGAGCTTTCCCTGTGGAGTTAGCCCAAGACGTATCTCAGAATCTGCCATTGACGTCAATTCAGCCAGAAAACCTCATTTTTGACATAGAGCTCAGAAATGAAAAAGAAACACATATTCATGTTCCGCAGGGTCTGGAAAGCCGAATTTTCACACCATTTTCAGATCCAAGCTTTCCCTGAGGAGTGAGCCCAAGACGTATCTCAGAATTTACCTTAGGACTCATTTCAGCCAGAAAACCTCACTTTTGACACAGAGCTCAGAAATGAAAAAGAAACACATATTCCTGTTCCCTTGGGTCTGGAAAGCCGAATTCTCACACCATTTTGAGATCCGAGCTTTCCCTGAGGAGTTAGCCCAAGGCGTACATCATAATTTGCCTTAGGGCTCATTTCAGCCAGAAAACTTCACTTTTGACACAGAGCTCAGAAATGAAAAGGATACACATATTCATGTGTTCCAGTGTCTGGAAAGCCAAAATCTCACATCATTTTCAGATCCGAGCTTTCCCTGTGGAGTTAGCCCAAGACGTATCTCAGAATCTGCCATTGAATTCAATTCAGCCAGAAAACTTCAGTTTTGACATACAGCTCAGAAATGGAAAGGAAATACATATCCATGTTCCGCAGGGTCTGGAAAGCCGAATTTTCACACCATTTTCAGATCCGAGCTTTCCCTGAGGAGTGAGCCCAAAACGTATCTCAGAATTTACCTTAGGACTGAATTCAGCCCGAAAACCTCACTTTTGACACAGAACTCAGAAATGAAAAGGAAACACATATTCATGTTCCCTTGGGTCTGGAAAGCCGAATTTTCACACCATTTTCAGATCCAAGCTTTCCCTGAGGAGTGAGCCAAAGACATATCTCAGAATTTGCCTTAGGACTCATTTCAGCCAGAAAACCTCACTTTTGACACAGAGCTCAGAAATGAAAAAGAAACACATATTCATGTTTCCCAGGGTCTGGAAAGCCAATATCTCACACCATTTTCAGATCCGAGCTTTCCCTGTGGAGTTAGCCCAAGTCGTATCTCAGAATCTGCCATTGACCTCAATTCAGCCAGAAAACTTCACTTTTGACACAGAGCTCAGAAATGAAAAAGAAACACATATTCATGTTTCCCAGGGTCTGGAAAGCCAAAATCTCACACCATTTTAAGATCCGAGCTTTCCCTGAGGAGTTAGCCCAAGGCGTACATCATAATTTGCCTTAGGGCTCATTTTAGCCAGAAAATTTCACTTTTGACACAGAGCTCAGAAATGAAAAGGATACACATATGTATGTTTTCCAGTGTCTGGAAAGCAAAAATCTCACATTATTTTCAGATCCGAGCTTTCCCTGTGGAGTTAGCCCAAGACGTATCTCAGAATCTGCCATTGAATTCAATTCAGGCAGAAAACTTCAGTTTTGACATACAGCTCAGAAATGAAAAGGAAAAACATATTCATATTCCCTAGGGTCTGGAAAGCCGAGTTCTCACCCCATTTTCAGATCCGAGTTTTCCCTGTGGAGTTAGCCCAAGACGTATCTCAGAATCTGCCTTTGAACTCAATTCAGCCAGAAAACTTCACTTTTGACACAGAGCTCAGAAATGAAAAAGAAACACATATTCATGTTTCCCAGGGTCTGGAAAGCCAAAATCTCACACCATTTTAAGATCCGAGCTTTTCCTGAGGAGTTAGACCAAGGCATATCTCAGAATTTGTCTTAGGACTCATTTCAGCCAGAAAACCTCACTTTTGACACAGAGCTCAGAAATGAAAAAGAAACACATATTCCTGTTCCCATGTGTCTGGAAAGCCGAATTCTCACACCATTTTGAGATCTGAGCTTTCCCTGAGGAGTTAGCCCAAGGCGTACATCATAATTTGCCTTAGGGCTCATTTCAGCCAGAAAACTTCACTTTTGACACAAAGCTCAGAAATGAAAAGGATACTCATATTCATGTGTTCCAGTGTCTGGAAAGCCAAAATCTCACATCATTTTCAGATCCGAGCTTTCCCTGTGGAGTTAGCCCAAGACGTATCTCAGAATCTGCCATTGAATTCAATTCAGCCAGAAAACTTCAGTTTTGACATACAGCTCAGAAATGAAAAGGAAACACATATCCATGTTCCCTAGGGTCTGGAAAGCCAGTATCTCACACCATTTTCAGATCCGAGCTTTCCCTGAGGAGTTAGCCCAAGACGTATCTCAGAATTGGCTTAGGACTCATTTCAGCCAGAAAACTTCACTTTTGAAACAGAGATCAGAAATGAAAAGGAACACATATTCATGTTCCCTAAGGTCTGGAAAGCCAGTATCTCACACCATTTTCAGATCAGAGCTTTCCCTGTGGAGTTAGTCCAAGACGTATCTCAGAATCTGCCATTGACGTCAATTCAGCCCGAAAACCTCACTTTTGACACAGAGCTCAGAAATGAAAAGGAAACACATATTCATGTTTCCTTGGGTCTGGAAAGCCGAATTTTCACACCATTTTCAGATCCAAGCTTTCCCTGAGGAGTGAGCCAAAGACAAATCTCAGAATTTGCCTTAGGACTCATTTCAGCCAGAAAACCTCACTTTTGACACTGAGCTCAGAAATGAAAAAGAAACACATATTCATGTTTCCCAGGGTCTGGAAAGCCAAAATCTCACACCATTTTAAGATCCGAGCTTTCCCTGTGGAGTTAGCCCAAGACGTATCTCAGAACCTGCCATTGAACTCAATTCAGACAGAAAACTTCACTTTTGACACAGAGCTCAGAAATGAAAAAGAAACACATATTCATGTTTCCCAGGGTCTGGAAAGCCAAAATCTCACACCATTGTCAGATCCGAGCTTTCCCTGAGGGGTTAGACCAAGGCATATCTCAGAATTTGTCTTAGGACTCATTTCAGCCAGAAAACCTCACTTTTGACACAGAGCTCAGAAATGAAAAGGAAACTCATATTCATGCTCCCTAGGGTCTGGAAAGGCAAAATCTAACACCCTTTTCAGTTCCGAGCTTTCCCTGTGGAGTTAGCCCAAGTCGTATCTCAAAATCTGCCATTGACCTCAATTCAGCCAGAAAACTTCACTTTTGACAAAGAGCTCAGAAATGAAAAAGAAACAGATATTCATTTTCCCCAGGGTCTGGAAAGCCGAATTCTCACACCATTTTCAGTTCCGAGCTTTCCCTGAGAAGTTAGCCCAAGACGTATCTCAGAATTTGTCTTAGGATTCATTTCAGCCAGAAAACCTCACTTTAGACACAGAGCTCAGAAATGAAAAAGAAACACATATTCATGTTTCCCAGGGTCTGGAAAGTAAAATTAATACACCATTGTCAGATCCGAGCTTTCCCTGAGGAGTTAGCCCAAGGCGTACTTCATATTTGCCTTAGGGCTCATTTCATCCGGAAAACTTCACTTTTGACACAGAGCTCACAAATGAAAAGGAAACACATATTCATGTTCCCTAGGGTCTGGAAAGCCAAAATCTCACACCATATTCAGATCCGAGCTTTCCTTGACGAGATAGACCAAGGCGTATCTCAGAATTTCCTTAAGGCTTATTTCAGCTAGAAAACCTCACTTTTGACACAGAGCTCACAATTGAAAAGGAAACACATATTCATCTTCCCTAGGGTCTGGAAAGCCAGTTTCTCACACCATTTTCAGATCCAAGCTTTCCTTGAGGAGTTAGCCCAAGACGTATCTCATAATTTGCCATTGAACTTAATTCAGCCAGAAAACTTCACTTTTGACACAGAGCTCAGAAATGAAAAGGAAACACATATTCATGTTCCCTAGGGTCTGGAAAGCCAAAATCTCACACCATTGTCAGATCCGAGCTTTCCCTGAGGGGTTAGACCAAGGCATATCTCAGAATTTGTCTTAGGACTCATTTCAGCGAGAAAACCTCACTTTTGACACAGAGCTCAGAAATGAAAAGGAAACTCATATTCATGCTCCCTAGGGTCTGGAAAGGCAAAATCTAACACCCTTTTCAGTTCCGAGCTTTCCCTGTGGAGTTAGCCCAAGTCGTATCTCAAAATCTGCCATTGACCTCAATTCAGCCAGAAAACTTCACTTTTGACAAAGAGCTCAGAAATGAAAAAGAAACAGATATTCATTTTCCCCAGGGTCTGGAAAGCCGAATTCTCACACCATTTTCAGTTCCGAGCTTTCCCTGAGAAGTTAGCCCAAGACGTATCTCAGAATTTGTCTTAGGATTCATTTCAGCCAGAAAACCTCACTTTAGACACAGAGCTCAGAAATGAAAAAGAAACACATATTCATGTTTCCCAGGGTCTGGAAAGTAAAATTAATACACCATTGTCAGATCCGAGCTTTCCCTGAGGAGTTAGCCCAAGGCGTACTTCATATTTGCCTTAGGGCTCATTTCATCCGGAAAACTTCACTTTTGACACAGAGCTCACAAATGAAAAGGAAACACATATTCATGTTCCCTAGGGTCTGGAAAGCCAAAATCTCACACCATATTCAGATCCGAGCTTTCCTTGACGAGATAGACCAAGGCGTATCTCAGAATTTCCTTAAGGCTTATTTCAGCTAGAAAACCTCACTTTTGACACAGAGCTCACAATTGAAAAGGAAACACATATTCATCTTCCCTAGGGTCTGGAAAGCCAGTTTCTCACACCATTTTCAGATCCAAGCTTTCCTTGAGGAGTTAGCCCAAGACGTATCTCATAATTTGCCATTGAACTTAATTCAGCCAGAAAACTTCACTTTTGACACAGAGCTCAGAAATGAAAAGGAAACACATATTCATGTTCCCTAGGGTCTGGAAAGCCAAAATCTCACACCATATTCAGATCTGAGCTTTCCTTGAGGAGTTAGACAAAGGCGTATCTCAGAATTTGACTTAGGGCTTATTTCAGCCGGAAAACTTCACTTTTGACACAGAGCTCAGAAATGAAAAGGAAACACATATTCATGTTCCCTAGGGTCTGGAAAGCCAATATCTCACACCATTTTAAGATCCGAGCTTTCCCTGAGGAGTTAGCCCAAGTCGTATCTCAGAATCTGCCTTTGAACTCAATTCAGCCAGAAAACTTCACTTTTGACACAGAGCTCAGAAATGAAAAAGAAACACATATTCATGTTTCCCAGGGTCTGGAAACCAAAATCTCACACCATTTTAAGATTCGAGCTTTCCCTGAGGAATTAGACCAAGGCATATCTCAGAATTTGTCTTAGGACTCATTTCAGCCAGAAAACCTCACTTTTGACACAGAGCTCAGAAATGAAAAAGAAACACATATTCCTGTTCCCTTGGGTCTGGAAAGCCAGTATCTCACACCATTTTCAGATCCGAGCTTTCCCTGAGAAGTTAGCCCAAGACGTATCTCAGAATTTGCTTAGGACTCATTTCAGCCAGAAAACTTCACTTTTGATACAGAGATCAGAAATGAAAAGGAACACATATTCATGTTCCCTAGGGTCTGGAAAGCCAGTATCTCACACCATTTTCAGATCAGAGCTTTCCCTGTGGAGTTAGTCCAAGACGTATCTCAGAATCTGCCATTGACGTCAATTCAGCCAGAAAACCTCACTTTTGACATAGAGCTCAGAAATGAAAAAGAAACACATATTCATGTTCTGCAGGGTCTGGAAAGCCGAATTTTCACACCATTTTCAGATCCAAGCTTTCCCTGAGGAGTGAGCCCAAGACGTATCTCAGAATTTACCTTAGGACTGAATTCAGCCCGAAAACCTCACTTTTGACACAGAGCTCAGAAATGAAAAGGAAACACATATTCATGTTTCCTTGGGTCTGGAAAGCCGAATTTTCACACCATTTTCAGATCCAAGCTTTCCCTGAGGAGTGAGCCAAAGACAAATCTCAGAATTTGCCTTAGGACTCATTTCAGCCAGAAAACCTCACTTTTGACACTGAGCTCAGAAATGAAAAAGAAACACATATTCATGTTTCCCAGGGTCTGGAAAGCCAAAATCTCACACCATTTTCAGATCCGAGCTTTCCCTGAGGAGTTAGACCAAGGCATATCTCCGAATTTGTCTTAGGACTCATTTCAGCCAGAAAAATTCACTTTTGACACAGAGCTCAGAAATGAAAAGGAAACTCATATTCATGCTCCCTAGGGTCTGGAAAGGCAAAATCTCACACCCTTTTCAGTTCCGAGCTTTCCCTGTGGAGTTAGCCCAAGTCGTATCTCAGAATCTGCCATTGACCTCAATTCAGCCAGAAAACTTCACTTTTGACACAGAGCTCAGAAATGAAAAAGAAACACTTATTCATGTTTCCCAGGGTCTGGAAAGCCAAAATCTCACACCATTTTAAGATCCGAGCTTTTCCTGAGGAGTTAGACCAAGGCATATCTCAGAATTTGTCTTAGGACTCATTTCAGCCAGAAAACCTCACTTTTGACACAGAGCTCAGAAATGAAAAAGAAACACATATTCCTGTTCCCTTGGGTCTGGAAAGCCGAATTCTCACACCATTTTGAGATCCGAGCTTTCCCTGAGGAGTTAGCCCAAGGCGTACATCATAATTTGCCTTAGGGCTCATTTCAGCCAGAAAACTTCACTTTTGACACAGAGCTCAGAAATGAAAAGGATACACATATTCATGTGTTCCAGTGTCTGGAAAGCCAAAATCTCACATCATTTTCAGATCCGAGCTTTCCCTGTGGAGTTAGCCCAAGACGTATCTCAGAATCTGCCATTGAATTCAATTCAGCCAGAAAACTTCAGTTTTGACATACAGCTCAGAAATGGAAAGGAAATACATATCCATGTTCCGCAGGGTCTGGAAAGCCGAATTTTCACACCATTTTCAGATCCGAGCTTTCCCTGAGGAGTGAGCCCAAAACGTATCTCAGAATTTACCTTAGGACTGAATTCAGCCCGAAAACCTCACTTTTGACACAGAACTCAGAAATGAAAAGGAAACACATATTCATGTTCCCTTGGGTCTGGAAAGCCGAATTTTCACACCATTTTCAGATCCAAGCTTTCCCTGAGGAGTGAGCCAAAGACATATCTCAGAATTTGCCTTAGGACTCATTTCAGCCAGAAAACCTCACTTTTGACACAGAGCTCAGAAATGAAAAAGAAACACATATTCATGTTTCCCAGGGTCTGGAAAGCCAATATCTCACACCATTTTCAGATCCGAGCTTTCCCTGTGGAGTTAGCCCAAGTCGTATCTCAGAATCTGCCATTGACCTCAATTCAGCCAGAAAACTTCACTTTTGACACAGAGCTCAGAAATGAAAAAGAAACACATATTCATGTTTCCCAGGGTCTGGAAAGCCAAAATCTCACACCATTTTAAGATCCGAGCTTTCCCTGAGGAGTTAGCCCAAGGCGTACATCATAATTTGCCTTAGGGCTCATTTTAGCCAGAAAATTTCACTTTTGACACAGAGCTCAGAAATGAAAAGGATACACATATGTATGTTTTCCAGTGTCTGGAAAGCAAAAATCTCACATTATTTTCAGATCCGAGCTTTCCCTGTGGAGTTAGCCCAAGACGTATCTCAGAATCTGCCATTGAATTCAATTCAGCCAGAAAACTTCAGTTTTGACATACAGCTCAGAAATGAAAAGGAAAAACATATTCATATTCCCTAGGGTCTGGAAAGCCGAGTTCTCACCCCATTTTCAGATCCGAGTTTTCCCTGTGGAGTTAGCCCAAGACGTATCTCAGAATCTGCCTTTGAACTCAATTCAGCCAGAAAACTTCACTTTTGACACAGAGCTCAGAAATGAAAAAGAAACACATATTCATGTTTCCCAGGGTCTGGAAAGCCAAAATCTCACACCATTTTAAGATCCGAGCTTTTCCTGAGGAGTTAGACCAAGGCATATCTCAGAATTTGTCTTAGGACTCATTTCAGCCAGAAAACCTCACTTTTGACACAGAGCTCAGAAATGAAAAAGAAACACATATTCCTGTTCCCATGTGTCTGGAAAGCCGAATTCTCACACCATTTTGAGATCTGAGCTTTCCCTGAGGAGTTAGCCCAAGGCGTACATCATAATTTGCCTTAGGGCTCATTTCAGCCAGAAAACTTCACTTTTGACACAAAGCTCAGAAATGAAAAGGATACTCATATTCATGTGTTCCAGTGTCTGGAAAGCCAAAATCTCACATCATTTTCAGATCCGAGCTTTCCCTGTGGAGTTAGCCCAAGACGTATCTCAGAATCTGCCATTGACGTCAATTCAGCCAGAAAACTTCAGTTTTGACATACAGCTCAGAAATGGAAAAGAAACACATATTCATGTTCCGCAGGGTCTGGAAAGCCGAATTTTCACACCATTTTCAGATCCAAGCTTTCCCTGAGGAGTGAGCCCAAGACGTATCTCAGAATTTACCTTAGGACTCATTTCAGCCAGAAAACCTCACTTTTGACACAGAGCTCAGAAATGAAAAAGAAACACATATTCCTGTTCCCTTGGGTCTGGAAAGCCGAATTCTCACACCATTTTGAGATCCGAGCTTTCCCTGAGGAGTTAGCCCAAGGCGTACATCATAATTTGCCTTAGGGCTCATTTCAGCCAGAAAACTTCACTTTTGACACAGAGCTCAGAAATGAAAAGGATACACATATTCATGTGTTCCAGTGTCTGGAAAGCCAAAATCTCACATCATTTTCAGATCCGAGCTTTCCCTGTGGAGTTAGCCCAAGACGTATCTCAGAATCTGCCATTGAATTCAATTCAGCCAGAAAACTTCAGTTTTGACATACAGCTCAGAAATGGAAAGGAAATACATATCCATGTTCCGCAGGGTCTGGAAAGCCGAATTTTCACACCATTTTCAGATCCGAGCTTTCCCTGAGGAGTGAGCCCAAAACGTATCTCAGAATTTACCTTAGGACTGAATTCAGCCCGAAAACCTCACTTTTGACACAGAACTCAGAAATGAAAAGGAAACACATATTCATGTTCCCTTGGGTCTGGAAAGCCGAATTTTCACACCATTTTCAGATCCAAGCTTTCCCTGAGGAGTGAGCCAAAGACATATCTCAGAATTTGCCTTAGGACTCATTTCAGCCAGAAAACCTCACTTTTGACACAGAGCTCAGAAATGAAAAAGAAACACATATTCATGTTTCCCAGGGTCTGGAAAGCCAATATCTCACACCATTTTCAGATCCGAGCTTTCCCTGTGGAGTTAGCCCAAGTCGTATCTCAGAATCTGCCATTGACCTCAATTCAGCCAGAAAACTTCACTTTTGACACAGAGCTCAGAAATGAAAAAGAAACACATATTCATGTTTCCCAGGGTCTGGAAAGCCAAAATCTCACACCATTTTAAGATCCGAGCTTTCCCTGAGGAGTTAGCCCAAGGCGTACATCATAATTTGCCTTAGGGCTCATTTTAGCCAGAAAATTTCACTTTTGACACAGAGCTCAGAAATGAAAAGGATACACATATGTATGTTTTCCAGTGTCTGGAAAGCAAAAATCTCACATTATTTTCAGATCCGAGCTTTCCCTGTGGAGTTAGCCCAAGACGTATCTCAGAATCTGCCATTGAATTCAATTCAGGCAGAAAACTTCAGTTTTGACATACAGCTCAGAAATGAAAAGGAAAAACATATTCATATTCCCTAGGGTCTGGAAAGCCGAGTTCTCACCCCATTTTCAGATCCGAGTTTTCCCTGTGGAGTTAGCCCAAGACGTATCTCAGAATCTGCCTTTGAACTCAATTCAGCCAGAAAACTTCACTTTTGACACAGAGCTCAGAAATGAAAAAGAAACACATATTCCTGTTCCCATGTGTCTGGAAAGCCGAATTCTCACACCATTTTGAGATCTGAGCTTTCCCTGAGGAGTTAGCCCAAGGCGTACATCATAATTTGCCTTAGGGCTCATTTCAGCCAGAAAACTTCACTTTTGACACAAAGCTCAGAAATGAAAAGGATACTCATATTCATGTGTTCCAGTGTCTGGAAAGCCAAAATCTCACATCATTTTCAGATCCGAGCTTTCCCTGTGGAGTTAGCCCAAGACGTATCTCAGAATCTGCCATTGAATTCAATTCAGCCAGAAAACTTCAGTTTTGACATACAGCTCAGAAATGAAAAGGAAACACATATCCATGTTCCCTAGGGTCTGGAAAGCCAGTATCTCACACCATTTTCAGATCCGAGCTTTCCCTGAGGAGTTAGCCCAAGACGTATCTCAGAATTGGCTTAGGACTCATTTCAGCCAGAAAACTTCACTTTTGAAACAGAGATCAGAAATGAAAAGGAACACATATTCATGTTCCCTAAGGTCTGGAAAGCCAGTATCTCACACCATTTTCAGATCAGAGCTTTCCCTGTGGAGTTAGTCCAAGACGTATCTCAGAATCTGCCATTGACGTCAATTCAGCCCGAAAACCTCACTTTTGACACAGAGCTCAGAAATGAAAAGGAAACACATATTCATGTTTCCTTGGGTCTGGAAAGCCGAATTTTCACACCATTTTCAGATCCAAGCTTTCCCTGAGGAGTGAGCCAAAGACAAATCTCAGAATTTGCCTTAGGACTCATTTCAGCCAGAAAACCTCACTTTTGACACTGAGCTCAGAAATGAAAAAGAAACACATATTCATGTTTCCCAGGGTCTGGATAGCCAAAATCTCACACCATTTTCAGATCCGAGCTTTCCCTGAGGAGTTAGACCAAGGCATATCTCCGAATTTGTCTTAGGACTCATTTCAGCCAGAAAAATTCACTTTTGACACAGAGCTCAGAAATGAAAAGGAAACTCATATTCATGCTCCCTAGGGTCTGGAAAGGCAAAATCTCACACCCTTTTCAGTTCCGAGCTTTCCCTGTGGAGTTAGCCCAAGTCGTATCTCAGAATCTGCCATTGACCTCAATTCAGCCAGAAAACTTCACTTTTGACACAGAGCTCAGAAATAAAAAAGAAACACTTATTCATGTTTCCCAGGGTCTGGAAAGCCAAAATCTCACACCATTTTAAGATCCGAGCTTTTCCTGAGGAGTTAGACCAAGGCATATCTCAGAATTTGTCTTAGGACTCATTTCAGCCAGAAAACCTCACTTTTGACACAGAGCTCAGAAATGAAAAAGAAACACATATTCCTGTTCCCTTGGGTCTGGAAAGCCGAATTCTCACACCATTTTGAGATCCGAGCTTTCCCTGAGGAGTTAGCCCAAGGCGTACATCATAATTTGCCTTAGGGCTCATTTCAGCCAGAAAACTTCACTTTTGACACAGAGCTCAGAAATGAAAAGGATACACATATTCATGTGTTCCAGTGTCTGGAAAGCCAAAATCTCACATCATTTTCAGATCCGAGCTTTCCCTGTGGAGTTAGCCCAAGACGTATCTCAGAATCTGCCATTGAATTCAATTCAGCCAGAAAACTTCAGTTTTGACATACAGCTCAGAAATGAAAAGGAAATACATATCCATGTTCCGCAGGGTCTGGAAAGCCGAATTTTCACACCATTTTCAGATCCGAGCTTTCCTTGAGGAGTTAGCCCAAGGAGTATCTCAGAATTTGCCTTAGGATTCAATTCAGCCAGAAAACCTCACTTTTGACACAGAGCTCACAAATGAAAAGGAAACACATATTCATGTTCCCTAGGGTCTGGAAAGCCAAAATCTCACACCATATTCAGATCCGAGCTTTCCTTGAGGAGTTAGACCAAGGCGTATCTCAGAATTTCCTTAAGGCTTATTTCAGCTAGAAAACCTCACTTTTGACACAGAGCTCACAATTGAAAAGGAAACACATATTCATCTTCCCTAGGGTCTGGAAAGCCAGTATCTCACACCATTTTCAGATCTGAGCTTTCCCTGAGAAGTTAGCCCAAGACGTATCTCAGAACTTGCCTTAGGATTCATTTCAGCCAGAAAACCTCACTTTTGACAGAGAGCTCAGAAATGAAAAAGAAACACATATTCATGTTCCCCAGGGTCTGGAAAGCCGAATTCTCACACCATTTTCAAATCCGAGCTTTCCCTGTGGAGTTAGCCCAAGACGTATCTCAGAATCTGCCATTGAATTCAATTCAGCCAGAAAACTTCAGTTTTGACATACAGCTCAGAAATGAAAAGGAAACACATATCCATGTTCCCTAGGGTCTGGAAAGCCAAAATCTCAAACCATTTTCAGATAAGAGCTTTCCCTGAGGAGTTAGCCCAAGACGTATCTCAGAATTGGCTTAGGACTCATTTCAGCCAGAAAACTTCACTTTTGATAAAGAGATCAGAAATGAAAAGGAAAGACATATTCATGTTCCCTAGGGTCTGGAAAGCCAGTCTTCTCACACCATTTTCAGATCCGAGCTTTCCCTGTGGAGTTAGTCCAAGACGTATCTCAGAATCTGCCATTGACGTCAATTCAGCCAGAAAACCTCACTTTTGACATAGAGCTCAGAAATGAAAAAGAAACACATATTCATGTTCCCCAAGGTCTGAAAATCAGAATTCTCACAAAATTTTCAGATCCAAGCTTTCCCTGTGGAGTTAGCCCAAGACGTATCTCAGAATTTACCTTAGGACTGAATTCAGCCCGAAAACCTCACTTTTCACACAGAGCTCAGAAATGAAAAGGAAACACATATTCATGTTCCCTTGGGTCTGGAAAGCCGATTTTTCACACCATTTTCAGATCCAAGCTTTCCCTGAGGAGTGAACCAAAGACATATCTCAGAATTTGCCTTAGAACTCATTTCAGCCAGAAAACCTCACTTTTGACACAGAGCTCAGAAATGAAAAAGAAACACATATTCCTGTTCCCTTGGGTCTGGAAAGCCAAAATCTCACACCATTTTAAGATCCGAGCTTTCCCTGTGGAGTTAGCCCAAGACGTATCTCAGAACCTGCCATTGAACTCAATTCAGACAGAAAACTTCACTTTTGACACAGAGCTCAGAAATGAAAAAGAAACACATATTCATGTTTCCCAGGGTCTGGAAAGCCAAAATCTCACACCATTGTCAGATCCGAGCTTTCCCTGAGGGGTTAGACCAAGGCATATCTCAGAATTTGTCTTAGGACTCATTTCAGCCAGAAAACCTCACTTTTGACACAGAGCTCAGAAATGAAAAGGAAACTCATATTCATGCTCCCTAGGGTCTGGAAAGGCAAAATCTAACACCCTTTTCAGTTCCGAGCTTTCCCTGTGGAGTTAGCCCAAGTCGTATCTCAAAATCTGCCATTGACCTCAATTCAGCCAGAAAACTTCACTTTTGACAAAGAGCTCAGAAATGAAAAAGAAACAGATATTCATTTTCCCCAGGGTCTGGAAAGCCGAATTCTCACACCATTTTCAGTTCCGAGCTTTCCCTGAGAAGTTAGCCCAAGACGTATCTCAGAATTTGTCTTAGGATTCATTTCAGCCAGAAAACTTCACTTTTGACAAAGAGCTCAGAAATGAAAAAGAAACAGATATTCATTTTCCCCAGGGTCTGGAAAGCCGAATTCTCACACCATTTTCAGTTCCGAGCTTTCCCTGAGAAGTTAGCCCAAGACGTATCTCAGAATTTGTCTTAGGATTCATTTCAGCCAGAAAACCTCACTTTAGACACAGAGCTCAGAAATGAAAAAGAAACACATATTCATGTTTCCCAGGGTCTGGAAAGCAAAATTAATACACCATTGTCAGATCCGAGCTTTCCCTGAGGAGTTAGCCCAAGGCGTACTTCATATTTGCCTTAGGGCTCATTTCATCCGGAAAACTTCACTTTTGACACAGAGCTCACAAATGAAAAGGAAACACATATTCATGTTCCCTAGGGTCTGGAAAGCCAAAATCTCACACCATATTCAGATCCGAGCTTTCCTTGACGAGATAGACCAAGGCGTATCTCAGAATTTCCTTAAGGCTTATTTCAGCTAGAAAACCTCACTTTTGACACAGAGCTCACAATTGAAAAGGAAACACATATTCATCTTCCCTAGGGTCTGGAAAGCCAGTTTCTCACACCATTTTCAGATCCAAGCTTTCCTTGAGGAGTTAGCCCAAGACGTATCTCATAATTTGCCATTGAACTTAATTCAGCCAGAAAACTTCACTTTTGACACAGAGCTCAGAAATGAAAAGGAAACACATATTCATGTTCCCTAGGGTCTGGAAAGCCAAAATCTCACACCATATTCAGATCTGAGCTTTCCTTGAGGAGTTAGACAAAGGCGTATCTCAGAATTTGACTTAGGGCTTATTTCAGCCGGAAAACTTCACTTTTGACACAGAGCTCAGAAATGAAAAGGAAACACATATTCATGTTCCCTAGGGTCTGGAAAGCCAATATCTCACACCATTTTAAGATCCGAGCTTTCCCTGAGGAGTTAGCCCAAGTCGTATCTCAGAATCTGCCTTTGAACTCAATTCAGCCAGAAAACTTCACTTTTGACACAGAGCTCAGAAATGAAAAAGAAACACTTATTCATGTTTCCCAGGGTCTGGAAAGCCAAAATCTCACACCATTTTAAGATCCGAGCTTTCCCTGAGGAGTTAGACCAAGGCATATCTCAGAATTTGTCTTAGGACTCATTTCAGCCAGAAAACCTCACTTTTGACACAGAGCTCAGAAATGAAAAAGAAACACATATTCCTGTTCCCTTGGGTCTGGAAAGCCGAATTCTCACACCATTTTGAGATCCGAGCTTTCCCTGAGGAGTTAGCCCAAGGCGTACATCATAATTTGCCTTAAGGCTCATTTCAGCCAGAAAACTTCACTTTTGACACAGAGCTCAGAAATGAAAAGGATACACATATTCATGTGTTCCAGTGTCTGGAAAGCCAAAATCTCACATCAGATCCGAGCTTTCCCTGTGGAGTTAGCCCAAGACGTATCTCAGAATCTGCCATTGAATTCAATTCAGCCAGAAAACTTCAGTTTTGACATACAGCTCAGAAATGAAAAGGAAACACATATCCATGTTCCCTAGGGTCTGGAAAGCCAGTATCTCACACCATTTTCAGATCCGAGCTTACCCTGAGGAGTTAGACCAAGGCACATCTCAGAATTTGTCTTAGGACTCATTTCAGCCAGAAAACTTCACTTTTGACACAGAGCTCAGAAATGAAAAGGAAACTCATATACATGCTCCCTAGGGTCTGGAAAGGCAAAATCTAACACCCTTTTCAATTCCGAGCTTTCCCTATGGAGTTAGCCCAAGTCGTATCTCAGAATCTGCCATTGACCTCAATTCAGCCAGAAAACTTCACTTTTGACAAAGAGCTCAGAAATGAAAAAGAAACAGATATTCATTTTCCCCAGGGTCTGGAAAGCCGAATTCTCACACCATTTTCAGTTCCGAGCTTTCCCTGAGAAGTTAGCCCAAGACGTATCTCAGAATTTGCCTTAGGATTCATTTCAGCCAGAAAACCTAACTTTAGACACAGAGCTCAGAAATGAAAAAGAAACACATATTCATGTTTCCCAGGGTCTGGAAAGCAAAATTAATACACCATTTTAAGATCCGAGCTTTCCCTGAGGAGTTAGCCCAAGGCGTACTTCGTAATTTGCCTTAGGGCTCATTTCATCCGGAAAACTTCACTTTTGACACAGAGCTCACAAATGAAAAGGAAACACATATTCATGTTCCCTAGGGTCTGGAAAGCCAAAATCTCACACCATATTCAGATCCGAGTTTTCCTTGACGAGTTAGACCAAGGCGTATCTCAGAATTTCCTTAAGGCTTATTTCAGCTAGAAAACCTCACTTTTGACACAGAGCTCAGAAATGAAAAAGAAACACATATTCATGTTTCCCAGGGTCTGGAAAGCAAAATTAATACACCATTTTCAGGTCCGAGCTTTCCCTGTGGAGTTAGTCCAAGACCTATCTCAGAATTTTCCTTAGGACTGAATTCAGCCCGAAAACCTCACTTTTGACACAGAGCTCAGAAATGAAAAAGAAACACATATTCATGTTTCCCAGGGTTTGGAAAGCAAAATTAATACACCATTGTCAGATCCGAGCTTTCCCTGAGGAGTTAGCCCAAGGCGTACTTCATATTTGCCTTAGGGCTCATTTCATCCGGAAAACTTCACTTTTGACACAGAGCTCACAAATGAAAAGGAAACACATATTCATGTTTCCTAGGGTCTGGAAAGCCAAAATCTCACACCATATTCAGATCCGAGCTTTCCTTGACGAGTTAGACCAAGGCGTATCTCAGAATTTCCTTAAGGCTTATTTCAGCTAGAAAACCTCACTTTTGACACAGAGCTCACAATTGAAAAGGAAACACATATTCATGTTCCCTAGGGTCTGGAAAGCCAGTTTCTCACACCATTTTCAGATCCAAGCTTTCCTTGAGGAGTTAGCCCAAGACGTATCTCATAATTTGCCATTGAACTTAATTCAGCCAGAAAACTTCACTTTTGACACAGAGCTCAGAAATGAAAAGGAAACACATATTCATGTTCCCTAGGGTCTGGAAAGCCAATATCTCACACCATTTTAAGATCCGAGCTTTCCCTGTGGAGTTAGCCCAAGTCGTATCTCAGAATCTGCCTTTGAACTCAATTCAGCCAGAAAACTTCACTTTTGACACAGAGCTCAGAAATGAAAAAGAAACACATATTCATGTTTCCCAGGGTCTGGAAACCAAAATCTCACACCATTTAAAGATCCGAGCTTTCCCTGAGGAGTTAGACCAAGGCATATCTCAGAATTTGTCTTAGGACTCATTTCAGCCAGAAAACCTCACTTTTGACATACAGCTCAGAAATGAAAAGGAAACACATATCCATGTTCCCTAGGGTCTGGAAAGCCAGTATCTCACACCATTTTCAGATCCGAGCTTTCCCTGAGAAGTTAGCCCAAGACGTATCTCAGAATTGGCTTAGGACTCATTTCAGCCAGAAAACTTCACTTTTGATACAGAGATCAGAAATGAAAAGGAACACATATTCATGTTCCCTAGGGTCTGGAAAGCCAGTATCTCACACCATTTTCAGATCAGAGCTTTCCCTGTGGAGTTAGTCCAAGACGTATCTCAGAATCTGCCATTGACGTCAATTCAGCCAGAAAACCTCACTTTTGACATAGAGCTCAGAAATGAAAAAGAAACACATATTCATGTTCTGCAGGGTCTGGAAAACCGAATTTTCACACCATTTTCAGATCCAAGCTTTCCCTGAGGAGTGAGCCCAAGACGTATCTCAGAATTTACCTTAGGACTGAATTCAGCCCGAAAACCTCACTTTTGACACAGAGCTCAGAAATGAAAAGGAAACACATATTCATGTTTCCTTGGGTCTGGAAAGCCGAATTTTCACACCATTTTCAGATCCAAGCTTTCCCTGAGGAGTGAGCCAAAGACAAATCTCAGAATTTGCCTTAGGACTCATTTCAGCCAGAAAACCTCACTTTTGACACTGAGCTCAGAAATGAAAAAGAAACACATATTCATGTTTCCCAGGGTCTGGAAAGCCAAAATCTCACACCATTTTCAGATCCGAGCTTTCCCTGTGGAGTTAGCCCAAGACCTATCTCAGAATCTACCTTTGACCTCAATTCAGCCAGAAAACCTCACTTTTGACATAGAGCTCAGAAATGAAAAAGAAACACATATTCATGTTCTCCAGGGTCAGGAAAGCCAAAATCTCACACCATTTTCAAATCCGAGCTTTCCATGTGGAGTTCGCCTGAGATGTATCTCCGAATTTGCCTTAGGACTCATTTCAGCCAGAACACTTCACTTTTGACACAGAGCTCAGAAATGAAAAGGAAACACATATTCATGTTCCCTTGGGTCTGGAAAGCCGAATTTTCACACCATGTTCAGATCCAAGCTTTCCCTGAGGAGTGAGCCAAAGACATATCTCAGAATTTGCCTTAGGACTCATTTCAGCCAGAAAACCTCACTTTTGACACAGACCTCAGAAATGAAAAGGAAACACATATTCATGTACCCTAGGGTCTGGAAAGCCCAAGTTAGCCCAAGGCGTACCTCATAATTTGCCTTAGGGCTCATTTCAGCCGGAAAACGTCACTTTTGACACAGAGCTCAGAAATGAAAAAGAAACACATATTCATGTTTCCCAGGGTCTGGAAAGCCAAACTCACACACCATTTTCAGATCCGAGCTTTCCCTGAGGAGTTAGACCAAGGCATATCTCAGAATTTGTCTTAGGACTCATTTCAGCCAGAAAACCTCACTTTTGACACAGAGCTCAGAAATGAAAAAGAAACACATATTCCTGTTCCCATGTGTCTGGAAAGCCGAATTCTCACACCATTTTGAGATCTGAGCTTTCCCTGAGGAGTTAGCCCAAAGACTATCTCAGAATTTGACATTGAACTCAATTCAGCCGGAAAACTTCACTTTTGACACAGAGCTGAGAAATGAAAAGGATACACATATTCATGTTTCCCAGGGTCTGGAAAGCCAAACTCACACACCATTTTCAGATCCGAGCTTTCCCTGAGGAGTTAGCTCAAGGCGTAGTATCTCAGAATTTGCCTTAGGACTCAATTCAGCCAGAAAACTGCACTTTTGACACAGAGCTCAGAAATGAAAAGGAAACACATATTCATATTCCCTAGGGTCTGGAAAGCCGAATTCTCACCTCATTTTCAGATCTGAGCTTTCCCTGTGGAGTTAGCCGAAGACGTATCTCAGAATTTACCTTAGGACTGAATTCAGCCCGAAAACCTCACTTTTGACACAGAGCTCAGAAATGAAAAGGAAACACATATTCATGTTTCCCAGGTTCTGGGAAGCCAAAATCAGACACTATTTTCAGATCCGAGCTTTCCATGAGGAGTTAGTCCAAGGGGTATCTCAGAATTTGCCTTAGGATTCAATTCAGCCAGAAAACCTCACTTTTGACACACAGCTCAGAAATGAAAAAGAAACACATATTCCTGTTCCCTAGGGTCTGGAAAGCTGAATTTTCACACCATTTTCAGATCCAAGCTTTCCCTGAGGAATTAGCCCAAGACGTATCTCATAATTTGCCATTGAACTTAATTCAGCCAGAAAACCTCACTTTTGACATAGAGCTCAGAAACGAAAAAGAAACACATATTCATGTTCCCCAGGGTCTGGAAACCCAAAATCTCACACCATTTTCAAATCTGAGCTTTCCCTGTGGAGTTAGTTCAAGATGTATCTCCGAATTTGCCTTAGGACTCATTTAAGCCAGAACACTTCACTTTTGACACAGAGCTCAGAAATGAAAAGGAAACACATATTCATATTCCCTAGGGTCCGGAAAGCCGAATTCTCACCTCATTTTAAGATCCGAGCTTTCCCTGTGGAGTTAGCTCAAGACGTAACTCAGAATTTGCCATTGAACTCAATTCAGCCAGAAAACTTCACTTTTGACACAGAGCACAGAAATGAAAAGGAAACACATATTCATGTTCCCCAGGGTCTGGAAAGCCGAATTCTCACACCATTTTCAGATCCGAGCTTTCCCTGTGGAGTTAGCCCAAGACGTATCTCAGAATCTACCACTGACCTCAATTCAGCCAGAAAACCTCACTTTTGACACAGAGCACAGAAATGAAAAGGAAACACATATTCATGTTCCCCAGGGTCTGGAAAGCCGAATTCTCACCTCATTTTCAGATCCGAGCTTTCCCTGTGGAGTTAGCCCAAGATGTATCTCCGAATTTGCCTTAGGACTCATTTCAGCCAGAACACTTCACTTTTGACACAGAACTCAGAAATGAAAAAGAAACACATATTCATGTTCCCCAGGGTCTGGAAAGCCGAATTCTCACACCATTTTCAGATCCGAGCTTTCCTTGAGGAGTTAGCCCAAGGAGTATCTCAGAATTTGCCTTAGGATTCAATTCAGCCAGAAAACCTCACTTTTGACACAGAGCTCACAAATGAAAAGGAAACACATATTCATGTTCCCTAGGGTCTGGAAAGCCAAAATCTCACACCATATTCAGATCCGAGCTTTCCTTGAGGAGTTAGACCAAGGCGTATCTCAGAATTTGCCTTAGGGCTTATTTCAGCCAGAAAACTTCACTTTTGACACAGAGCTCAGAAATGAAAAGGAAACTCATATTCATGCTCCCTAGGGTCTGGAAAGGCAAAATCTCACACCCTTTTCAATTCCGAGCTTTCCCTGTGGAGGTAGCCCAAGTCGTATCTCAGAATCTGCCATTGACCTCAATTCAGCCAGAAAACTTCACTTTTGACAAAGAGCTCAGAAATGAAAAAGAAACACATATTCATGTTCCCCAGGGTCTGGAAAGCCGAATTCTCACACCATTTTCAGATCCGAGCTTTCCTTGACGAGTTAGACCAAGGCGTATCTCAGAATTTCCTTAAGGCTTATTTCAGCTAGAAAACCTCACTTTTGACACAGAGCTCACAATTGAAAAGGAAACACATATTCATCTTCCCTAGGGTCTGGAAAGCCAGTATCTCACACCATTTTCAGATCCGAGCTTTCCCTGAGAAGTTAGCCCAAGACGTATCTCAGAACTTGCCTTAGGATTCATTTCAGCCAGAAAACCTCACTTTTGACAGAGAGATCAGAAATGAAAAAGAAACACATATTCATGTTCCCCAGGGTCTGGAAAGCCGAATTCTCACACCATTTTCAAATCCGAGCTTTCCCTGTGCAGTTAGCCCAAGACGTATCTCAGAATTTGCCATTGAACTCAATTCAGCCAGAAAACTTCACTTTTGACACAGAGCTCAGAAATGAAAAGGAAACACATATTCATATTCCCTAGGGTCCGGAAAGCCGAATTCTCACCTCATTTTAAGATCCGAGCTTTCCCTGTGGAGTTAGCTCAAGACGTATCTCAGAATTTGCCATTGAACTCAATTCAGCCAGAAAACTTCACTTTTGACACAGAGCACAGAAATGAAAAGGAAACACATATTCATGTTCCACAGGGTCTGGAAAGCCGAATTCTCACACCATTTTCAGATCCGAGCTTTCCCTGTGGAGTTAGCCCAAGACGTATCTCAGAATCTACCACTGACCTCAATTCAGCCAGAAAACCTCACTTTTGACACAGAGCACAGAAATGAAAAGGAAACACATATTCATGTTCCCCAGGGTCTGGAAAGCCGAATTCTCACCTCATTTTCAGATCCGAGCTTTCCCTGTGGAGTTAGCCCAAGATGTATCTCCGAATTTGCCTTAGGACTCATTTCAGCCAGAACACTTCACTTTTGACACAGAACTCAGAAATGAAAAAGAAACACATATTCATGTTCCGCAGGGTCTGGAAAGCCGAATTCTCACACCATTTTCAGATCCGAGCTTTCCTTGAGGAGTTAGCCCAAGGAGTATCTCAGAATTTGCCTTAGGATTCAATTCAGCCAGAAAACCTCACTTTTGACACAGAGCTCACAAATGAAAAGGAAACACATATTCATGTTCCCTAGGGTCTGGAAAGCCAAAATCTCACACCATATTCAGATCCGAGCTTTCCTTGAGGAGTTAGACCAAGGTGTATCTCAGAATTTGCCTTAGGGCTTATTTCAGCCAGAAAACTTCACTTTTGACACAGAGCTCAGAAATGAAAAGGAAACTCATATTCATGCTCCCTAGGGTCTGGAAAGGCAAAATCTCACACCCTTTTCAGTTCCGAGCTTTCCCTGTGGAGGTAGCCCAAGTCGTATCTCAGAATCTGCCATTGACCTCAATTCAGCCAGAAAACTTCACTTTTGACAAAGAGCTCAGAAATGAAAAAGAAACACATATTCATGTTCCCCAGGGTCTGGAAAGCCGAATTCTCACACCATTTTCAGATCCGAGCTTTCCTTGACGAGTTAGACCAAGGCGTATCTCAGAATTTCCTTAAGGCTTATTTCAGCTAGACAACCTCACTTTTGACACAGAGCTCACAATTGAAAAGGAAACACATATTCATCTTCCCTAGGGTCTGGAAAGCCAGTATCTCACACCATTTTCAGATCTGAGCTTTCCCTGAGAAGTTAGCCCAAGACGTATCTCAGAACTTGCCTTAGGATTCATTTCAGCCAGAAAACCTCACTTTTGACAGAGAGCTCAGAAATGAAAAAGAAACACATATTCATGTTCCCCAGGGTCTGGAAAGCCGAATTCTCACACCATTTTCAAATCCGAGCTTTCCCTGTGGAGTTAGCCCAAGACGTATCTCAGAATCTGCCATTGAATTCAATTCAGCCAGAAAACTTCAGTTTTGACATACAGCTCAGAAATGAAAAGGAAACACATATCCATGTTCCCTAGGGTCTGGAAAGCCAAAATCTCAAACCATTTTCAGATAAGAGCTTTCCCTGAGGAGTTAGCCCAAGACGTATCTCAGAATTGGCTTAGGACTCATTTCAGCCAGAAAACTTCACTTTTGATAAAGAGATCAGAAATGAAAAGGAAAGACATATTCATGTTCCCTAGGGTCTGGAAAGCCAGAATCTCACACCATTTTCAGATCCAAGCTTTCCCTGTGGAGTTAGCCCAAGACGTATCTCAGAATTTGCCTTAGGACTCATTTCAGCCAGAAAACCTCACTTTTGACACAGAGCTCAGAAATGAAAAAGAAACACATATTCCTGTTCCCTTGGGTCTGGAAAGCCGATTTTTCACACCATTTTCAGATCCAAGCTTTCCCTGAGGAGTGAACCAAAGACATATCTCAGAATTTGCCTTAGGACTCATTTCAGCCAGAAAACCTCACTTTTGACACAGAGCTCAGAAATGAAAAAGAAACACATATTCCTGTTCCCTTGGGTCTGGAAAGTCAAAATCTCACACCATTTTAAGATCCGAGCTTTCCCTGTGGAGTTAGCCCAAGACGTATCTCAGAACCTGCCATTGAACTCAATTCAGACAGAAAACTTCACTTTTGACACAGAGCTCAGAAATGAAAAAGAAACACATATTCATGTTTCCCAGGGTCTGGAAAGCCAAAATCTCACACCATTGTCAGATCCGAGCTTTCCCTGAGGGGTTAGACCAAGGCATATCTCAGAATTTGTCTTAGGACTCATTTCAGCCAGAAAACCTCACTTTTGACACAGAGCTCAGAAATGAAAAGGAAACTCATATTCATGCTCCCTAGGGTCTGGAAAGGCAAAATCTAACACCCTTTTCAGTTCCGAGCTTTCCCTGTGGAGTTAGCCCAAGTCGTATCTCAAAATCTGAAATTGACCTCAATTCAGCCAGAAAACTTCACTTTTGACAAAGAGCTCAGAAATGAAAAAGAAACAGATATTCATTTTCCCCAGGGTCTGGAAAGCCGAATTCTCACACCATTTTCAGTTCCGAGCTTTCCCTGAGAAGTTAGCCCAAGACGTATCTCAGAATTTGTCTTAGGATTCATTTCAGCCAGAAAACCTCACTTTAGACACAGAGCTCAGAAATGAAAAAGAAACACATATTCATGTTTCCCAGGGTCTGGAAAGCAAAATTAATACACCATTGTCAGTTCCGAGCTTTCCCTGAGGAGTTAGCCCAAGGCGTACTTCATATTTGCCTTAGGGCTCATTTCATCCGGAAAACTTCACTTTTGACACAGAGCTCACAAATGAAAAGGAAACACATATTCATGTTCCCTAGGGTCTGGAAAGCCAAAATCTCACACCATATTCAGATCCGAGCTTTCCTTGACGAGATAGACCAAGGCGTATCTCAGAATTTCCTTAAGGCTTATTTCAGCTAGAAAACCTCACTTTTGACACAGAGCTCACAATTGAAAAGGAAACACATATTCATCTTCCCTAGGGTCTGGAAAGCCAGTTTCTCACACCATTTTCAGATCCGAGCTTTCCCTGAGGAGTTAGCCCAAGTCGTATCTCAGAATCTGCCTTTGAACTCAATTCAGCCAGAAAACTTCACTTTTGACACAGAGCTCAGAAATGAAAAAGAAACACATATTCATGTTTCCCAGGGTCTGGAAACCAAAATCTCACACCATTTTAAGATCCGAGCTTTCCCTGAGGAGTTAGACCAAGGCATATCTCAGAATTTGTCTTAGGACTCATTTCAGCCAGAAAACCTCACTTTTGACACAGAGCTCAGAAATGAAAAAGAAACACATATTCCTGTTCCCTTGGGTCTGGAAAGCCGAATTCTCACACCATTTTGAGATCCGAGCTTTCCCTGAGGAGTTAGCCCAAGGCGTACATCATAATTTGCCTTAAGGCTCATTTCAGCCAGAAAACTTCACTTTTGACACAGAGCTCAGAAATGAAAAGGATACACATATTCATGTGTTCCAGTGTCTGGAAAGCCAAAATCTCACATCAGATCCGAGCTTTCCCTGTGGAGTTAGCCCAAGACGTATCTCAGAATCTGCCATTGAATTCAATTCAGCCAGAAAACTTCAGTTTTGACATACAGCTCAGAAATGAAAAGGAAACACATATCCATGTTCCCTAGGGTCTGGAAAGCCAGTATCTCACACCATTTTCAGATCCGAGCTTACCCTGAGGAGTTAGACCAAGGCACATCTCAGAATTTGTCTTAGGACTCATTTCAGCCAGAAAACTTCACTTTTGACACAGAGCTCAGAAATGAAAAGGAAACTCATATTCATGCTCCCTAGGGTCTGGAAAGGCAAAATCTAACACCCTTTTCAGTTCCGAGCTTTCCCTGTGGAGTTAGCCCAAGTCGTATCTCAGAATCTGCCATTGACCTCAATTCAGCCAGAAAACTTCACTTTTGACAAAGAGCTCAGAAATGAAAAAGAAACAGATATTCATTTTCCCCAGGGTCTGGAAAGCCGAATTCTCACACCATTTTCAGTTCCGAGCTTTCCCTGAGAAGTTAGCCCAAGACGTATCTCAGAATTTGCCTTAGGATTCATTTCAGCCAGAAAACCTAACTTTAGACACAGAGCTCAGAAATGAAAAAGAAACACATATTCATGTTTCCCAGGGTCTGGAAAGCAAAATTAATACACCATTTTCAGATCCGAGCTTTCCCTGAGGAGTTAGCCCAAGGCGTACTTCGTAATTTGCCTTAGGGCTCATTTCATCCGGAAAACTTCACTTTTGACACAGAGCTCACAAATGAAAAGGAAACACATATTCATGTTCCCTAGGGTCTGGAAAGCCAAAATCTCACACCATATTCAGATCCGAGCTTTCCTTGACGAGTTAGACCAAGGCGTATCTCAGAATTTCCTTAAGGCTTATTTCAGCTAGAAAACCTCACTTTTGACACAGAGCTCAGAAATGAAAAAGAAACACATATTCATGTTTCCCAGGGTCTGGAAAGCAAAATTAATACACCATTTTCAGGTCCGAGCTTTCCCTGTGGAGTTAGTCCAAGACCTATCTCAGAATTTTCCTTAGGACTGAATTCAGCCCGAAAACCTCACTTTTGACACAGAGCTCAGAAATGAAAAAGAAACACATATTCATGTTTCCCAGGGTTTGGAAAGCAAAATTAATACACCATTGTCAGATCCGAGCTTTCCCTGAGGAGTTAGCCCAAGGCGTACTTCATATTTGCCTTAGGGCTCATTTCATCCGGAAAACTTCACTTTTGACACAGAGCTCACAAATGAAAAGGAAACACATATTCATGTTCCCTAGGGTCTGGAAAGCCAAAATCTCACACCATATTCAGATCCGAGCTTTCCTTGACGAGTTAGACCAAGGCGTATCTCAGAATTTCCTTAAGGCTTATTTCAGCTAGAAAACCTCACTTTTGACACAGAGCTCACAATTGAAAAGGAAACACATATTCATGTTCCCTAGGGTCTGGAAAGCCAGTTTCTCACACCATTTTCAGATCCAAGCTTTCCTTGAGGAGTTAGCCCAAGACGTATCTCATAATTTGCCATTGAACTTAATTCAGCCAGAAAACTTCACTTTTGACACAGAGCTCAGAAATGAAAAGGAAACACATATTCATGTTCCCTAGGGTCTGGAAAGCCAAAATCTCACACCATATTCAGATCTGAGCTTTCCTTGAGGAGTTAGACAAAGGCGTATCTCAGAATTTGACTTAGGGCTTATTTCAGCCAGAAAACTTCACTTTTGACACAGAGCTCAGAAATGAAAAGGAAACACATATTCATGTTCCCTAGGGTCTGGAAAGCCAATATCTCACACCATTTTAAGATCCGAGCTTTCCCTGTGGAGTTAGCCCAAGTCGTATCTCAGAATCTGCCTTTGAACTCAATTCAGCCAGAAAACTTCACTTTTGACACAGAGCTCAGAAATGAAAAAGAAACACATATTCATGTTTCCCAGGGTCTGGAAACCAAAATCTCACACCATTTTAAGATCCGAGCTTTCCCTGAGGAGTTAGACCAAGGCATATCTCAGAATTTGTCTTAGGACTCATTTCAGCCAGAAAACCTCACTTTTGACATACAGCTCAGAAATGAAAAGGAAACACATATCCATGTTCCCTAGGGTCTGGAAAGCCAGTATCTCACACCATTTTCAGATCCGAGCTTTCCCTGAGAAGTTAGCCCAAGACGTATCTCAGAATTGGCTTAGGACTCATTTCAGCCAGAAAACTTCACTTTTGATACAGAGATCAGAAATGAAAAGGAACACATATTCATGTTCCCTAGGGTCTGGAAAGCCAGTATCTCACACCATTTTCAGATCAGAGCTTTCCCTGTGGAGTTAGTCCAAGACGTATCTCAGAATCTGCCATTGACGTCAATTCAGCCAGAAAACCTCACTTTTGACATAGAGCTCAGAAATGAAAAAGAAACACATATTCATGTTCTGCAGGGTCTGGAAAGCCGAATTTTCACACCATTTTCAGATCCAAGCTTTCCCTGAGGAGTGAGCCCAAGACGTATCTCAGAATTTACCTTAGGACTGAATTCAGCCCGAAAACCTCACTTTTGACACAGAGCTCAGAAATGAAAAGGAAACACATATTCATGTTTCCTTGGGTCTGGAAAGCCGAATTTTCACACCATTTTCAGATCCAAGCTTTCCCTGAGGAGTGAGCCAAAGACAAATCTCAGAATTTGCCTTAGGACTCATTTCAGCCAGAAAACCTCACTTTTGACACTGAGCTCAGAAATGAAAAAGAAACACATATTCATGTTTCCCAGGGTCTGGAAAGCCAAAATCTCACACCATTTTCAGATCCGAGCTTTCCCTGAGGAGTTAGACCAAGGCATATCTCCGAATTTGTCTTAGGACTCATTTCAGCCAGAAAAATTCACTTTTGACACAGAGCTCAGAAATGAAAAGGAAACTCATATTCATGCTCCCTAGGGTCTGGAAAGGCAAAATCTCACACCCTTTTCAGTTCCGAGCTTTCCCTGTGGAGTTAGCCCAAGTCGTATCTCAGAATCTGCCATTGACCTCAATTCAGCCAGAAAACTTCACTTTTGACACAGAGCTCAGAAATGAAAAAGAAACACTTATTCATGTTTCCCAGGGTCTGGAAAGCCAAAATCTCACACCATTTTAAGATCCGAGCTTTTCCTGAGGAGTTAGACCAAGGCATATCTCAGAATTTGTCTTAGGACTCATTTCAGCCAGAAAACCTCACTTTTGACACAGAGCTCAGAAATGAAAAAGAAACACATATTCCTGTTCCCTTGGGTCTGGAAAGCCGAATTCTCACACCATTTTGAGATCCGAGCTTTCCCTGAGGAGTTAGCCCAAGGCGTACATCATAATTTGCCTTAGGGCTCATTTCAGCCAGAAAACTTCACTTTTGACACAGAGCTCAGAAATGAAAAGGATACACATATTCATGTGTTCCAGTGTCTGGAAAGCCAAAATCTCACATCATTTTCAGATCCGAGCTTTCCCTGTGGAGTTAGCCCAAGACGTATCTCAGAATCTGCCATTGAATTCAATTCAGCCAGAAAACTTCAGTTTTGACATACAGCTCAGAAATGAAAAGGAAATACATATCCATGTTCCGCAGGGTCTGGAAAGCCGAATTTTCACACCATTTTCAGATCCGAGCTTTCCCTGAGGAGTGAGCCCAAAACGTATCTCAGAATTTACCTTAGGACTGAATTCAGCCCGAAAACCTCACTTTTGACACAGAACTCAGAAATGAAAAGGAAACACATATTCATGTTCCCTTGGGTCTGGAAAGCCGAATTTTCACACCATTTTCAGATCCAAGCTTTCCCTGAGGAGTGAGCCAAAGACATATCTCAGAATTTGCCTTAGGACTCATTTCAGCCAGAAAACCTCACTTTTGACACAGAGCTCAGAAATGAAAAAGAAACACATATTCATGTTTCCCAGGGTCTGGAAAGCCAATATCTCACACCATTTTCAGATCCGAGCTTTCCCTGTGGAGTTAGCCCAAGTCGTATCTCAGAATCTGCCATTGACCTCAATTCAGCCAGAAAACTTCACTTTTGACACAGAGCTCAGAAATGAAAAAGAAACACATATTCATGTTTCCCAGGGTCTGGAAAGCCAAAATCTCACACCATTTTAAGATCCGAGCTTTCCCTGAGGAGTTAGCCCAAGGCGTACATCATAATTTGCCTTAGGGCTCATTTTAGCCAGAAAATTTCACTTTTGACACAGAGCTCAGAAATGAAAAGGATACACATATGCATGTTTTCCAGTGTATGGAAAGCAAAAATCTCACATTATTTTCAGATCCGAGCTTTCCCTGTGGAGTTAGCCCAAGACGTATCTCAGAATCTGCCATTGAATTCAATTCAGCCAGAAAACTTCAGTTTTGACATACAGCTCAGAAATGAAAAGGAAAAACATATTCATATTCCCTAGGGTCTGGAAAGCCGAGTTCTCACCCCATTTTCAGATCCGAGTTTTCCCTGTGGAGTTAGCCCAAGACGTATCTCAGAATCTGCCTTTGAACTCAATTCAGCCAGAAAACTTCACTTTTGACACAGAGCTCAGAAATGAAAAAGAAACACATATTCATGTTTCCCAGGGTCTGGAAAGCCAAAATCTCACACCATTTTAAGATCCGAGCTTTTCCTGAGGAGTTAGACCAAGGCATATCTCAGAATTTGTCTTAGGACTCATTTCAGCCAGAAAACCTCACTTTTGACACAGAGCTCAGAAATGAAAAAGAAACACATATTCCTGTTCCCTTGGGTCTGGAAAGCCGAATTCTCACACCATTTTGAGATCCGAGCTTTCCCTGAGGAGTTAGCCCAAGGCGTACATCATAATTTGCCTTAGGGCTCATTTCAGCCAGAAAACTTCACTTTTGACACAGAGCTCAGAAATGAAAAGGATACACATATTCATGTGTTCCAGTGTCTGGAAAGCCAAAATCTCACATCATTTTCAGATCCGAGCTTTCCCTGTGGAGTTAGCCCAAGACGTATCTCAGAATCTGCCATTGAATTCAATTCAGCCAGAAAACTTCAGTTTTGACATACAGCTCAGAAATGAAAAGGAAATACATATCCATGTTCCGCAGGGTCTGGAAAGCCGAATTTTCACACCATTTTCAGATCCGAGCTTTCCCTGAGGAGTGAGCCCAAAACGTATCTCAGAATTTACCTTAGGACTGAATTCAGCCCGAAAACCTCACTTTTGACACAGAACTCAGAAATGAAAAGGAAACACATATTCATGTTCCCTTGGGTCTGGAAAGCCGAATTTTCACACCATTTTCAGATCCAAGCTTTCCCTGAGGAGTGAGCCAAAGACATATCTCAGAATTTGCCTTAGGACTCATTTCAGCCAGAAAACCTCACTTTTGACACAGAGCTCAGAAATGAAAAAGAAACACATATTCATGTTTCCCAGGGTCTGGAAAGCCAATATCTCACACCATTTTCAGATCCGAGCTTTCCCTGTGGAGTTAGCCCAAGTCGTATCTCAGAATCTGCCATTGACCTCAATTCAGCCAGAAAACTTCACTTTTGACACAGAGCTCAGAAATGAAAAAGAAACACATATTCATGTTTCCCAGGGTCTGGAAAGCCAAAATCTCACACCATTTTAAGATCCGAGCTTTCCCTGAGGAGTTAGCCCAAGGCGTACATCATAATTTGCCTTAGGGCTCATTTTAGCCAGAAAATTTCACTTTTGACACAGAGCTCAGAAATGAAAAGGATACACATATGCATGTTTTCCAGTGTCTGGAAAGCAAAAATCTCACATTATTTTCAGATCCGAGCTTTCCCTGTGGAGTTAGCCCAAGACGTATCTCAGAATCTGCCATTGAATTCAATTCAGCCAGAAAACTTCAGTTTTGACATACAGCTCAGAAATGAAAAGGAAAAACATATTCATATTCCCTAGGGTCTGGAAAGCCGAGTTCTCACCCCATTTTCAGATCCGAGTTTTCCCTGTGGAGTTAGCCCAAGACGTATCTCAGAATCTGCCTTTGAACTCAATTCAGCCAGAAAACTTCACTTTTGACACAGAGCTCAGAAATGAAAAAGAAACACATATTCATGTTTCCCAGGGTCTGGAAAGCCAAAATCTCACACCATTTTAAGATCCGAGCTTTTCCTGAGGAGTTAGACCAAGGCATATCTCAGAATTTGTCTTAGGACTCATTTCAGCCAGAAAACCTCACTTTTGACACAGAGCTCAGAAATGAAAAAGAAACACATATTCCTGTTCCCATGGGTCTGGAAAGCCGAATTCTCACACCATTTTGAGATCTGAGCTTTCCCTGAGGAGTTAGCCCAAGGCGTACATCATAATTTGCCTTAGGGCTCATTTCAGCCAGAAAACTTCACTTTTGACACAAAGCTCAGAAATGAAAAGGATACTCATATTCATGTGTTCCAGTGTCTGGAAAGCCAAAATCTCACATCATTTTCAGATCCGAGCTTTCCCTGTGGAGTTAGCCCAAGACGTATCTCAGAATCTGCCATTGAATTCAATTCAGCCAGAAAACTTCAGTTTTGACATACAGCTCAGAAATGAAAAGGAAACACATATCCATGTTCCCTAGGGTCTGGAAAGCCAGTATCTCACACCATTTTCAGATCCGAGCTTTCCCTGAGGAGTTAGCCCAAGACGTATCTCAGAATTGGCTTAGGACTCATTTCAGCCAGAAAACTTCACTTTTGAAACAGAGATCAGAAATGAAAAGGAACACATATTCATGTTCCCTAAGGTCTGGAAAGCCAGTATCTCACACCATTTTCAGATCAGAGCTTTCCCTGTGGAGTTAGTCCAAGACGTATCTCAGAATCTGCCATTGACGTCAATTCAGCCCGAAAACCTCACTTTTGACACAGAGCTCAGAAATGAAAAGGAAACACATATTCATGTTTCCTTGGGTCTGGAAAGCCGAATTTTCACACCATTTTCAGATCCAAGCTTTCCCTGAGGAGTGAGCCAAAGACAAATCTCAGAATTTGCCTTAGGACTCATTTCAGCCAGAAAACCTCACTTTTGACACTGAGCTCAGAAATGAAAAAGAAACACATATTCATGTTTCCCAGGGTCTGGATAGCCAAAATCTCACACCATTTTCAGATCCGAGCTTTCCCTGAGGAGTTAGACCAAGGCATATCTCCGAATTTGTCTTAGGACTCATTTCAGCCAGAAAAATTCACTTTTGACACAGAGCTCAGAAATGAAAAGGAAACTCATATTCATGCTCCCTAGGGTCTGGAAAGGCAAAATCTCACACCCTTTTCAGTTCCGAGCTTTCCCTGTGGAGTTAGCCCAAGTCGTATCTCAGAATCTGCCATTGACCTCAATTCAGCCAGAAAACTTCACTTTTGACACAGAGCTCAGAAATAAAAAAGAAACACTTATTCATGTTTCCCAGGGTCTGGAAAGCCAAAATCTCACACCATTTTAAGATCCGAGCTTTTCCTGAGGAGTTAGACCAAGGCATATCTCAGAATTTGTCTTAGGACTCATTTCAGCCAGAAAACCTCACTTTTGACACAGAGCTCAGAAATGAAAAAGAAACACATATTCCTGTTCCCTTGGGTCTGGAAAGCCGAATTCTCACACCATTTTGAGATCCGAGCTTTCCCTGAGGAGTTAGCCCAAGGCGTACATCATAATTTGCCTTAGGGCTCATTTCAGCCAGAAAACTTCACTTTTGACACAGAGCTCAGAAATGAAAAGGATACACATATTCATGTGTTCCAGTGTCTGGAAAGCCAAAATCTCACATCATTTTCAGATCCGAGCTTTCCCTGTGGAGTTAGCCCAAGACGTATCTCAGAATCTGCCATTGAATTCAATTCAGCCAGAAAACTTCAGTTTTGACATACAGCTCAGAAATGAAAAGGAAATACATATCCATGTTCCGCAGGGTCTGGAAAGCCGAATTTTCACACCATTTTCAGATCCGAGCTTTCCCTGAGGAGTGAGCCCAAAACGTATCTCAGAATTTACCTTAGGACTGAATTCAGCCCGAAAACCTCACTTTTGACACAGAACTCAGAAATGAAAAGGAAACACATATTCATGTTCCCTTGGGTCTGGAAAGCCGAATTTTCACACCATTTTCAGATCCAAGCTTTCCCTGAGGAGTGAGCCAAAGACATATCTCAGAATTTGCCTTAGGACTCATTTCAGCCAGAAAACCTCACTTTTGACACAGAGCTCAGAAATGAAAAAGAAACACATATTCATGTTTCCCAGGGTCTGGAAAGCCAAAATCACACACCATTTTCAGATCCGAGCTTTCCCTGTGGAGTTAGCCCAAGTCGTATCTCAGAATCTGCCATTGACCTCAATTCAGCCAGAAAACTTCACTTTTGACACAGAGCTCAGAAATGAAAAAGAAACACATATTCATGTTTCCCAGGGTCTGGAAAGCCAAAATCTCACACCATTTTAAGATCCGAGCTTTCCCTGAGGAGTTAGCCCAAGGCGTACATCATAATTTGCCTTAGGGCTCATTTCAGCCAGAAAATTTCACTTTTGACACAGAGCTCAGAAATGAAAAGGATACACATATGCATGTTTTCCAGTGTCTGGAAAGCAAAAATCTCACATTATTTTCAGATCCGAGCTTTCCCTGTGGAGTTAGCCCAAGACGTATCTCAGAATCTGCCATTGAATTCAATTCAGCCAGAAAACTTCAGTTTTGACATACAGCTCAGAAATGAAAAGGAAACACATATCCATGTTCCCTAGGGTCTGGAAAGCCAAAATCTCAAACCATTTTCAGATCCGAGCTTTCCCTGTGGAGTTAGCCCAAGACGTATCTCAGAATCTGCCATTGAACTCAATTCAGCCAGAAAACTTCACTTTTGACACAGAGCTCAGAAATGAAAAGGAAACTCATATTCATGCTCCCTAGGGTCTGGAAAGGCAAAATCTCACACCCTTTTCAGTTCCGAGCTTTCCCTGTGGAGTTAGCCCAAGTCGTATCTCAGAATCTGCCATTGACCTCAATTCATTTTGAGATCCGAGCTTTCCCTGAGGAGTTAGCCCAAGGCGTACATCATAATTTGCCTTAGGGCTCATTTCAGCCAGAAAACTTCACTTTTGACACAGAGCTCAGAAATGAAAAGGATACACATATTCATGTGTTCCAGTGTCTGGAAAGCCAAAATCTCACATCATTTTCAGATCCGAGCTTTCCCTGTGGAGTTAGCCCAAGACGTATCTCAGAATCTGCCATTGAATTCAATTCAGCCAGAAAACTTCAGTTTTGACATACAGCTCAGAAATGAAAAGGAAATACATATCCATGTTCCGCAGGGTCTGGAAAGCCGAATTTTCACACCATTTTCAGATCCGAGCTTTCCCTGAGGAGTGAGCCCAAAACGTATCTCAGAATTTACCTTAGGACTGAATTCAGCCCGAAAACCTCACTTTTGACACAGAACTCAGAAATGAAAAGGAAACACATATTCATGTTCCCTTGGGTCTGGAAAGCCGAATTTTCACACCATTTTCAGATCCAAGCTTTCCCTGAGGAGTGAGCCAAAGACATATCTCAGAATTTGCCTTAGGACTCATTTCAGCCAGAAAACCTCACTTTTGACACAGAGCTCAGAAATGAAAAAGAAACACATATTCATGTTTCCCAGGGTCTGGAAAGCCAATATCTCACACCATTTTCAGATCCGAGCTTTCCCTGTGGAGTTAGCCCAAGTCGTATCTCAGAATCTGCCATTGACCTCAATTCAGCCAGAAAACTTCACTTTTGACACAGAGCTCAGAAATGAAAAAGAAACACATATTCATGTTTCCCAGGGTCTGGAAAGCCAAAATCTCACACCATTTTAAGATCCGAGCTTTCCCTGAGGAGTTAGCCCAAGGCGTACATCATAATTTGCCTTAGGGCTCATTTTAGCCAGAAAATTTCACTTTTGACACAGAGCTCAGAAATGAAAAGGATACACATATGCATGTTTTCCAGTGTCTGGAAAGCAAAAATCTCACATTATTTTCAGATCCGAGCTTTCCCTGTGGAGTTAGCCCAAGACGTATCTCAGAATCTGCCATTGAATTCAATTCAGCCAGAAAACTTCAGTTTTGACATACAGCTCAGAAATGAAAAGGAAAAACATATTCATATTCCCTAGGGTCTGGAAAGCCGAGTTCTCACCCCATTTTCAGATCCGAGTTTTCCCTGTGGAGTTAGCCCAAGACGTATCTCAGAATCTGCCTTTGAACTCAATTCAGCCAGAAAACTTCACTTTTGACACAGAGCTCAGAAATGAAAAAGAAACACATATTCATGTTTCCCAGGGTCTGGAAAGCCAAAATCTCACACCATTTTAAGATCCGAGCTTTTCCTGAGGAGTTAGACCAAGGCATATCTCAGAATTTGTCTTAGGACTCATTTCAGCCAGAAAACCTCACTTTTGACACAGAGCTCAGAAATGAAAAAGAAACACATATTCCTGTTCCCATGGGTCTGGAAAGCCGAATTCTCACACCATTTTGAGATCTGAGCTTTCCCTGAGGAGTTAGCCCAAGGCGTACATCATAATTTGCCTTAGGGCTCATTTCAGCCAGAAAACTTCACTTTTGACACAAAGCTCAGAAATGAAAAGGATACTCATATTCATGTGTTCCAGTGTCTGGAAAGCCAAAATCTCACATCATTTTCAGATCCGAGCTTTCCCTGTGGAGTTAGCCCAAGACGTATCTCAGAATCTGCCATTGAATTCAATTCAGCCAGAAAACTTCAGTTTTGACATACAGCTCAGAAATGAAAAGGAACACATATTCATGTTCCCTAAGGTCTGGAAAGCCAGTATCTCACACCATTTTCAGATCAGAGCTTTCCCTGTGGAGTTAGTCCAAGACGTATCTCAGAATCTGCCATTGACGTCAATTCAGCCCGAAAACCTCACTTTTGACACAGAGCTCAGAAATGAAAAGGAAACACATATTCATGTTTCCTTGGGTCTGGAAAGCCGAATTTTCACACCATTTTCAGATCCAAGCTTTCCCTGAGGAGTGAGCCAAAGACAAATCTCAGAATTTGCCTTAGGACTCATTTCAGCCAGAAAACCTCACTTTTGACACTGAGCTCAGAAATGAAAAAGAAACACATATTCATGTTTCCCAGGGTCTGGATAGCCAAAATCTCACACCATTTTCAGATCCGAGCTTTCCCTGAGGAGTTAGACCAAGGCATATCTCCGAATTTGTCTTAGGACTCATTTCAGCCAGAAAAATTCACTTTTGACACAGAGCTCAGAAATGAAAAGGAAACTCATATTCATGCTCCCTAGGGTCTGGAAAGGCAAAATCTCACACCCTTTTCAGTTCCGAGCTTTCCCTGTGGAGTTAGCCCAAGTCGTATCTCAGAATCTGCCATTGACCTCAATTCAGCCAGAAAACTTCACTTTTGACACAGAGCTCAGAAATAAAAAAGAAACACTTATTCATGTTTCCCAGGGTCTGGAAAGCCAAAATCTCACACCATTTTAAGATCCGAGCTTTTCCTGAGGAGTTAGACCAAGGCATATCTCAGAATTTGTCTTAGGACTCATTTCAGCCAGAAAACCTCACTTTTGACACAGAGCTCAGAAATGAAAAAGAAACACATATTCCTGTTCCCTTGGGTCTGGAAAGCCGAATTGTCACACCATTTTGAGATCCGAGCTTTCCCTGAGGAGTTAGCCCAAGGCGTACATCATAATTTGCCTTAGGGCTCATTTCAGCCAGAAAACTTCACTTTTGACACAGAGCTCAGAAATGAAAAGGATACACATATTCATGTGTTCCAGTGTCTGGAAAGCCAAAATCTCACATCATTTTCAGATCCGAGCTTTCCCTGTGGAGTTAGCCCAAGACGTATCTCAGAATCTGCCATTGAATTCAATTCAGCCAGAAAACTTCAGTTTTGACATACAGCTCAGAAATGAAAAGGAAATACATATCCATGTTCCGCAGGGTCTGGAAAGCCGAATTTTCACACCATTTTCAGATCCGAGCTTTCCCTGAGGAGTGAGCCCAAAACGTATCTCAGAATTTACCTTAGGACTGAATTCAGCCCGAAAACCTCACTTTTGACACAGAACTCAGAAATGAAAAGGAAACACATATTCATGTTCCCTTGGGTCTGGAAAGCCGAATTTTCACACCATTTTCAGATCCAAGCTTTCCCTGAGGAGTGAGCCAAAGACATATCTCAGAATTTGCCTTAGGACTCATTTCAGCCAGAAAACCTCACTTTTGACACAGAGCTCAGAAATGAAAAAGAAACACATATTCATGTTTCCCAGGGTCTGGAAAGCCAAAATCACACACCATTTTCAGATCCGAGCTTTCCCTGTGGAGTTAGCCCAAGTCGTATCTCAGAATCTGCCATTGACCTCAATTCAGCCAGAAAACCTCACTTTTGACACAGAGCTCAGAAATGAAAAAGAAACACATATTCCTGTTCCCATGGGTCTGGAAAGCCGAATTCTCACACCATTTTGAGATCTGAGCTTTCCCTGAGGAGTTAGCCCAAGGCGTACATCATAATTTGCCTTAGGGCTCATTTCAGCCAGAAAACTTCACTTTTGACACAAAGCTCAGAAATGAAAAGGATACTCATATTCATGTGTTCCAGTGTCTGGAAAGCCAAAATCTCACATCATTTTCAGATCCGAGCTTTCCCTGTGGAGTTAGCCCAAGACGTATCTCAGAATCTGCCATTGAATTCAATTCAGCCAGAAAACTTCAGTTTTGACATACAGCTCAGAAATGAAAAGGAAACACATATCCATGTTCCCTAGGGTCTGGAAAGCCAGTATCTCACACCATTTTCAGATCCGAGCTTTCCCTGAGGAGTTAGCCCAAGACGTATCTCAGAATTGGCTTAGGACTCATTTCAGCCAGAAAACTTCACTTTTGAAACAGAGATCAGAAATGAAAAGGAACACATATTCATGTTCCCTAAGGTCTGGAAAGCCAGTATCTCACACCATTTTCAGATCAGAGCTTTCCCTGTGGAGTTAGTCCAAGACGTATCTCAGAATCTGCCATTGACGTCAATTCAGCCCGAAAACCTCACTTTTGACACAGAGCTCAGAAATGAAAAGGAAACACATATTCATGTTTCCTTGGGTCTGGAAAGCCGAATTTTCACACCATTTTCAGATCCAAGCTTTCCCTGAGGAGTGAGCCAAAGACAAATCTCAGAATTTGCCTTAGGACTCATTTCAGCCAGAAAACCTCACTTTTGACACTGAGCTCAGAAATGAAAAAGAAACACATATTCATGTTTCCCAGGGTCTGGATAGCCAAAATCTCACACCATTTTCAGATCCGAGCTTTCCCTGAGGAGTTAGACCAAGGCATATCTCCGAATTTGTCTTAGGACTCATTTCAGCCAGAAAAATTCACTTTTGACACAGAGCTCAGAAATGAAAAGGAAACTCATATTCATGCTCCCTAGGGTCTGGAAAGGCAAAATCTCACACCCTTTTCAGTTCCGAGCTTTCCCTGTGGAGTTAGCCCAAGTCGTATCTCAGAATCTGCCATTGACCTCAATTCAGCCAGAAAACTTCACTTTTGACACAGAGCTCAGAAATAAAAAAGAAACACTTATTCATGTTTCCCAGGGTCTGGAAAGCCAAAATCTCACACCATTTTAAGATCCGAGCTTTTCCTGAGGAGTTAGACCAAGGCATATCTCAGAATTTGTCTTAGGACTCATTTCAGCCAGAAAACCTCACTTTTGACACAGAGCTCAGAAATGAAAAAGAAACACATATTCCTGTTCCCTTGGGTCTGGAAAGCCGAATTCTCACACCATTTTGAGATCCGAGCTTTCCCTGAGGAGTTAGCCCAAGGCGTACATCATAATTTGCCTTAGGGCTCATTTCAGCCAGAAAACTTCACTTTTGACACAGAGCTCAGAAATGAAAAGGATACACATATTCATGTGTTCCAGTGTCTGGAAAGCCAAAATCTCACATCATTTTCAGATCCGAGCTTTCCCTGTGGAGTTAGCCCAAGACGTATCTCAGAATCTGCCATTGAATTCAATTCAGCCAGAAAACTTCAGTTTTGACATACAGCTCAGAAATGAAAAGGAAATACATATCCATGTTCCGCAGGGTCTGGAAAGCCGAATTTTCACACCATTTTCAGATCCGAGCTTTCCCTGAGGAGTGAGCCCAAAACGTATCTCAGAATTTACCTTAGGACTGAATTCAGCCCGAAAACCTCACTTTTGACACAGAACTCAGAAATGAAAAGGAAACACATATTCATGTTCCCTTGGGTCTGGAAAGCCGAATTTTCACACCATTTTCAGATCCAAGCTTTCCCTGAGGAGTGAGCCAAAGACATATCTCAGAATTTGCCTTAGGACTCATTTCAGCCAGAAAACCTCACTTTTGACACAGAGCTCAGAAATGAAAAAGAAACACATATTCATGTTTCCCAGGGTCTGGAAAGCCAAAATCACACACCATTTTCAGATCCGAGCTTTCCCTGTGGAGTTAGCCCAAGTCGTATCTCAGAATCTGACATTGACCTCAATTCAGCCAGAAAACTTCACTTTTGACACAGAGCTCAGAAATGAAAAAGAAACACATATTCATGTTTCCCAGGGTCTGGAAAGCCAAAATCTCACACCATTTTAAGATCCGAGCTTTCCCTGAGGAGTTAGCCCAAGGCGTACATCATAATTTGCCTTAGGGCTCATTTCAGCCAGAAAATTTCACTTTTGACACAGAGCTCAGAAATGAAAAGGATACACATATGCATGTTTTCCAGTGTCTGGAAAGCAAAAATCTCACATTATTTTCAGATCCGAGCTTTCCCTGTGGAGTTAGCCCAAGACGTATCTCAGAATCTGCCATTGAATTCAATTCAGCCAGAAAACTTCAGTTTTGACATACAGCTCAGAAATGAAAAGGAAACACATATCCATGTTCCCTAGGGTCTGGAAAGCCAAAATCTCAAACCATTTTCAGATCCGAGCTTTCCCTGTGGAGTTAGCCCAAGACGTATCTCAGAATCTGCCATTGAACTCAATTCAGCCAGAAAACTTCACTTTTGACACAGAGCTCAGAAATGAAAAGGAAACTCATATTCATGCTCCCTAGGGTCTGGAAAGGCAAAATCTCACACCCTTTTCAGTTCCGAGCTTTCCCTGTGGAGTTAGCCCAAGTCGTATCTCAGAATCTGCCATTGACCTCAATTCATTTTGAGATCCGAGCTTTCCCTGAGGAGTTAGCCCAAGGCGTACATCATAATTTGCCTTAGGGCTCATTTCAGCCAGAAAACTTCACTTTTGACACAGAGCTCAGAAATGAAAAGGATACACATATTCATGTGTTCCAGTGTCTGGAAAGCCAAAATCTCACATCATTTTCAGATCCGAGCTTTCCCTGTGGAGTTAGCCCAAGACGTATCTCAGAATCTGCCATTGAATTCAATTCAGCCAGAAAACTTCAGTTTTGACATACAGCTCAGAAATGAAAAGGAAATACATATCCATGTTCCGCAGGGTCTGGAAAGCCGAATTTTCACACCATTTTCAGATCCGAGCTTTCCCTGAGGAGTGAGCCCAAAACGTATCTCAGAATTTACCTTAGGACTGAATTCAGCCCGAAAACCTCACTTTTGACACAGAACTCAGAAATGAAAAGGAAACACATATTCATGTTCCCTTGGGTCTGGAAAGCCGAATTTTCACACCATTTTCAGATCCAAGCTTTCCCTGAGGAGTGAGCCAAAGACATATCTCAGAATTTGCCTTAGGACTCATTTCAGCCAGAAAACCTCACTTTTGACACAGAGCTCAGAAATGAAAAAGAAACACATATTCATGTTTCCCAGGGTCTGGAAAGCCAATATCTCACACCATTTTCAGATCCGAGCTTTCCCTGTGGAGTTAGCCCAAGTCGTATCTCAGAATCTGCCATTGACCTCAATTCAGCCAGAAAACTTCACTTTTGACACAGAGCTCAGAAATGAAAAAGAAACACATATTCATGTTTCCCAGGGTCTGGAAAGCCAAAATCTCACACCATTTTAAGATCCGAGCTTTCCCTGAGGAGTTAGCCCAAGGCGTACATCATAATTTGCCTTAGGGCTCATTTTAGCCAGAAAATTTCACTTTTGACACAGAGCTCAGAAATGAAAAGGATACACATATGCATGTTTTCCAGTGTCTGGAAAGCAAAAATCTCACATTATTTTCAGATCCGAGCTTTCCCTGTGGAGTTAGCCCAAGACGTATCTCAGAATCTGCCATTGAATTCAATTCAGCCAGAAAACTTCAGTTTTGACATACAGCTCAGAAATGAAAAGGAAAAACATATTCATATTCCCTAGGGTCTGGAAAGCCGAGTTCTCACCCCATTTTCAGATCCGAGTTTTCCCTGTGGAGTTAGCCCAAGACGTATCTCAGAATCTGCCTTTGAACTCAATTCAGCCAGAAAACTTCACTTTTGACACAGAGCTCAGAAATGAAAAAGAAACACATATTCATGTTTCCCAGGGTCTGGAAAGCCAAAATCTCACACCATTTTAAGATCCGAGCTTTTCCTGAGGAGTTAGACCAAGGCATATCTCAGAATTTGTCTTAGGACTCATTTCAGCCAGAAAACCTCACTTTTGACACAGAGCTCAGAAATGAAAAAGAAACACATATTCCTGTTCCCATGGGTCTGGAAAGCCGAATTCTCACACCATTTTGAGATCTGAGCTTTCCCTGAGGAGTTAGCCCAAGGCGTACATCATAATTTGCCTTAGGGCTCATTTCAGCCAGAAAACTTCACTTTTGACACAAAGCTCAGAAATGAAAAGGATACTCATATTCATGTGTTCCAGTGTCTGGAAAGCCAAAATCTCACATCATTTTCAGATCCGAGCTTTCCCTGTGGAGTTAGCCCAAGACGTATCTCAGAATCTGCCATTGAATTCAATTCAGCCAGAAAACTTCAGTTTTGACATACAGCTCAGAAATGAAAAGGAACACATATTCATGTTCCCTAAGGTCTGGAAAGCCAGTATCTCACACCATTTTCAGATCAGAGCTTTCCCTGTGGAGTTAGTCCAAGACATATCTCAGAATCTGCCATTGACGTCAATTCAGCCCGAAAACCTCACTTTTGACACAGAGCTCAGAAATGAAAAGGAAACACATATTCATGTTTCCTTGGGTCTGGAAAGCCGAATTTTCACACCATTTTCAGATCCAAGCTTTCCCTGAGGAGTGAGCCAAAGACAAATCTCAGAATTTGCCTTAGGACTCATTTCAGCCAGAAAACCTCACTTTTGACACTGAGCTCAGAAATGAAAAAGAAACACATATTCATGTTTCCCAGGGTCTGGATAGCCAAAATCTCACACCATTTTCAGATCCGAGCTTTCCCTGAGGAGTTAGACCAAGGCATATCTCCGAATTTGTCTTAGGACTCATTTCAGCCAGAAAAATTCACTTTTGACACAGAGCTCAGAAATGAAAAGGAAACTCATATTCATGCTCCCTAGGGTCTGGAAAGGCAAAATCTCACACCCTTTTCAGTTCCGAGCTTTCCCTGTGGAGTTAGCCCAAGTCGTATCTCAGAATCTGCCATTGACCTCAATTCAGCCAGAAAACTTCACTTTTGACACAGAGCTCAGAAATAAAAAAGAAACACTTATTCATGTTTCCCAGGGTCTGGAAAGCCAAAATCTCACACCATTTTAAGATCCGAGCTTTTCCTGAGGAGTTAGACCAAGGCATATCTCAGAATTTGTCTTAGGACTCATTTCAGCCAGAAAACCTCACTTTTGACACAGAGCTCAGAAATGAAAAAGAAACACATATTCCTGTTCCCTTGGGTCTGGAAAGCCGAATTGTCACACCATTTTGAGATCCGAGCTTTCCCTGAGGAGTTAGCCCAAGGCGTACATCATAATTTGCCTTAGGGCTCATTTCAGCCAGAAAACTTCACTTTTGACACAGAGCTCAGAAATGAAAAGGATACACATATTCATGTGTTCCAGTGTCTGGAAAGCCAAAATCTCACATCATTTTCAGATCCGAGCTTTCCCTGTGGAGTTAGCCCAAGACGTATCTCAGAATCTGCCATTGAATTCAATTCAGCCAGAAAACTTCAGTTTTGACATACAGCTCAGAAATGAAAAGGAAATACATATCCATGTTCCGCAGGGTCTGGAAAGCCGAATTTTCACACCATTTTCAGATCCGAGCTTTCCCTGAGGAGTGAGCCCAAAACGTATCTCAGAATTTACCTTAGGACTGAATTCAGCCCGAAAACCTCACTTTTGACACAGAACTCAGAAATGAAAAGGAAACACATATTCATGTTCCCTTGGGTCTGGAAAGCCGAATTTTCACACCATTTTCAGATCCAAGCTTTCCCTGAGGAGTGAGCCAAAGACATATCTCAGAATTTGCCTTAGGACTCATTTCAGCCAGAAAACCTCACTTTTGACACAGAGCTCAGAAATGAAAAAGAAACACATATTCATGTTTCCCAGGGTCTGGAAAGCCAAAATCACACACCATTTTCAGATCCGAGCTTTCCCTGTGGAGTTAGCCCAAGTCGTATCTCAGAATCTGCCATTGACCTCAATTCAGCCAGAAAACTTCACTTTTGACACAGAGCTCAGAAATGAAAAAGAAACACATATTCATGTTTCCCAGGGTCTGGAAAGCCAAAATCTCACACCATTTTAAGATCCGAGCTTTCCCTGAGGAGTTAGCCCAAGGCGTACATCATAATTTGCCTTAGGGCTCATTTCAGCCAGAAAATTTCACTTTTGACACAGAGCTCAGAAATGAAAAGGATACACATATGCATGTTTTCCAGTGTCTGGAAAGCAAAAATCTCACATTATTTTCAGATCCGAGCTTTCCCTGTGGAGTTAGCCCAAGACGTATCTCAGAATCTGCCATTGAATTCAATTCAGCCAGAAAACTTCAGTTTTGACATACAGCTCAGAAATGAAAAGGAAACACATATCCATGTTCCCTAGGGTCTGGAAAGCCAAAATCTCAAACCATTTTCAGATCCGAGCTTTCCCTGTGGAGTTAGCCCAAGACGTATCTCAGAATCTGCCATTGAACTCAATTCAGCCAGAAAACTTCACTTTTGACACAGAGCTCAGAAATGAAAAGGAAACTCATATTCATGCTCCCTAGGGTCTGGAAAGGCAAAATCTCACACCCTTTTCAGTTCCGAGCTTTCCCTGTGGAGTTAGCCCAAGTCGTATCTCAGAATCTGCCATTGACCTCAATTCATTTTGAGATCCGAGCTTTCCCTGAGGAGTTAGCCCAAGGCGTACATCATAATTTGCCTTAGGGCTCATTTCAGCCAGAAAACTTCACTTTTGACACAGAGCTCAGAAATGAAAAGGATACACATATTCATGTGTTCCAGTGTCTGGAAAGCCAAAATCTCACATCATTTTCAGATCCGAGCTTTCCCTGTGGAGTTAGCCCAAGACGTATCTCAGAATCTGCCATTGAATTCAATTCAGCCAGAAAACTTCAGTTTTGACATACAGCTCAGAAATGAAAAGGAAATACATATCCATGTTCCGCAGGGTCTGGAAAGCCGAATTTTCACACCATTTTCAGATCCGAGCTTTCCCTGAGGAGTGAGCCCAAAACGTATCTCAGAATTTACCTTAGGACTGAATTCAGCCCGAAAACCTCACTTTTGACACAGAACTCAGAAATGAAAAGGAAACACATATTCATGTTCCCTTGGGTCTGGAAAGCCGAATTTTCACACCATTTTCAGATCCAAGCTTTCCCTGAGGAGTGAGCCAAAGACATATCTCAGAATTTGCCTTAGGACTCATTTCAGCCAGAAAACCTCACTTTTGACACAGAGCTCAGAAATGAAAAAGAAACACATATTCATGTTTCCCAGGGTCTGGAAAGCCAATATCTCACACCATTTTAAGATCCGAGCTTTCCCTGAGGAGTTAGCCCAAGGCGTACATCATAATTTGCCTTAGGGCTCATTTCAGCCAGAAAATTTCACTTTTGACACAGAGCTCAGAAATGAAAAGGATACACATATGCATGTTTTCCAGTGTCTGCAAAGCAAAAATCTCACATTATTTTCAGATCCGAGCTTTCCCTGTGGAGTTAGCCCAAGACGTATCTCAGAATCTGCCATTGAATTCAATTCAGCCAGAAAACTTCAGTTTTGACATACAGCTCAGAAATGAAAAGGAAACACATATCCATGTTCCCTAGGGTCTGGAAAGCCAAAATCTCAAACCATTTTCAGATCCGAGCTTTCCCTGTGGAGTTAGCCCAAGACGTATCTCAGAATCTGCCATTGAACTCAATTCAGCCAGAAAACTTCACTTTTGACACAGAGCTCAGAAATGAAAAAGAAACACATATTCATGTTTCCCAGGGTCTGGAAAGCCAAAATCTCACACCATTTTCAGATCCGAGCTTTCCCTGAGGAGTTAGACCAAGGCATATCTCAGAATTTGTCTTAGGACTCATTTCAGCCAGAGAACTTCACTTTTGACACAGAGCTCAGAAATGAAAAGGAAAAACATATTCATATTCCCTAGGGTCTGGAAAGCCGAGTTCTCACCCCATTTTCAGATCCGAGTTTTCCCTGTGGAGTTAGCCCAAGACGTATCTCAGAATCTGCCATTGACCTCAATTCAGCCAGAAAACTTCACTTTTGACACAGAGCTCAGAAATAAAAAAGAAACACTTATTCATGTTTCCCAGGGTCTGGAAAGCCAAAATCTCACACCATTTTAAGATCCGAGCTTTTCCTGAGGAGTTAGACCAAGGCATATCTCAGAATTTGTCTTAGGACTCATTTCAGCCAGAAAACCTCACTTTTGACACAGAGCTCAGAAATGAAAAAGAAACACATATTCCTGTTCCCTTGGGTCTGGAAAGCCGAATTCTCTCACCATTTTGAGATCCGAGCTTTCCCTGAGGAGTTAGCCCAAGGCGTACATCATAATTTGCCTTAGGGCTCATTTCAGCCAGAAAACTTCACTTTTGACACAGAGCTCAGAAATGAAAAGGATACACATATTCATGTGTTCCAGTGTCTGGAAAGCCAAAATCTCACATCATTTTCAGATCCGAGCTTTCCCTGTGGAGTTAGCCCAAGACGTATCTCAGAATCTGCCATTGAATTCAATTCAGCCAGAAAACTTCAGTTTTGACATACAGCTCAGAAATGAAAAGGAAATACATATCCATGTTCCGCAGGGTCTGGAAAGCCGAATTTTCACACCATTTTCAGATCCGAGCTTTCCCTGAGGAGTGAGCCCAAAACGTATCTCAGAATTTACCTTAGGACTGAATTCAGCCCGAAAACCTCACTTTTGACACAGAACTCAGAAATGAAAAGGAAACACATATTCATGTTCCCTTGGGTCTGGAAAGCCGAATTTTCACACCATTTTCAGATCCAAGCTTTCCCTGAGGAGTGAGCCAAAGACATATCTCAGAATTTGCCTTAGGACTCATTTCAGCCAGAAAACCTCACTTTTGACACAGAGCTCAGAAATGAAAAAGAAACACATATTCATGTTTCCCAGGGTCTGGAAAGCCAAAATCACACACCATTTTCAGATCCGAGCTTTCCCTGTGGAGTTAGCCCAAGTCGTATCTCAGAATCTGCCATTGACCTCAATTCAGCCAGAAAACTTCACTTTTGACACAGAGCTCAGAAATGAAAAAGAAACACATATTCATGTTTCCCAGGGTCTGGAAAGCCAAAATCTCACACCATTTTAAGATCCGAGCTTTCCCTGAGGAGTTAGCCCAAGGCGTACATCATAATTTGCCTTAGGGCTCATTTCAGCCAGAAAATTTCACTTTTGACACAGAGCTCAGAAATGAAAAGGATACACATATGCATGTTTTCCAGTGTCTGGAAAGCAAAAATCTCACATTATTTTCAGATCCGAGCTTTCCCTGTGGAGTTAGCCCAAGACGTATCTCAGAATCTGCCATTGAATTCAATTCAGCCAGAAAACTTCACTTTTGACACAGAGCTCAGAAATGAAAAAGAAACACATATTCATGTTTCCCAGGGTCTGGAAAGCCAAAATCTCACACCATTTTCAGATCCGAGCTTTCCCTGAGGAGTTAGACCAAGGCATATCTCAGAATTTGTCTTAGGACTCATTTCAGCCAGAGAACTTCACTTTTGACACAGAGCTCAGAAATGAAAAGGAAAAACATATTCATATTCCCTAGGGTCTGGAAAGCCGAGTTCTCACCCCATTTTCAGATCCGAGTTTTCCCTGTGGAGTTAGCCCAAGACGTATCTCAGAATCTGCCATTGACCTCAATTCAGCCAGAAAACTTCACTTTTGACACAGAGCTCAGAAATAAAAAAGAAACACTTATTCATGTTTCCCAGGGTCTGGAAAGCCAAAATCTCACACCATTTTAAGATCCGAGCTTTTCCTGAGGAGTTAGACCAAGGCATATCTCAGAATTTGTCTTAGGACTCATTTCAGCCAGAAAACCTCACTTTTGACACAGAGCTCAGAAATGAAAAAGAAACACATATTCCTGTTCCCTTGGGTCTGGAAAGCCGAATTCTCACACCATTTTGAGATCCGAGCTTTCCCTGAGGAGTTAGCCCAAGGCGTACATCATAATTTGCCTTAGGGCTCATTTCAGCCAGAAAACTTCACTTTTGACACAGAGCTCAGAAATGAAAAGGATACACATATTCATGTGTTCCAGTGTCTGGAAAGCCAAAATCTCACATCATTTTCAGATCCGAGCTTTCCCTGTGGAGTTAGCCCAAGACGTATCTCAGAATCTGCCATTGAATTCAATTCAGCCAGAAAACTTCAGTTTTGACATACAGCTCAGAAATGAAAAGGAAATACATATCCATGTTCCGCAGGGTCTGGAAAGCCGAATTTTCACACCATTTTCAGATCCGAGCTTTCCCTGAGGAGTGAGCCCAAAACGTATCTCAGAATTTACCTTAGGACTGAATTCAGCCCGAAAACCTCACTTTTGACACAGAACTCAGAAATGAAAAGGAAACACATATTCATGTTCCCTTGGGTCTGGAAAGCCGAATTTTCACACCATTTTCAGATCCAAGCTTTCCCTGAGGAGTGAGCCAAAGACATATCTCAGAATTTGCCTTAGGACTCATTTCAGCCAGAAAACCTCACTTTTGACACAGAGCTCAGAAATGAAAAAGAAACACATATTCATGTTTCCCAGGGTCTGGAAAGCCAAAATCACACACCATTTTCAGATCCGAGCTTTCCCTGTGGAGTTAGCCCAAGTCGTATCTCAGAATCTGCCATTGACCTCAATTCAGCCAGAAAACTTCACTTTTGACACAGAGCTCAGAAATGAAAAAGAAACACATATTCATGTTTCCCAGGGTCTGGAAAGCCAAAATCTCACACCATTTTAAGATCCGAGCTTTCCCTGAGGAGTTAGCCCAAGGCGTACATCATAATTTGCCTTAGGGCTCATTTCAGCCAGAAAATTTCACTTTTGACACAGAGCTCAGAAATGAAAAGGATACACATATGCATGTTTTCCAGTGTCTGGAAAGCAAAAATCTCACATTATTTTCAGATCCGAGCTTTCCCTGTGGAGTTAGCCCAAGACGTATCTCAGAATCTGCCATTGAATTCAATTCAGCCAGAAAACTTCAGTTTTGACATACAGCTCAGAAATGAAAAGGAAACACATATCCATGTTCCCTAGGGTCTGGAAAGCCAAAATCTCAAACCATTTTCAGATCCGAGCTTTCCCTGTGGAGTTAGCCCAAGACGTATCTCAGAATCTGCCATTGAACTCAATTCAGCCAGAAAACTTCACTTTTGACACAGAGCTCAGAAATGAAAAGGAAACTCATATTCATGCTCCCTAGGGTCTGGAAAGGCAAAATCTCACACCCTTTTCAGTTCCGAGCTTTCCCTGTGGAGTTAGCCCAAGTCGTATCTCAGAATCTGCCATTGACCTCAATTCATTTTGAGATCCGAGCTTTCCCTGAGGAGTTAGCCCAAGGCGTACATCATAATTTGCCTTAGGGCTCATTTCAGCCAGAAAACTTCACTTTTGACACAGAGCTCAGAAATGAAAAGGATACACATATTCATGTGTTCCAGTGTCTGGAAAGCCAAAATCTCACATCATTTTCAGATCCGAGCTTTCCCTGTGGAGTTAGCCCAAGACGTATCTCAGAATCTGCCATTGAATTCAATTCAGCCAGAAAACTTCAGTTTTGACATACAGCTCAGAAATGAAAAGGAAATACATATCCATGTTCCGCAGGGTCTGGAAAGCCGAATTTTCACACCATTTTCAGATCCGAGCTTTCCCTGAGGAGTGAGCCCAAAACGTATCTCAGAATTTACCTTAGGACTGAATTCAGCCCGAAAACCTCACTTTTGACACAGAACTCAGAAATGAAAAGGAAACACATATTCATGTTCCCTTGGGTCTGGAAAGCCGAATTTTCACACCATTTTCAGATCCAAGCTTTCCCTGAGGAGTGAGCCAAAGACATATCTCAGAATTTGCCTTAGGACTCATTTCAGCCAGAAAACCTCACTTTTGACACAGAGCTCAGAAATGAAAAAGAAACACATATTCATGTTTCCCAGGGTCTGGAAAGCCAATATCTCACACCATTTTCAGATCCGAGCTTTCCCTGTGGAGTTAGCCCAAGTCGTATCTCAGAATCTGCCATTGACCTCAATTCAGCCAGAAAACTTCACTTTTGACACAGAGCTCAGAAATGAAAAAGAAACACATATTCATGTTTCCCAGGGTCTGGAAAGCCAAAATCTCACACCATTTTAAGATCCGAGCTTTCCCTGAGGAGTTAGCCCAAGGCGTACATCATAATTTGCCTTAGGGCTCATTTCAGCCAGAAAATTTCACTTTTGACACAGAGCTCAGAAATGAAAAGGATACACATATGCATGTTTTCCAGTGTCTGCAAAGCAAATATCTCACATTATTTTCAGATCCGAGCTTTCCCTGTGGAGTTAGCCCAAGACGTATCTCAGAATCTGCCATTGAATTCAATTCAGCCAGAAAACTTCACTTTTGACACAGAGCTCAGAAATGAAAAAGAAACACATATTAATGTTTCCCAGGGTCTGGAAAGCCAAAATCTCACACCATTTTCAGATCCGAGCTTTCCCTGAGGAGTTAGACCAAGGCATATCTCAGAATTTGTCTTAGGACTCATTTCAGCCAGAGAACTTCACTTTTGACACAGAGCTCAGAAATGAAAAGGAAAAACATATTCATATTCCCTAGGGTCTGGAAAGCCGAGTTCTCACCCCATTTTCAGATCCGAGTTTTCCCTGTGGAGTTAGCCCAAGACGTATCTCAGAATCTGCCTTTGAACTCAATTCAGCCAGAAAACTTCACTTTTGACACAGAGCTCAGAAATGAAAAAGAAACACATATTCATGTTTCCCAGGGTCTGGAAAGCCAAAATCTCACACCATTTTAAGATCCGAGCTTTTCCTGAGGAGTTAGACCAAGGCATATCTCAGAATTTGTCTTAGGACTCATTTCAGCCAGAAAACCTCACTTTTGACACAGAGCTCAGAAATGAAAAAGAAACACATATTCCTGTTCCCATGGGTCTGGAAAGCCGAATTCTCACACCATTTTGAGATCTGAGCTTTCCCTGAGGAGTTAGCCCAAGGCGTACATCATAATTTGCCTTAGGGCTCATTTCAGCCAGAAAACTTCACTTTTGACACAAAGCTCAGAAATGAAAAAGAAACACATATTCATGTGTTCCAGTGTCTGGAAAGCCAAAATCTCACATCATTTTCAGATCCGAGCTTTCCCTGTGGAGTTAGCCCAAGACGTATCTCAGAATCTGCCATTGAATTCAATTCAGCCAGAAAACTTCAGTTTTGACATACAGCTCAGAAATGAAAAGGAAACACATATCCATGTTCCCTAGGGTCTGGAAAGCCAGTATCTCACACCATTTTCAGATCCGAGCTTTCCCTGAGGAGTTAGCCCAAGTCGTATCTCAGAATTGGCTTAGGACTCATTTCAGCCAGAAAACTTCACTTTTGAAACAGAGATCAGAAATGAAAAGGAACACATATTCATGTTCCCTAAGGTCTGGAAAGCCAGTATCTCACACCATTTTCAGATCAGAGCTTTCCCTGTGGAGTTAGTCCAAGACGTATCTCAGAATCTGCCATTGACGTCAATTCAGCCAGAAAACCTCACTTTTGACATAGAGCTCAGAAATGAAAAAGAAACACATATTCATGTTCCGCAGGGTCTGGAAAGCCGAATTTTCACACCATTTTCAGATCCAAGCTTTCCCTGAGGAGTGAGCCCAAGACGTATCTCAGAATTTACCTTAGGACTGAATTCAGCCCGAAAACCTCACTTTTGACACAGAGCTCAGAAATGAAAAGGAAACTCATATTCATGCTCCCTAGGGTCTGGAAAGGCAAAATCTCACACCCTTTTCAGTTCCGAGCTTTCCCTGTGGAGTTAGCCCAAGTCGTATCTCAGAATCTGCCATTGACCTAAATTCAGCCAGAAAACTTCACTTTTGACACAGAGCTCAGAAATGAAAAAGAAAAACATATTCATATTCCCTAGGGTCTGGAAAGCCGAGTTCTCACCCCATTTTCAGATCCGAGCTTTCCCTCTGGAGTTAGCCCAAGACGTATCTCAGAATTTCCCATTGAATTCAATTCATCCAGAAAACTTCACTTTTGACACAGAGCTCAGAAATTAGAAAGAAACACATATTCATGTTCCCCAAGGTCTGGAAAGCCAAATTCTCACACCAATTTCAGATCCGAGCTTTTCCTGAGGAGTTAGCCCAAGACGTATCTCAGAATTTGCCTTAGGACTCATTTCAGCCAGAAAACCTCACTTTTGAGACAGAGCTCAGAAATGAAAAAGAAAAACATATTCATGTTTCCCAGGGTCTGGAAAGCCAAAATCGTACACCATTTTCAGGTCCGAGCTTTCCCTGAGGAGTTAGACAAAGGAGTATCTCAGAATTTGCCTTAGGACTCATTTCAGCCAGAAAACCTCACTTTTGACACAGAGCTCAGAAATGAAAAAGAAACACATATTCCTGTTCCCTAGGGTCTGGAAAGCCGAATTTTCACACCATTTTCAGATCCAAGTTTTCCCTGAGGAATTAGCCTAAGACGTATCTCATAATTTGCCATTGAACTTAATTCAGCCAGAAAACTTCACTTTTGACACAGAGCTCAGAAATGAAAAGGAAACACATATTCATGTTCCCTAGGGTCTGGAAAGCCAATATCTCACACCATTTTAAGATCCGAGCTTTCCCTGTGGAGTTAGCCCAAGACGTATCTCAGAATCTGCCATGGACTGAATTCAGCCCGAAAACCTCACTTTTGACACAGACCTCAGAAATGAAAAGGAAACACATATTCATGTACCCTAGGGTCTGGAAAGCCCAAGTTAGCCCAAGGCGTACCTCATAATTTGCCTTAGGGCTCATTTCAGCCGGAAAACGTCACTTTTGACACAGAGCTCAGAAATGAAAAAGAAACACATATTCATGTTTCCCAGGGTCTGGAAAGCCAAACTCACACACCATTTTCAGATCCGAGCTTTCCCTGAGGAGTTAGCCCAAAGACATATCTCAGAATTTGCCTTAGGACTCATTTCAGCCAGAAAACCTCACTTTTGACACAGAGCTCAGAAATGAAAAAGAAACACATATTCATGTTTCCCAGGGTCTGGAAAGCCAAAATCTCACACCATTTTAAGATCCGAGCTTTTCCTGAGGAGTTAGCCCAAGACGTATCTCAGAATTTGTCTTAGGACTCATTTCAGCCAGAAAACTTCACTTTTGACAAAGAGCTCAGAAATGAAAAGGAAACACATATTCATGTTCCCTAGGGTCTGGAAGCCGAATTCTAACAGCATTTTCAGATCCGAGCATGCCCTGAGGAGTGAGCCAAAGACATATCTCAGAATTTGCCTTAGGACTCATTTCAGCCAGAAAACCTCACTTTTGACACAGAGCTCAGAAATGAAAAAGAAACACATATTCATGTTTCCCAGGGTCTGGAAAGCCAATATCTCACACCATTTTCAGATCCGAGCTTTCCCTGTGGAGTTAGCCCAAGTCGTATCTCAGAATCTGCCATTGAACTCAATTCAGCCAGAAAACTTCACTTTTGACACAGAGCTCAGAAATGAAAAAGAAACACATATTCATGTTTCCCAGGGTCTGGACAGCCAAAATCTCACACCATTTTAAGATCCGAGCTTTCCCTGAGGAGTTAGCCCAAGGCGTACATCATAATTTGCCTTAGGGCTCATTTCAGCCAGAAAATTTCACTTTTGACACAGAGCTCAGAAATGAAAAGGATACACATATGCATGTTTTCCAGTGTCTGGAAAGCAAAAATCTCACATTATTTTCAGATCCGAGCTTTCCCTGTGGAGTTAGCCCAAGACGTATCTCAGAATCTGCCATTGAATTCAATTCAGCCAGAAAACTTCAGTTTTGACATACAGCTCAGAAATGAAAAGGAAACACATATCCATGTTCCCTAGGGTCTGGAAAGCCAAAATCTCAAACCATTTTCAGATCCGAGCTTTCCCTGTGGAGTTAGCCCAAGACGTATCTCAGAATCTGCCATTGAACTCAATTCAGCCAGAAAACTTCACTTTTGACACAGAGCTCAGAAATGAAAAAGAAACACATATTCATGTTTCCCAGGGTCTGGAAAGCCAAAATCTCACACCATTTTCAGATCCGAGTTTTCCCTGAGGAGTTAGACCAAGGCATATCTCAGAATTTGTCTTAGGACTCATTTCAGCCAGAGAACTTCACTTTTGACACAGAGCTCAGAAATGAAAAGGAAAAACATATTCATATTCCCTAGGGTCTGGAAAGCCGAGTTCTCACCCCATTTTCAGATCCGAGTTTTCCCTGTGGAGTTAGCCCAAGACGTATCTCAGAATCTGCCTTTGAACTCAATTCAGCCAGAAAACTTCACTTTTGACACAGAGCTCAGAAATGAAAAAGAAACACATATTCATGTTTCCCAGGGTCTGGAAAGCCAAAATCTCACACCATTTTAAGATCCGAGCTTTTCCTGAGGAGTTAGACCAAGGCATATCTCAGAATTTGTCTTAGGACTTATTTCAGCCAGAAAACCTCACTTTTGACACAGAGCTCAGAAATGAAAAAGAAACACATATTCCTGTTCCCATGGGTCTGGAAAGCCGAATTCTCACACCATTTTGAGATCTGAGCTTTCCCTGAGGAGTTAGCCCAAGGCGTACATCATAATTTGCCTTAGGGCTCATTTCAGCCAGAAAACTTCACTTTTGACACAAAGCTCAGAAATGAAAAGGATACTCATATTCATGTGTTCCAGTGTCTGGAAAGCCAAAATCTCACATCATTTTCAGATCCGAGCTTTCCCTGTGGAGTTAGCCCAAGACGTATCTCAGAATCTGCCATTGAATTCAATTCAGCCAGAAAACTTCAGTTTTGACATACAGCTCAGAAATGAAAAGGAAACACATATCCATGTTCCCTAGGGTCTGGAAAGCCAGTATCTCACACCATTTTCAGATCCGAGCTTTCCCTGAGGAGTTAGCCCAAGACGTATCTCAGAATTGGCTTAGGACTCATTTCAGCCAGAAAACTTCACTTTTGAAACAGAGATCAGAAATGAAAAGGAACACATATTCATGTTCCCTAAGGTCTGGAAAGCCAGTATCTCACACCATTTTCAGATCAGAGCTTTCCCTGTGGAGTTAGACCAAGACGTATCTCAGAATCTGCCATTGACGTCAATTCAGCCAGAAAACCTCACTTTTGACATAGAGCTCAGAAATGAAAAAGAAACACATATTCATGTTCCGCAGGGTCTGGAAAGCCGAATTTTCACACCATTTTCAGATCCAAGCTTTCCCTGAGGAGTGAGCCCAAGACGTATCTCAGAATTTACCTTAGGACTGAATTCAGCCCGAAAACCTCACTTTTGACACAGAGCTCAGAAATGAAAAGGAAACTCATATTCATGCTCCCTAGGGTCTGGAAAGGCAAAATCTCACACCCTTTTCAGTTCCGAGCTTTCCCTGTGGAGTTAGCCCAAGTCGTATCTCAGAATCTGCCATTGACCTAAATTCAGCCAGAAAACTTCACTTTTGACACAGAGCTCAGAAATGAAAAAGAAACACATATTCATGTTTCCCAGGGTCTGGAAAGCCAAAATCTCACACCATTTTAAGATCCGAGCTTTTCCTGAGGAGTTAGCCCAAGACGTATCTCAGAATTTGCCTTAGGACTCATTTCAGCCAGAAAACCTCACTTTTGAGACAGAGCTAAGAAATGAAAAAGAAAAACATATTCATATTCCCTAGGGTCTGGAAAGCCGAGTTCTCACCCCATTTTCAGATCCGAGCTTTCCCTCTGGAGTTAGCCCAAGACGTATCTCAGAATTTCCCATTGAATTCAATTCATCCAGAAAACTTCACTTTTGACACAGAGCTCAGAAATTAAAAAGAAACACATATTCATGTTCCCCAAGGTCTGGAAAGCCAAATTCTCACACCAATTTCAGATCCGAGCTTTTCCTGAGGAGTTAGCCCAAGACGTATCTCAGAATTTGCCTTAGGACTCATTTCAGCCAGAAAACCTCACTTTTGAGACAGAGCTCAGAAATGAAAAAGAAAAACATATTCATGTTTCCCAGGGTCTGGAAAGCCATAATCGTACACCATTTTCAGGTCCGAGCTTTCCCTGAGGAGTTAGACAAAGGAGTATCTCAGAATTTGCCTTAGGACTCATTTCAGCCAGAAAACCTCACTTTTGACACAGAGCTCAGAAATGAAAAAGAAACACATATTCCTGTTCCCTAGGGTCTGGAAAGCCGAATTTTCACACCATTTTCAGATACGAGCTTTCCCTGAGGAGTTAGCCCAAGACGTATCTCATAATTTGCCATTGAACTTAATTCAGCCAGAAAACTTCACTTTTGACACAGAGCTCAGAAATGAAAAGGAAACACATATTCATGTTCCCTAGGGTCTGGAAAGCCAATATCTCACACCATTTTAAGATCCGAGCTTTCCCTGTGGAGTTAGCCCAAGACGTATCTCAGAATCTGCCATGGACTGAATTCAGCCCGAAAACCTCACTTTTGACACAGACCTCAGAAATGAAAAGGAAACACATATTCATGTACCCTAGGGTCTGGAAAGCCCAAGTTAGCCCAAGGCGTACCTCATAATTTGCCTTAGGGCTCATTTCAGCCGGAAAACGTCACTTTTGACATAGAGCTCAGAAATGAAAAAGAAACACATATTCATGTTTCCCAGGGTCTGGAAAGCCAAACTCACACACCATTTTCAGATCCGAGCTTTCCCTGAGGAGTTAGCCCAAAGACATATCTCAGAATTTGCCTTAGGACTCATTTCAGCCAGAAAACCTCACTTTTGACACAGAGCTCAGAAATGAAAAAGAAACACATATTCATGTTTCCCAGGGTCTGGAAAGCCAAAATCTCACACCATTTTAAGATCCGAGCTTTTCCTGAGGAGTTAGCCCAAGACGTATCTCAGAATTTGTCTTAGGACTCATTTCAGCCAGAAAACTTCACTTTTGACAAAGAGCTCAGAAATGAAAAGGAAACACATATTCATGTTCCCTAGGGTCTGGAAGCCGAATTCTAACAGCATTTTCAGATCCGAGCATGCCCTGTGGAGTTAGCCCAAGACGTATCTCAGAATCTGCCATTGAACTCAATTCAGCCAGAAAACTTCACTTTTGACACAGACCTCAGAAATGAAGAGGAAACACATATTCATGTACCCTAGGGTCTGGAAAGCCCAAGTTAGCCCAAGGCGTACCTCATAATTTGCCTTAGGGCTCATTTCAGCCGGAAAACGTCACTTTTGACACAGAGCTCAGAAATGAAAAAGAAACACATATTCATGTTTCCCAGGGTCTGGAAAGCCAAACTCACACACCATTTTCAGATCCGAGCTTTCCCTGAGGAGTTAACCCAAAGACTATCTCAGAATTTGACATTGAACTCAATTCAGCCGGAAAACTTCACTTTTGACACAGAGCTGAATAATGAAAAGGATACACATATTCATGTTTCCCAGGGTCTGGAAAGCCAAACTCACACACCATTTTCAGATCCGAGCTTTCCCTGAGGAGTTAGCCCAAGTCGTAGTATCTCAGAATTTGCCTTAGGACTCAATTCAGCCAGAAAACTGCACTTTTGATGCAGAGCTCAGAAATGAAAAGGATACACATATTCATGTTTCCCAGGGTCTGGAAAGCCAAAATCACACACTATTTTCAGATCCGAGCTTTCCCTTTGGAGTTAGCCCAAGACGTATCTCAGAATCTGCCATTGACCTCAATTAAGCCAGAAAACCTCACTTTTGACACAGAGCTCAGAAATGAAAAGGAAATGCATATTCATCTTCCCTAGTGTCTGGAAAGCCAAAATCTCACACCATTTTCAAATCTGAGCTTTCCCTGAGGAGTTAGCTCAAGACGTATCTCAGAATTTACCTTAGGACTGAATTCAGCCCGAAAACCTCACTTTTGACACAGAGCTCAGAAATGGAAAGGAAACACATATTCATGTTCCCTAGGGTCTGGAAAGCCGAATTCTCACACCATTTTCAGATCCGAGCTTTCCCTGCGGAGTTAGCACAAGACTTATCTCAGAATCTGCCATTGAACTCAATTCAGCCGGAAAACTTCACTTTTGACACAGAGCTGAGAAATGAAAAGGATACACATATTCATGTTTCCCAGGGTCTGGAAAGCCAAACTCACACACCATTTTCAGATCTGAGCTTTCCCTGAGGAGTTAGCCCAAGGCGTAGTATCTCAGAATTTGCCTTAGGGCACAATTCAGCCAGAAAACTTCACTTTTGACACAGAGCTCAGAAATGAAAAAGAAACACATATTCATGTTTCCCAGGGTCTGGAAAGCCAAAATCACACACCATTTTCAGATCCGAGCTTTCCCTGTGGAGTTAGCCCAAGACGTATCTCAGAATCTGCCATTGACCTCAATTCATCCAGAAAACCTCACTTTTGACACAGAGCTCAGAAATGAAAAGGAAACATATATTCATGTTTCCCAGGTTCTGGAAAGCCGAATTCTCACCCCATTTTCAGATCCGAGTTTTCCCTGCGGAGTTAGCACAAGACATATCTCAGAATGTGCCATTGAAATCAATTCAGCCAGAAAACTTCACTTTTGACACAGAGCTCAGAAATGAAAAAGAAAACCATATTCATGTTTCCCAGGGTCTGGAAAGCCAGAATCATACAAGATTTTCAGATCCGAGCTTTCCCTGAGGAGTTAGACCAAGGTGTATCTCAGAATTTTCCTTAGGACTCAATTCAGCCAGAAAACCTCACTTTTGACACAGAGCTCAGAAATGAAAAAGAAACACATATTCATGTTCCCCAAGGTCTGGAAAGCCGAATTCTCACACCAATTTCAGAGCCGAGCTTTTCCTGAGGAGTTAGCCCAAGGCGTACATCATAATTTGCCTTAGGGCTCATTTCAGCCAGAAAACTTCACTTTTGACACAAAGCTCAGAAATGAAAAGGATACTCATATTCATGTGTTCCAGTGTCTGGAAAGCCAAAATCTCACATCATTTTCAGATCCGAGCTTTCCCTGTGGAGTTAGCCCAAGACGTATCTCAGAATCTGCCATTGAATTCAATTCAGCCAGAAAACTTCAGTTTTGACATACAGCTCAGAAATGAAAAGGAAACACATATCCATGTTCCCTAGGGTCTGGAAAGCCAGTACCTCACACCATTTTCAGATCCGAGCTTTCCCTGAGGAGTTAGCCCAAGACGTATCTCAGAATTGGCTTAGGACTCATTTCAGCCAGAAAACTTCACTTTTGAAACAGAGATCAGAAATGAAAAGGAACACATATTCATGTTCCCCTAAGGTCTGGAAAGCCAGTATCTCACACCATTTTCAGATCAGAGCTTTCCCTGTGGAGTTAGTCCAAGACGTATCTCAGAATCTGCCATTGACGTCAATTCAGCCAGAAAACCTCACTTTTAACATAGAGCTCAGAAATGAAAAAGAAACACATATTCATGTTCCGCAGGGTCTGGAAAGCCGAATTTTCACACCATTTTCAGATCCAAGCTTTCCCTGAGGAGTAAGCCCAAGACGTATCTCAGAATTTACCTTAGGACTGAATTCAGCCCGAAAACCTCACTTTTGACACAGAGCTCAGAAATGAAAAGGAAACTCATATTCATGCTCCCTAGGGTCTGGAAAGGCAAAATCTCACACCCTTTTCAGTTCCGAGCTTTCCCTGTGGAGTTAGCCCAAGTCGTATCTCAGAATCTGCCATTGACCTAAATTCAGCCAGAAAACTTCACTTTTGACACAGAGCTCAGAAATGAAAAAGAAACACATATTCATGTTTCCCAGGGTCTGGAAAGCCAAAATCTCACACCATTTTAAGATCCGAGCTTTTCCTGAGGAGTTAGCCCAAGACGTATCTCAGAATTTGCCTTAGGACTCATTTCAGCCAGAAAACATCACTTTTGAGACAGAGCTAAGAAATGAAAAAGAAAAACATATTCATATTCCCTAGGGTCTGGAAAGCCGAGTTCTCACCCCATTTTCAGATCCGAGCTTTCCCTCTGGAGTTAGCCCAAGACGTATCTCAGAATTTCCCATTGAATTCAATTCATCCAGAAAACTTCACTTTTGACACAGAGCTCAGAAATTAAAAAGAAACACATATTCATGTTCCCCAAGGTCTGGAAAGCCAAATTCTCACACCAATTTCAGATCCGAGCTTTTCCTGAGGAGTTAGCCCAAGACGTATCTCAGAATTTGCCTTAGGACTCATTTCAGCCAGAAAACCTCACTTTTGAGACAGAGCTCAGAAATGAAAAAGAAAAACATATTCATGTTTCCCAGGGTCTGGAAAGCCAAAATCGTACACCATTTTCAGGTCCGAGCTTTCCCTGAGGAGTTAGACAAAGGAGTATCTCAGAATTTGCCTTAGGACTCATTTCAGCCAGAAAACCTCACTTTTAACACAGAGCTCAGAAATGAAAAAGAAACACATATTCCTGTTCCCTAGGGTCTGGAAAGCCGAATTCTCACACCATTTTGAGATCCGAGCTTTCCCTGAGGAGTTAGCCCAAGGCGTACATCATAATTTGCCTTAGGGCTCATTTCAGCCAGAAAACTTCACTTTTGACACAGAGCTCAGAAATGAAAAGGATACACATATTCATGTGTTCCAGTGTCTGGAAAGCCAAAATCTCACATCATTTTCAGATCCGAGCTTTCCCTGTGGAGTTAGCCCAAGACGTATCTCAGAATCTGCCATGGACTGAATTCAGCCCGAAAACCTCACTTTTGACACAGACCTCAGAAATGAAAAGGAAACACATATTCATGTACCCTAGGGTTTGGAAAGCCCAAGTTAGCCCAAGGCGTACCTCATAATTTGCCTTAGGGCTCATTTCAGCCGGAAAACGTCACTTTTGACACAGAGCTCAGAAATGAAAAAGAAACACATATTCATGTTTCCCAGGGTCTGGAAAGCCAAAATCTCACACCATTTTAAGATCCGAGCTTTTCCTGAGGAGTTAGCCCAAGACGTATCTCAGAATTTGTCTTAGGACTCATTTCAGCCAGAAAACTTCACTTTTGACAAAGAGCTCAGAAATGAAAAGGAAACACATATTCATGTTCCCTAGGGTCTGGAAGCCGAATTCTAACAGCATTTTCAGATCCGAGCATGCCCTGTGGAGTTAGCCCAAGACGTATCTCAGAATCTGCCATTGAACTCAATTCAGCCAGAAAACTTCACTTTTGACACAGACCTCAGAAATGAAGAGGAAACACATATTCATGTACGCTAGGGTCTGGAAAGCCCAAGTTAGCCCAAGGCGTACATCATAATTTGCCTTAGGGCTCATTTCAGCCGGAAAACGTCACTTTTGACACAGAGCTCAGAAATGAAAAAGAAACACATATTCATGTTTCCCAGGGTCTGGAAAGCCAAACTCACACACCATTTTCAGATCCGAGCTTTCCCTGAGGAGTTAGCCCAAAGACTATCTCAGAATTTGACATTGAACTCAATTCAGCCGGAAAACTTCACTTTTGACACAGAGCTCAGAAATGAAAAAGAAAACCATATTCATGTTTCCCAGGGTCTGGAAAGCCAGAATCATACAAGATTTTCAGATCCGAGCTTTCCCTGAGGAGTTAGACCAAGGTGTATCTCAGAATTTTCCTTAGGACTCAATTCAGCCAGAAAACTTCACTTTTGACACAGAGCTCAGAAATGAAAAGGAAACACATATTCATGTTCCCTAGGGTCTGGAAAGCCAATATCTCACACCATTTTAAGATCCGAGCTTTCCCTGTGGAGTTAGCCCAAGTCGTATCTCAGAATCTGCCTTTGAACTCAATTCAGCCAGAAAACTTCACTTTTAACACAGAGCTCAGAAATGAAAAAGAAACACATATTCATGTTTCCCAGGGTCTGGAAAGCCAAAATCTCACACCATTTTAAGATCCGAGCTTTTCCTGAGGAGTTAGACCAAGGCATATCTCAGAATTTGTCTTAGGACTCATTTCAGCCAGAAAACCTCAGTTTTGACACAGAGCTCAGAAATGAAAAAGAAACACATATTCCTGTTCCCTTGGGTCTGGAAAGCCGAATTCTCACACCATTTTGAGATCCGAGCTTTCCCTGAGGAGTTAGCCCAAGGCGTAAATCATAATTTGCCTTAGGGCTCATTTCAGCCAGAAAACTTCACTTTTGACACAGAGCTCAGAAATGAAAAGGATACACATATTCATGTGTTCCAGCGTCTGGAAAGCCAAAATCTCACATCATTTTCAGATCCGAGCTTTCCCTGAGGAGTTAGCCCAAGACATATCTCAGAATTGGCTTAGGACTCATTTCAGCCAGAAAACTTCACTTTTGATACAGAGATCAGAAATGAAAAGGAACACATATTCATGTTCCCTAGGGTCTGGAAAGCCAGTATCTCACACCATTTTCAGATCAGACCTTTCCCTGTGGAGTTAGTCCAAGACGTATCTCAGAATCTGCCATTGACGTCAATTCAGCCAGAAAACCTCATTTTTGACATAGAGCTCAGAAATGAAAAAGAAACACATATTCATGTTCCGCAGGGTCTGGAAAGCCAAATTTTCACACCATTTTCAGATCCAAGCTTTCCCTGAGGAGTGAGCCCAAGACGTATCTCAGAATTTACCTTAGGACTGAATTCAGCCCGAAAACCTCACTTTTGACACAGAGCTCAGAAATGAAAAGGAAACACATATTCATGTTCCCTTGGGTCTGGAAAGCCGAATTTTCACACCATTTTCAGATCCAAGCTTTCCCTGAGGAGTGAGCCAAAGACATATCTCAGAATTTGCCTTAGGACTCATTTCAGCCAGAAAACCTCACTTTTGACACAGAGCTCAGAAATGAAAAAGAAACACATATTCATGTTTCTCAGGGTCTGGAAAGCCAAAATCTCACACCATTTTAAGATCCGAGCTTTTCCTGAGGAGTTAGCCCAAGACGTATCTCAGAATTTGTCTTAGGACTCATTTCAGCCAGAAAACTTCACTTTTGACAAAGAGCTCAGAAATGAAAAGGTAACACATATTCATGTTCCCTAGGGCCTGGAAGCCGAATTCTAACAGCATTTTCAGATCCGAGCATGCCCTGTGGAGTTAGCCCAAGACGTATCTCAGAATTTGACATTGAACTCAATTCAGCCGGAAAACTTCACTTTTGACACAGAGCTGAGAAATGAAAAGGATACACATATTCATGTTTCCCAGGGTCTGGAAAGCCAAACTCACACACCATTTTCAGATCCGAGCTTTCCCTTTGGAGTTAGCCCAAGACGTATCTCAGAATCTGCCATTGACCTCAATTAAGCCAGAAAACCTCACTTTTGACACAGAGCTCAGAAATGAAAAGGAAATGCATATTCATCTTCCCTAGTGTCTGGAAAGCCAAAATCTCACCCCATTTTAAAATCTGAGCTTTCCCTGAGGAGATGGCTCAAGACGTATCTCAGAATTTACCTTAGGACTGAATTCAGCCCGAAAACCTCACTTTTGACACAGAGCTCAGAAATGGAAAGGAAACACATATTCATGTTAGCTAGGGTCTGGAAAGCCGAATTCTCACACCATTTTCAGATCCGAGCTTTCCCTGCGGAGTTAGCATAAGACGTATCTCAGAATCTGCCATTGAACTCAATTCAGCCGGAAAACTTCACTTTTGACACAGAGCTGAGAAATGAAAAGGAAACACATATTCATGTTTCCCAGGGTCTGGAATGCCAAACTCACACACCATTTTCAGATCCGAGCTTTCCCTGAGGAGTTAGCCCAAGGCGTAGTATCTCAGAATTTGCCTTAGGGCTCAATTCAGCCAGAAAACTTCACTTTTGACACAGAGCTCAGAAATGAAAAAGAAACACACATTCATGTTTCCCAGGGTCTGGAAAGCCAAAATCACACACCATTTTCAGATCCGAGCTTTCCCTGTGGAGTTTGCCCAAGACGTATCTCAGAATCTGCCATTGACCTCAATTCAGCCAGAAAACCTCACTTTTGACACAGAGCTCAGAAATGAAAAGGAAACATATATTCATGTTTCCCAGGTTCTGGAAAGCCGAATTCTCACCCCATTTTCAGATCCGAGTTTTCCCTGCGGAGTTAGCACAAGACATATCTCAGAATGTGCCATTGAAATCAATTCAGCCAGAAAACTTCACTTTTGACACAGAGCTCAGAAATGAAAAAGAAAACCATATTCATGTTTCCCAGGGTCTGGAAAGCCAGAATCATACAAGATTTTCAGATCCGAGCTTTCCCTGAGGAGTTAGACCAAGGTGTATCTCAGAATTTTCCTTAGGACTCAATTCAGCCAGAAAACTTCACTTTTGACACAGAGCTCAGAAATGAAAAAGAAACACATATTCATGTTTCCCAGGGTCTGGAGAGCCAAAATCACACACCATTTTCAGATCCGAGCTTTCCCTGCGGAGTTAGCACAAGACGTATCTCAGAATCTGCCATTGAACTCAATTCAGCCAGAAAACTTCACTTTTGACACAGACCTCAGAAATGAAAAGGAAAGACATATTCATGTACCCTAGGGTCTGGAAAGCCCAAGTTAGCTCAAGACGTATCTCAGAATTTACCTTAGGACTGAATTCAGCCCGAAAACCTCACTTTTGACACAGAGCTCAGAAATGGAAAGCAAACACATATTCATGTTCCCTAGGGTCTGGAAAGCCGAATTCTCACACCATTTTCAGATCCGAGCCTTCCCTGCGGAGTTAGCACAAGGCGTATCTCAGAATGTGCCATTGAAATCAATTCAGACAGAAAACTTCACTTTTGACAAAGAGCTCAGAAATGAAAAGGAAACACATATTCATGTACCCTAGGGTCTGGAAAGCCCAAGTTAGCCCAAGGCGTACCTCATAATTTGCCTTAGGGCTCATTTCAGCCGGAAAACATCACTTTTGACACAGAGCTCAGAAATGAAAAAGAAACACATATTCATGTTTCCCAGGGTCTGGAAAGCCAAAATCACTCACCATTTTCAGATCCGAGCTTTCCTTGAGGAGTTAGACCAATGTGTATCTCAGAATTTGCCTTAGGGCTCATTTCAGCCAGAAAACTTCACTTTTGACACAGAGCTCAGAAATGAAAAAGAAACACATATTCATGTTTCCCAGGGTCTGGAAAGCCAAAATCACACACTATTTTCAGATCCGAGCTTTCCCTGTGGAGTTAGCCCAAGACGTATCTCAGAATCTGCCATTGACCTCAATTCAGCCAGAAAACCTCACTTTTGACACAGAGCTCAGAAATGAAAAGGAAACATATATTCATGTTTCCCAGGTTCTGGAAAGCCGAATTCTCACCCCATTTTCAGATCCGAGCTTTCCCTGTGGAGTTAGCCCAAGACGTATCTTAGAATTTGCCTTAGGACTGAATTCAGCCCGAAAACCTCACTTTTGACACAGAGCTCAGAAATGAAAAGGAAATGCATATTCATCTTCCCTAGTGTCTGGAAAGCCAAAATCTCACCCCATTTTAAAATCTGAGCTTTCCCTGAGGAGTTAGGTCAAGACGTATCTCAGAATTTACCTTAGGACTGAATTCAGCCCGAAAACCTCACTTTTGACACAGAGCTCAGAAATGGAAAGGAAACACATATTCATGTTTCCCAGGTTCTGGAAAGCCGAATTCTCACACCATTTTCAGATCCGAGCTTTCCCTGCGGAGTTAGCACAAGACGTATCTCAGAATGTGCCATTGAAATCAATTCAGCCAGAAAACTTCACTTTTGACAAAGAGCTCAGAAATGAAAAGGAAACACATATTCATGTTTCCCAGGGTCTGGAAAGCCAGAATCATACACCATTTTCAGATCCGAGCTTTCCCTGAGGAGTTAGACCAAGGTGTATATCAGAATTTGCCTTAGGACTCAATTCAGCCAGAAAACCTCACTTTTGACACAGAGCTCAGAAATGAAAAAGAAAGACATATTCATGTTTCCCAGGGTCTGGAAAGCCAAAATCACACACCATTTTCAGATCCGAGCTTTCCCTGTGGAGTTAGCCCAAGACGTATCTCAGAATCTGCCATTGACCTCAATTCAGCCAGAAAACCTCACTTTTGACACAGAGCTCAGAAATGAAAAGGAAACACATATTCATGTTTCCCAGGTTCTGGAAAGCCAAAACCACTCACCATTTTCAGATCCGAGCTTTCCTTGAGGAGTTAGACCAAGGCGTATCTCAGAATATGCCTTAGGGCTCATTTCAGCCAGAAAACTTCACTTTTGACACAGAGCTCAGAAATGAAAAAGAAACACATATTCATGTTTCCCACGGTCTGGAAAGCCAAAATCACTCACCATTTTCAGATCCGAGCTTTCCTCGAGGAGTTAGACCAAGGCGTATCTCAGAATTTGCCTTAGGGCTCATTTTAGCCAGAAAACTTCACTTTTGACACAGAGCTCAGAAATGAAAAAGAAACACATATTCATGTTTCCCAGGGTCTGGAAAGCCAAAATCACACACTATTTTCAGATCCGAGCTTTCCCTGTGGAGTTAGCCCAAGACGTATCTCAGAATCTGCCATTGACCTCAATTCAGCCAGAAAACCTCACTTTTGACACAGAGCTCAGAAATGAAAAGGAAACATATATTCATGTTTCCCAGGTTCTGGAAAGCCGAATTCTCACCCCATTTTCAGATCCGAGCTTTCCCTGTGGAGTTAGCCCAAGACGTATCTTAGAATTTGCCTTAGGACTGAATTCAGCCCGAAAACCTCACTTTTGACACAGACCTCAGAAATGAAAAGGAAATGCATATTCATCTTCCCTAGTGTCTGGAAAGCCAAAATCTCACCCCATTTTAAAATCTGAGCTTTCCCTGAGGAGTTAGGTCAAGACGTATCTCAGAATTTACCTTAGGACTGAATTCAGCCCGAAAAACTCACTTTTGACACAGAGCTCAGAAATGAAAAGGAAACATATATTCATGTTTCCCAGGTTCTGGAAACCCGAATTCTTACACCATTTTCAGATCCGAGCTTTCCCTGCGGAGTTAGCACAAGACGTATCGCAGAATGTGCCTTAGGACTCAAATCAGCCAGAAAACTTCACTTTTGACACAGAGCTCAGAAATGAAAAAGAAACACATATTCATTTTTCCCAGGGTCTGGAAAGCCAAAATCACACACCATTTTCAGATCCGAGCTTTCCCTGTGGAGTTAGCCCAAGACGTATCTTAGAATTTGCCTTAGGACTGAATTCAGCCCGAAAACCTCACTTTTGACACAGAGCTCAGAAATGAAAAGGAAATGCATATTCATCTTCCCTAGTGTCTGGAAAGCCAAAATCTCACCCCATTTTAAAATCTGAGCTTTCCCTGAGGAGTTAGGTCAAGACGTATCTCAGAATTTACCTTAGGACTGAATTCAGCCAGAAAAACTCACTTTTGACACAGAGTTCAGAAATGAAAAGGAAACATATATTCATGTTTCCCAGGTTCTGGAAACCCGAATTCTCACACCATTTTCAGATCCGAGCTTTCCCTGCGCAGTTAGCACAAGACGTATCTCAGAATGTGCCTTAGGACTCAATTCAGCCAGAAAACTTCACTTTTGACACAGAGCTCAGAAATGAAAAAGAAACACATATTCATGTTTCCCAGGGTCTGGAAAGCCAAAATCACACACCATATTCAGATCCGAGCTTTCCCTGTGGAGTTAGCCCAAGACGTATCTCAGAATCTGCCATTGACCTCAATTCAGCCAGAAAACCTCACTTTTGACACAGAGCTCAGAAATGAAAAGGAAACATATATTCATGTTTCCCAGGTTCTGGAAAGCCGAATTCTCACCCCATTTTCAGATCCGAGTTTTCCCTGCGGACTTAGCACAAGACGTATCTCAGAATGTGCCATTGAAATCAATTCAGCCAGAAAACTTCACTTTTGACACAGAGCTCAGAAATGAAAAAGAAAACCATATTCATGTTTCCCAGGGTCTGGAAAGCCAGAATCATACACGATTTTCAGATCCGAGCTTTCCCTGAGGAGTTAGACCAAGGTGTATCTCAGAATTTTCCTTAGGACTCAATTCAGCCAGAAAACTTCACTTTTGACACAGAGCTCAGAAATGAAAAAGAAACACATATTCATGTTTCCCGGGGTCTGGAAAGCCAAAATCACACACCATTTTCAGATCCGAGCTTTCCCTGTGGAGTTAGCCCAAGGCGTATATCAGAATCTGCCATTGACCTCAATTCAGCCAGAAAACCTCACTTTTGACACAGAGCTCAGAAATGAAAAGGAAACATATATTCATGTTTCCCAGGTTCTGGAAAGCCGAATTCTCACCCCATTTTCAGATCCGAGTTTTCCCTGCGGACTTAGCACAAGACGTATCTCAGAATGTGCCATTGAAATCAATTCAGCCAGAAAACTTCACTTTTGACACAGAGCTCAGAAATGAAAAAGAAAACCATATTCATGTTTCCCAGGGTCTGGAAAGCCAGAATCATACACGATTTTCAGATCCGAGCTTTCCCTGAGGAGTTAGACCAAGGTGTATCTCAGAATTTTCCTTAGGACTCAATTCAGCCAGAAAACTTCACTTTTGACACAGAGCTCAGAAATGAAAAAGAAACACATATTCATGTTTCCCAGGGTCTGGAAAGCTAAAATCACACACCATTTTCAGATCCGAGCTTTCCCTGTGGAGTTAGCCCAAGGCGTATATCAGAATTTGCCTTAAGACTCAATTCAGGCAGAAAACTTCACTTTTGACACAGAGCTCAGAAATGAAAAGGAAACATATATTCATGTTTCCTAGGTTCTGGAAAGCCGAATTCTCACCCCATTTTCAGATCCGAGTTTTCCCTGCGGAGTTAGCACAAGACGTATCTCAGAATCTGCCATTGAACTCAATTCAGCCAGAAAACTTCACTTTTGACACAGAGCTCAGAAATGAAAAAGAAACACATATTCATGTACCCTAGGGTCTGGAAAGCCCAAGTTAGCCCAAGGCGTATCTCAGAATTTGCCTTAGGGCTCATTTCAGCCAGAAAACTTCACTTTTGACACAGAGCTCAGAAATGAAAAGGAAACATATATTCATGTTTCCCAGGTTCTGGAAAGCCGAATTCTCACCCCATTTTAAAATCTGAGCTTTCCCTGAGGAGTTAGCCCAAGACGTATCTGAGAATCTGCCATTGACCTCAATTCAGCCAGAAAACCTCACTTTTGACACAGAGCTCAGAAATGAAAAAGAAACACATATTCATGTTTCCCAGGGTCTGGAAAGCTAAAATCACACACCATTTTCAGATCCGAGCTTTCCCTGTGGAGTTAGCCCAAGGCGTATATCAGAATTTGCCTTAAGACTCAATTCAGGCAGAAAACTTCACTTTTGACACAGAGCTCAGAAATGAAAAGGAAACATATATTCATGTTTCCTAGGTTCTGGAAAGCCGAATTCTCACCCCATTTTCAGATCCGAGTTTTCCCTGCGGAGTTAGCACAAGACGTATCTCAGAATCTGCCATTGAACTCAATTCAGCCAGAAAACTTCACTTTTGACACAGAGCTCAGAAATGAAAAAGAAACACATATTCATGTACCCTAGGGTCTGGAAAGCCCAAGTTAGCCCAAGGCGTATCTCAGAATTTGCCTTAGGGCTCATTTCAGCCAGAAAACTTCACTTTTGACACAGAGCTCAGAAATGAAAAGGAAACATATATTCATGTTTCCCAGGTTCTGGAAAGCCGAATTCTCACCCCATTTTAAAATCTGAGCTTTCCCTGAGGAGTTAGCCCAAGACGTATCTGAGAATCTGCCATTGACCTCAATTCAGCCAGAAAACCTCACTTTTGACACAGAGCTCAGAAATGAAAAGGAAACATATATTCATGTTTCCCAGGTTCTGGAAAGCCGAATTCTCACCCCATTTTCAGATCCGAGTTTTCCCTGCGGAGTTAGCCCAAGACGTATCTCAGAATCTGCCATTGACCTCAATTCAGCCAGAAAACCTCACTTTTGACACAGAGCTCAGAAATGAAAAGGAAACAAATATTCATGTTTCCCAGGTTCTGGAAAGCCAAATTCTCACCCAATTTTCAGATCCGAGCTTTCCCTGTGGAGTTAGCCCAAGACGTATCTTAGAATTTGCCTTAGGACTGAATTCAGCCCGAAAACCTCACTTTTGACACAGAGCTCAGAAATGAAAAGGAAATGCATATTCATCTTCCCTAGTGTCTGGAAAGCCAAAATCTCACCCCATTTTAAAATCTGAGCTTTCCCTGAGGAGTTAGGTCAAGACGTATCTCAGAATTTACCTTAGGACTGAATTCAGCCCGAAAAACTCACTTTTGACACAGAGCTAAGAAATGAAAAAGAAAACCATATTCATGTTTCCCAGGGTCTGGAAAGCCAGAATCATACACGATTTTCAGATCCGAGCTTTCCCTGAGGAGTTAGACCAAGGTGTATCTCAGAATTTTCCTTAGGACTCAATTCAGCCAGAAAACTTCACTTTTGACACAGAGCTCAGAAATGAAAAAGAAACACATATTCATGTTTCCCAGGTTCTGGAAAGCCGAATTCTCACCCAATTTTCAGATCCGAGCTTTCCCTGTGGAGTTAGCCCAAGACGTATCTTAGAATTTGCCTTAGGACTGAATTCAGCCCGAAAACCTCACTTTTGACACAGAGCTCAGAAATGAAAAGGAAATGCATATTCATCTTCCCTAGTGTCTGGAAAGCCAAAATCTCACCCCATTTTAAAATCTGAGCTTTCCCTGAGGAGTTAGGTCAAGACGTATCTCAGAATTTACCTTAGGACTGAATTCAGCCCGAAAAACTCACTTTTGACACAGAGCTCAGAAATGAAAAAGAAAACCATATTCATGTTTCCCAGGGTCTGGAAAGCCAGAATCATACACGATTTTCAGATCCGAGCTTTCCCTGAGGAGTTAGACCAAGGTGTATCTCAGAATTTTCCTTAGGACTCAATTCAGCCAGAAAACTTCACTTTTGACACAGAGCTCAGAAATGAAAAAGAAACACATATTCATGTTTCCCAGGTTCTGGAAAGCCGAATTCTCACCCAATTTTCAGATCCGAGCTTTCCCTGTGGAGTTAGCCCAAGACGTATCTTAGAATTTGCCTTAGGACTGAATTCAGCCCGAAAACCTCACTTTTGACACAGAGCTCAGAAATGAAAAGGAAATGCATATTCATCTTCCCTAGTGTCTGGAAAGCCAAAATCTCACCCCATTTTAAAATCTGAGCTTTCCCTGAGGAGTTAGGTCAAGACCTATCTCAGAATTTACCTTAGGACTGAATTCAGCCCGAAAAACTCACTTTTGACACAGAGCTCAGAAATGGAAAGGAAACATATATTCATGTTTCCCAGGTTCTGGAAACCCGAATTCTCACACCATTTTCAGATCCGAGCTTTCCCTGCGCAGTTAGCACAAGACGTATCTCAGAATGTGCCTTAGGACTCAATTCAGCCAGAAAACTTCACTTTTGACACAGAGCTCAGAAATGAAAAAGAAACACATATTCATGTTTCCCAGGGTCTGGAAAGCCAAAATCACACACCATTTTCAGATCCGAGCTTTCCCTGTGGAGTTAGCCCAAGACGTATCTCAGAATCTGCCATTGACCTCAATTCAGCCAGAAAACCTCACTTTTGACACAGAGCTCAGAAATGAAAAGGAAACATATATTCATGTTTCCCAGGTTCTGGAAAGCCGAATTCTCACCCCATTTTCAGAACCGAGTTTTCCCTGCGGACTTAGCACAAGACGTATCTCAGAATGTGCCATTGAAATCAATTCAGCCAGAAAACTTCACTTTTGACACAGAGCTCAGAAATGAAAAAGAAACACATATTCATGTTTCCCAGGGTCTGGAAAGCCAAAATCACACACCATTTTCAGATCCGAGCTTTCCCTGTGGAGTTAGCCCAAGACGTATCTCAGAATCTGCTATTGACCTCAATTCAGCCAGAAAACCTCACTTTTGACACAGAGCTCAGAAATGAAAAGGAAACATATATTCATGTTTCACAGGTTCTGGAAAGCCGAATTCTCACCCCATTTTCAGAACCGAGTTTTCCCTGCGGACTTAGCACAAGACGTATCTCAGAATGTGCCATTGAAATCAATTCAGCCAGAAAACTTCACTTTTGACACAGAGCTCAGAAATGAAAAAGAAAACCATATTCATGTTTCCCAGGGTCTGGAAAGCCAGAATCATACACGATTTTCAGATCCGAGCTTTCCCTGAGGAGTTAGACCAAGGTGTATCTCAGAATTTTCCTTAGGACTCAATTCAGCCAGAAAACTTCACTTTTGACACAGAGCTCAGAAATGAAAAAGAAACACATATTCATGTTTCCCAGGGTCTGGAAAGCCAAAATCACACACCATTTTCAGATCCGAGCTTTCCCTGTGGAGTTAGCCCAAGGCGTATATCAGAATTTGCCTTAAGACTCAATTCAGGCAGAAAACTTCACTTTTGACACAGAGCTCAGAAATGAAAAGGAAACATATATTCATGTTTCCTAGGTTCTGGAAAGCCGAATTCTCACACCATGTTCAGATCCGAGCTTTCCCTGCGGAGTTAGCACAAGACGTATCTCAGAATGTGCCATTGAAATCAATTCAGCCAGAAAACTTCACTTTTGACACAGAGCTCAGAAATGAAAAAGAAAACCATATTCATGTTTCCCAGGGTCTGGAAAGCCAGAATCATACACGATTTTCAGATCCGAGCTTTCCCTGAGGAGTTAGACCAAGGTGTATCTCAGAATTTTCCTTAGGACTCAATTCAGCCAGAAAACTTCACTTTTGACACAGAGCTCAGAAATGAAAAAGAAACACATATTCATGTTTCCCAGGGTCTGGAAAGCTAAAATCACACACCATTTTCAGATCAGAGCTTTCCCTGTGGAGTTAGCCCAATGCGTATATCAGAATTTGCCTTAAGACTCAATTCAGGCAGCAAACTTCACTTTTGACACAGAGCTCAGAAATGAAAAGGAAACATATATTCATGTTTCCTAGGTTCTGGAAAGCCGAATTCTCACCCCATTTTCAGATCCGAGTTTTCCCTGCGGAGTTAGCACAAGACGTATCTCAGAATCTGCCATTGAACTCAATTCAGCCAGAAAACTTCACTTTTGACACAGAGCTCAGAAATGAAAAAGAAACACATATTCATGTACCCTAGGGTCTGGAAAGCCCAAGTTAGCCCAAGGCGTATCTCAGAATTTGCCTTAGGGCTCATTTCAGCCAGAAAACTTCACTTTTGACACAGAGCTCAGAAATGAAAAGGAAACATATATTCATGTTTCCCAGGTTCTGGAAAGCCGAATTCTCACCCCATTTTAAAATCTGAGCTTTCCCTGAGGAGTTAGCCCAAGACGTATCTGAGAATCTGCCATTGACCTCAATTCAGCCAGAAAACCTCACTTTTGACACAGAGCTCAGAAATGAAAAGGAAACATATATTCATGTTTCCCAGGTTCTGGAAAGCCGAATTCTCACCCCATTTTCAGATCCGAGTTTTCCCTGCGGAGTTAGCCCAAGACGTATCTCAGAATCTGCCATTGACCTCAATTCAGCCAGAAAACCTCACTTTTGACACAGAGCTCAGAAATGAAAAGGAAACATATATTCATGTTTCCCAGGTTCTGGAAAGCCGAATTCTCACCCAATTTTCAGATCCGAGCTTTCCCTGTGGAGTTAGCCCAAGACGTATCTTAGAATTTGCCTTAGGACTGAATTCAGCCCGAAAACCTCACTTTTGACACAGAGCTCAGAAATGAAAAGGAAATGCATATTCATCTTCCCTAGTATCTGGAAAGCCAAAATCTCACCCCATTTTAAAATCTGAGCTTTCCCTGAGGAGTTAGGTCAAGACGTATCTCAGAATTTACCTTAGGACTGAATTCAGCCCGAAAAACTCACTTTTGACACAGAGCTCAGAAATGAAAAAGAAAACCATATTCATGTTTCCCAGGGTCTGGAATGCCAGAATCATACACGATTTTCAGATCCGAGCTTTCCCTGAGGAGTTAGACCAAGGTGTATCTCAGAATTTTCCTTAGGACTCAATTCAGCCAGAAAATTTCACTTTTGACACAGAGCTCAGAAATGAAAAAGAAACACATATTCATGCTTCCCAGGTTCTGGAAAGCCGAATTCTCACCCAATTTTCAGATCCGAGCTTTCCCTGTGGAGTTAGCCCAAGACGTATCTTAGAATTTGCCTTAGGACTGAATTCAGCCCGAAAACCTCACTTTTGACACAGAGCTCAGAAATGAAAAGGAAATGCATATTCATCTTCCCTAGTGTCTGGAAAGCCAAAATCTCACCCCATTTTAAAATCTGAGCTTTCCCTGAGGAGTTAGGTCAAGACGTATCTCAGAATTTACCTTAGGACTGAATTCAGCCCGAAAAACTCACTTTTGACACAGAGCTCAGAAATGAAAAGGAAACATATATTCATGTTTCCCAGGTTCTGGAAACCCGAATTCTCACACCATTTTCAGATCCGAGCTTTCCCTGCGCAGTTAGCACAAGACGTATCTCAGAATGTGCCTTAGGACTCAATTCAGCCAGAAAACTTCACTTTTGACACAGAGCTCAGAAATGAAAAAGAAACACATATTCATGTTTCCCAGGGTCTGGAAAGCCAAAATCACACACCATTTTCAGATCCGAGCTTTCCCTGTGGAGTTAGCCCAAGACGTATCTCAGAATCTGCCATTGACCTCAATTCAGCCAGAAAACCTCACTTTTGACACAGAGCTCAGAAATCAAAAGGAAACATATATTCATGTTTCCCAGGTTCTGGAAAGCCGAATTCTCACCCCATTTTCAGATCCGAGTTTTCCCTGCGGACTTAGCACAAGACGTATCTCAGAATGTGCCATTGAAATCAATTCAGCCAGAAAACTTCACTTTTGACACAGAGCTCAGAAATGAAAAAGAAAACCATATTCATGTTTCCCAGGGTCTGGAAAGCCAGAATCATACACGATTTTCAGATCCGAGCTTTCCCTGAGGAGTTAGACCAAGGTGTATCTCAGAATTTTCCTTAGGACTCAATTCAGCCAGAAAACTTCACTTTTGACACAGAGCTCAGAAATGAAAAAGAAACACATATTCATGTTTCCCAGGGTCTGGAAAGCCAAAATCACACACCATTTTCAGATCCGACCTTTCCCTGCGGAGTTAGCACAAGACGTATCTCAGAATCTGCCATTGAACTCAATTCAGCCAGAAAACTTCACTTTTGACACAGACCTCAGAAATGAAAATGAAACACATATTCATGTTCCCTAGGGTCTGGAAAGCCCAAGTTAGCTCAAGACGTATCTCAGAATTTACCTTAGGACTGAATTCAGCCCGAAAACCTCACTTTTGACACAGAGCTCAGAAATGGAAAGGAAACACATATTCATGTTCCCTAGGGTCTGGAAAGCCAGTATCTCACACCATTTTCAGATCCGAGCTCTCCCTGTGGAGTTAGCCCAAGACGTATCTCAGAATCTGCCAGTGACTTCAATTCAGCCAGAAAACCTCACTTTTGACACAGAGCTCAGAAATGAAAATGAAACACATATTCATGTTTCCCACGGTCTGGAAAGCCAAAATCACTCACCATTTTCAGATCCGAGCTTTCCTTGAGGAGTTAGCCCAAGACGTATCTCAGAATCTGCCATTGACCTCAATTCAGCCAGAAAACCTCACTTTTGACACAGAGCTCAGAAATGAAAAGGAAACATATTCATGTTTCCCAGGTTCTGGAAAGCCGAATTCTCACCCCATTTTCAGATCCGAGTTTTCCCTGCGGAGTTAGCACAAGACGTATCTCAGAATCTGCCATTGAACTCAATTCAGCCAGAAAACTTCACTTTTGACACAGAGCTCAGAAATGAAAAAGAAACACATATTCATGTATCCTAGGGTCTGGAAAGCCCAAGTTAGCCCAAGGCGTATCTCAGAATTTGCCTTAGGGCTCATTTCAGCCAGAAAACTTCACTTTTGACACAGAGCTCAGAAATGAAAAGGAAACATATATTCATGTTTCCCAGGTTCTGGAAAGCCGAATTCTCACCCCATTTTAAAATCTGAGCTTTCCCTGAGGAGTTAGCCCAAGACGTATCTGAGAATCTGCCATTGACCTCAATTCAGCCAGAAAACCTCACTTTTGACACAGAGCTCAGAAATGAAAAGGAAACATATATTCATGTTTCCCAGGTTCTGGAAAGCCGAATTCTCACCCCATTTTCAGATCCGAGTTTTCCCTGCGGAGTTAGCACAAGACGTATATCAGAATTTGCCTTAAGACTCAATTCAGCCCGAAAACCTCACTTTTGACACAGAGCTCAGAAATGAAAAGGAAATGCATATTCATCTTCCCTAGTGTCTGGAAAGCCAAAATCTCACCCCATTTTAAAATCTGAGCTTTCCCTGAGGAGTTAGGTCAAGACGTATCTTAGAATTTGCCTTAGGACTGAATTCAGCCCGAAAACCTCACTTTTGACACAGAGCTCAGAAATGAAAAGGAAATGCATATTCATCTTCCCTAGTGTCTGGAAAGCCAAAATCTCACCCCATTTTAAAATCTGAGCTTTCCCTGAGGAGTTAGGTCAAGACGTATCTCAGAATTTACCTTAGGACTGAATTCAGCCCGAAAAACTCACTTTTGACACAGAGCTCAGAAATGGAAAGGAAACACATATTCATGTTCCCTAGGGTCTGGAAAGCCAGTATCTCACACCATTTTCAGATCCGAGCTCTCCCTGTGGAGTTAGCCCAAGACGTATCTCAGAATCTGCCAGTGACTTCAATTCAGCCAGAAAACCTCACTTTTGACACAGAGCTCAGAAATGAAAATGAAACACATATTCATGTTTCCCACGGTCTGGAAAGCCAAAATCACTCACCATTTTCAGATCCGAGCTTTCCTTGAGGAGTTAGCCCAAGACGTATCTCAGAATCTGCCATTGACCTCAATTCAGCCAGAAAACCTCACTTTTGACACAGAGCTCAGAAATGAAAAGGAAACATATATTCATGTTTCCCAGGTTCTGGAAAGCCGAATTCTCACCCCATTTTCAGATCCGAGTTTTCCCTGCGGAGTTAGCACAAGACGTATCTCAGAATCTGCCATTGAACTCAATTCAGCCAGAAAACTTCACTTTTGACACAGAGCTCAGAAATGAAAAAGAAACACATATTCATGTATCCTAGGGTCTGGAAAGCCCAAGTTAGCCCAAGGCGTATCTCAGAATTTGCCTTAGGGCTCATTTCAGCCAGAAAACTTCACTTTTGACACAGAGCTCAGAAATGAAAAGGAAACATATATTCATGTTTCCCAGGTTCTGGAAAGCCGAATTCTCACCCCATTTTAAAATCTGAGCTTTCCCTGAGGAGTTAGCCCAAGACGTATCTGAGAATCTGCCATTGACCTCAATTCAGCCAGAAAACCTCACTTTTGACACAGAGCTCAGAAATGAAAAGGAAACATATATTCATGTTTCCCAGGTTCTGGAAAGCCGAATTCTCACCCCATTTTCAGATCCGAGTTTTCCCTGCGGAGTTAGCACAAGACGTATATCAGAATTTGCCTTAAGACTCAATTCAGCCCGAAAACCTCACTTTTGACACAGAGCTCAGAAATGAAAAGGAAATGCATATTCATCTTCCCTAGTGTCTGGAAAGCCAAAATCTCACCCCATTTTAAAATCTGAGCTTTCCCTGAGGAGTTAGGTCAAGACGTATCTTAGAATTTGCCTTAGGACTGAATTCAGCCCGAAAACCTCACTTTTGACACAGAGCTCAGAAATGAAAAGGAAATGCATATTCATCTTCCCTAGTGTCTGGAAAGCCAAAATCTCACCCCATTTTAAAATCTGAGCTTTCCCTGAGGAGTTAGGTCAAGACGTATCTCAGAATTTACCTTAGGACTGAATTCAGCCCGAAAAACTCACTTTTGACACAGAGCTCAGAAATGAAAAGGAAACATATATTCATGTTTCCCAGGTTCTGGAAACCCGAATTCTCACACCATTTTCAGATCCGAGCTTTCCCTGCGCAGTTAGCACAAGACGTATCTCAGAATGTGCCTTAGGACTCAATTCAGCCAGAAAACTTCACTTTTGACACAGAGCTCAGAAATGAAAAAGAAACACATATTCATGTTTCCCAGGGTCTGGAAAGCCAAAATCACACACCATTTTCAGATCCGAGCTTTCCCTGTGGAGTTAGCCCAAGACGTATCTCAGAATCTGACATTGACCTCAATTCAGCCAGAAAACCTCACTTTTGACACAGAGCTCAGAAATGAAAAGGAAACACATATTCATGTTTCCCAGGGTCTGGAAAGCCAGAATCATACACGATTTTCAGATCAGAGCTTTCCCTGAGGAGTTAGACCAAGGTGTATCTCAGAATTTTCCTTAGGACTCAATTCAGCCAGAAAACTTCACTTTTGACACAGAGCTCAGAAATGAAAAAGAAACACATATTCATGTTTCCCAGGGTCTGGAAAGCCAAAATCACACACCATTTTCAGATCCGAGCTTTCCCTGTGGAGTTAGCCCAAGGCGTATATCAGTATTTGCCTTAAGACTCAATTCAGCCAGAAAACTTCACTTTTGACACAGAGCTCAGAAATGAAAAAGAAACACATATTCATGTTTCCCAGGGTCTGGAAAGCCAAAATCACACACCATTTTCAGATCCGAGCTTTCCCTGCGGAGTTAGCACAAGACGTATCTCAGAATCTGCCATTGAACTCAATTCAGCCAGAAAACTTCACTTTTGACACAGACCTCAGAAATGAAAATGAAACACATATTCATGTTCCCTAGGGTCTGGAAAGCCCAAGTTAGCTCAAGACGTATCTCAGAATTTACCTTAGGACTGAATTCAGCCCGAAAACCTCACTTTTGACACAGAGCTCAGAAATGGAAAGGAAACACATATTCATGTTCCCTAGGGTCTGGAAAGCCAGTATCTCACACCATTTTCAGATCCGAGCTCTCCCTGTGGAGTTAGCCCAAGACGTATCTCAGAATCTGCCAGTGACTTCAATTCAGCCAGAAAACCTCACTTTTGACACAGAGCTCAGAAATGAAAAGGAAACATATATTCATGTTTCCCAGGTTCTGGAAAGCCGAATTCTCACCCCATTTTCAGATCCGAGTTTTCCCTGCGGAGTTAGCACAAGACGTATCTCAGAATCTGCCATTGAACTCAATTCAGCCAGAAAACTTCACTTTTGACACAGAGCTCAGAAATGAAAAAGAAACACATATTCATGTATCCTAGGGTCTGGAAAGCCCAAGTTAGCCCAAGGCGTATCTCAGAATTTGCCTTAGGGCTCATTTCAGCCAGAAAACTTCACTTTTGACACAGAGCTCAGAAATGAAAAGGAAACATATATTCATGTTTCCCAGGTTCTGGAAAGCCGAATTCTCACCCCATTTTAAAATCTGAGCTTTCCCTGAGGAGTTAGCCCAAGACGTATCTGAGAATCTGCCATTGACCTCAATTCAGCCAGAAAACCTCACTTTTGACACAGAGCTCAGAAATGAAAAGGAAACATATATTCATGTTTCCCAGGTTCTGGAAAGCCGAATTCTCACCCCATTTTCAGATCCGAGTTTTCCCTGCGGAGTTAGCACAAGACGTATATCAGAATTTGCCTTAAGACTCAATTCAGCCCGAAAACCTCACTTTTGACACAGAGCTCAGAAATGAAAAGGAAATGCATATTCATCTTCCCTAGTGTCTGGAAAGCCAAAATCTCACCCCATTTTAAAATCTGAGATTTCCCTGAGGAGTTAGGTCAAGACGTATCTCAGAATTTACCTTAGGACTGAATTCAGCCCGAAAAACTCACTTTTGACACAGAGCTCAGAAATGAAAAAGAAACATATATTCATGTTTCCCAGGTTCTGGAAACCCGAATTCTCACACCATTTTCAGATCCGAGCTTTCCCTGCGGAGTTAGCACAAGACGTATCTCAGAATGTGCCATTGAAATCAATTCAGCCAGAAAACTTCACTTTTGACAAAGAGCTCAGAAATGAAAAGGAAACACATATTCATGTTTCCCAGGGTCTGGAAAGCCAGAATCATACACCATTTTCAGATCCGAGCTTTCCCTGAGGAGTTAGACCAAGGTGTATCTCAGAATTTTCCTTAGGACTCAATTCAGCCAGAAAACTTCACTTTTGACACAGAGCTCAGAAATGAAAAAGAAACACATATTCATCTTCCCTAGTGTCTGGAAAGCCAAAATCTCACCCCATTTTAAAATCTGAGCTTTCCCTGAGGAGTTAGGACAAGACGTATCTCAGAATTTACCTTAGGACTGAATTCAGCCCGAAAAACTCACTTTTGACACAGAGCTCAGAAATGAAAAAGAAACATATATTCATGTTTCCCAGGTTCTGGAAACCCGAATTCTCACACCATTTTCAGATCCGAGCTTTCCCTGCGGAGTTAGCACAAGACGTATCTCAGAATGTGCCATTGAAATCAATTCAGCCAGAAAACTTCACTTTTGACAAAGAGCTCAGAAATGAAAAGGAAACACATATTCATGTTTCCCAGGGTCTGGAAAGCCAGAATCATACACCATTTTCAGATCCGAGCTTTCCCTGAGGAGTTAGACCAAGGTGTATCTCAGAATTTGCCTTAGGACTCAATTCAGCCAGAAAACTTCACTTTTGACACAGAGCTCAGAAATGAAAAAGAAACACATATTCATGTTTCCCAGGGTCTGGAAAGCCAAAATCACACACCATTTTCCGATCCGAGCTTTCCCTGTGGAGTTAGCCCAAGACGTATCTCAGAATCTGCCATTGACCTCAATTCAGCCAGAAAACCTCACTTTTGACACAGAGCTCAGAAATGAAAAGGAAACATATATTCATGTTTCCCAGGTTCTGGAAAGCCGAATTCTCACCCCATTTTCAGATCCGAGTTTTCCCTGCGGAGTTAGCACAAGACGTATCTCAGAATGTGCCATTGAAATCAATTCAGCCAGAAAACTTCACTTTTGACACAGAGCTCAGAAATGAAAAAGAAACACATATTCATGTTTCCCAGGGTCTGGAAAGCCAAAATCACACACCATTTTCAGATCCGAGCTTTCCCTGTGGAGTTAGCCCAAGGCGTATATCAGAATTTGCCTTAAGACTCAATTCAGCCAGAAAACTTCACTTTTGACACAGAGCTCAGAAATGAAAAAGAAACACATATTCATGTTTCCCAGGGTCTGGAAAGCCAAAATCACACACCATTTTCAGATCCGAGCTTTCCCTGCGGAGTTAGCACAAGACGTATCTCAGAATCTGCCATTGAACTCAATTCAGCCAGAAAACTTCACTTTTGACACAGACCTCAGAAATGAAAATGAAACACATATTCATGTTCCCTAGGGTCTGGAAAGCCCAAGTTAGCTCAAGACGTATCTCAGAATTTACCTTAGGACTGAATTCAGCCCGAAAACCTCACTTTTGACACAGAGCTCAGAAATGGAAAGGAAACACATATTCATGTTCCCTAGGGTCTGGAAAGCCAGTATCTCACACCATTTTCAGATCCGAGCTCTCCCTGTGGAGTTAGCCCAAGACGTATCTCAGAATCTGCCAGTGACTTCAATTCAGCCAGAAAACCTCACTTTTGACACAGAGCTCAGAAATGAAAATGAAACACATATTCATGTTTCCCACGGTCTGGAAAGCCAAAATCACTCACCATTTTCAGATCCGAGCTTTCCTTGAGGAGTTAGCCCAAGACGTATCTCAGAATCTGCCATTGACCTCAATTCAGCCAGAAAACCTCACTTTTGACACAGAGCTCAGAAATGAAAAGGAAACATATATTCATGTTTCCCAGGTTCTGGAAAGCCGAATTCTCACCCCATTTTCAGATCCGAGTTTTCCCTGCGGAGTTAGCACAAGACGTATCTCAGAATCTGCCATTGAACTCAATTCAGCCAGAAAACTTCACTTTTGACACAGAGCTCAGAAATGAAAAAGAAACACATATTCATGTATCCTAGGGTCTGGAAAGCCCAAGTTAGCCCAAGGCGTATCTCAGAATTTGCCTTAGGGCTCATTTCAGCCAGAAAACTTCACTTTTGACACAGAGCTCAGAAATGAAAAGGAAACATATATTCATGTTTCCCAGGTTCTGGAAAGCCGAATTCTCACCCCATTTTAAAATCTGAGCTTTCCCTGAGGAGTTAGCCCAAGACGTATATGAGAATCTGCTATTGACCTCAATTCAGCCAGAAAACCTCACTTTTGACACAGAGCTCAGAAATGAAAAGGAAACATATATTCATGTTTCCCAGGTTCTGGAAAGCCGAATTCTCACCCCATTTTCAGATCCGAGTTTTCCCTGCGGAGTTAGCCCAAGACGTATCTCAGAATCTGCCATTGACCTCAATTCAGCCAGAAAACCTCACTTTTGACACAGAGCTCAGAAATGAAAAGGAAACAAATATTCATGTTTCCCAGGTTCTGGAAAGCCAAATTCTCACCCAATTTTCAGATCCGAGCTTTCCCTGTGGAGTTAGCCCAAGACGTATCTTAGAATTTGCCTTAGGACTGAATTCAGCCCGAAAACCTCACTTTTGACACAGAGCTCAGAAATGAAAAGGAAATGCATATTCATCTTCCCTAGTGTCTGGAAAGCCAAAATCTCACCCCATTTTAAAATCTGAGCTTTCCCTGAGGAGTTAGGTCAAGACGTATCTCAGAATTTACCTTAGGACTGAATTCAGCCCGAAAAACTCACTTTTGACACAGAGCTAAGAAATGAAAAAGAAAACCATATTCATGTTTCCCAGGGTCTGGAAAGCCAGAATCATACACGATTTTCAGATCCGAGCTTTCCCTGAGGAGTTAGACCAAGGTGTATCTCAGAATTTTCCTTAGGACTCAATTCAGCCAGAAAACTTCACTTTTGACACAGAGCTCAGAAATGAAAAAGAAACACATATTCATGTTTCCCAGGTTCTGGAAAGCCGAATTCTCACCCAATTTTCAGATCCGAGCTTTCCCTGTGGAGTTAGCCCAAGACGTATCTTAGAATTTGCCTTAGGACTGAATTCAGCCCGAAAACCTCACTTTTGACACAGAGCTCAGAAATGAAAAGGAAATGCATATTCATCTTCCCTAGTGTCTGGAAAGCCAAAATCTCACCCCATTTTAAAATCTGAGCTTTCCCTGAGGAGTTAGGTCAAGACGTATCTCAGAATTTACCTTAGGACTGAATTCAGCCCGAAAAACTCACTTTTGACACAGAGCTCAGAAATGAAAAAGAAAACCATATTCATGTTTCCCAGGGTCTGGAAAGCCAGAATCATACACGATTTTCAGATCCGAGCTTTCCCTGAGGAGTTAGACCAAGGTGTATCTCAGAATTTTCCTTAGGACTCAATTCAGCCAGAAAACTTCACTTTTGACACAGAGCTCAGAAATGAAAAAGAAACACATATTCATGTTTCCCAGGTTCTGGAAAGCCGAATTCTCACCCAATTTTCAGATCCGAGCTTTCCCTGTGGAGTTAGCCCAAGACGTATCTTAGAATTTGCCTTAGGACTGAATTCAGCCCGAAAACCTCACTTTTGACACAGAGCTCAGAAATGAAAAGGAAATGCATATTCATCTTCCCTAGTGTCTGGAAAGCCAAAATCTCACCCCATTTTAAAATCTGAGCTTTCCCTGAGGAGTTAGGTCAAGACCTATCTCAGAATTTACCTTAGGACTGAATTCAGCCCGAAAAACTCACTTTTGACACAGAGCTCAGAAATGGAAAGGAAACATATATTCATGTTTCCCAGGTTCTGGAAACCCGAATTCTCACACCATTTTCAGATCCGAGCTTTCCCTGCGCAGTTAGCACAAGACGTATCTCAGAATGTGCCTTAGGACTCAATTCAGCCAGAAAACTTCACTTTTGACACAGAGCTCAGAAATGAAAAAGAAACACATATTCATGTTTCCCAGGGTCTGGAAAGCCAAAATCACACACCATTTTCAGATCCGAGCTTTCCCTGTGGAGTTAGCCCAAGGCGTATATCAGAATTTGCCTTAAGACTCAATTCAGCCAGAAAACTTCACTTTTGACACAGAGCTCAGAAATGAAAAAGAAACACATATTCATGTTTCCCAGGGTCTGGAAAGCCAAAATCACACACCATTTTCAGATCCGAGCTTTCCCTGCGGAGTTAGCACAAGACGTATCTCAGAATCTGCCATTGAACTCAATTCAGCCAGAAAACTTCACTTTTGACACAGACCTCAGAAATGAAAATGAAACACATATTCATGTTCCCTAGGGTCTGGAAAGCCCAAGTTAGCTCAAGACGTATCTCAGAATTTACCTTAGGACTGAATTCAGCCCGAAAACCTCACTTTTGACACAGAGCTCAGAAATGGAAAGGAAACACATATTCATGTTCCCTAGGGTCTGGAAAGCCAGTATCTCACACCATTTTCAGATCCGAGCTCTCCCTGTGGAGTTAGCCCAAGACGTATCTCAGAATCTGCCAGTGACTTCAATTCAGCCAGAAAACCTCACTTTTGACACAGAGCTCAGAAATGAAAATGAAACACATATTCATGTTTCCCACGGTCTGGAAAGCCAAAATCACTCACCATTTTCAGATCCGAGCTTTCCTTGAGGAGTTAGCCCAAGACGTATCTCAGAATCTGCCATTGACCTCAATTCAGCCAGAAAACCTCACTTTTGACACAGAGCTCAGAAATGAAAAGGAAACATATATTCATGTTTCCCAGGTTCTGGAAAGCCGAATTCTCACCCCATTTTAAAATCTGAGCTTTCCCTGAGGAGTTAGCACAAGACGTATCTGAGAATCTGCCATTGACCTCAATTCAGCCAGAAAACCTCACTTTTGACACAGAACTCAGAAATGAAAAGGAAACATATATTCATGTTTCCCAGGTTCTGGAAAGCCGAATTCTCACCCCATTTTCAGATCCGAGTTTTCCCTGCGGAGTTAGCACAAGACGTATATCAGAATTTGCCTTAAGACTCAATTCAGCCCGAAAACCTCACTTTTGACACAGAGCTCAGAAATGAAAAGGAAATGCATATTCATCTTCCCTAGTGTCTGGAAAGCCAAAATCTCACCCCATTTTAAAATCTGAGCTTTCCCTGAGGAGTTAGGTCAAGACGTATCTCAGAATTTACCTTAGGACTGAATTCAGCCCGAAAAACTCACTTTTGACACAGAGCTCAGAAATGAAAAAGAAACATATATTCATGTTTCCCAGGTTCTGGAAACCCGAATTCTCACACCATTTTCAGATCCGAGCTTTCCCTGCGGAGTTAGCACAAGACGTATCTCAGAATGTGCCATTGAAATCAATTCAGCCAGAAAACTTCACTTTTGACAAAGAGCTCAGAAATGAAAAAGAAACACATATTCATGTTTCCCAGGGTCTGGAAAGCCAAAATCACACACCATTTTCAGATCCGAGCTTTCCCTGTGGAGTTAGCCCAAGACGTATCTCAGAATCTGCCATTGACCTCAATTCAGCCAGAAAACCTCACTTTTGACACAGAGCTCAGAAATGAAAAGGAAACATATATTCATGTTTCCCAGGTTCTGGAAAGCCGAATTCTCACCCCATTTTCAGAACCGAGTTTTCCCTGCGGACTTAGCACAAGACGTATCTCAGAATGTGCCATTGAAATCAATTCAGCCAGAAAACTTCACTTTTGACACAGAGCTCAGAAATGAAAAAGAAAACCATATTCATGTTTCCCAGGGTCTGGAAAGCCAGAATCATACACGATTTTCAGATCCGAGCTTTCCCTGAGGAGTTAGACCAAGGTGTATCTCAGAATTTTCCTTAGGACTCAATTCAGCCAGAAAACTTCACTTTTGACACAGAGCTCAGAAATGAAAAAGAAACACATATTCATGTTTCCCAGGGTCTGGAAAGCCAAAATCACACACCATTTTCAGATCCGAGCTTTCCCTGTGGAGTTAGCCCAAGGCGTATATCAGAATTTGCCTTAAGACTCAATTCAGGCAGAAAACTTCACTTTTGACACAGAGCTCAGAAATGAAAAGGAAACATATATTCATGTTTCCTAGGTTCTGGAAAGCCGAATTCTCACACCATGTTCAGATCCGAGCTTTCCCTGCGGAGTTAGCACAAGACGTATCTCAGAATGTGCCATTGAAATCAATTCAGCCAGAAAACTTCACTTTTGACACAGAGCTCAGAAATGAAAAAGAAAACCATATTCATGTTTCCCAGGGTCTGGAAAGCCAGAATCATACACGATTTTCAGATCCGAGCTTTCCCTGAGGAGTTAGACCAAGGTGTATCTCAGAATTTTCCTTAGGACTCAATTCAGCCAGAAAACTTCACTTTTGACACAGAGCTCAGAAATGAAAAAGAAACACATATTCATGTTTCCCAGGGTCTGGAAAGCTAAAATCACACACCATTTTCAGATCCGAGCTTTCCCTGTGGAGGTAGCCCAAGGCGTATATCAGAATTTGCCTTAAGACTCAATTCAGGCAGCAAACTTCACTTTTGACACAGAGCTCAGAAATGAAAAAGAAACACATATTCATGTTTCCCAGGGTCTGGAAAGCCGAATTCTCACCCCATTTTCAGATCCGAGTTTTCCCTGCGGAGTTAGCACAAGACGTATCTCAGAATCTGCCATTGAACTCAATTCAGCCAGAAAACTTCACTTTTGACACAGAGCTCAGAAATGAAAAAGAAACACATATTCATGTACCCTAGGGTCTGGAAAGCCCAAGTTAGCCCAAGGCGTATCTCAGAATTTGCCTTAGGGCTCATTTCAGCCAGAAAACTTCACTTTTGACACAGAGCTCAGAAATGAAAAGGAAACATATATTCATGTTTCCCAGGTTCTGGAAAGCCGAATTCTCACCCCATTTTAAAATCTGAGCTTTCCCTGAGGAGTTAGCCCAAGACGTATCTGAGAATCTGCCATTGATCTCAATTCAGCCAGAAAACCTCACTTTTGACACAGAGCTCAGAAATGAAAAGGAAACATATATTCATAGTTCCCAGGTTCTGGAAAGCCGAATTCTCACCCCATTTTCAGATCTGAGTTTTCCCTGCGGAGTTAGCCCAAGACGTATCTCAGAATCTGCCATTGACCTCAATTCAGCCAGAAAACCTCACTTTTGACACAGAGCTCAGAAATGAAAAGGAAACATATATTCATGTTTCCCAGGTTCTGGAAAGCCGAATTCTCACCCAATTTTCAGATCCGAGCTTTCCCTGTGGAGTTAGCCCAAGACGTATCTTAGAATTTGCCTTAGGACTGAATTCAGCCCGAAAACCTCACTTTTGACACAGAGCTCAGAAATGAAAAGGAAATGCATATTCATCTTCCCTAGTATCTGGAAAGCCAAAATCTCACCCCATTTTAAAATCTGAGCTTTCCCTGAGGAGTTAGGTCAAGACGTATCTCAGAATTTACCTTAGGACTGAATTCAGCCCGAAAAACTCACTTTTGACACAGAGCTCAGAAATGAAAAAGAAAACCATATTCATGTTTCCCAGGGTCTGGAAAGCCAGAATCATACACGATTTTCAGATCCGAGCTTTCCCTGAGGAGTTAGACCAAGGTGTATCTCAGAATTTTCCTTAGGACTCAATTCAGCCAGAAAACTTCACTTTTGACACAGAGCTCAGAAATGAAAAAGAAACACATATTCATGCTTCCCAGGTTCTGGAAAGCCGAATTCTCACCCAATTTTCAGATCCGAGCTTTCCCTGTGGAGTTAGCCCAAGACGTATCTTAGAATTTGCCTTAGGACTGAATTCAGCCCGAAAACCTCACTTTTGACACAGAGCTCAGAAATGAAAAGGAAATGCATATTCATCTTCCCTAGTGTCTGGAAAGCCAAAATCTCACCCCATTTTAAAATCTGAGCTTTCCCTGAGGAGTTAGGTCAAGACGTATCTCAGAATTTACCTTAGGACTGAATTCAGCCCGAAAAACTCACTTTTGACACAGAGCTCAGAAATGAAAAGGAAACATATATTCATGTTTCCCAGGTTCTGGAAACCCGAATTCTCACACCATTTTCAGATCCGAGCTTTCCCTGCGCAGTTAGCATAAAGACGTATCTCAGAATGTGCCTTAGGACTCAATTCAGCCAGAAAACTTCACTTTTGACACAGAGCTCAGAAATGAAAAAGAAACACATATTCATGTTTCCCAGGGTCTGGAAAGCCAAAATCACACACCATTTTCAGATCCGAGCTTTCCCTGTGGAGTTAGCCTAAGACGTATCTCAGAATCTGCCATTGACCTCAATTCAGCCAGAAAACCTCACTTTTGACACAGAGCTCAGAAATCAAAAGGAAACATATATTCATGTTTCCCAGGTTCTGGAAAGCCGAATTCTCACCCCATTTTCAGATCCGAGTTTTCCCTGCGGACTTAGCACAAGACGTATCTCAGAATGTGCCATTGAAATCAATTCAGCCAGAAAACTTCACTTTTGACACAGAGCTCAGAAATGAAAAAGAAAACCATATTCATGTTTCCCAGGGTCTGGAAAGCCAGAATCATACACGATTTTCAGATCCGAGCTTTCCCTGAGGAGTTAGACCAAGGTGTATCTCAGAATTTTCCTTAGGACTCAATTCAGCCAGAAAACTTCACTTTTGACACAGAGCTCAGAAATGAAAAAGAAACATATATTCATGTTTCCCAGGGTCTGGAAAGCCAAAATCACACACCATTTTCAGATCCGAGCTTTCCCTGTGGAGTTAGCCCAAGGCGTATATCAGAATTTGCCTTAAGACTCAATTCAGCCAGAAAACTTCACTTTTGACACAGAGCTCAGAAATGAAAAAGAAACACATATTCATGTTTCCCAGGGTCTGGAAAGCCAAAATCACACACCATTTTCAGATCCGAGCTTTCCCTGCGGAGTTAGCACAAGACGTATCTCAGAATCTGCCATTGAACTCAATTCAGCCAGAAAACTTCACTTTTGACACAGACCTCAGAAATGAAAATGAAACACATATTCATGATCCCTAGGGTCTGGAAAGCCCAAGTTAGCTCAAGACGTATCTCAGAATTTACCTTAGGACTGAATTCAGCCCGAAAACCTCACTTTTGACACAGAGCTCAGAAATGGAAAGGAAACACATATTCATGTTCCCTAGGGTCTGGAAAGCCAGTATCTCACACCATTTTCAGATCCGAGCTCTCCCTGTGGAGTTAGCCCAAGACGTATCTCAGAATCTGCCAGTGACTTCAATTCAGCCAGAAAACCTCACTTTTGACACAGAGCTCAGAAATGAAAATGAAACACATATTCATGTTTCCCACGGTCTGGAAAGCCAAAATCACTCACCATTTTCAGATCCGAGCTTTCCTTGAGGAGTTAGCCCAAGACGTATCTCAGAATCTGCCATTGACCTCAATTCAGCCAGAAAACCTCACTTTTTACACAGAGCTCAGAAATGAAAAGGAAACATATATTCATGTTTCCCAGGTTCTGGAAAGCCGAATTCTCACCCCATTTTCAGATCCGAGTTTTCCCTGCGGAGTTAGCACAAGACGTATCTCAGAATCTGCCATTGAACTCAATTCAGCCAGAAAACTTCACTTTTGACACAGAGCTCAGAAATGAAAAAGAAACACATATTCATGTATCCTAGGGTCTGGAAAGCCCAAGTTAGCCCAAGGCGTATCTCAGAATTTGCCTTAGGGCTCATTTCAGCCAGAAAACTTCACTTTTGACACAGAGCTCAGAAATGAAAAGGAAACATATATTCATGTTTCCCAGGTTCTGGAAAGCCGAATTCTCACCCCATTTTAAAATCTGAGCTTTCCCTGAGGAGTTAGCCCAAGACGTATCTGAGAATCTGCCATTGACCTCAATTCAGCCAGAAAACCTCACTTTTGACACAGAGCTCAGAAATGAAAAGGAAACATATATTCATGTTTCCCAGGTTCTGGAAAGCCGAATTCTCACCCCATTTTCAGATCCGAGTTTTCCCTGCGGAGTTAGCACAAGACGTATATCAGAATTTGCCTTAAGACTCAATTCAGCCAGAAAACTTCACTTTTGACACAGAGCTCAGAAATGAAAAAGAAACACATATTCATGTTTCCCAGGGTCTGGAAAGCCAAAATCACACACCATTTTCAGATCCGAGCTTTCCCTGTGGAGTTAGCCCAAGACGTATCTCAGAATCTGCCATTGACCTCAATTCAGCCAGAAAACCTCACTTTTGACACAGAGCTCAGAAATGAAAAGGAAACATATATTCATGTTTCCCAGGTTCTGGAAAGCCGAATTCTCACCCCATTTTCAGATCCGAGTTTTCCCTGCGGACTTAGCACAAGACGTATCTCAGAATGTGCCATTGAAATCAATTCAGCCAGAAAACTTCACTTTTGACACAGAGCTCAGAAATGAAAAAGAAAACCATATTCATGTTTCCCAGGGTCTGGAAAGCCAGAATCATACACGATTTTCAGATCCGAGCTTTCCCTGAGGAGTTAGACCAAGGTGTATCTCAGAATTTTCCTTAGGACTCAATTCAGCCAGAAAACTTCACTTTTGACACAGAGCTCAGAAATGAAAAAGAAACACATATTCATGTTTCCCAGGGTCTGGAAAGCCAAAATCACACACCATTTTCAGATCCGAGCTTTCCCTGTGGAGTTAGCCCAAGGCGTATATCAGAATTTGCCTTAAGACTCAATTCAGCCAGAAAACTTCACTTTTGACACAGAGCTCAGAAATGAAAAAGAAACACATATTCATGTTTCCCAGGGTCTGGAAAGCCAAAATCACACACCATTTTCAGATCCGAGCTTTCCCTGCGGAGTTAGCACAAGACGTATCTCAGAATCTGCCATTGAACTCAATTCAGCCAGAAAACTTCACTTTTGACACAGACCTCAGAAATGAAAATGAAACACATATTCATGTTCCCTAGGGTCTGGAAAGCCCAAGTTAGCTCAAGACGTATCTCAGAATTTACCTTAGGACTGAATTCAGCCCGAAAACCTCACTTTTGACATAGAGCTCAGAAATGGAAAGGAAACACATATTCATGTTCCCTAGGGTCTGGAAAGCCAGTATCTCACACCATTTTCAGATCCGAGCTCTCCCTGTGGAGTTAGCCCAAGACGTATCTCAGAATCTGCCAGTGACTTCAATTCAGCCAGAAAACCTCACTTTTGACACAGAGCTCAGAAATGAAAATGAAACACATATTCATGTTTCCCACGGTCTGGAAAGCCAAAATCACTCACCATTTTCAGATCCGAGCTTTCCTTGAGGAGTTAGCCCAAGACGTATCTCAGAATCTGCCATTGACCTCAATTCAGCCAGAAAACCTCACTTTTGACACAGAGCTCAGAAATGAAAAGGAAACATATATTCATGTTTCCCAGGTTCTGGAAAGCCGAATTCTCACCCCATTTTCAGATCCGAGTTTTCCCTGCGGAGTTAGCACAAGACGTATCTCAGAATCTGCCATTGAACTCAATTCAGCCAGAAAACTTCACTTTTGACACAGAGCTCAGAAATGAAAAAGAAACACATATTCATGTATCCTAGGGTCTGGAAAGCCCAAGTTAGCCCAAGGCGTATCTCAGAATTTGCCTTAGGGCTCATTTCAGCCAGAAAACTTCACTTTTGACACAGAGCTCAGAAATGAAAAGGAAACATATATTCATGTTTCCCAGGTTCTGGAAAGCCGAATTCTCACCCCATTTTAAAATCTGAGCTTTCCCTGAGGAGTTAGCCCAAGACGTATCTGAGAATCTGCCATTGACCTCAATTCAGCCAGAAAACCTCACTTTTGACACAGAACTCAGAAATGAAAAGGAAACATATATTCATGTTTCCCAGGTTCTGGAAAGCCGAATTCTCACCCCATTTTCAGATCCGAGTTTTCCCTGCGGAGTTAGCACAAGACGTATATCAGAATTTGCCTTAAGACTCAATTCAGCCCGAAAACCTCACTTTTGACACAGAGCTCAGAAATGAAAAGGAAATGCATATTCATCTTCCCTAGTGTCTGGAAAGCCAAAATCTCACCCCATTTTAAAATCTGAGCTTTCCCTGAGGAGTTAGGTCAAGACGTATCTCAGAATTTACCTTAGGACTGAATTCAGCCCGAAAAACTCACTTTTGACACAGAGCTCAGAAATGAAAAAGAAACATATATTCATGTTTCCCAGGTTCTGGAAACCCGAATTCTCACACCATTTTCAGATCCAAGCTTTCCCTGCGGAGTTAGCACAAGACGTATCTCAGAATGTGCCATTGAAATCAATTCAGCCAGAAAACTTCACTTTTGACAAAGAGCTCAGAAATGAAAAGGAAACACATATTCATGTTTCCCAGGGTCTGGAAAGCCAGAATCATACACCATTTTCAGATCCGAGCTTTCCCTGAGGAGTTAGACCAAGGTGTATCTCAGAATTTGCCTTAGGACTCAATTCAGCCAGAAAACTTCACTTTTGACACAGAGCTCAGAAATGAAAAAGAAACACATATTCATGTTTCCCAGGGTCTGGAAAGCCAAAATCACACACCATTTTCAGATCCGAGCTTTCCCTGTGGAGTTAGCCCAAGACGTATCTCAGAATCTGCCATTGACCTCAATTCAGCCAGAAAACCTCACTTTTGACACAGAGCTCAGAAATGAAAAGGAAACATATATTCATGTTTCCCAGGTTCTGGAAAGCCGAATTCTCACCCCATTTTCAGATCCGAGTTTTCCCTGCGGAGTTAGCACAAGACGTATCTCAGAATGTGCCATTGAAATCAATTCAGCCAGAAAACTTCACTTTTGACACAGAGCTCAGAAATGAAAAAGAAAACCATATTCATGTTTCCCAGGGTCTGGAAAGCCAGAATCATACACGATTTTCAGATCCGAGCTTTCCCTGAGGAGTTAGACCAAGGTGTATCTCAGAATTTTCCTTAGGACTCAATTCAGCCAGAAAACTTCACTTTTGACACAGAGCTCAGAAATGAAAAAGAAACACATATTCATGTTTCCCAGGTTCTGGAAAGCCGAATTCTCACCCAATTTTCAGATCCGAGCTTTCCCTGTGGAGTTAGCCCAAGACGTATCTTAGAATTTGCCTTAGGACTGAATTCAGCCCGAAAACCTCACTTTTGACACAGAGCTCAGAAATGAAAAGGAAATGCATATTCATCTTCCCTAGTGTCTGGAAAGCCAAAATCTCACCCCATTTTAAAATCTGAGCTTTCCCTGAGGAGTTAGGTCAAGACCTATCTCAGAATTTACCTTAGGACTGAATTCAGCCCGAAAAACTCACTTTTGACACAGAGCTCAGAAATGGAAAGGAAACATATATTCATGTTTCCCAGGTTCTGGAAACCCGAATTCTCACACCATTTTCAGATCCGAGCTTTCCCTGCGCAGTTAGCACAAGACGTATCTCAGAATGTGCCTTAGGACTCAATTCAGCCAGAAAACTTCACTTTTGACACAGAGCTCAGAAATGAAAAAGAAACACATATTCATGTTTCCCAGGGTCTGGAAAGCCAAAATCACACACCATTTTCAGATCCGAGCTTTCCCTGTGGAGTTAGCCCAAGACGTATCTCAGAATCTGCCATTGACCTCAATTCAGCCAGAAAACCTCACTTTTGACACAGAGCTCAGAAATGAAAAGGAAACATATATTCATGTTTCCCAGGTTCTGGAAAGCCGAATTCTCACCCCATTTTCAGATCCGAGTTTTCCCTGCGGACTTAGCACAAGACGTATCTCAGAATGTGCCATTGAAATCAATTCAGCCAGAAAACTTCACTTTTGACACAGAGCTCAGAAATGAAAAAGAAAACCATATTCATGTTTCCCAGGGTCTGGAAAGCCAGAATCATACACGATTTTCAGATCCGAGCTTTCCCTGAGGAGTTAGACCAAGGTGTATCTCAGAATTTTCCTTAGGACTCAATTCAGCCAGAAAACTTCACTTTTGACACAGAGCTCAGAAATGAAAAAGAAACACATATTCATGTTTCCCAGGGTCTGGAAAGCCAAAATCACACACCATTTTCAGATCCGAGCTTTCCCTGTGGAGTTAGCCCAAGGCGTATATCAGAATTTGCCTTAAGACTCAATTCAGCCAGAAAACTTCACTTTTGACACAGAGCTCAGAAATGAAAAAGAAACACATATTCATGTTTCCCAGGGTCTGGAAAGCCAAAATCACACACCATTTTCAGATCCGAGCTTTCCCTGCGGAGTTAGCACAAGACGTATCTCAGAATCTGCCATTGAACTCAATTCAGCCAGAAAACTTCACTTTTGACACAGACCTCAGAAATGAAAATGAAACACATATTCATGTTCCCTAGGGTCTGGAAAGCCCAAGTTAGCTCAAGACGTATCTCAGAATTTACCTTAGGACTGAATTCAGCCCGAAAACCTCACTTTTGACACAGAGCTCAGAAATGGAAAGGAAACACATATTCATGTTCCCTAGGGTCTGGAAAGCCAGTATCTCACACCATTTTCAGATCCGAGCTCTCCCTGTGGAGTTAGCCCAAGACGTATCTCAGAATCTGCCAGTGACTTCAATTCAGCCAGAAAACCTCACTTTTGACACAGAGCTCAGAAATGAAAATGAAACACATATTCATGTTTCCCACGGTCTGGAAAGCCAAAATCACTCACCATTTTCAGATCCGAGCTTTCCTTGAGGAGTTAGCCCAAGACGTATCTCAGAATCTGCCATTGACCTCAATTCAGCCAGAAAACCTCACTTTTGACACAGAGCTCAGAAATGAAAAGGAAACATATATTCATGTTTCCCAGGTTCTGGAAAGCCGAATTCTCACCCCATTTTCAGATCCGAGTTTTCCCTGCGCAGTTAGCACAAGACGTATCTCAGAATGTGCCTTAGGACTCAATTCAGCCAGAAAACTTCACTTTTGACACAGAGCTCAGAAATGAAAAAGAAACACATATTCATGTTTCCCAGGGTCTGGAAAGCCAAAATCACACACCATTTTCAGATCCGAGCTTTCCCTGTGGAGTTAGCCCAAGACGTATCTCAGAATCTGCCATTGACCTCAATTCAGCCAGAAAACCTCACTTTTGACACAGAGCTCAGAAATGAAAAGGAAACATATATTCATGTTTCCCAGGTTCTGGAAAGCCGAATTCTCACCCCATTTTCAGATCCGAGTTTTCCCTGCGGACTTAGCACAAGACGTATCTCAGAATGTGCCATTGAAATCAATTCAGCCAGAAAACTTCACTTTTGACACAGAGCTCAGAAATGAAAAAGAAAACCATATTCATGTTTCCCAGGGTCTGGAAAGCCAGAATCATACACGATTTTCAGATCCGAGCTTTCCCTGAGGAGTTAGACCAAGGTGTATCTCAGAATTTTCCTTAGGACTCAATTCAGCCAGAAAACTTCACTTTTGACACAGAGCTCAGAAATGAAAAAGAAACACATATTCATGTTTCCCAGGGTCTGGAAAGCCAAAATCACACACCATTTTCAGATCCGAGCTTTCCCTGTGGAGTTAGCCCAAGGCGTATATCAGAATTTGCCTTAAGACTCAATTCAGCCAGAAAACTTCACTTTTGACACAGAGCTCAGAAATGAAAAAGAAACACATATTCATGTTTCCCAGGGTCTGGAAAGCCAAAATCACACACCATTTTCAGATCCGACCTTTCCCTGCGGAGTTAGCACAAGACGTATCTCAGAATCTGCCATTGAACTCAATTCAGCCAGAAAACTTCACTTTTGACACAGACCTCAGAAATGAAAATGAAACACATATTCATGTTCCCTAGGGTCTGGAAAGCCCAAGTTAGCTCAAGACGTATCTCAGAATTTACCTTAGGACTGAATTCAGCCCGAAAACCTCACTTTTGACACAGAGCTCAGAAATGGAAAGGAAACACATATTCATGTTCCCTAGGGTCTGGAAAGCCAGTTTCTCACACCATTTTCAGATCCGAGCTCTCCCTGTGGAGTTAGCCCAAGACGTATCTCAGAATCTGCCAGTGACTTCAATTCAGCCAGAAAACCTCACTTTTGACACAGAGCTCAGAAATGAAAATGAAACACATATTCATGTTTCCCACGGTCTGGAAAGCCAAAATCACTCACCATTTTCAGATCCGAGCTTTCCTTGAGGAGTTAGCCCAAGACGTATCTCAGAATCTGCCATTGACCTCAATTCAGCCAGAAAACCTCACTTTTGACACAGAGCTCAGAAATGAAAAGGAAACATATATTCATGTTTCCCAGGTTCTGGAAAGCCGAATTCTCACCCCATTTTCAGATCCGAGTTTTCCCTGCGGAGTTAGCACAAGACGTATCTCAGAATCTGCCATTGAACTCAATTCAGCCAGAAAACTTCACTTTTGACACAGAGCTCAGAAATGAAAAAGAAACACATATTCATGTATCCTAGGGTCTGGAAAGCCCAAGTTAGCCCAAGGCGTATCTCAGAATTTGCCTTAGGGCTCATTTCAGCCAGAAAACTTCACTTTTGACACAGAGCTCAGAAATGAAAAGGAAACATATATTCATGTTTCCCAGGTTCTGGAAAGCCGAATTCTCACCCCATTTTAAAATCTGAGCTTTCCCTGAGGAGTTAGCCCAAGACGTATCTGAGAATCTGCCATTGACCTCAATTCAGCCAGAAAACCTCACTTTTGACACAGAACTCAGAAATGAAAAGGAAACATATATTCATGTTTCCCAGGTTCTGGAAAGCCGAATTCTCACCCCATTTTCAGATCCGAGTTTTCCCTGCGGAGTTAGCACAAGACGTATATCAGAATTTGCCTTAAGACTCAATTCAGCCCGAAAACCTCACTTTTGACACAGAGCTCAGAAATGAAAAGGAAATGCATATTCATCTTCCCTAGTGTCTGGAAAGCCAAAATCTCACCCCATTTTAAAATCTGAGCTTTCCCTGAGGAGTTAGGTCAAGACGTATCTCAGAATTTACCTTAGGACTGAATTCAGCCCGAAAAACTCACTTTTGACACAGAGCTCAGAAATGAAAAAGAAACATATATTCATGTTTCCCAGGTTCTGGAAACCCGAATTCTCACACCATTTTCAGATCCAAGCTTTCCCTGCGGAGTTAGCACAAGACGTATCTCAGAATGTGCCATTGAAATCAATTCAGCCAGAAAACTTCACTTTTGACAAAGAGCTCAGAAATGAAAAGGAAACACATATTCATGTTTCCCAGGGTCTGGAAAGCCAGAATCATACACCATTTTCAGATCCGAGCTTTCCCTGAGGAGTTAGACCAAGGTGTATCTCAGAATTTGCCTTAGGACTCAATTCAGCCAGAAAACTTCACTTTTGACACAGAGCTCAGAAATGAAAAAGAAACACATATTCATGTTTCCCAGGGTCTGGAAAGCCAAAATCACACACCATTTTCAGATCCGAGCTTTCCCTGTGGAGTTAGCCCAAGACGTATCTCAGAATCTGCCATTGACCTCAATTCAGCCAGAAAACCTCACTTTTGACACAGAGCTCAGAAATGAAAAGGAAACATATATTCATGTTTCCCAGGTTCTGGAAAGCCGAATTCTCACCCCATTTTCAGATCCGAGTTTTCCCTGCGGAGTTAGCACAAGACGTATCTCAGAATGTGCCATTGAAATCAATTCAGCCAGAAAACTTCACTTTTGACACAGAGCTCAGAAATGAAAAAGAAAACCATATTCATGTTTCCCAGGGTCTGGAAAGCCAGAATCATACACGATTTTCAGATCCGAGCTTTCCCTGAGGAGTTAGACCAAGGTGTATCTCAGAATTTTCCTTAGGACTCAATTCAGCCAGAAAACTTCACTTTTGACACAGAGCTCAGAAATGAAAAAGAAACACATATTCATGTTTCCCAGGTTCTGGAAAGCCGAATTCTCACCCAATTTTCAGATCCGAGCTTTCCCTGTGGAGTTAGCCCAAGACGTATCTTAGAATTTGCCTTAGGACTGAATTCAGCCCGAAAACCTCACTTTTGACACAGAGCTCAGAAATGAAAAGGAAATGCATATTCATCTTCCCTAGTGTCTGGAAAGCCAAAATCTCACCCCATTTTAAAATCTGAGCTTTCCCTGAGGAGTTAGGTCAAGACCTATCTCAGAATTTACCTTAGGACTGAATTCAGCCCGAAAAACTCACTTTTGACACAGAGCTCAGAAATGGAAAGGAAACATATATTCATGTTTCCCAGGTTCTGGAAACCCGAATTCTCACACCATTTTCAGATCCGAGCTTTCCCTGCGCAGTTAGCACAAGACGTATCTCAGAATGTGCCTTAGGACTCAATTCAGCCAGAAAACTTCACTTTTGACACAGAGCTCAGAAATGAAAAAGAAACACATATTCATGTTTCCCAGGGTCTGGAAAGCCAAAATCACACACCATTTTCAGATCCGAGCTTTCCCTGTGGAGTTAGCCCAAGACGTATCTCAGAATCTGCCATTGACCTCAATTCAGCCAGAAAACCTCACTTTTGACACAGAGCTCAGAAATGAAAAGGAAACATATATTCATGTTTCCCAGGTTCTGGAAAGCCGAATTCTCACCCCATTTTCAGATCCGAGTTTTCCCTGCGGACTTAGCACAAGACGTATCTCAGAATGTGCCATTGAAATCAATTCAGCCAGAAAACTTCACTTTTGACACAGAGCTCAGAAATGAAAAAGAAAACCATATTCATGTTTCCCAGGGTCTGGAAAGCCAGAATCATACACGATTTTCAGATCCGAGCTTTCCCTGAGGAGTTAGACCAAGGTGTATCTCAGAATTTTCCTTAGGACTCAATTCAGCCAGAAAACTTCACTTTTGACACAGAGCTCAGAAATGAAAAAGAAACACATATTCATGTTTCCCAGGGTCTGGAAAGCCAAAATCACACACCATTTTCAGATCCGAGCTTTCCCTGTGGAGTTAGCCCAAGGCGTATATCAGAATTTGCCTTAAGACTCAATTCAGCCAGAAAACTTCACTTTTGACACAGAGCTCAGAAATGAAAAAGAAACACATATTCATGTTTCCCAGGGTCTGGAAAGCCAAAATCACACACCATTTTCAGATCCGAGCTTTCCCTGCGGAGTTAGCACAAGACGTATCTCAGAATCTGCCATTGAACTCAATTCAGCCAGAAAACTTCACTTTTGACACAGACCTCAGAAATGAAAATGAAACACATATTCATGTTCCCTAGGGTCTGGAAAGCCCAAGTTAGCTCAAGACGTATCTCAGAATTTACCTTAGGACTGAATTCAGCCCGAAAACCTCACTTTTGACACAGAGCTCAGAAATGGAAAGGAAACACATATTCATGTTCCCTAGGGTCTGGAAAGCCAGTATCTCACACCATTTTCAGATCCGAGCTCTCCCTGTGGAGTTAGCCCAAGACGTATCTCAGAATCTGCCAGTGACTTCAATTCAGCCAGAAAACCTCACTTTTGACACAGAGCTCAGAAATGAAAATGAAACACATATTCATGTTTCCCACGGTCTGGAAAGCCAAAATCACTCACCATTTTCAGATCCGAGCTTTCCTTGAGGAGTTAGCCCAAGACGTATCTCAGAATCTGCCATTGACCTCAATTCAGCCAGAAAACCTCACTTTTGACACAGAGCTCAGAAATGAAAAGGAAACATATATTCATGTTTCCCAGGTTCTGGAAAGCCGAATTCTCACCCCATTTTCAGATCCGAGTTTTCCCTGCGGAGTTAGCACAAGACGTATCTCAGAATCTGCCATTGAACTCAATTCAGCCAGAAAACTTCACTTTTGACACAGAGCTCAGAAATGAAAAAGAAACACATATTCATGTATCCTAGGGTCTGGAAAGCCCAAGTTAGCCCAAGGCGTATCTCAGAATTTGCCTTAGGGCTCATTTCAGCCAGAAAACTTCACTTTTGACACAGAGCTCAGAAATGAAAAGGAAACATATATTCATGTTTCCCAGGTTCTGGAAAGCCGAATTCTCACCCCATTTTAAAATCTGAGCTTTCCCTGAGGAGTTAGCCCAAGACGTATCTGAGAATCTGCCATTGACCTCAATTCAGCCAGAAAACCTCACTTTTGACACAGAACTCAGAAATGAAAAGGAAACATATATTCATGTTTCCCAGGTTCTGGAAAGCCGAATTCTCACCCCATTTTCAGATCCGAGTTTTCCCTGCGGAGTTAGCACAAGACGTATATCAGAATTTGCCTTAAGACTCAATTCAGCCCGAAAACCTCACTTTTGACACAGAGCTCAGAAATGAAAAGGAAATGCATATTCATCTTCCCTAGTGTCTGGAAAGCCAAAATCTCACCCCATTTTAAAATCTGAGCTTTCCCTGAGGAGTTAGGTCAAGACGTATCTCAGAATTTACCTTAGGACTGAATTCAGCCCGAAAAACTCACTTTTGACACAGAGCTCAGAAATGAAAAAGAAACATATATTCATGTTTCCCAGGTTCTGGAAACCCGAATTCTCACACCATTTTCAGATCCAAGCTTTCCCTGCGGAGTTAGCACAAGACGTATCTCAGAATGTGCCATTGAAATCAATTCAGCCAGAAAACTTCACTTTTGACAAAGAGCTCAGAAATGAAAAGGAAACACATATTCATGTTTCCCAGGGTCTGGAAAGCCAGAATCATACACCATTTTCAGATCCGAGCTTTCCCTGAGGAGTTAGACCAAGGTGTATCTCAGAATTTGCCTTAGGACTCAATTCAGCCAGAAAACTTCACTTTTGACACAGAGCTCAGAAATGAAAAAGAAACACATATTCATGTTTCCCAGGGTCTGGAAAGCCAAAATCACACACCATTTTCCGATCCGAGCTTTCCCTGTGGAGTTAGCCCAAGACGTATCTCAGAATCTGCCATTGACCTCAATTCAGCCAGAAAACCTCACTTTTGACACAGAGCTCAGAAATGAAAAGGAAACATATATTCATGTTTCCCAGGTTCTGGAAAGCCGAATTCTCACCCCATTTTCAGATCCGAGTTTTCCCTGCGGAGTTAGCACAAGACGTATCTCAGAATGTGCCATTGAAATCAATTCAGCCAGAAAACTTCACTTTTGACACAGAGCTCAGAAATGAAAAAGAAAACCATATTCATGTTTCCCAGGGTCTGGAAAGCCAGAATCATACACGATTTTCAGATCCGAGCTTTCCCTGAGGAGTTAGACCAAGGTGTATCTCAGAATTTTCCTTAGGACTCAATTCAGCCAGAAAACTTCACTTTTGACACAGAGCTCAGAAATGAAAAAGAAACACATATTCATGTTTCCCAGGTTCTGGAAAGCCGAATTCTCACCCAATTTTCAGATCCGAGCTTTCCCTGTGGAGTTAGCCCAAGACGTATCTTAGAATTTGCCTTAGGACTGAATTCAGCCCGAAAACCTCACTTTTGACACAGAGCTCAGAAATGAAAAGGAAATGCATATTCATCTTCCCTAGTGTCTGGAAAGCCAAAATCTCACCCCATTTTAAAATCTGAGCTTTCCCTGAGGAGTTAGGTCAAGACCTATCTCAGAATTTACCTTAGGACTGAATTCAGCCCGAAAAACTCACTTTTGACACAGAGCTCAGAAATGGAAAGGAAACATATATTCATGTTTCCCAGGTTCTGGAAACCCGAATTCTCACACCATTTTCAGATCCGAGCTTTCCCTGCGCAGTTAGCACAAGACGTATCTCAGAATGTGCCTTAGGACTCAATTCAGCCAGAAAACTTCACTTTTGACACAGAGCTCAGAAATGAAAAAGAAACACATATTCATGTTTCCCAGGGTCTGGAAAGCCAAAATCACACACCATTTTCAGATCCGAGCTTTCCCTGTGGAGTTAGCCCAAGACGTATCTCAGAATCTGCCATTGACCTCAATTCAGCCAGAAAACCTCACTTTTGACACAGAGCTCAGAAATGAAAAGGAAACATATATTCATGTTTCCCAGGTTCTGGAAAGCCGAATTCTCACCCCATTTTCAGAACCGAGTTTTCCCTGCGGACTTAGCACAAGACGTATCTCAGAATGTGCCATTGAAATCAATTCAGCCAGAAAACTTCACTTTTGACACAGAGCTCAGAAATGAAAAAGAAAACCATATTCATGTTTCCCAGGGTCTGGAAAGCCAGAATCATACACGATTTTCAGATCCGAGCTTTCCCTGAGGAGTTAGACCAAGGTGTATCTCAGAATTTTCCTTAGGACTCAATTCAGCCAGAAAACTTCACTTTTGACACAGAGCTCAGAAATGAAAAAGAAACACATATTCATGTTTCCCAGGGTCTGGAAAGCCAAAATCACACACCATTTTCAGATCCGAGCTTTCCCTGTGGAGTTAGCCCAAGGCGTATATCAGAATTTGCCTTAAGACTCAATTCAGGCAGAAAACTTCACTTTTGACACAGAGCTCAGAAATGAAAAGGAAACATATATTCATGTTTCCTAGGTTCTGGAAAGCCGAATTCTCACACCATGTTCAGATCCGAGCTTTCCCTGCGGAGTTAGCACAAGACGTATCTCAGAATGTGCCATTGAAATCAATTCAGCCAGAAAACTTCACTTTTGACACAGAGCTCAGAAATGAAAAAGAAAACCATATTCATGTTTCCCAGGGTCTGGAAAGCCAGAATCATACACGATTTTCAGATCCGAGCTTTCCCTGAGGAGTTAGACCAAGGTGTATCTCAGAATTTTCCTTAGGACTCAATTCAGCCAGAAAACTTCACTTTTGACACAGAGCTCAGAAATGAAAAAGAAACACATATTCATGTTTCCCAGGGTCTGGAAAGCTAAAATCACACACCATTTTCAGATCCGAGCTTTCCCTGTGGAGGTAGCCCAAGGCGTATATCAGAATTTGCCTTAAGACTCAATTCAGGCAGCAAACTTCACTTTTGACACAGAGCTCAGAAATGAAAAAGAAACACATATTCATGTTTCCCAGGGTCTGGAAAGCCGAATTCTCACCCCATTTTCAGATCCGAGTTTTCCCTGCGGAGTTAGCACAAGACGTATCTCAGAATCTGCCATTGAACTCAATTCAGCCAGAAAACTTCACTTTTGACACAGAGCTCAGAAATGAAAAAGAAACACATATTCATGTACCCTAGGGTCTGGAAAGCCCAAGTTAGCCCAAGGCGTATCTCAGAATTTGCCTTAGGGCTCATTTCAGCCAGAAAACTTCACTTTTGACACAGAGCTCAGAAATGAAAAGGAAACATATATTCATGTTTCCCAGGTTCTGGAAAGCCGAATTCTCACCCCATTTTAAAATCTGAGCTTTCCCTGAGGAGTTAGCCCAAGACGTATCTGAGAATCTGCCATTGATCTCAATTCAGCCAGAAAACCTCACTTTTGACACAGAGCTCAGAAATGAAAAGGAAACATATATTCATAGTTCCCAGGTTCTGGAAAGCCGAATTCTCACCCCATTTTCAGATCTGAGTTTTCCCTGCGGAGTTAGCCCAAGACGTATCTCAGAATCTGCCATTGACCTCAATTCAGCCAGAAAACCTCACTTTTGACACAGAGCTCAGAAATGAAAAGGAAACATATATTCATGTTTCCCAGGTTCTGGAAAGCCGAATTCTCACCCAATTTTCAGATCCGAGCTTTCCCTGTGGAGTTAGCCCAAGACGTATCTTAGAATTTGCCTTAGGACTGAATTCAGCCCGAAAACCTCACTTTTGACACAGAGCTCAGAAATGAAAAGGAAATGCATATTCATCTTCCCTAGTATCTGGAAAGCCAAAATCTCACCCCATTTTAAAATCTGAGCTTTCCCTGAGGAGTTAGGTCAAGACGTATCTCAGAATTTACCTTAGGACTGAATTCAGCCCGAAAAACTCACTTTTGACACAGAGCTCAGAAATGAAAAAGAAAACCATATTCATGTTTCCCAGGGTCTGGAAAGCCAGAATCATACACGATTTTCAGATCCGAGCTTTCCCTGAGGAGTTAGACCAAGGTGTATCTCAGAATTTTCCTTAGGACTCAATTCAGCCAGAAAACTTCACTTTTGACACAGAGCTCAGAAATGAAAAAGAAACACATATTCATGCTTCCCAGGTTCTGGAAAGCCGAATTCTCACCCAATTTTCAGATCCGAGCTTTCCCTGTGGAGTTAGCCCAAGACGTATCTTAGAATTTGCCTTAGGACTGAATTCAGCCCGAAAACCTCACTTTTGACACAGAGCTCAGAAATGAAAAGGAAATGCATATTCATCTTCCCTAGTGTCTGGAAAGCCAAAATCTCACCCCATTTTAAAATCTGAGCTTTCCCTGAGGAGTTAGGTCAAGACGTATCTCAGAATTTACCTTAGGACTGAATTCAGCCCGAAAAACTCACTTTTGACACAGAGCTCAGAAATGAAAAGGAAACATATATTCATGTTTCCCAGGTTCTGGAAACCCGAATTCTCACACCATTTTCAGATCCGAGCTTTCCCTGCGCAGTTAGCATAAAGACGTATCTCAGAATGTGCCTTAGGACTCAATTCAGCCAGAAAACTTCACTTTTGACACAGAGCTCAGAAATGAAAAAGAAACACATATTCATGTTTCCCAGGGTCTGGAAAGCCAAAATCACACACCATTTTCAGATCCGAGCTTTCCCTGTGGAGTTAGCCTAAGACGTATCTCAGAATCTGCCATTGACCTCAATTCAGCCAGAAAACCTCACTTTTGACACAGAGCTCAGAAATCAAAAGGAAACATATATTCATGTTTCCCAGGTTCTGGAAAGCCGAATTCTCACCCCATTTTCAGATCCGAGTTTTCCCTGCGGACTTAGCACAAGACGTATCTCAGAATGTGCCATTGAAATCAATTCAGCCAGAAAACTTCACTTTTGACACAGAGCTCAGAAATGAAAAAGAAAACCATATTCATGTTTCCCAGGGTCTGGAAAGCCAGAATCATACACGATTTTCAGATCCGAGCTTTCCCTGAGGAGTTAGACCAAGGTGTATCTCAGAATTTTCCTTAGGACTCAATTCAGCCAGAAAACTTCACTTTTGACACAGAGCTCAGAAATGAAAAAGAAACATATATTCATGTTTCCCAGGGTCTGGAAAGCCAAAATCACACACCATTTTCAGATCCGAGCTTTCCCTGTGGAGTTAGCCCAAGGCGTATATCAGAATTTGCCTTAAGACTCAATTCAGCCAGAAAACTTCACTTTTGACACAGAGCTCAGAAATGAAAAAGAAACACATATTCATGTTTCCCAGGGTCTGGAAAGCCAAAATCACACACCATTTTCAGATCCGAGCTTTCCCTGCGGAGTTAGCACAAGACGTATCTCAGAATCTGCCATTGAACTCAATTCAGCCAGAAAACTTCACTTTTGACACAGACCTCAGAAATGAAAATGAAACACATATTCATGATCCCTAGGGTCTGGAAAGCCCAAGTTAGCTCAAGACGTATCTCAGAATTTACCTTAGGACTGAATTCAGCCCGAAAACCTCACTTTTGACACAGAGCTCAGAAATGGAAAGGAAACACATATTCATGTTCCCTAGGGTCTGGAAAGCCAGTATCTCACACCATTTTCAGATCCGAGCTCTCCCTGTGGAGTTAGCCCAAGACGTATCTCAGAATCTGCCAGTGACTTCAATTCAGCCAGAAAACCTCACTTTTGACACAGAGCTCAGAAATGAAAATGAAACACATATTCATGTTTCCCACGGTCTGGAAAGCCAAAATCACTCACCATTTTCAGATCCGAGCTTTCCTTGAGGAGTTAGCCCAAGACGTATCTCAGAATCTGCCATTGACCTCAATTCAGCCAGAAAACCTCACTTTTTACACAGAGCTCAGAAATGAAAAGGAAACATATATTCATGTTTCCCAGGTTCTGGAAAGCCGAATTCTCACCCCATTTTCAGATCCGAGTTTTCCCTGCGGAGTTAGCACAAGACGTATCTCAGAATCTGCCATTGAACTCAATTCAGCCAGAAAACTTCACTTTTGACACAGAGCTCAGAAATGAAAAAGAAACACATATTCATGTATCCTAGGGTCTGGAAAGCCCAAGTTAGCCCAAGGCGTATCTCAGAATTTGCCTTAGGGCTCATTTCAGCCAGAAAACTTCACTTTTGACACAGAGCTCAGAAATGAAAAGGAAACATATATTCATGTTTCCCAGGTTCTGGAAAGCCGAATTCTCACCCCATTTTAAAATCTGAGCTTTCCCTGAGGAGTTAGCCCAAGACGTATCTGAGAATCTGCCATTGACCTCAATTCAGCCAGAAAACCTCACTTTTGACACAGAGCTCAGAAATGAAAAGGAAACATATATTCATGTTTCCCAGGTTCTGGAAAGCCGAATTCTCACCCCATTTTCAGATCCGAGTTTTCCCTGCGGAGTTAGCACAAGACGTATATCAGAATTTGCCTTAAGACTCAATTCAGCCAGAAAACTTCACTTTTGACACAGAGCTCAGAAATGAAAAAGAAACACATATTCATGTTTCCCAGGGTCTGGAAAGCCAAAATCACACACCATTTTCAGATCCGAGCTTTCCCTGTGGAGTTAGCCCAAGACGTATCTCAGAATCTGCCATTGACCTCAATTCAGCCAGAAAACCTCACTTTTGACACAGAGCTCAGAAATGAAAAGGAAACATATATTCATGTTTCCCAGGTTCTGGAAAGCCGAATTCTCACCCCATTTTCAGATCCGAGTTTTCCCTGCGGACTTAGCACAAGACGTATCTCAGAATGTGCCCTTGAAATCAATTCAGCCAGAAAACTTCACTTTTGACACAGAGCTCAGAAATGAAAAAGAAAACCATATTCATGTTTCCCAGGGTCTGGAAAGCCAGAATCATACACGATTTTCAGATCCGAGCTTTCCCTGAGGAGTTAGACCAAGGTGTATCTCAGAATTTTCCTTAGGACTCAATTCAGCCAGAAAACTTCACTTTTGACACAGAGCTCAGAAATGAAAAAGAAACACATATTCATGTTTCCCAGGGTCTGGAAAGCCAAAATCACACACCATTTTCAGATCCGAGCTTTCCCTGTGGAGTTAGCCCAAGGCGTATATCAGAATTTGCCTTAAGACTCAATTCAGGCAGAAAACTTCAATTTTGACACAGAGCTCAGAAATGAAAAGGAAACATATATTCATGTTTCCTAGGTTCTGGAAAGCCGAATTCTCACACCATGTTCAGATCCGAGCTTTCCCTGCGGAGTTAGCACAAGACGTATCTCAGAATGTGCCATTGAAATCAATTCAGCCAGAAAACTTCACTTTTGACACAGAGCTCAGAAATGAAAAAGAAAACCATATTCATGTTTCCCAGGGTCTGGAAAGCCAGAATCATACACGATTTTCAGATCCGAGCTTTCCCTGAGGAGTTAGACCAAGGTGTATCTCAGAATTTTCCTTAGGACTCAATTCAGCCAGAAAACTTCACTTTTGACACAGAGCTCAGAAATGAAAAAGAAACACATATTCATGTTTCCCAGGGTCTGGAAAGCTAAAATCACACACCATTTTCAGATCAGAGCTTTCCCTGTGGAGTTAGCCCAATGCGTATATCAGAATTTGCCTTAAGACTCAATTCAGGCAGCAAACTTCACTTTTGACACAGAGCTCAGAAATGAAAAGGAAACATATATTCATGTTTCCTAGGTTCTGGAAAGCCGAATTCTCACCCCATTTTCAGATCCGAGTTTTCCCTGCGGAGTTAGCACAAGACGTATCTCAGAATCTGCCATTGAACTCAATTCAGCCAGAAAACTTCACTTTTGACACAGAGCTCAGAAATGAAAAAGAAACACATATTCATGTACCCTAGGGTCTGGAAAGCCCAAGTTAGCCCAAGGCGTATCTCAGAATTTGCCTTAGGGCTCATTTCAGCCAGAAAACTTCACTTTTGACACAGAGCTCAGAAATGAAAAGGAAACATATATTCATGTTTCCCAGGTTCTGGAAAGCCGAATTCTCACCCCATTTTAAAATCTGAGCTTTCCCTGAGGAGTTAGCCCAAGACGTATCTGAGAATCTGCCATTGACCTCAATTCAGCCAGAAAACCTCACTTTTGACACAGAGCTCAGAAATGAAAAGGAAACATATATTCATGTTTCCCAGGTTCTGGAAAGCCGAATTCTCACCCCATTTTCAGATCCGAGTTTTCCCTGCGGAGTTAGCCCAAGACGTATCTCAGAATCTGCCATTGACCTCAATTCAGCCAGAAAACCTCACTTTTGACACAGAGCTCAGAAATGAAAAGGAAACATATATTCATGTTTCCCAGGTTCTGGAAAGCCGAATTCTCACCCAATTTTCAGATCCGAGCTTTCCCTGTGAGTTAGCCCAAGACGTATCTCAGAATGTGCCATTGAAATCAATTCAGCCAGAAAACTTCACTTTTGACACAGAGCTCAGAAATGAAAAAGAAAACCATATTCATGTTTCCCAGGGTCTGGAAAGCCAGAATCATACACGATTTTCAGATCCGAGCTTTCCCTGAGGAGTTAGACCAAGGTGTATCTCAGAATTTTCCTTAGGACTCAATTCAGCCAGAAAACTTCACTTTTGACACAGAGCTCAGAAATGAAAAAGAAACACATATTCATGCTTCCCAGGTTCTGGAAAGCCGAATTCTCACCCAATTTTCAGATCCGAGCTTTCCCTGTGGAGTTAGCCCAAGACGTATCTTAGAATTTGCCTTAGGACTGAATTCAGCCCGAAAACCTCACTTTTGACACAGAGCTCAGAAATGAAAAGGAAATGCATATTCATCTTCCCTAGTGTCTGGAAAGCCAAAATCTCACCCCATTTTAAAATCTGAGCTTTCCCTGAGGAGTTAGGTCAAGACGTATCTCAGAATTTACCTTAGGACTGAATTCAGCCCGAAAAACTCACTTTTGACACAGAGCTCAGAAATGAAAAGGAAACATATATTCATGTTTCCCAGGTTCTGGAAACCCGAATTCTCACACCATTTTCAGATCCGAGCTTTCCCTGCGCAGTTAGCATAAAGACGTATCTCAGAATGTGCCTTAGGACTCAATTCAGCCAGAAAACTTCACTTTTGACACAGAGCTCAGAAATGAAAAAGAAACACATATTCATGTTTCCCAGGGTCTGGAAAGCCAAAATCACACACCATTTTCAGATCCGAGCTTTCCCTGTGGAGTTAGCCTAAGACGTATCTCAGAATCTGCCATTGACCTCAATTCAGCCAGAAAACCTCACTTTTGACACAGAGCTCAGAAATCAAAAGGAAACATATATTCATGTTTCCCAGGTTCTGGAAAGCCGAATTCTCACCCCATTTTCAGATCCGAGTTTTCCCTGCGGACTTAGCACAAGACGTATCTCAGAATGTGCCATTGAAATCAATTCAGCCAGAAAACTTCACTTTTGACACAGAGCTCAGAAATGAAAAAGAAAACCATATTCATGTTTCCCAGGGTCTGGAAAGCCAGAATCATACACGATTTTCAGATCCGAGCTTTCCCTGAGGAGTTAGACCAAGGTGTATCTCAGAATTTTCCTTAGGACTCAATTCAGCCAGAAAACTTCACTTTTGACACAGAGCTCAGAAATGAAAAAGAAACATATATTCATGTTTCCCAGGGTCTGGAAAGCCAAAATCACACACCATTTTCAGATCCGAGCTTTCCCTGTGGAGTTAGCCCAAGGCGTATATCAGAATTTGCCTTAAGACTCAATTCAGCCAGAAAACTTCACTTTTGACACAGAGCTCAGAAATGAAAAAGAAACACATATTCATGTTTCCCAGGGTCTGGAAAGCCAAAATCACACACCATTTTCAGATCCGAGCTTTCCCTGCGGAGTTAGCACAAGACGTATCTCAGAATCTGCCATTGAACTCAATTCAGCCAGAAAACTTCACTTTTGACACAGACCTCAGAAATGAAAATGAAACACATATTCATGATCCCTAGGGTCTGGAAAGCCCAAGTTAGCTCAAGACGTATCTCAGAATTTACCTTAGGACTGAATTCAGCCCGAAAACCTCACTTTTGACACAGAGCTCAGAAATGGAAAGGAAACACATATTCATGTTCCCTAGGGTCTGGAAAGCCAGTATCTCACACCATTTTCAGATCCGAGCTCTCCCTGTGGAGTTAGCCCAAGACGTATCTCAGAATCTGCCAGTGACTTCAATTCAGCCAGAAAACCTCACTTTTGACACAGAGCTCAGAAATGAAAATGAAACACATATTCATGTTTCCCACGGTCTGGAAAGCCAAAATCACTCACCATTTTCAGATCCGAGCTTTCCTTGAGGAGTTAGCCCAAGACGTATCTCAGAATCTGCCATTGACCTCAATTCAGCCAGAAAACCTCACTTTTTACACAGAGCTCAGAAATGAAAAGGAAACATATATTCATGTTTCCCAGGTTCTGGAAAGCCGAATTCTCACCCCATTTTCAGATCCGAGTTTTCCCTGCGGAGTTAGCACAAGACGTATCTCAGAATCTGCCATTGAACTCAATTCAGCCAGAAAACTTCACTTTTGACACAGAGCTCAGAAATGAAAAAGAAACACATATTCATGTATCCTAGGGTCTGGAAAGCCCAAGTTAGCCCAAGGCGTATCTCAGAATTTGCCTTAGGGCTCATTTCAGCCAGAAAACTTCACTTTTGACACAGAGCTCAGAAATGAAAAGGAAACATATATTCATGTTTCCCAGGTTCTGGAAAGCCGAATTCTCACCCCATTTTAAAATCTGAGCTTTCCCTGAGGAGTTAGCCCAAGACGTATCTGAGAATCTGCCATTGACCTCAATTCAGCCAGAAAACCTCACTTTTGACACAGAGCTCAGAAATGAAAAGGAAACATATATTCATGTTTCCCAGGTTCTGGAAAGCCGAATTCTCACCCCATTTTCAGATCCGAGTTTTCCCTGCGGAGTTAGCACAAGACGTATATCAGAATTTGCCTTAAGACTCAATTCAGCCAGAAAACTTCACTTTTGACACAGAGCTCAGAAATGAAAAACAAACACATATTCATGTTTCCCAGGGTCTGGAAAGCCAAAATCACACACCATTTTCAGATCCGAGCTTTCCCTGTGGAGTTAGCCCAAGACGTATCTCAGAATCTGCCATTGACCTCAATTCAGCCAGAAAACCTCACTTTTGACACAGAGCTCAGAAATGAAAAGGAAACATATATTCATGTTTCCCAGGTTCTGGAAAGCCGAATTCTCACCCCATTTTCAGATCCGAGTTTTCCCTGCGGACTTAGCACAAGACGTATCTCAGAATGTGCCATTGAAATCAATTCAGCCAGAAAACTTCACTTTTGACACAGAGCTCAGAAATGAAAAAGAAAACCATATTCATGTTTCCCAGGGTCTGGAAAGCCAGAATCATACACGATTTTCAGATCCGAGCTTTCCCTGAGGAGTTAGACCAAGGTGTATCTCAGAATTTTCCTTAGGACTCAATTCAGCCAGAAAACTTCACTTTTGACACAGAGCTCAGAAATGAAAAAGAAACACATATTCATGTTTCCCAGGGTCTGGAAAGCCAAAATCACACACCATTTTCAGATCCGAGCTTTCCCTGTGGAGTTAGCCCAAGGCGTATATCAGAATTTGCCTTAAGACTCAATTCAGGCAGAAAACTTCAATTTTGACACAGAGCTCAGAAATGAAAAGGAAACATATATTCATGTTTCCTAGGTTCTGGAAAGCCGAATTCTCACACCATGTTCAGATCCGAGCTTTCCCTGCGGAGTTAGCACAAGACGTATCTCAGAATGTGCCATTGAAATCAATTCAGCCAGAAAACTTCACTTTTGACACAGAGCTCAGAAATGAAAAAGAAAACCATATTCATGTTTCCCAGGGTCTGGAAAGCCAGAATCATACACGATTTTCAGATCCGAGCTTTCCCTGAGGAGTTAGACCAAGGTGTATCTCAGAATTTTCCTTAGGACTCAATTCAGCCAGAAAACTTCACTTTTGACACAGAGCTCAGAAATGAAAAAGAAACACATATTCATGTTTCCCAGGGTCTGGAAAGCTAAAATCACACACCATTTTCAGATCAGAGCTTTCCCTGTGGAGTTAGCCCAATGCGTATATCAGAATTTGCCTTAAGACTCAATTCAGGCAGCAAACTTCACTTTTGACACAGAGCTCAGAAATGAAAAGGAAACATATATTCATGTTTCCTAGGTTCTGGAAAGCCGAATTCTCACCCCATTTTCAGATCCGAGTTTTCCCTGCGGAGTTAGCACAAGACGTATCTCAGAATCTGCCATTGAACTCAATTCAGCCAGAAAACTTCACTTTTGACACAGAGCTCAGAAATGAAAAAGAAACACATATTCATGTACCCTAGGGTCTGGAAAGCCCAAGTTAGCCCAAGGCGTATCTCAGAATTTGCCTTAGGGCTCATTTCAGCCAGAAAACTTCACTTTTGACACAGAGCTCAGAAATGAAAAGGAAACATATATTCATGTTTCCCAGGTTCTGGAAAGCCGAATTCTCACCCCATTTTAAAATCTGAGCTTTCCCTGAGGAGTTAGCCCAAGACGTATCTGAGAATCTGCCATTGACCTCAATTCAGCCAGAAAACCTCACTTTTGACACAGAGCTCAGAAATGAAAAGGAAACATATATTCATGTTTCCCAGGTTCTGGAAAGCCGAATTCTCACCCCATTTTCAGATCCGAGTTTTCCCTGCGGAGTTAGCCCAAGACGTATCTCAGAATCTGCCATTGACCTCAATTCAGCCAGAAAACCTCACTTTTGACACAGAGCTCAGAAATGAAAAGGAAACATATATTCATGTTTCCCAGGTTCTGGAAAGCCGAATTCTCACCCAATTTTCAGATCCGAGCTTTCCCTGTGAGTTAGCCCAAGACGTATCTTAGAATTTGCCTTAGGACTGAATTCAGCCCGAAAACCTCACTTTTGACACAGAGCTCAGAAATGAAAAGGAAATGCATATTCATCTTCCCTAGTATCTGGAAAGCCAAAATCTCACCCCATTTTAAAATCTGAGCTTTCCCTGAGGAGTTAGGTCAAGACGTATCTCAGAATTTACCTTAGGACTGAATTCAGCCCGAAAAACTCACTTTTGACACAGAGCTCAGAAATGAAAAAGAAAACCATATTCATGTTTCCCAGGGTCTGGAATGCCAGAATCATACACGATTTTCAGATCCAAGCTTTCCCTGAGGAGTTAGACCAAGGTGTATCTCAGAATTTTCCTTAGGACTCAATTCAGCCAGAAAACTTCACTTTTGACACAGAGCTCAGAAATGAAAAAGAAACACATATTCATGCTTCCCAGGTTCTGGAAAGCCGAATTCTCACCCAATTTTCAGATCCGAGCTTTCCCTGTGGAGTTAGCCCAAGACGTATCTTAGAATTTGCCTTAGGACTGAATTCAGCCCGAAAACCTCACTTTTGACACAGAGCTCAGAAATGAAAAGGAAATGCATATTCATCTTCCCTAGTGTCTGGAAAGCCAAAATCTCACCCCATTTTAAAATCTGAGCTTTCCCTGAGGAGTTAGGTCAAGACGTATCTCAGAATTTACCTTAGGACTGAATTCAGCCCGAAAAACTCACTTTTGACACAGAGCTCAGAAATGAAAAGGAAACATATATTCATGTTTCCCAGGTTCTGGAAACCCGAATTCTCACCCCATTTTCAGATCCGAGTTTTCCCTGCGCAGTTAGCACAAGACGTATCTCAGAATGTGCCTTAGGACTCAATTCAGCCAGAAAACTTCACTTTTGACACAGAGCTCAGAAATGAAAAAGAAACACATATTCATGTTTCCCAGGGTCTGGAAAGCCAAAATCACACACCATTTTCAGATCCGAGCTTTCCCTGTGGAGTTAGCCCAAGACGTATCTCAGAATCTGCCATTGACCTCAATTCAGCCAGAAAACCTCACTTTTGACACAGAGCTCAGAAATGAAAAGGAAACATATATTCATGTTTCCCAGGTTCTGGAAAGCCGAATTCTCACCCCATTTTCAGATCCGAGTTTTCCCTGCGGACTTAGCACAAGACGTATCTCAGAATGTGCCATTGAAATCAATTCAGCCAGAAAACTTCACTTTTGACACAGAGCTCAGAAATGAAAAAGAAAACCATATTCATGTTTCCCAGGGTCTGGAAAGCCAGAATCATACACGATTTTCAGATCCGAGCTTTCCCTGAGGAGTTAGACCAAGGTGTATCTCAGAATTTTCCTTAGGACTCAATTCAGCCAGAAAACTTCACTTTTGACACAGAGCTCAGAAATGAAAAAGAAACACATATTCATGTTTCCCAGGGTCTGGAAAGCCAAAATCACACACCATTTTCAGATCCGAGCTTTCCCTGTGGAGTTAGCCCAAGGCGTATATCAGAATTTGCCTTAAGACTCAATTCAGCCAGAAAACTTCACTTTTGACACAGAGCTCAGAAATGAAAAAGAAACACATATTCATGTTTCCCAGGGTCTGGAAAGCCAAAATCACTCACCATTTTCAGATCCGAGCTTTCCTTGAGGAGTTAGCCCAAGACGTATCTCAGAATCTGCCATTGACCTCAATTCAGCCAGAAAACCTCACTTTTGACACAGAGCTCAGAAATGAAAATGAAACACATATTCATGTTTCCCACGGTCTGGAAAGCCAAAATCACTCACCATTTTCAGATCCGAGCTTTCCTTGAGGAGTTAGCCCAAGACGTATCTCAGAATCTGCCATTGACCTCAATTCAGCCAGAAAACCTCACTTTTGACACAGAGCTCAGAAATGAAAAGGAAACATATATTCATGTTTCCCAGGTTCTGGAAAGCCGAATTCTCACCCCATTTTCAGATCCGAGTTTTCCCTGCGGAGTTAGCACAAGACGTATCTCAGAATCTGCCATTGAACTCAATTCAGCCAGAAAACTTCACTTTTGACACAGAGCTCAGAAATGAAAAAGAAACACATATTCATGTATCCTAGGGTCTGGAAAGCCCAAGTTAGCCCAAGGCGTATCTCAGAATTTGCCTTAGGGCTCATTTCAGCCAGAAAACTTCACTTTTGACACAGAGCTCAGAAATGAAAAGGAAACATATATTCATGTTTCCCAGGTTCTGGAAAGCCGAATTCTCACCCCATTTTAAAATCTGAGCCTTCCCTGAGGAGTTAGCCCAAGACGTATCTGAGAATCTGCCATTGACCTCAATTCAGCCAGAAAACCTCACTTTTGACACAGAGCTCAGAAATGAAAAGGAAACATATATTCATGTTTCCCAGGTTCTGGAAAGCCGAATTCTCACCCCATTTTCAGATCCGAGTTTTCCCTGCGGAGTTAGCACAAGACGTATATCAGAATTTGCCTTAAGACTCAATTCAGCCCGAAAACCTCACTTTTGACACAGAGCTCAGAAATGAAAAGGAAATGCATATTCATCTTCCCTAGTGTCTGGAAAGCCAAAATCTCACCCCATTTTAAAATCTGAGCTTTCCCTGAGGAGTTAGGTCAAGACGTATCTTAGAATTTGCCTTAGGACTGAATTCAGCCCGAAAACCTCACTTTTGACACAGAGCTCAGAAATGAAAAGGAAATGCATATTCATCTTCCCTAGTGTCTGGAAAGCCAAAATCTCACCCCATTTTAAAATCTGAGCCTTCCCTGAGGAGTTAGGTCAAGACGTATCTCAGAATTTACCTTAGGACTGAATTCAGCCCGAAAAACTCACTTTTGACACAGAGCTCAGAAATGGAAAGGAAACACATATTCATGTTCCCTAGGGTCTGGAAAGCCAGTATCTCACACCATTTTCAGATCCGAGCTCTCCCTGTGGAGTTAGCCCAAGACGTATCTCAGAATCTGCCAGTGACTTCAATTCAGCCAGAAAACCTCACTTTTGACACAGAGCTCAGAAATGAAAATGAAACACATATTCATGTTTCCCACGGTCTGGAAAGCCAAAATCACTCACCATTTTCAGATCCGAGCTTTCCTTGAGGAGTTAGCCCAAGACGTATCTCAGAATCTGCCATTGACCTAAATTCAGCCAGAAAACCTCACTTTTGACACAGAGCTCAGAAATGAAAAGGAAACATATATTCATGTTTCCCAGGTTCTGGAAAGCCGAATTCTCACCCCATTTTCAGATCCGAGTTTTCCCTGCGGAGTTAGCACAAGACGTATCTCAGAATCTGCCATTGAACTCAATTCAGCCAGAAAACTTCACTTTTGACACAGAGCTCAGAAATGAAAAAGAAACACATATTCATGTATCCTAGGGTCTGGAAAGCCCAAGTTAGCCCAAGGCGTATCTCAGAATTTGCCTTAGGGCTCATTTCAGCCAGAAAACTTCACTTTTGACACAGAGCTCAGAAATGAAAAGGAAACATATATTCATGTTTCCCAGGTTCTGGAAAGCCGAATTCTCACCCCATTTTAAAATCTGAGCTTTCCCTGAGGAGTTAGCCCAAGACGTATCTGAGAATCTGCCATTGACCTCAATTCAGCCAGAAAACCTCACTTTTGACACAGAGCTCAGAAATGAAAAGGAAACATATATTCATGTTTCCCAGGTTCTGGAAAGCCGAATTCTCACCCCATTTTCAGATCCGAGTTTTCCCTGCGGAGTTAGCACAAGACGTATATCAGAATTTGCCTTAAGACTCAATTCAGCCAGAAAACTTCACTTTTGACACAGAGCTCAGAAATGAAAAAGAAACACATATTCATGTTTCCCAGGGTCTGGAAAGCCAAAATCACACACCATTTTCAGATCCGAGCTTTCCCTGTGGAGTTAGCCCAAGACGTATCTCAGAATCTGCCATTGACCTCAATTCAGCCAGAAAACCTCACTTTTGACACAGAGCTCAGAAATGAAAAGGAAACATATATTCATGTTTCCCAGGTTCTGGAAAGCCGAATTCTCACCCCATTTTCAGATCCGAGTTTTCCCTGCGGACTTAGCACAAGACGTATCTCAGAATGTGCCATTGAAATCAATTCAGCCAGAAAACTTCACTTTTGACACAGAGCTCAGAAATGAAAAAGAAAACCATATTCATGTTTCCCAGGGTCTGGAAAGCCAGAATCATACACGATTTTCAGATCCGAGCTTTCCCTGAGGAGTTAGACCAAGGTGTATCTCAGAATTTTCCTTAGGACTCAATTCAGCCAGAAAACTTCACTTTTGACACAGAGCTCAGAAATGAAAAAGAAACACATATTCATGTTTCCCAGGGTCTGGAAAGCCAAAATCACACACCATTTTCAGATCCGAGCTTTCCCTGTGGAGTTAGCCCAAGGCGTATATCAGAATTTGCCTTAAGACTCAATTCAGGCAGAAAACTTCAATTTTGACACAGAGCTCAGAAATGAAAAGGAAACATATATTCATGTTTCCTAGGTTCTGGAAAGCCGAATTCTCACACCATGTTCAGATCCGAGCTTTCCCTGCGGAGTTAGCACAAGACGTATCTCAGAATGTGCCATTGAAATCAATTCAGCCAGAAAACTTCACTTTTGACACAGAGCTCAGAAATGAAAAAGAAAACCATATTCATGTTTCCCAGGGTCTGGAAAGCCAGAATCATACACGATTTTCAGATCCGAGCTTTCCCTGAGGAGTTAGACCAAGGTGTATCTCAGAATTTTCCTTAGGACTCAATTCAGCCAGAAAACTTCACTTTTGACACAGAGCTCAGAAATGAAAAAGAAACACATATTCATGTTTCCCAGGGTCTGGAAAGCTAAAATCACACACCATTTTCAGATCAGAGCTTTCCCTGTGGAGTTAGCCCAATGCGTATATCAGAATTTGCCTTAAGACTCAATTCAGGCAGCAAACTTCACTTTTGACACAGAGCTCAGAAATGAAAAGGAAACATATATTCATGTTTCCTAGGTTCTGGAAAGCCGAATTCTCACCCCATTTTCAGATCCGAGTTTTCCCTGCGGAGTTAGCACAAGACGTATCTCAGAATCTGCCATTGAACTCAATTCAGCCAGAAAACTTCACTTTTGACACAGAGCTCAGAAATGAAAAAGAAACACATATTCATGTACCCTAGGGTCTGGAAAGCCCAAGTTAGCCCAAGGCGTATCTCAGAATTTGCCTTAGGGCTCATTTCAGCCAGAAAACTTCACTTTTGACACAGAGCTCAGAAATGAAAAGGAAACATATATTCATGTTTCCCAGGTTCTGGAAAGCCGAATTCTCACCCCATTTTAAAATCTGAGCTTTCCCTGAGGAGTTAGCCCAAGACGTATCTGAGAATCTGCCATTGACCTCAATTCAGCCAGAAAACCTCACTTTTGACACAGAGCTCAGAAATGAAAAGGAAACATATATTCATGTTTCCCAGGTTCTGGAAAGCCGAATTCTCACCCCATTTTCAGATCCGAGTTTTCCCTGCGGAGTTAGCCCAAGACGTATCTCAGAATCTGCCATTGACCTCAATTCAGCCAGAAAACCTCACTTTTGACACAGAGCTCAGAAATGAAAAGGAAACATATATTCATGTTTCCCAGGTTCTGGAAAGCCGAATTCTCACCCAATTTTCAGATCCGAGCTTCCCCTGTGAGTTAGCCCAAGACGTATCTTAGAATTTGCCTTAGGACTGAATTCAGCCCGAAAACCTCACTTTTGACACAGAGCTCAGAAATGAAAAGGAAATGCATATTCATCTTCCCTAGTATCTGGAAAGCCAAAATCTCACCCCATTTTAAAATCTGAGCTTTCCCTGAGGAGTTAGGTCAAGACGTATCTCAGAATTTACCTTAGGACTGAATTCAGCCCGAAAAACTCACTTTTGACACAGAGCTCAGAAATGAAAAAGAAAACCATATTCATGTTTCCCAGGGTCTGGAATGCCAGAATCATACACGATTTTCAGATCCAAGCTTTCCCTGAGGAGTTAGACCAAGGTGTATCTCAGAATTTTCCTTAGGACTCAATTCAGCCAGAAAACTTCACTTTTGACACAGAGCTCAGAAATGAAAAAGAAACACATATTCATGCTTCCCAGGTTCTGGAAAGCCGAATTCTCACCCAATTTTCAGATCCGAGCTTTCCCTGTGGAGTTAGCCCAAGACGTATCTTAGAATTTGCCTTAGGACTGAATTCAGCCCGAAAACCTCACTTTTGACACAGAGCTCAGAAATGAAAAGGAAATGCATATTCATCTTCCCTAGTGTCTGGAAAGCCAAAATCTCACCCCATTTTAAAATCTGAGCTTTCCCTGAGGAGTTAGGTCAAGACGTATCTCAGAATTTACCTTAGGACTGAATTCAGCCCGAAAAACTCACTTTTGACACAGAGCTCAGAAATGAAAAGGAAACATATATTCATGTTTCCCAGGTTCTGGAAACCCGAATTCTCACCCCATTTTCAGATCCGAGTTTTCCCTGCGCAGTTAGCACAAGACGTATCTCAGAATGTGCCTTAGGACTCAATTCAGCCAGAAAACTTCACTTTTGACACAGAGCTCAGAAATGAAAAAGAAACACATATTCATGTTTCCCAGGGTCTGGAAAGCCAAAATCACACACCATTTTCAGATCCGAGCTTTCCCTGTGGAGTTAGCCCAAGACGTATCTCAGAATCTGCCATTGACCTCAATTCAGCCAGAAAACCTCACTTTTGACACAGAGCTCAGAAATGAAAAGGAAACATATATTCATGTTTCCCAGGTTCTGGAAAGCCGAATTCTCACCCCATTTTCAGATCCGAGTTTTCCCTGCGGACTTAGCACAAGACGTATCTCAGAATGTGCCATTGAAATCAATTCAGCCAGAAAACTTCACTTTTGACACAGAGCTCAGAAATGAAAAAGAAAACCATATTCATGTTTCCCAGGGTCTGGAAAGCCAGAATCATACACGATTTTCAGATCCGAGCTTTCCCTGAGGAGTTAGACCAAGGTGTATCTCAGAATTTTCCTTAGGACTCAATTCAGCCAGAAAACTTCACTTTTGACACAGAGCTCAGAAATGAAAAAGAAACACATATTCATGTTTCCCAGGGTCTGGAAAGCCAAAATCACACACCATTTTCAGATCCGAGCTTTCCCTGTGGAGTTAGCCCAAGGCGTATATCAGAATTTGCCTTAAGACTCAATTCAGCCAGAAAACTTCACTTTTGACACAGAGCTCAGAAATGAAAAAGAAACACATATTCATGTTTCCCAGGGTCTGGAAAGCCAAAATCACACACCATTTTCAGATCCGACCTTTCCCTGCGGAGTTAGCACAAGACGTATCTCAGAATCTGCCATTGAACTCAATTCAGCCAGAAAACTTCACTTTTGACACAGACCTCAGAAATGAAAATGAAACACATATTCATGTTCCCTAGGGTCTGGAAAGCCCAAGTTAGCTCAAGACGTATCTCAGAATTTACCTTAGGACTGAATTCAGCCCGAAAACCTCACTTTTGACACAGAGCTCAGAAATGGAAAGGAAACACATATTCATGTTCCCTAGGGTCTGGAAAGCCAGTTTCTCACACCATTTTCAGATCCGAGCTCTCCCTGTGGAGTTAGCCCAAGACGTATCTCAGAATCTGCCAGTGACTTCAATTCAGCCAGAAAACCTCACTTTTGACACAGAGCTCAGAAATGAAAATGAAACACATATTCATGTTTCCCACGGTCTGGAAAGCCAAAATCACTCACCATTTTCAGATCCGAGCTTTCCTTGAGGAGTTAGCCCAAGACGTATCTCAGAATCTGCCATTGACCTCAATTCAGCCAGAAAACCTCACTTTTGACACAGAGCTCAGAAATGAAAAGGAAACATATATTCATGTTTCCCAGGTTCTGGAAAGCCGAATTCTCACCCCATTTTCAGATCCGAGTTTTCCCTGCGGAGTTAGCACAAGACGTATCTCAGAATCTGCCATTGAACTCAATTCAGCCAGAAAACTTCACTTTTGACACAGAGCTCAGAAATGAAAAAGAAACACATATTCATGTATCCTAGGGTCTGGAAAGCCCAAGTTAGCCCAAGGCGTATCTCAGAATTTGCCTTAGGGCTCATTTCAGCCAGAAAACTTCACTTTTGACACAGAGCTCAGAAATGAAAAGGAAACATATATTCATGTTTCCCAGGTTCTGGAAAGCCGAATTCTCACCCCATTTTAAAATCTGAGCTTTCCCTGAGGAGTTAGCCCAAGACGTATCTGAGAATCTGCCATTGACCTCAATTCAGCCAGAAAACCTCACTTTTGACACAGAGCTCAGAAATGAAAAGGAAACATATATTCATGTTTCCCAGGTTCTGGAAAGCCGAATTCTCACCCCATTTTCAGATCCGAGTTTTCCCTGCGGAGTTAGCACAAGACGTATATCAGAATTTGCCTTAAGACTCAATTCAGCCCGAAAACCTCACTTTTGACACAGAGCTCAGAAATGAAAAGGAAATGCATATTCATCTTCCCTAGTGTCTGGAAAGCCAAAATCTCACCCCATTTTAAAATCTGAGCTTTCCCTGAGGAGTTAGGACAAGACATATCTCAGAATTTACCTTAGGACTGAATTCAGCCCGAAAAACTCACTTTTGACACAGAGCTCAGAAATGAAAAAGAAACATATATTCATATTTCCCAGGTTCTGGAAACCCGAATTCTCACACCATTTTCAGATCCGAGCTTTCCCTGCGGAGTTAGCACAAGACGTATCTCAGAATGTGCCATTGAAATCAATTCAGCCAGAAAACTTCACTTTTGACAAAGAGCTCAGAAATGAAAAGGAAACACATATTCATGTTTCCCAGGGTCTGGAAAGCCAGAATCATACACCATTTTCAGATCCGAGCTTTCCCTGAGGAGTTAGACCAAGGTGTATCTCAGAATTTGCCTTAGGACTCAATTCAGCCAGAAAACTTCACTTTTGACACAGAGCTCAGAAATGAAAAAGAAACACATATTCATGTTTCCCAGGGTCTGGAAAGCCAAAATCACACACCATTTTCCGATCCGAGCTTTCCCTGTGGAGTTAGCCCAAGACGTATCTCAGAATCTGCCATTGACCTCAATTCAGCCAGAAAACCTCACTTTTGACACAGAGCTCAGAAATGAAAAGGAAACATATATTCATGTTTCCCAGGTTCTGGAAAGCCGAATTCTCACCCCATTTTCAGATCCGAGTTTTCCCTGCGGAATTAGCACAAGACGTATCTCAGAATGTGCCATTGAAATCAATTCAGCCAGAAAACTTCACTTTTGACACAGAGCTCAGAAATGAAAAAGAAACACATATTCATGTTTCCCAGGGTCTGGAAAGCCAAAATCACACACCATTTTCAGATCCGAGCTTTCCCTGTGGAGTTAGCCCAAGGCGTATATCAGAATTTGCCTTAAGACTCAATTCAGCCAGAAAACTTCACTTTTGACACAGAGCTCAGAAATGAAAAAGAAACACATATTCATGTTTCCCAGGGTCTGGAAAGCCAAAATCACACACCATTTTCAGATCCGAGCTTTCCCTGCGGAGTTAGCACAAGACGTATCTCAGAATCTGCCATTGAACTCAATTCAGCCAGAAAACTTCACTTTTGACACAGACCTCAGAAATGAAAATGAAACACATATTCATGTTCCCTAGGGTCTGGAAAGCCCAAGTTAGCTCAAGACGTATCTCAGAATTTACCTTAGGACTGAATTCAGCCCGAAAACCTCACTTTTGACACAGAGCTCAGAAATGGAAAGGAAACACATATTCATGTTCCCTAGGGTCTGGAAAGCCAGTATCTCACACCATTTTCAGATCCGAGCTCTCCCTGTGGAGTTAGCCCAAGACGTATCTCAGAATCTGCCAGTGACTTCAATTCAGCCAGAAAACCTCACTTTTGACACAGAGCTCAGAAATGAAAATGAAACACATATTCATGTTTCCCACGGTCTGGAAAGCCAAAATCACTCACCATTTTCAGATCCGAGCTTTCCTTGAGGAGTTAGCCCAAGACGTATCTCAGAATCTGCCATTGACCTCAATTCAGCCAGAAAACCTCACTTTTGACACAGAGCTCAGAAATGAAAAGGAAACATATATTCATGTTTCCCAGGTTCTGGAAAGCCGAATTCTCACCCCATTTTCAGATCCGAGCTTTCCCTGCGGAGTTAGCACAAGACGTATCTCAGAATCTGCCATTGAACTCAATTCAGCCAGAAAACTTCACTTTTGACACAGAGCTCAGAAATGAAAAAGAAACACATATTCATGTATCCTAGGGTCTGGAAAGCCCAAGTTAGCCCAAGGCGTATCTCAGAATTTGCCTTAGGGCTCATTTCAGCCAGAAAACTTCACTTTTGACACAGAGCTCAGAAATGAAAAGGAAACATATATTCATGTTTCCCAGGTTCTGGAAAGCCGAATTCTCACCCCATTTTAAAATCTGAGCTTTCCCTGAGGAGTTAGCCCAAGACGTATCTGAGAATCTGCCATTGACCTCAATTCAGCCAGAAAACCTCACTTTTGACACAGAACTCAGAAATGAAAAGGAAACATATATTCATGTTTCCCAGGTTCTGGAAAGCCGAATTCTCACCCCATTTTCAGATCCGAGTTTTCCCTGCGGAGTTAGCACAAGACGTATATCAGAATTTGCCTTAAGACTCAATTCAGCCCGAAAACCTCACTTTTGACACAGAGCTCAGAAATGAAAAGGAAATGCATATTCATCTTCCCTAGTGTCTGGAAAGCCAAAATCTCACCCCATTTTAAAATCTGAGCTTTCCCTGAGGAGTTAGGTCAAGACGTATCTCAGAATTTACCTTAGGACTGAATTCAGCCCGAAAAACTCACTTTTGACACAGAGCTCAGAAATGAAAAAGAAACATATATTCATGTTTCCCAGGTTCTGGAAACCCGAATTCTCACACCATTTTCAGATCCAAGCTTTCCCTGCGGAGTTAGCACAAGACGTATCTCAGAATGTGCCATTGAAATCAATTCAGCCAGAAAACTTCACTTTTGACAAAGAGCTCAGAAATGAAAAGGAAACACATATTCATGTTTCCCAGGGTCTGGAAAGCCAGAATCATACACCATTTTCAGATCCGAGCTTTCCCTGAGGAGTTAGACCAAGGTGTATCTCAGAATTTGCCTTAGGACTCAATTCAGCCAGAAAACTTCACTTTTGACACAGAGCTCAGAAATGAAAAAGAAACACATATTCATGTTTCCCAGGGTCTGGAAAGCCAAAATCACACACCATTTTCCGATCCGAGCTTTCCCTGTGGAGTTAGCCCAAGACGTATCTCAGAATCTGCCATTGACCTCAATTCAGCCAGAAAACCTCACTTTTGACACAGAGCTCAGAAATGAAAAGGAAACATATATTCATGTTTCCCAGGTTCTGGAAAGCCGAATTCTCACCCCATTTTCAGATCCGAGTTTTCCCTGCGGAGTTAGCACAAGACGTATCTCAGAATGTGCCATTGAAATCAATTCAGCCAGAAAACTTCACTTTTGACACAGAGCTCAGAAATGAAAAAGAAACACATATTCATGTTTCCCAGGGTCTCGAAAGCCAAAATCACACACCATTTTCAGATCCGAGCTTTCCCTGTGGAGTTAGCCCAAGGCGTATATCAGAATGTGCCTTAAGACTCAATTCAGCCAGAAAACTTCACTTTTGACACAGAGCTCAGAAATGAAAAAGAAACACATATTCATGTACCCTAGGGTCTAGAAAGCCCAAGTTAGCCCAAGGCGTATCTCAGCATTTGCCTTAGGGCTCATTTCAGCCAGAAAACTTCACTTTTGACACAGAGCTCAGAAATGAAAAAGAAACACATATTCATGTTTCCCAGGGTCTGGAAAGCCAAAATCACTCACCATTTTCAGATCCGAGCTTTCCTTGAGGAGTTAGACCAAGGCGTATCTCAGAATTTGCCTTAGGGCTCATTTCAGCCAGAAAACTTCACTTTTGACACAGAGCTCAGAAATGAAAAAGAAACACATATTCATGTTTCCCACGGTCTGGAAAGCCAAAATCACTCACCATTTTCAGATCCGAGCTTTCCTCGAGGAGTTAGACCAAGGCGTATCTCAGAATCTGCCTTAGGGCTCATTTCAGCCAGAAAACTTCACTTTTGACACAGAGCTCAGAAATGAAAAGGAAACATATATTCATGTTTCCCAGGTTCTGGAAAGCCGAATTCTCACCCCATTTTCAGATCCGAGCTTTCCCTGCGGAGTTAGCACAAGACGTATCTCAGAATGTGCCATTGAAATCAATTCAGCCAGAAAACTTCACTTTTGACAAAGAGCTCAGAAATGAAAAGGAAACACATATTCATGTTTCCCAGGGTCTGGAAAGCCAGAATCATACACGATTTTCAGATCCGAGCTTTCCCTGTGGAATTAGCCCAAGACGTATCTAAGAATCTGCCATTGACCTCAATTCAGCCAGAAAACTTCACTTTTGACACACAGCTCAGAAATGAAAAGGAAACATATATTCATGTTTCCCAGGTTCTGGAAAGCCGAATTCTCACCCCATTTTCAGATCCGAGTTTTCCCTGCGGAGTTAGCCCAAGACGTATCTCAGAATGTGCCATTGAAATCAATTCAGCCAGAAAACTTCACTTTTGACACAGAGCTCAGAAATGAAAAAGAAAACCATATTCATGTTTCCCAGGGTCTGGAAAGCCAGAATCATACACGATTTTCAGATCCGAGCTTTCCCTGAGGAGTTAGACCAAGGTGTATCTCAGAATTTGCCTTAGGACTCAATTCAGCCAGAAAACTTCACTTTTGACACAGAGCTCAGAAATGAAAAAGAAACACATATTCATGTACCCTAGGGTCTGGAAAGCCCAAGTTAGCCCAAGGAGTATCTCAGAATGTGCCATTGAAATCAATTCAGCCGGAAAACTTCACTTTTGACACAGAGCTCAGAAATGAAAAAGAAAACCATATTCATGTTTCCCAGGGTCTGGAAAGCCAGAATCATACACGATTTTCAGATCCGAGCTTTCCCTGAGGAGTTAGACCAAGGTGTATCTCAGAATTTGCCTTAGGACTCAATTCAGCCAGAAAACTTCACTTTTGACACAGAGCTCAGAAATGAAAAAGAAACACATATTCATGTACCCTAGGGTCTGGAAAGCCCAAGTTAGCCCAAGGAGTATCTCAGAATTTGCCTTAGGACTCAATTCAGCCCGAAAACCTCACTTTTGACACAGAGCTCAGAAATGGAAAGGAAACACATATTCATGTTCCCTAGGGTCTGGAAAGCCGAATTCTCACACCATTTTCAGATCCGAGCTTTCCCTGCGGAGTTAGCACAAGACGTATCTCAGAATCTGCCACTGAACTCAATTCAGCCAGAAAACTTCACTTTTGACACAGAGCTCAGAAATGAAAAAGAAACACATATTCATGTTTCCCAGGGTCTGGAAAACCAAACTCACACACCATTTTCAGATCCGAGCTTTCCCTGAGGAGTTAGCCCAAAGACTATCTCTTAATTTGACATTGAACTCAATTCAACCGGAAAACTTCACTTTTGACACAGAGCTCAGAAATGAAAAGGTTACACATATTCATGTTTCCCAGGGTCTGGAAAGCCAAACTCACACACCATTTTCAGATTTGAGCTTTCGCTGAGGAGTTAGCCTAAGGCGTAGTATCTCAGAATTTGCCTTAGGACTCAATTCAGCCAGAAAACTGCACTTTTGACACAGAGCTCAGAAATGAAAAGGATACACATATTCATGTTTCCCAGGGTCTGGAAAGCCAAAATCACACACTATTTTCAGATCTGAGCTTTCCCTTTGGAGTTAGCGGAAGACGTATCTCAGAATCTGCCATTGACCTCATTTCAGCCAGAAAACCTCACTTTTGACACAGAGCTCAGAAATGAAAAGGAAATGCATATTCATCTTCCCTAGTGTCTGGAAAGCCAAAATCTCACCCCATTTTAAAATCTGAGCTTTCCCTGAGGAGTTAGACCAAGGTGTATCTCAGAATTTGCCTTAGGACTCAATTCAGCCAGAAAACTTCACTTTTGACACAGACCTCAGAAATTTAAAGGAAATACATATTCATGTACACTAGGGTCTGGAAAGCCCAAGTTAGCCCAAGGCATACCTCATAATTTGCCTTAGGGCTCATTTTAGCCGGAAAACGTCACTTTTGACACAGAGCTCAGAAATGAAAAAGAAACACATATTCATGTTTCCCAGGGTCTGGAAAGCCAAACTCACACACCATTTTCAGATCCGAGCTTTCCCTGAGGAGTTAGCCCAAAGACTATCTCAGAATTTGACATTGAACTCAATTCAGCCAGAAAACTTCACTTTTGACACAGAGCTGAGAAATGAAAAGGATACACATATTCATGTTTCCCAGATTCTGGAAAGCCGAATTCTCACCCCATTTTCAGATCCGAGCTTTCCCTGCGGAGTTAGCACAAGACGTATCTCAGAATGTGCCATTGAAATCAATTCAGCCAGAAAACTTCACTTTTGACAAAGAGCTCAGAAATGAAAAGGAAACACATATTCATGTTTCCCAGGGTCTGGAAAGCCAGAATCATACACGATTTTCAGATCCGAGCTTTCCCTGAGGAGTTAGACCAAGGTGTATCTCAGAATTTTCCTTAGGACTCAATTCAGCCAGAAAACTTCACTTTTGACACAGAGCTCAGAAATGAAAAAGAAACACATATTCATGTTTCCCAGGGTCTGGAAAGCCAAAATCTCACCCCATTTTAAAATCTGAGATTTCCCTGAGGAGTTAGGTCAAGACGTATCTCAGAATTTACCTTAGGACTGAATTCAGCCCGAAAAACTCACTTTTGACACAGAGCTCAGAAATGAAAAAGAAACATATATTCATGTTTCCCAGGTTCTGGAAACCCGAATTCTCACACCATTTTCAGATCCGAGCTTTCCCTGCGGAGTTAGCACAAGACGTATCTCAGAATGTGCCATTGAAATCAATTCAGCCAGAAAACTTCACTTTTGACAAAGAGCTCAGAAATGAAAAGGAAACACATATTCATGTTTCCCAGGGTCTGGAAAGCCAGAATCATACACCATTTTCAGATCCGAGCTTTCCCTGAGGAGTTAGACCAAGGTGTATCTCAGAATTTTCCTTAGGACTCAATTCAGCCAGAAAACTTCACTTTTGACACAGAGCTCAGAAATGAAAAAGAAACACATATTCATCTTCCCTAGTGTCTGGAAAGCCAAAATCTCACCCCATTTTAAAATCTGAGCTTTCCCTGAGGAGTTAGGTCAAGACGTATCTCAGAATTTACCTTAGGACTGAATTCAGCCCGAAAAACTCACTTTTGACACAGAGCTCAGAAATGGAAAGGAAACATATATTCATGTTTCCCAGGTTCTGGAAAGCCGAATTCTCACCCCATTTTCAGATCCGAGCTTTCCCTGCGGAGTTAGCACAAGACGTATCTCAGAATGTGCCATTGAAATCAATTCAGCCAGAAAACTTCACTTTTGACAAAGAGCTCAGAAATGAAAAGGAAACACATATTCATGTTTCCCAGGGTCTGGAAAGCCAGAATCATACACGATTTTCAGATCCGAGCTTTCCCTGTGGAATTAGCCCAAGACGTATCTAAGAATCTGCCATTGACCTCAATTCAGCCAGAAAACTTCACTTTTGACACACAGCTCAGAAATGAAAAGGAAACATATATTCATGTTTCCCAGGTTCTGGAAAGCCGAATTCTCACCCCATTTTCAGATCCGAGTTTTCCCTGCGGAGTTAGCCCAAGACGTATCTCAGAATGTGCCATTGAAATCAATTCAGCCAGAAAACTTCACTTTTGACACAGAGCTCAGAAATGAAAAAGAAAACCATATTCATGTTTCCCAGGGTCTGGAAAGCCAGAATCATACACGATTTTCAGATCCGAGCTTTCCCTGAGGAGTTAGACCAAGGTGTATCTCAGAATTTGCCTTAGGACTCAATTCAGCCAGAAAACTTCACTTTTGACACAGAGCTCAGAAATGAAAAAGAAACACATATTCATGTACCCTAGGGTCTGGAAAGCCCAAGTTAGCCCAAGGAGTATCTCAGAATGTGCCATTGAAATCAATTCAGCCGGAAAACTTCACTTTTGACACAGAGCTCAGAAATGAAAAAGAAAACCATATTCATGTTTCCCAGGGTCTGGAAAGCCAGAATCATACACGATTTTCAGATCCGAGCTTTCCCTGAGGAGTTAGACCAAGGTGTATCTCAGAATTTGCCTTAGGACTCAATTCAGCCAGAAAACTTCACTTTTGACACAGAGCTCAGAAATGAAAAAGAAACACATATTCATGTACCCTAGGGTCTGGAAAGCCCAAGTTAGCCCAAGGAGTATCTCAGAATTTGCCTTAGGACTCAATTCAGCCCGAAAACCTCACTTTTGACACAGAGCTCAGAAATGGAAAGGAAACACATATTCATGTTCCCTAGGGTCTGGAAAGCCGAATTCTCACACCATTTTCAGATCCGAGCTTTCCCTGCGGAGTTAGCACAAGACGTATCTCAGAATCTGCCACTGAACTCAATTCAGCCAGAAAACTTCACTTTTGACACAGAGCTCAGAAATGAAAAAGAAACACATATTCATGTTTCCCAGGGTCTGGAAAACCAAACTCACACACCATTTTCAGATCCGAGCTTTCCCTGAGGAGTTAGCCCAAAGACTATCTCTTAATTTGACATTGAACTCAATTCAACCGGAAAACTTCACTTTTGACACAGAGCTCAGAAATGAAAAGGTTACACATATTCATGTTTCCCAGGGTCTGGAAAGCCAAACTCACACACCATTTTCAGATTTGAGCTTTCGCTGAGGAGTTAGCCTAAGGCGTAGTATCTCAGAATTTGCCTTAGGACTCAATTCAGCCAGAAAACTGCACTTTTGACACAGAGCTCAGAAATGAAAAGGATACACATATTCATGTTTCCCAGGGTCTGGAAAGCCAAAATCACACACTATTTTCAGATCTGAGCTTTCCCTTTGGAGTTAGCGGAAGACGTATCTCAGAATCTGCCATTGACCTCATTTCAGCCAGAAAACCTCACTTTTGACACAGAGCTCAGAAATGAAAAGGAAATGCATATTCATCTTCCCTAGTGTCTGGAAAGCCAAAATCTCACCCCATTTTAAAATCTGAGCTTTCCCTGAGGAGTTAGACCAAGGTGTATCTCAGAATTTGCCTTAGGACTCAATTCAGCCAGAAAACTTCACTTTTGACACAGACCTCAGAAATTTAAAGGAAATACATATTCATGTACACTAGGGTCTGGAAAGCCCAAGTTAGCCCAAGGCATACCTCATAATTTGCCTTAGGGCTCATTTTAGCCGGAAAACGTCACTTTTGACACAGAGCTCAGAAATGAAAAAGAAACACATATTCATGTTTCCCAGGGTCTGGAAAGCCAAACTCACACACCATTTTCAGATCCGAGCTTTCCCTGAGGAGTTAGCCCAAAGACTATCTCAGAATTTGACATTGAACTCAATTCAGCCAGAAAACTTCACTTTTGACACAGAGCTGAGAAATGAAAAGGATACACATATTCATGTTTCCCAGATTCTGGAAAGCCGAATTCTCACCCCATTTTCAGATCCGAGCTTTCCCTGCGGAGTTAGCACAAGACGTATCTCAGAATGTGCCATTGAAATCAATTCAGCCAGAAAACTTCACTTTTGACAAAGAGCTCAGAAATGAAAAGGAAACACATATTCATGTTTCCCAGGGTCTGGAAAGCCAGAATCATACACGATTTTCAGATCCGAGCTTTCCCTGAGGAGTTAGACCAAGGTGTATCTCAGAATTTTCCTTAGGACTCAATTCAGCCAGAAAACTTCACTTTTGACACAGAGCTCAGAAATGAAAAAGAAACACATATTCATGTTTCCCAGGGTCTGGAAAGCCAAAATCTCACCCCATTTTAAAATCTGAGATTTCCCTGAGGAGTTAGGTCAAGACGTATCTCAGAATTTACCTTAGGACTGAATTCAGCCCGAAAAACTCACTTTTGACACAGAGCTCAGAAATGAAAAAGAAACATATATTCATGTTTCCCAGGTTCTGGAAACCCGAATTCTCACACCATTTTCAGATCCGAGCTTTCCCTGCGGAGTTAGCACAAGACGTATCTCAGAATGTGCCATTGAAATCAATTCAGCCAGAAAACTTCACTTTTGACAAAGAGCTCAGAAATGAAAAGGAAACACATATTCATGTTTCCCAGGGTCTGGAAAGCCAGAATCATACACCATTTTCAGATCCGAGCTTTCCCTGAGGAGTTAGACCAAGGTGTATCTCAGAATTTTCCTTAGGACTCAATTCAGCCAGAAAACTTCACTTTTGACACAGAGCTCAGAAATGAAAAAGAAACACATATTCATCTTCCCTAGTGTCTGGAAAGCCAAAATCTCACCCCATTTTAAAATCTGAGCTTTCCCTGAGGAGTTAGGTCAAGACGTATCTCAGAATTTACCTTAGGACTGAATTCAGCCCGAAAAACTCACTTTTGACACAGAGCTCAGAAATGAAAAAGAAACATATATTCATGTTTCCCAGGTTCTGGAAACCCGAATTCTCACACCATTTTCAGATCCGAGCTTTCCCTGCGGAGTTAGCACAAGACGTATCTCAGAATGTGCCATTGAAATCAATTCAGCCAGAAAACTTCACTTTTGACAAAGAGCTCAGAAATGAAAAGGAAACACATATTCTTGTTTCCCAGGGTCTGGAAAGCCAGAATCATACACCATTTTCAGATCCGAGCTTTCCCTGAGGAGTTAGACCAAGGTGTATCTCAGAATTTGCCTTAGGACTCAATTCAGCCAGAAAACTTCACTTTTGACACAGAGCTCAGAAATGAAAAAGAAACACATATTCATGTTTCCCAGGGTCTGGAAAGCCAAAATCACACACCATTTTCCGATCCGAGCTTTCCCTGTGGAGTTAGCCCAAGACGTATCTCAGAATCTGCCATTGACCTCAATTCAGCCAGAAAACCTCACTTTTGACACAGAGCTCAGAAATGAAAAGGAAACATATATTCATGTTTCCCAGGTTCTGGAAAGCCGAATTCTCACCCCATTTTCAGATCCGAGTTTTCCCTGCGGAGTTAGCACAAAACGTATCTCAGAATGTGCCATTGAAATCAATTCAGCCAGAAAACTTCACTTTTGACACAGAGCTCAGAAATGAAAAAGAAACACATATTCATGTTTCCCAGGGTCTGGAAAGCCAAAATCACACACCATTTTCAGATCCGAGCTTTCCCTGTGGAGTTAGCCCAAGGCGTATATCAGAATTTGCCTTAAGACTCAATTCAGCCAGAAAACTTCACTTTTGACACAGAGCTCAGAAATGAAAAAGAAACACATATTCATGTTTCCCAGGGTCTGGAAAGCCAAAATCACACACCATTTTCAGATCCGAGCTTTCCCTGCGGAGTTAGCACAAGACGTATCTCAGAATCTGCCATTGAACTCAATTCAGCCAGAAAACTTCACTTTTGACACAGACCTCAGAAATGAAAATGAAACACATATTCATGTTCCCTAGGGTCTGGAAAGCCCAAGTTAGCTCAAGACGTATCTCAGAATTTACCTTAGGACTGAATTCAGCCCGAAAACCTCACTTTTGACACAGAGCTCAGAAATGGAAAGGAAACACATATTCATGTTCCCTAGGGTCTGGAAAGCCAGTATCTCACACCATTTTCAGATCCGAGCTCTCCCTGTGGAGTTAGCCCAAGACGTATCTCAGAATCTGCCAGTGACTTCAATTCAGCCAGAAAACCTCACTTTTGACACAGAGCTCAGAAATGAAAATGAAACACATATTCATGTTTCCCACGGTCTGGAAAGCCAAAATCACTCACCATTTTCAGATCCGAGCTTTCCTTGAGGAGTTAGCCCAAGACGTATCTCAGAATCTGCCATTGACCTCAATTCAGCCAGAAAACCTCACTTTTGACACAGAGCTCAGAAATGAAAAGGAAACATATATTCATGTTTCCCAGGTTCTGGAAAGCCGAATTCTCACCCCATTTTCAGATCCGAGTTTTCCCTGCGGAGTTAGCACAAGACGTATCTCAGAATCTGCCATTGAACTCAATTCAGCCAGAAAACTTCACTTTTGACACAGAGCTCAGAAATGAAAAAGAAACACATATTCATGTATCCTAGGGTCTGGAAAGCCCAAGTTAGCCCAAGGCGTATCTCAGAATTTGCCTTAGGGCTCATTTCAGCCAGAAAACTTCACTTTTGACACAGAGCTCAGAAATGAAAAGGAAACATATATTCATGTTTCCCAGGTTCTGGAAAGCCGAATTCTCACCCCATTTTAAAATCTGAGCTTTCCCTGAGGAGTTAGCCCAAGACGTATCTGAGAATCTGCCATTGACCTCAATTCAGCCAGAAAACCTCACTTTTGACACAGAGCTCAGAAATGAAAAGGAAACATATATTCATGTTTCCCAGGTTCTGGAAAGCCGAATTCTCACCCCATTTTCAGATCCGAGTTTTCCCTGCGGAGTTAGCACAAGACGTATATCAGAATTTGCCTTAAGACTCAATTCAGCCCGAAAACCTCACTTTTGACACAGAGCTCAGAAATGAAAAGGAAATGCATATTCATCTTCCCTAGTGTCTGGAAAGCCAAAATCTCACCCCATTTTAAAATCTGAGCTTTCCCTGAGGAGTTAGGACAAGACGTATCTCAGAATTTACCTTAGGACTGAATTCAGCCCGAAAAACTCACTTTTGACACAGAGCTCAGAAATGAAAAAGAAACATATATTCATGTTTCCCAGGTTCTGGAAACCCGAATTCTCACACCATTTTCAGATCCGAGCTTTCCCTGCGGAGTTAGCACAAGACGTATCTCAGAATGTGCCATTGAAATCAATTCAGCCAGAAAACTTCACTTTTGACAAAGAGCTCAGAAATGAAAAGGAAACACATATTCATGTTTCCCAGGGTCTGGAAAGCCAGAATCATACACCATTTTCAGATCCGAGCTTTCCCTGAGGAGTTAGGCCAAGGTGTATCTCAGAATTTGCCTTAGGACTCAATTCAGCCAGAAAACTTCACTTTTGACACAGAGCTCAGAAATGAAAAAGAAACACATATTCATGTTTCCCAGGGTCTGGAAAGCCAAAATCACACACCATTTTCCGATCCGAGCTTTCCCTGTGGAGTTAGCCCAAGACGTATCTCAGAATCTGCCATTGACCTCAATTCAGCCAGAAAACCTCACTTTTGACACAGAGCTCAGAAATGAAAAGGAAACATATATTCATGTTTCCCAGGTTCTGGAAAGCCGAATTCTCACCCCATTTTCAGATCCGAGTTTTCCCTGCGGAGTTAGCACAAGACGTATCTCAGAATGTGCCATTGAAATCAATTCAGCCAGAAAACTTCACTTTTGACACAGAGCTCAGAAATGAAAAAGAAAACCATATTCATGTTTCCCAGGGTCTGGAAAGCCAGAATCATACACGATTTTCAGATCCGAGCTTTCCCTGAGGAGTTAGACCAAGGTGTATCTCAGAATTTTCCTTAGGACTCAATTCAGCCAGAAAACTTCACTTTTGACACAGAGCTCAGAAATGAAAAAGAAACACATATTCATGTTTCCCAGGGTCTCGAAAGCCAAAATCACACACCATTTTCAGATCCGAGCTTTCCCTGTGGAGTTAGCCCAAGGCGTATATCAGAATGTGCCTTAAGACTCAATTCAGCCAGAAAACTTCACTTTTGACACAGAGCTCAGAAATGAAAAAGAAACACATATTCATGTACCCTAGGGTCTAGAAAGCCCAAGTTAGCCCAAGGCGTATCTCAGCATTTGCCTTAGGGCTCATTTCAGCCAGAAAACTTCACTTTTGACACAGAGCTCAGAAATGAAAATGAAACATATATTCATGTTTCCCAGGTTCTGGAAAGCCGAATTCTCACCCCATTTTCAGATCCGAGTTTTCCCTGCGGAGTTAGCATAAGACGTATCTCAGAATGTGCCATTGAAATCAATTCAGCCAGAAAACTTCACTTTTGACACGGAGCTCAGAAATGAAAAAGAAAACCATATTCATGTTTCCCAGGGTCTGGAAAGCCAGAATCATACAAGGTTTTTTAGATCCGAGCTTTCCCTGAGGAGTTAGACCAAGGTGTATCTCAGAATTTGCCTTAGGACTCAATTCAGCCAGAAAACTTCACTTTTGACACAGAGCTCAGAAATGAAAAAGAAACACATATTCATGTACCCTAGGGTCTGGAAAGCCCAAGTTAGCTCAAGACGTATCTCAGAATTTGCCTTAGGGCTCATTTCAGCCAGAAAACTTCACTTTTGACACAGAGCTCAGAAATGAAAAAGAAACACATATTCATGTTTCCCACGGTCTGGAAAGCCAAAATCACTCACCATTTTCAGATCCGAGCTTTCCTCGAGGAGTTAGACCAAGGCGTATCTCAGAATCTGCCTTAGGGCTCATTTCAGCCAGAAAACTTCACTTTTGACACAGAGCTCAGAAATGAAAAGGAAACATATATTCATGTTTCCCAGGTTCTGGAAAGCCGAATTCTCACCCCATTTTCAGATCCGAGCTTTCCCTGCAGAGTTAGCACAAGACGTATCTCAGAATGTGCCATTGAAATCAATTCAGCCAGAAAACTTCACTTTTGACAAAGAGCTCAGAAATGAAAAGGAAACACATATTCATGTTTCCCAGGGTCTGGAAAGCCAGAATCATACACGATTTTCAGATCCGAGCTTTCCCTGAGGAGTTAGACCAAGGTGTATCTCAGAATTTTCCTTAGGACTCAATTCAGCCAGAAAACTTCACTTTTGACACAGAGCTCAGAAATGAAAAAGAAACACATATTCATGTTTCCCAGGTTCTGGAAAGCCGAATTCTCACACCATGTTCAGATCCGAGCTTTCCCTGCGGAGTTAGCACAAGACGTATCTCAGAATCTGCCATTGAACACAATTCAGCCAGAAAACTTCACTTTTGACACAGACCTCAGAAATGAAAATGAAACACATATTCATGTTCCCTAGGGTCTGGAAAGCCCAAGTTAGCTCAAGAAGTATCTCAGAATTTACCTTAGGACTGAATTCAGCCCGAAAACCTCACTTTTGACACAGAGCTCAGAAATGGAAAGGAAACACATATTCATGTTCCCTAGGGTCTGGAAAGCCGAATTCTCACACCATTTTCAGATCCGAGCTTTCCCTGCGGAGTTAGCACAAGGCGTATCTCAGAATGTGCCATTGAAATCAATTCAGCCAGAAAACTTCACTTTTGACAAAGAGCTCAGAAATGAAAAGGAAACACATATTCATGTTCCCTAGGGTCTGGAAGCCGAATTCTAACAGCATTTTCAGATCCGAGCATGCCCTGTGGAGTTAGCCCAAGACGTATCTCAGAATCTGCCATTGAACTCAATTCAGCCAGAAAACTTCACTTTTGACACAGACCTCAGAAATGAAAAGGAAACACATATTCATGTACCCTAGGGTCTGGAAAGCCCAAGTTAGCCCAAGGCGTACCTCATAATTTGCCTTAGGGCTCATTTCAGCCGGAAAACGTCACTTTTGACACAGAGCTCAGAAATGAAAAAGAAACACATATTCATGTTTCCCAGGGTCTGGAAAGCCAAAATCACTCACCATTTTCAGATCCGAGCTTTCCTTGAGGAGTTAGACCAAGGCGTATCTCAGAATTTGCCTTAGGGCACATTTCAGCCAGAAAACTTCACTTTTGACACAGAGCTCAGAAATGAAAAAGAAACACATATTCATGTTTCCCAGGGTCTGGAAAGCCAAAATCACACACTATTTTCAGATCCGAGCTTTCCCTGTGGAATTAGCCCAAGACGTATCTAAGAATCTGCCATTGACCTCAATTCAGCCAGAAAACTTCACTTTTGACACACAGCTCAGAAATGAAAAGGAAACATATATTCATGTTTCCCAGGTTCTGGAAAGCCGAATTCTCACCCCATTTTCAGATCCGAGTTTTCCCTGCGGAGTTAGCCCAAGACGTATCTCAGAATGTGCCATTGAAAATAATTCAGCCAGAAAACTTCACTTTTGACACAGAGCTCAGAAATGAAAAAGAAAACCATATTCATGTTTCCCAGGGTCTGGAAAGCCAGAATCATACACGATTTTCAGATCCGAGCTTTCCCTGAGGAGTTAGACCAAGGTGTATCTCAGAATTTGCCTTAGGACTCAATTCAGCCAGAAAACTTCACTTTTGACACAGAGCTCAGAAATGAAAAAGAAACACATATTCATGTACCCTAGGGTCTGGAAAGCCCAAGTTAGCCCAAGGTGTATCTCAGAATGTGCCATTGAAATCAATTCAGCCGGAAAACTTCACTTTTGACACAGAGCTCAGAAATGAAAAAGAAAACCATATTCATGTTTCCCAGGGTCTGGAAAGCCAGAATCATACACGATTTTCAGATCCGAGCTTTCCCTGAGGAGTTAGACCAAGGTGTATCTCAGAATTTGCCTTAGGACTCAATTCAGCCAGAAAACTTCACTTTTGACACAGAGCTCAGAAATGAAAAAGAAACACATATTCATGTACCCTAGGGTCTGGAAAGCCCAAGTTAGCCCAAGGAGTATCTCAGAATTTGCCTTAGGACTCAATTCAGCCCGAAAACCTCACTTTTGACACAGAGCTCAGAAATGGAAAGGAAACACATATTCATGTTCCCTAGGGTCTGGAAAGCCGAATTCTCACACCATTTTCAGATCCGAGCTTTCCCTGCGGAGTTAGCACAAGACGTATCTCAGAATCTGCCACTGAACTCAATTCAGCCAGAAAACTTCACTTTTGACACAGAGCTCAGAAATGAAAAAGAAACACATATTCATGTTTCCCAGGGTCTGGAAAACCAAACTCACACACCATTTTCAGATCCGAGCTTTCCCTGAGGAGTTAGCCCAAAGACTATCTCTTAATTTGACATTGAACTCAATTCAACCGGAAAACTTCACTTTTGACACAGAGCTCAGAAATGAAAAGGTTACACATATTCATGTTTCCCAGGGTCTGGAAAGCCAAACTCACACACCATTTTCAGATCCGACCTTTCCCTGCGGAGTTAGCACAAGACGTATCTCAGAATCTGCCATTGAACTCAATTCAGCCAGAAAACTTCACTTTTGACACAGACCTCAGAAATGAAAATGAAACACATATTCATGTTCCCTAGGGTCTGGAAAGCCCAAGTTAGCTCAAGACGTATCTCAGAATTTACCTTAGGACTGAATTCAGCCCGAAAACCTCACTTTTGACACAGAGCTCAGAAATGGAAAGGAAACACATATTCATGTTCCCTAGGGTCTGGAAAGCCAGTTTCTCACACCATTTTCAGATCCGAGCTCTCCCTGTGGAGTTAGCCCAAGACGTATCTCAGAATCTGCCAGTGACTTCAATTCAGCCAGAAAACCTCACTTTTGACACAGAGCTCAGAAATGAAAATGAAACACATATTCATGTTTCCCACGGTCTGGAAAGCCAAAATCACTCACCATTTTCAGATCCGAGCTTTCCTTGAGGAGTTAGCCCAAGACGTATCTCAGAATCTGCCATTGACCTCAATTCAGCCAGAAAACCTCACTTTTGACACAGAGCTCAGAAATGAAAAGGAAACATATATTCATGTTTCCCAGGTTCTGGAAAGCCGAATTCTCACCCCATTTTCAGATCCGAGTTTTCCCTGCGGAGTTAGCACAAGACGTATCTCAGAATCTGCCATTGAACTCAATTCAGCCAGAAAACTTCACTTTTGACACAGAGCTCAGAAATGAAAAAGAAACACATATTCATGTATCCTAGGGTCTGGAAAGCCCAAGTTAGCCCAAGGCGTATCTCAGAATTTGCCTTAGGGCTCATTTCAGCCAGAAAACTTCACTTTTGACACAGAGCTCAGAAATGAAAAGGAAACATATATTCATGTTTCCCAGGTTCTGGAAAGCCGAATTCTCACCCCATTTTAAAATCTGAGCTTTCCCTGAGGAGTTAGCCCAAGACGTATCTGAGAATCTGCCATTGACCTCAATTCAGCCAGAAAACCTCACTTTTGACACAGAGCTCAGAAATGAAAAGGAAACATATATTCATGTTTCCCAGGTTCTGGAAAGCCGAATTCTCACCCCATTTTCAGATCCGAGTTTTCCCTGCGGAGTTAGCACAAGACGTATATCAGAATTTGCCTTAAGACTCAATTCAGCCCGAAAACCTCACTTTTGACACAGAGCTCAGAAATGAAAAGGAAATGCATATTCATCTTCCCTAGTGTCTGGAAAGCCAAAATCTCACCCCATTTTAAAATCTGAGCTTTCCCTGAGGAGTTAGGACAAGACATATCTCAGAATTTACCTTAGGACTGAATTCAGCCCGAAAAACTCACTTTTGACACAGAGCTCAGAAATGAAAAAGAAACATATATTCATGTTTCCCAGGTTCTGGAAACCCGAATTCTCACACCATTTTCAGATCCGAGCTTTCCCTGCGGAGTTAGCACAAGACGTATCTCAGAATGTGCCATTGAAATCAATTCAGCCAGAAAACTTCACTTTTGACAAAGAGCTCAGAAATGAAAAGGAAACACATATTCATGTTTCCCAGGGTCTGGAAAGCCAGAATCATACACCATTTTCAGATCCGAGCTTTCCCTGAGGAGTTAGACCAAGGTGTATCTCAGAATTTGCCTTAGGACTCAATTCAGCCAGAAAACTTCACTTTTGACACAGAGCTCAGAAATGAAAAAGAAACACATATTCATGTTTCCCAGGGTCTGGAAAGCCAAAATCACACACCATTTTCCGATCCGAGCTTTCCCTGTGGAGTTAGCCCAAGACGTATCTCAGAATCTGCCATTGACCTCAATTCAGCCAGAAAACCTCACTTTTGACACAGAGCTCAGAAATGAAAAGGAAACATATATTCATGTTTCCCAGGTTCTGGAAAGCCGAATTCTCACCCCATTTTCAGATCCGAGTTTTCCCTGCGGAATTAGCACAAGACGTATCTCAGAATGTGCCATTGAAATCAATTCAGCCAGAAAACTTCACTTTTGACACAGAGCTCAGAAATGAAAAAGAAACACATATTCATGTTTCCCAGGGTCTGGAAAGCCAAAATCACACACCATTTTCAGATCCGAGCTTTCCCTGTGGAGTTAGCCCAAGGCGTATATCAGAATTTGCCTTAAGACTCAATTCAGCCAGAAAACTTCACTTTTGACACAGAGCTCAGAAATGAAAAAGAAACACATATTCATGTTTCCCAGGGTCTGGAAAGCCAAAATCACACACCATTTTCAGATCCGAGCTTTCCCTGCGGAGTTAGCACAAGACGTATCTCAGAATCTGCCATTGAACTCAATTCAGCCAGAAAACTTCACTTTTGACACAGACCTCAGAAATGAAAATGAAACACATATTCATGTTCCCTAGGGTCTGGAAAGCCCAAGTTAGCTCAAGACGTATCTCAGAATTTACCTTAGGACTGAATTCAGCCCGAAAACCTCACTTTTGACACAGAGCTCAGAAATGGAAAGGAAACACATATTCATGTTCCCTAGGGTCTGGAAAGCCAGTATCTCACACCATTTTCAGATCCGAGCTCTCCCTGTGGAGTTAGCCCAAGACGTATCTCAGAATCTGCCAGTGACTTCAATTCAGCCAGAAAACCTCACTTTTGACACAGAGCTCAGAAATGAAAATGAAACACATATTCATGTTTCCCACGGTCTGGAAAGCCAAAATCACTCACCATTTTCAGATCCGAGCTTTCCTTGAGGAGTTAGCCCAAGACGTATCTCAGAATCTGCCATTGACCTCAATTCAGCCAGAAAACCTCACTTTTGACACAGAGCTCAGAAATGAAAAGGAAACATATATTCATGTTTCCCAGGTTCTGGAAAGCCGAATTCTCACCCCATTTTCAGATCCGAGCTTTCCCTGCGGAGTTAGCACAAGACGTATCTCAGAATCTGCCATTGAACTCAATTCAGCCAGAAAACTTCACTTTTGACACAGAGCTCAGAAATGAAAAAGAAACACATATTCATGTATCCTAGGGTCTGGAAAGCCCAAGTTAGCCCAAGGCGTATCTCAGAATTTGCCTTAGGGCTCATTTCAGCCAGAAAACTTCACTTTTGACACAGAGCTCAGAAATGAAAAGGAAACATATATTCATGTTTCCCAGGTTCTGGAAAGCCGAATTCTCACCCCATTTTAAAATCTGAGCTTTCCCTGAGGAGTTAGCCCAAGACGTATCTGAGAATCTGCCATTGACCTCAATTCAGCCAGAAAACCTCACTTTTGACACAGAACTCAGAAATGAAAAGGAAACATATATTCATGTTTCCCAGGTTCTGGAAAGCCGAATTCTCACCCCATTTTCAGATCCGAGTTTTCCCTGCGGAGTTAGCACAAGACGTATATCAGAATTTGCCTTAAGACTCAATTCAGCCCGAAAACCTCACTTTTGACACAGAGCTCAGAAATGAAAAGGAAATGCATATTCATCTTCCCTAGTGTCTGGAAAGCCAAAATCTCACCCCATTTTAAAATCTGAGCTTTCCCTGAGGAGTTAGGTCAAGACGTATCTCAGAATTTACCTTAGGACTGAATTCAGCCCGAAAAACTCACTTTTGACACAGAGCTCAGAAATGAAAAAGAAACATATATTCATGTTTCCCAGGTTCTGGAAACCCGAATTCTCACACCATTTTCAGATCCAAGCTTTCCCTGCGGAGTTAGCACAAGACGTATCTCAGAATGTGCCATTGAAATCAATTCAGCCAGAAAACTTCACTTTTGACAAAGAGCTCAGAAATGAAAAGGAAACACATATTCATGTTTCCCAGGGTCTGGAAAGCCAGAATCATACACCATTTTCAGATCCGAGCTTTCCCTGAGGAGTTAGACCAAGGTGTATCTCAGAATTTGCCTTAGGACTCAATTCAGCCAGAAAACTTCACTTTTGACACAGAGCTCAGAAATGAAAAAGAAACACATATTCATGTTTCCCAGGGTCTGGAAAGCCAAAATCACACACCATTTTCCGATCCGAGCTTTCCCTGTGGAGTTAGCCCAAGACGTATCTCAGAATCTGCCATTGACCTCAATTCAGCCAGAAAACCTCACTTTTGACACAGAGCTCAGAAATGAAAAGGAAACATATATTCATGTTTCCCAGGTTCTGGAAAGCCGAATTCTCACCCCATTTTCAGATCCGAGTTTTCCCTGCGGAGTTAGCACAAGACGTATCTCAGAATGTGCCATTGAAATCAATTCAGCCAGAAAACTTCACTTTTGACACAGAGCTCAGAAATGAAAAAGAAACACATATTCATGTTTCCCAGGGTCTCGAAAGCCAAAATCACACACCATTTTCAGATCCGAGCTTTCCCTGTGGAGTTAGCCCAAGGCGTATATCAGAATGTGCCTTAAGACTCAATTCAGCCAGAAAACTTCACTTTTGACACAGAGCTCAGAAATGAAAAAGAAACACATATTCATGTACCCTAGGGTCTAGAAAGCCCAAGTTAGCCCAAGGCGTATCTCAGCATTTGCCTTAGGGCTCATTTCAGCCAGAAAACTTCACTTTTGACACAGAGCTCAGAAATGAAAAAGAAACACATATTCATGTTTCCCAGGGTCTGGAAAGCCAAAATCACTCACCATTTTCAGATCCGAGCTTTCCTTGAGGAGTTAGACCAAGGCGTATCTCAGAATTTGCCTTAGGGCTCATTTCAGCCAGAAAACTTCACTTTTGACACAGAGCTCAGAAATGAAAAAGAAACACATATTCATGTTTCCCACGGTCTGGAAAGCCAAAATCACTCACCATTTTCAGATCCGAGCTTTCCTCGAGGAGTTAGACCAAGGCGTATCTCAGAATCTGCCTTAGGGCTCATTTCAGCCAGAAAACTTCACTTTTGACACAGAGCTCAGAAATGAAAAGGAAACATATATTCATGTTTCCCAGGTTCTGGAAAGCCGAATTCTCACCCCATTTTCAGATCCGAGCTTTCCCTGCGGAGTTAGCACAAGACGTATCTCAGAATGTGCCATTGAAATCAATTCAGCCAGAAAACTTCACTTTTGACAAAGAGCTCAGAAATGAAAAGGAAACACATATTCATGTTTCCCAGGGTCTGGAAAGCCAGAATCATACACGATTTTCAGATCCGAGCTTTCCCTGTGGAATTAGCCCAAGACGTATCTAAGAATCTGCCATTGACCTCAATTCAGCCAGAAAACTTCACTTTTGACACACAGCTCAGAAATGAAAAGGAAACATATATTCATGTTTCCCAGGTTCTGGAAAGCCGAATTCTCACCCCATTTTCAGATCCGAGTTTTCCCTGCGGAGTTAGCCCAAGACGTATCTCAGAATGTGCCATTGAAATCAATTCAGCCAGAAAACTTCACTTTTGACACAGAGCTCAGAAATGAAAAAGAAAACCATATTCATGTTTCCCAGGGTCTGGAAAGCCAGAATCATACACGATTTTCAGATCCGAGCTTTCCCTGAGGAGTTAGACCAAGGTGTATCTCAGAATTTGCCTTAGGACTCAATTCAGCCAGAAAACTTCACTTTTGACACAGAGCTCAGAAATGAAAAAGAAACACATATTCATGTACCCTAGGGTCTGGAAAGCCCAAGTTAGCCCAAGGAGTATCTCAGAATGTGCCATTGAAATCAATTCAGCCGGAAAACTTCACTTTTGACACAGAGCTCAGAAATGAAAAAGAAAACCATATTCATGTTTCCCAGGGTCTGGAAAGCCAGAATCATACACGATTTTCAGATCCGAGCTTTCCCTGAGGAGTTAGACCAAGGTGTATCTCAGAATTTGCCTTAGGACTCAATTCAGCCAGAAAACTTCACTTTTGACACAGAGCTCAGAAATGAAAAAGAAACACATATTCATGTACCCTAGGGTCTGGAAAGCCCAAGTTAGCCCAAGGAGTATCTCAGAATTTGCCTTAGGACTCAATTCAGCCCGAAAACCTCACTTTTGACACAGAGCTCAGAAATGGAAAGGAAACACATATTCATGTTCCCTAGGGTCTGGAAAGCCGAATTCTCACACCATTTTCAGATCCGAGCTTTCCCTGCGGAGTTAGCACAAGACGTATCTCAGAATCTGCCACTGAACTCAATTCAGCCAGAAAACTTCACTTTTGACACAGAGCTCAGAAATGAAAAAGAAACACATATTCATGTTTCCCAGGGTCTGGAAAACCAAACTCACACACCATTTTCAGATCCGAGCTTTCCCTGAGGAGTTAGCCCAAAGACTATCTCTTAATTTGACATTGAACTCAATTCAACCGGAAAACTTCACTTTTGACACAGAGCTCAGAAATGAAAAGGTTACACATATTCATGTTTCCCAGGGTCTGGAAAGCCAAACTCACACACCATTTTCAGATTTGAGCTTTCGCTGAGGAGTTAGCCTAAGGCGTAGTATCTCAGAATTTGCCTTAGGACTCAATTCAGCCAGAAAACTGCACTTTTGACACAGAGCTCAGAAATGAAAAGGATACACATATTCATGTTTCCCAGGGTCTGGAAAGCCAAAATCACACACTATTTTCAGATCTGAGCTTTCCCTTTGGAGTTAGCGGAAGACGTATCTCAGAATCTGCCATTGACCTCATTTCAGCCAGAAAACCTCACTTTTGACACAGAGCTCAGAAATGAAAAGGAAATGCATATTCATCTTCCCTAGTGTCTGGAAAGCCAAAATCTCACCCCATTTTAAAATCTGAGCTTTCCCTGAGGAGTTAGACCAAGGTGTATCTCAGAATTTGCCTTAGGACTCAATTCAGCCAGAAAACTTCACTTTTGACACAGACCTCAGAAATTTAAAGGAAATACATATTCATGTACACTAGGGTCTGGAAAGCCCAAGTTAGCCCAAGGCATACCTCATAATTTGCCTTAGGGCTCATTTTAGCCGGAAAACGTCACTTTTGACACAGAGCTCAGAAATGAAAAAGAAACACATATTCATGTTTCCCAGGGTCTGGAAAGCCAAACTCACACACCATTTTCAGATCCGAGCTTTCCCTGAGGAGTTAGCCCAAAGACTATCTCAGAATTTGACATTGAACTCAATTCAGCCAGAAAACTTCACTTTTGACACAGAGCTGAGAAATGAAAAGGATACACATATTCATGTTTCCCAGATTCTGGAAAGCCGAATTCTCACCCCATTTTCAGATCCGAGCTTTCCCTGCGGAGTTAGCACAAGACGTATCTCAGAATGTGCCATTGAAATCAATTCAGCCAGAAAACTTCACTTTTGACAAAGAGCTCAGAAATGAAAAGGAAACACATATTCATGTTTCCCAGGGTCTGGAAAGCCAGAATCATACACGATTTTCAGATCCGAGCTTTCCCTGAGGAGTTAGACCAAGGTGTATCTCAGAATTTTCCTTAGGACTCAATTCAGCCAGAAAACTTCACTTTTGACACAGAGCTCAGAAATGAAAAAGAAACACATATTCATGTTTCCCAGGGTCTGGAAAGCCAAAATCTCACCCCATTTTAAAATCTGAGATTTCCCTGAGGAGTTAGGTCAAGACGTATCTCAGAATTTACCTTAGGACTGAATTCAGCCCGAAAAACTCACTTTTGACACAGAGCTCAGAAATGAAAAAGAAACATATATTCATGTTTCCCAGGTTCTGGAAACCCGAATTCTCACACCATTTTCAGATCCGAGCTTTCCCTGCGGAGTTAGCACAAGACGTATCTCAGAATGTGCCATTGAAATCAATTCAGCCAGAAAACTTCACTTTTGACAAAGAGCTCAGAAATGAAAAGGAAACACATATTCATGTTTCCCAGGGTCTGGAAAGCCAGAATCATACACCATTTTCAGATCCGAGCTTTCCCTGAGGAGTTAGACCAAGGTGTATCTCAGAATTTTCCTTAGGACTCAATTCAGCCAGAAAACTTCACTTTTGACACAGAGCTCAGAAATGAAAAAGAAACACATATTCATCTTCCCTAGTGTCTGGAAAGCCAAAATCTCACCCCATTTTAAAATCTGAGCTTTCCCTGAGGAGTTAGGTCAAGACGTATCTCAGAATTTACCTTAGGACTGAATTCAGCCCGAAAAACTCACTTTTGACACAGAGCTCAGAAATGGAAAGGAAACATATATTCATGTTTCCCAGGTTCTGGAAAGCCGAATTCTCACCCCATTTTCAGATCCGAGCTTTCCCTGCGGAGTTAGCACAAGACGTATCTCAGAATGTGCCATTGAAATCAATTCAGCCAGAAAACTTCACTTTTGACAAAGAGCTCAGAAATGAAAAGGAAACACATATTCATGTTTCCCAGGGTCTGGAAAGCCAGAATCATACACGATTTTCAGATCCGAGCTTTCCCTGTGGAATTAGCCCAAGACGTATCTAAGAATCTGCCATTGACCTCAATTCAGCCAGAAAACTTCACTTTTGACACACAGCTCAGAAATGAAAAGGAAACATATATTCATGTTTCCCAGGTTCTGGAAAGCCGAATTCTCACCCCATTTTCAGATCCGAGTTTTCCCTGCGGAGTTAGCCCAAGACGTATCTCAGAATGTGCCATTGAAATCAATTCAGCCAGAAAACTTCACTTTTGACACAGAGCTCAGAAATGAAAAAGAAAACCATATTCATGTTTCCCAGGGTCTGGAAAGCCAGAATCATACACGATTTTCAGATCCGAGCTTTCCCTGAGGAGTTAGACCAAGGTGTATCTCAGAATTTGCCTTAGGACTCAATTCAGCCAGAAAACTTCACTTTTGACACAGAGCTCAGAAATGAAAAAGAAACACATATTCATGTACCCTAGGGTCTGGAAAGCCCAAGTTAGCCCAAGGAGTATCTCAGAATGTGCCATTGAAATCAATTCAGCCGGAAAACTTCACTTTTGACACAGAGCTCAGAAATGAAAAAGAAAACCATATTCATGTTTCCCAGGGTCTGGAAAGCCAGAATCATACACGATTTTCAGATCCGAGCTTTCCCTGAGGAGTTAGACCAAGGTGTATCTCAGAATTTGCCTTAGGACTCAATTCAGCCAGAAAACTTCACTTTTGACACAGAGCTCAGAAATGAAAAAGAAACACATATTCATGTACCCTAGGGTCTGGAAAGCCCAAGTTAGCCCAAGGAGTATCTCAGAATTTGCCTTAGGACTCAATTCAGCCCGAAAACCTCACTTTTGACACAGAGCTCAGAAATGGAAAGGAAACACATATTCATGTTCCCTAGGGTCTGGAAAGCCGAATTCTCACACCATTTTCAGATCCGAGCTTTCCCTGCGGAGTTAGCACAAGACGTATCTCAGAATCTGCCACTGAACTCAATTCAGCCAGAAAACTTCACTTTTGACACAGAGCTCAGAAATGAAAAAGAAACACATATTCATGTTTCCCAGGGTCTGGAAAACCAAACTCACACACCATTTTCAGATCCGAGCTTTCCCTGAGGAGTTAGCCCAAAGACTATCTCATAATTTGACATTGAACTCAATTCAACCGGAAAACTTCACTTTTGACACAGAGCTCAGAAATGAAAAGGTTACACATATTCATGTTTCCCAGGGTCTGGAAAGCCAAACTCACACACCATTTTCAGATTTGAGCTTTCGCTGAGGAGTTAGCCTAAGGCGTAGTATCTCAGAATTTGCCTTAGGACTCAATTCAGCCAGAAAACTGCACTTTTGACACAGAGCTCAGAAATGAAAAGGATACACATATTCATGTTTCCCAGGGTCTGGAAAGCCAAAATCACACACTATTTTCAGATCTGAGCTTTCCCTTTGGAGTTAGCGGAAGACGTATCTCAGAATCTGCCATTGACCTCATTTCAGCCAGAAAACCTCACTTTTGACACAGAGCTCAGAAATGAAAAGGAAATGCATATTCATCTTCCCTAGTGTCTGGAAAGCCAAAATCTCACCCCATTTTAAAATCTGAGCTTTCCCTGAGGAGTTAGACCAAGGTGTATCTCAGAATTTGCCTTAGGACTCAATTCAGCCAGAAAACTTCACTTTTGACACAGACCTCAGAAATTTAAAGGAAATACATATTCATGTACACTAGGGTCTGGAAAGCCCAAGTTAGCCCAAGGCATACCTCATAATTTGCCTTAGGGCTCATTTTAGCCGGAAAACGTCACTTTTGACACAGAGCTCAGAAATGAAAAAGAAACACATATTCATGTTTCCCAGGGTCTGGAAAGCCAAACTCACACACCATTTTCAGATCCGAGCTTTCCCTGAGGAGTTAGCCCAAAGACTATCTCAGAATTTGACATTGAACTCAATTCAGCCAGAAAACTTCACTTTTGACACAGAGCTGAGAAATGAAAAGGATACACATATTCATGTTTCCCAGATTCTGGAAAGCCGAATTCTCACCCCATTTTCAGATCCGAGCTTTCCCTGCGGAGTTAGCACAAGACGTATCTCAGAATGTGCCATTGAAATCAATTCAGCCAGAAAACTTCACTTTTGACAAAGAGCTCAGAAATGAAAAGGAAACACATATTCATGTTTCCCAGGGTCTGGAAAGCCAGAATCATACACGATTTTCAGATCCGAGCTTTCCCTGAGGAGTTAGACCAAGGTGTATCTCAGAATTTTCCTTAGGACTCAATTCAGCCAGAAAACTTCACTTTTGACACAGAGCTCAGAAATGAAAAAGAAACACATATTCATGTTTCCCAGGGTCTGGAAAGCCAAAATCTCACCCCATTTTAAAATCTGAGATTTCCCTGAGGAGTTAGGTCAAGACGTATCTCAGAATTTACCTTAGGACTGAATTCAGCCCGAAAAACTCACTTTTGACACAGAGCTCAGAAATGAAAAAGAAACATATATTCATGTTTCCCAGGTTCTGGAAACCCGAATTCTCACACCATTTTCAGATCCGAGCTTTCCCTGCGGAGTTAGCACAAGACGTATCTCAGAATGTGCCATTGAAATCAATTCAGCCAGAAAACTTCACTTTTGACAAAGAGCTCAGAAATGAAAAGGAAACACATATTCATGTTTCCCAGGGTCTGGAAAGCCAGAATCATACACCATTTTCAGATCCGAGCTTTCCCTGAGGAGTTAGACCAAGGTGTATCTCAGAATTTTCCTTAGGACTCAATTCAGCCAGAAAACTTCACTTTTGACACAGAGCTCAGAAATGAAAAAGAAACACATATTCATCTTCCCTAGTGTCTGGAAAGCCAAAATCTCACCCCATTTTAAAATCTGAGCTTTCCCTGAGGAGTTAGGTCAAGACGTATCTCAGAATTTACCTTAGGACTGAATTCAGCCCGAAAAACTCACTTTTGACACAGAGCTCAGAAATGAAAAAGAAACATATATTCATGTTTCCCAGGTTCTGGAAACCCGAATTCTCACACCATTTTCAGATCCGAGCTTTCCCTGCGGAGTTAGCACAAGACGTATCTCAGAATGTGCCATTGAAATCAATTCAGCCAGAAAACTTCACTTTTGACAAAGAGCTCAGAAATGAAAAGGAAACACATATTCTTGTTTCCCAGGGTCTGGAAAGCCAGAATCATACACCATTTTCAGATCCGAGCTTTCCCTGAGGAGTTAGACCAAGGTGTATCTCAGAATTTGCCTTAGGACTCAATTCAGCCAGAAAACTTCACTTTTGACACAGAGCTCAGAAATGAAAAAGAAACACATATTCATGTTTCCCAGGGTCTGGAAAGCCAAAATCACACACCATTTTCCGATCCGAGCTTTCCCTGTGGAGTTAGCCCAAGACGTATCTCAGAATCTGCCATTGACCTCAATTCAGCCAGAAAACCTCACTTTTGACACAGAGCTCAGAAATGAAAAGGAAACATATATTCATGTTTCCCAGGTTCTGGAAAGCCGAATTCTCACCCCATTTTCAGATCCGAGTTTTCCCTGCGGAGTTAGCACAAAACGTATCTCAGAATGTGCCATTGAAATCAATTCAGCCAGAAAACTTCACTTTTGACACAGAGCTCAGAAATGAAAAAGAAACACATATTCATGTTTCCCAGGGTCTGGAAAGCCAAAATCACACACCATTTTCAGATCCGAGCTTTCCCTGTGGAGTTAGCCCAAGGCGTATATCAGAATTTGCCTTAAGACTCAATTCAGCCAGAAAACTTCACTTTTGACACAGAGCTCAGAAATGAAAAAGAAACACATATTCATGTTTCCCAGGGTCTGGAAAGCCAAAATCACACACCATTTTCAGATCCGAGCTTTCCCTGCGGAGTTAGCACAAGACGTATCTCAGAATCTGCCATTGAACTCAATTCAGCCAGAAAACTTCACTTTTGACACAGACCTCAGAAATGAAAATGAAACACATATTCATGTTCCCTAGGGTCTGGAAAGCCCAAGTTAGCTCAAGACGTATCTCAGAATTTACCTTAGGACTGAATTCAGCCCGAAAACCTCACTTTTGACACAGAGCTCAGAAATGGAAAGGAAACACATATTCATGTTCCCTAGGGTCTGGAAAGCCAGTATCTCACACCATTTTCAGATCCGAGCTCTCCCTGTGGAGTTAGCCCAAGACGTATCTCAGAATCTGCCAGTGACTTCAATTCAGCCAGAAAACCTCACTTTTGACACAGAGCTCAGAAATGAAAATGAAACACATATTCATGTTTCCCACGGTCTGGAAAGCCAAAATCACTCACCATTTTCAGATCCGAGCTTTCCTTGAGGAGTTAGCCCAAGACGTATCTCAGAATCTGCCATTGACCTCAATTCAGCCAGAAAACCTCACTTTTGACACAGAGCTCAGAAATGAAAAGGAAACATATATTCATGTTTCCCAGGTTCTGGAAAGCCGAATTCTCACCCCATTTTCAGATCCGAGTTTTCCCTGCGGAGTTAGCACAAGACGTATCTCAGAATCTGCCATTGAACTCAATTCAGCCAGAAAACTTCACTTTTGACACAGAGCTCAGAAATGAAAAAGAAACACATATTCATGTATCCTAGGGTCTGGAAAGCCCAAGTTAGCCCAAGGCGTATCTCAGAATTTGCCTTAGGGCTCATTTCAGCCAGAAAACTTCACTTTTGACACAGAGCTCAGAAATGAAAAGGAAACATATATTCATGTTTCCCAGGTTCTGGAAAGCCGAATTCTCACCCCATTTTAAAATCTGAGCTTTCCCTGAGGAGTTAGCCCAAGACGTATCTGAGAATCTGCCATTGACCTCAATTCAGCCAGAAAACCTCACTTTTGACACAGAGCTCAGAAATGAAAAGGAAACATATATTCATGTTTCCCAGGTTCTGGAAAGCCGAATTCTCACCCCATTTTCAGATCCGAGTTTTCCCTGCGGAGTTAGCACAAGACGTATATCAGAATTTGCCTTAAGACTCAATTCAGCCCGAAAACCTCACTTTTGACACAGAGCTCAGAAATGAAAAGGAAATGCATATTCATCTTCCCTAGTGTCTGGAAAGCCAAAATCTCACCCCATTTTAAAATCTGAGCTTTCCCTGAGGAGTTAGGACAAGACGTATCTCAGAATTTACCTTAGGACTGAATTCAGCCCGAAAAACTCACTTTTGACACAGAGCTCAGAAATGAAAAAGAAACATATATTCATGTTTCCCAGGTTCTGGAAACCCGAATTCTCACACCATTTTCAGATCCGAGCTTTCCCTGCGGAGTTAGCACAAGACGTATCTCAGAATGTGCCATTGAAATCAATTCAGCCAGAAAACTTCACTTTTGACAAAGAGCTCAGAAATGAAAAGGAAACACATATTCATGTTTCCCAGGGTCTGGAAAGCCAGAATCATACACCATTTTCAGATCCGAGCTTTCCCTGAGGAGTTAGACCAAGGTGTATCTCAGAATTTGCCTTAGGACTCAATTCAGCCAGAAAACTTCACTTTTGACACAGAGCTCAGAAATGAAAAAGAAACACATATTCATGTTTCCCAGGGTCTGGAAAGCCAAAATCACACACCATTTTCCGATCCGAGCTTTCCCTGTGGAGTTAGCCCAAGACGTATCTCAGAATCTGCCATTGACCTCAATTCAGCCAGAAAACCTCACTTTTGACACAGAGCTCAGAAATGAAAAGGAAACATATATTCATGTTTCCCAGGTTCTGGAAAGCCGAATTCTCACCCCATTTTCAGATCCGAGTTTTCCCTGCGGAGTTAGCACAAGACGTATCTCAGAATGTGCCATTGAAATCAATTCAGCCAGAAAACTTCACTTTTGACACAGAGCTCAGAAATGAAAAAGAAAACCATATTCATGTTTCCCAGGGTCTGGAAAGCCAGAATCATACACGATTTTCAGATCCGAGCTTTCCCTGAGGAGTTAGACCAAGGTGTATCTCAGAATTTTCCTTAGGACTCAATTCAGCCAGAAAACTTCACTTTTGACACAGAGCTCAGAAATGAAAAAGAAACACATATTCATGTTTCCCAGGGTCTCGAAAGCCAAAATCACACACCATTTTCAGATCCGAGCTTTCCCTGTGGAGTTAGCCCAAGGCGTATATCAGAATGTGCCTTAAGACTCAATTCAGCCAGAAAACTTCACTTTTGACACAGAGCTCAGAAATGAAAAAGAAACACATATTCATGTACCCTAGGGTCTAGAAAGCCCAAGTTAGCCCAAGGCGTATCTCAGCATTTGCCTTAGGGCTCATTTCAGCCAGAAAACTTCACTTTTGACACAGAGCTCAGAAATGAAAATGAAACATATATTCATGTTTCCCAGGTTCTGGAAAGCCGAATTCTCACCCCATTTTCAGATCCGAGTTTTCCCTGCGGAGTTAGCATAAGACGTATCTCAGAATGTGCCATTGAAATCAATTCAGCCAGAAAACTTCACTTTTGACACGGAGCTCAGAAATGAAAAAGAAAACCATATTCATGTTTCCCAGGGTCTGGAAAGCCAGAATCATACAAGGTTTTTTAGATCCGAGCTTTCCCTGAGGAGTTAGACCAAGGTGTATCTCAGAATTTGCCTTAGGACTCAATTCAGCCAGAAAACTTCACTTTTGACACAGAGCTCAGAAATGAAAAAGAAACACATATTCATGTACCCTAGGGTCTGGAAAGCCCAAGTTAGCTCAAGACGTACCTCATAATTTGCCTTAGGGCTCATTTCAGCCGGAAAACGTCACTTTTGACACAGAGCTCAGAAATGAAAAAGAAACACATATTCATGTTTCCCAGGGTCTGGAAAGCCAAAATCACTCACCATTTTCAGATCCGAGCTTTCCTTGAGGAGTTAGACCAAGGCGTATCTCAGAATTTGCCTTAGGGCTCATTTCAGCCAGAAAACTTCACTTTTGACACAGAGCTCAGAAATGAAAAAGAAACACATATTCATGTTTCCCACGGTCTGGAAAGCCAAAATCACTCACCATTTTCAGATCCGAGCTTTCCTCGAGGAGTTAGACCAAGGCGTATCTCAGAATCTGCCTTAGGGCTCATTTCAGCCAGAAAACTTCACTTTTGACACAGAGCTCAGAAATGAAAAGGAAACATATATTCATGTTTCCCAGGTTCTGGAAAGCCGAATTCTCACCCCATTTTCAGATCCGAGCTTTCCCTGCAGAGTTAGCACAAGACGTATCTCAGAATGTGCCATTGAAATCAATTCAGCCAGAAAACTTCACTTTTGACAAAGAGCTCAGAAATGAAAAGGAAACACATATTCATGTTTCCCAGGGTCTGGAAAGCCAGAATCATACACGATTTTCAGATCCGAGCTTTCCCTGAGGAGTTAGACCAAGGTGTATCTCAGAATTTTCCTTAGGACTCAATTCAGCCAGAAAACTTCACTTTTGACACAGAGCTCAGAAATGAAAAAGAAACACATATTCATGTTTCCCAGGTTCTGGAAAGCCGAATTCTCACACCATGTTCAGATCCGAGCTTTCCCTGCGGAGTTAGCACAAGACGTATCTCAGAATCTGCCATTGAACACAATTCAGCCAGAAAACTTCACTTTTGACACAGACCTCAGAAATGAAAATGAAACACATATTCATGTTCCCTAGGGTCTGGAAAGCCCAAGTTAGCTCAAGAAGTATCTCAGAATTTACCTTAGGACTGAATTCAGCCCGAAAACCTCACTTTTGACACAGAGCTCAGAAATGGAAAGGAAACACATATTCATGTTCCCTAAGGTCTGGAAAGCCGAATTCTCACACCATTTTCAGATCCGAGCTTTCCCTGCGGAGTTAGCACAAGGCGTATCTCAGAATGTGCCATTGAAATCAATTCAGCCAGAAAACTTCACTTTTGACAAAGAGCTCAGAAATGAAAAGGAAACACATATTCATGTTCCCTAGGGTCTGGAAGCCGAATTCTAACAGCATTTTCAGATCCGAGCATGCCCTGTGGAGTTAGCCCAAGACGTATCTCAGAATCTGCCATTGAACTCAATTCAGCCAGAAAACTTCACTTTTGACACAGACCTCAGAAATGAAAAGGAAACACATATTCATGTACCCTAGGGTCTGGAAAGCCCAAGTTAGCCCAAGGCGTACCTCATAATTTGCCTTAGGGCTCATTTCAGCCGGAAAACGTCACTTTTGACACAGAGCTCAGAAATGAAAAAGAAACACATATTCATGTTTCCCAGGGTCTGGAAAGCCAAAATCACTCACCATTTTCAGATCCGAGCTTTCCTTGAGGAGTTAGACCAAGGCGTATCTCAGAATTTGCCTTAGGGCACATTTCAGCCAGAAAACTTCACTTTTGACACAGAGCTCAGAAATGAAAAAGAAACACATATTCATGTTTCCCAGGGTCTGGAAAGCCAAAATCACACACTATTTTCAGATCCGAGCTTTCCCTGTGGAATTAGCCCAAGACGTATCTAAGAATCTGCCATTGACCTCAATTCAGCCAGAAAACTTCACTTTTGACACACAGCTCAGAAATGAAAAGGAAACATATATTCATGTTTCCCAGGTTCTGGAAAGCCGAATTCTCACCCCATTTTCAGATCCGAGTTTTCCCTGCGGAGTTAGCCCAAGACGTATCTCAGAATGTGCCATTGAAAATAATTCAGCCAGAAAACTTCACTTTTGACACAGAGCTCAGAAATGAAAAAGAAAACCATATTCATGTTTCCCAGGGTCTGGAAAGCCAGAATCATACACGATTTTCAGATCCGAGCTTTCCCTGAGGAGTTAGACCAAGGTGTATCTCAGAATTTGCCTTAGGACTCAATTCAGCCAGAAAACTTCACTTTTGACACAGAGCTCAGAAATGAAAAAGAAACACATATTCATGTACCCTAGGGTCTGGAAAGCCCAAGTTAGCCCAAGGTGTATCTCAGAATGTGCCATTGAAATCAATTCAGCCGGAAAACTTCACTTTTGACACAGAGCTCAGAAATGAAAAAGAAAACCATATTCATGTTTCCCAGGGTCTGGAAAGCCAGAATCATACACGATTTTCAGATCCGAGCTTTCCCTGAGGAGTTAGACCAAGGTGTATCTCAGAATTTGCCTTAGGACTCAATTCAGCCAGAAAACTTCACTTTTGACACAGAGCTCAGAAATGAAAAAGAAACACATATTCATGTACCCTAGGGTCTGGAAAGCCCAAGTTAGCCCAAGGAGTATCTCAGAATTTGCCTTAGGACTCAATTCAGCCCGAAAACCTCACTTTTGACACAGAGCTCAGAAATGGAAAGGAAACACATATTCATGTTCCCTAGGGTCTGGAAAGCCGAATTCTCACACCATTTTCAGATCCGAGCTTTCCCTGCGGAGTTAGCACAAGACGTATCTCAGAATCTGCCACTGAACTCAATTCAGCCAGAAAACTTCACTTTTGACACAGAGCTCAGAAATGAAAAAGAAACACATATTCATGTTTCCCAGGGTCTGGAAAACCAAACTCACACACCATTTTCAGATCCGAGCTTTCCCTGAGGAGTTAGCCCAAAGACTATCTCTTAATTTGACATTGAACTCAATTCAACCGGAAAACTTCACTTTTGACACAGAGCTCAGAAATGAAAAGGTTACACATATTCATGTTTCCCAGGGTCTGGAAAGCCAAACTCACACACCATTTTCAGATTTGAGCTTTCGCTGAGGAGTTAGCCTAAGGCGTAGTATCTCAGAATTTGCCTTAGGACTCAATTCAGCCAGAAAACTGCACTTTTGACACAGAGCTCAGAAATGAAAAGGATACACATATTCATGTTTCCCAGGGTCTGGAAAGCCAAAATCACACACTATTTTCAGATCTGAGCTTTCCCTTTGGAGTTAGCGGAAGACGTATCTCAGAATCTGCCATTGACCTCATTTCAGCCAGAAAACCTCACTTTTGACACAGAGCTCAGAAATGAAAAGGAAATGCATATTCATCTTCCCTAGTGTCTGGAAAGCCAAAATCTCACCCCATTTTAAAATCTGAGCTTTCCCTGAGGAGTTAGCTCAAGACGTATCTCAGAATTTACCTTAGGACTGAATTCAGCCCGAAAACCTCACTTTTGACACAGAGCTCAGAAATGGAAAGGAAACACATATTCATGTTTCCCAGGGTCTGGAAAGCCAGAATCATACACCATTTTCAGATCCGAGCTTTCCCTGAGGAGTTAGACCAAGGTGTATCTCAGAATTTGCCTTAGGACTCAATTCAGCCAGAAAACTTCACTTTTGACACAGACCTCAGAAATTTAAAGGAAATACATATTCATGTACACTAGGGTCTGGAAAGCCCAAGTTAGCCCAAGGCATACCTCATAATTTGCCTTAGGGCTCATTTTAGCCGGAAAACCTCACTTTTGACACAGAGCTCAGAAATGAAAAAGAAACACATATTCATGTTTCCCAGGGTCTGGAAAGCCAAACTCACACACCATTTTCAGATCCGAGCTTTCCCTGAGGAGTTAGCCCAAAGACTATCTCAGAATTTGACATTGAACTCAATTCAGCCAGAAAACTTCACTTTTGACACAGAGCTGAGAAATGAAAAGGATACACATATTCATGTTTCCCAGGTTCTGGAAAGCCGAATTCTCACCCCATTTTCAGATCCGAGCTTTCCCTGCGGAGTTAGCACAAGACGTATCTCAGAATGTGCCATTGAAATCAATTCAGCCAGAAAACTTCACTTTTGACAAAGAGCTCAGAAATGAAAAGGAAACACATATTCATGTTTCCCAGGGTCTGGAAAGCCAGAATCATACACGATTTTCAGATCCGAGCTTTCCCTGAGGAGTTAGACCAAGGTGTATCTCAGAATTTTCCTTAGGACTCAATTCAGCCAGAAAACTTCACTTTTGACACAGAGCTCAGAAATGAAAAAGAAACACATATTCATGTTTCCCAGGGTCTGGAAAGCCAAAATCACACACCATTTTCAGATCCGAGTTTTCCCTGTGGAGTTAGCCCAAGGCGTATATCAGAATTTGCCTTAAGACTCAATTCAGGCAGAAAACTTCACTTTTGACACAGAGCTCAGAAATGAAAAGGAAACATATATTCATGTTTCCCAGGTTCTGGAAAGCCGAATTCTCACACCATGTTCAGATCCGAGCTTTCCCTGCGGAGTTAGCACAAGACGTATCTCAGAATCTGCTATTGAACAGAATTCAGCCAGAAAACTTCACTTTTGACACAGACCTCAGAAATGAAAATGAAACACATATTCATGTTCCCTAGGGTCTGGAAAGCCCAAGTTAGCTCAAGACGTATCTCAGAATTTACCTTAGGACTGAATTCAGCCCGAAAACCTCACTTTTGACACAGAGCTCAGAAATGGAAAGGAAACACATATTCATGTTCCCTAGGGTCTGGAAAGCCGAATTCTCACACCATTTTCAGATCCGAGCTTTCCCTGTGGAATTAGCCCAAGACGTATCTCAGAATCTGCCATTGAACTCAATTCAGCCAGAAAACTTCACTTTTGACACAGACCTCAGAAATGAAAAGGAAACACATATTCATGTACCCTAGGGTCTGGAAAGCCCAAGTTAGCCCAAGGCGTACCTCATAATTTGCCTTAGGGCTCATTTCAGCCGGAAAACGTCACTTTTGACACAGAGCTCAGAAATGAAAAAGAAACACATATTCATGTTTCCCAGGGTCTGGAAAGCCAAAATCACTCACTATTTTCAGATCCGAGCTTTCCTTGAGGAGTTAGACCAAGGCGTATCTCAGAATTTGCCTTAGGGCTCATTTCAGCCAGAAAACTTCACTTTTGACACAGAGCTCAGAAATGAAAAAGAAATACATATTCATGTTTCCCAGGGTCTGGAAAGCCAAAATCACACACTATTTTCAGATCCGAGCTTTCCCTGTGGAATTAGCCCAAGACGTATCTCAGAATCTGCCATTGACCTCAATTCAGCCAGAAAACCTCACTTTTGACACAGAGCTCAGAAATGAAAAGGAAACATATATTCATGTTTCCCAGGTTCTGGAAAGCCGAATTCTCACCCCATTTTCAGATCCGAGCTTTCCCTGTGGAGTTAGCCCAAGACGTATCTTAGAATTTGCCTTAGGACTGAATTCAGCCCGAAAACCTCACTTTTGACACAGAGCTCAGAAATGAAAAGGAAATGCATATTCATCTTCCCTAGTGTCTGGAAAGCCAAAATCTCACCCCATTTTAAAATCTGAGCTTTCCCTGAGGAGTTAGCACAAGACATATCTCAGAATCTGCCATTGAACTCAATTCAGCCAGAAAACTTCACTTTTGACACAGAGCTCAGAAATGAAAAAGAAACACATATTCATGTACCCTAGGGTCTGGAAAGCCCAAGTTAGCCCAAGGAGTATCTCAGAATGTGCCATTGAAATCAATTCAGCCGGAAAACTTCACTTTTGACAAGGAGCTCAGAAATGAAAAAGAAAACCATATTCATGTTTCCCAGGGTCTGGAAAGCCAGAATCATACACGATTTTCAGATCCGAGCTTTCCCTGAGGAGTTAGACCAAGGTGTATCTCAGAATTTGCCTTAGGACTCAATTCAGCCAGAAAACTTCACTTTTGACACAGAGCTCAGAAATGAAAAAGAAACACATATTCATGTACCCTAGGGTCTGGAAAGCCCAAGTTAGCCCAAGGAGTATCTCAGAATTTGCCTTAGGACTCAATTCAGCCCGAAAACCTCACTTTTGACACAGAGCTCAGAAATGGAAAGGAAACACATATTCATGTTCCCTAGGGTGTGGAAAGCCGAATTCTCACACCATTTTCAGATCCGAGCTTTCCCTGCGGAGTTAGCACAAGACGTATCTCAGAATCTGCCATTGAACTCAATTCAGCCAGAAAACTTCACTTTTGACACAGAGCTCAGAAATGAAAAAGAAACACATATTCATGTTTCCCAGGGTCTGGAAAACCAAACTCACACACCATTTTCAGATCCGAGCTTTCCCTGAGGAGTTAGCCCAAGGCGTATCTCAGAATCTGCCATTGAACTCAATTCAGCCAGAAAACTTCACTTTTGACACAGACCTCAGAAATCAAAAGGAAACATATATTCATGTACCCTAGGGTCTGGAAAGCCCAAGTTAGCCCAAGGCGTACCTCATAATTTGCCTTAGGGCACATTTCAGCCGGAAAACGTCACTTTTGACACAGAGCTCAGAATTGAAAAAGAAACACATATTCATGTTTCCCAGGGTCTGGAAAGCCAAAATCACTCACCATTTTCAGATCCGAGCTTTCCTTGAGGAGTTAGACCAAGGCGTATCTCAGAATTTGCCTTAGGGCTCATTTCAGGCGGAAAACTTCACTTTTTACACAGAGCTCAGAAATGAAAAAGAAACACATATTCATGTTTCCCACGGTCTGGAAAGCCAAAATCACTCACCATTTTCAGATCCGAGCTTTCCTTGAGGAGTTAGACCAAGGTGTATCTCAGAATTTGCCATTGACCTCAATTCAGCCAGAAAACCTCACTTTTGACACAGAGCTCAGAAATGAAAAGGAAACATATATTCATGTTTCCCAGGTTCTGGAAAGCCGAATTCTCACCCCATTTTCAGATCCGAGTTTTCCCTGCGGAGTTAGCACAAGACGTATCTCAGAATGTGCCATTGAAATCAATTCAGCCAGAAAACTTCACTTTTGACACAGAGCTCAGAAATGAAAAAGAAAACCATATTCATGTTTCCCAGGGTCTGGAAAGCCAGAATCATACACGATTTTCAGATCCGAGCTTTCCCTGAGGAGTTAGACCAAGGTGTATCTCAGAATTTGCCTTAGGACTCAATTCAGCCAGAAAACTTCACTTTTGACACAGAGCTCAGAAATGAAAAAGAAACACATATTCATGTACCCTAGGGTCTGGAAAGCCCAAGTTAGCCCAAGAAGTATCTCAGAATGTGCGATTGAAATCAATTCAGCCGGAAAACTTCACTTTTGACACAGAGCTCAGAAATGAAAAAGAAAACCATATTCATGTTTCCCAGGGTCTGGAAAGCCAGAATCATACACGATTTTCAGATCCGAGCTTTCCCTGAGGAGTTAGACCAAGGTGTATCTCAGAATTTGCCTTAGGACTCAATTCAGCCAGAAAACTTCACTTTTGACACAGAGCTCAGAAATGAAAAAGAAACACATATTCATGTACCCTAGGGTCTGGAAAGCCCAAGTTAGCCCAAGGAGTATCTCAGAATTTGCCTTAGGACTCAATTCAGCCCGAAAACCTCACTTTTGACACAGAGCTCAGAAATGGAAAGGAAACACATATTCATGTTCCCTAGGGTCTGGAAAGCCGAATTCTCACACCATTTTCAGATCCGAGCTTTCCCTGCGGAGTTAGCACAAGACTATCTCAGAATCTGCCACTGAACTCAATTCAGCCAGAAAACTTCACTTTTGACACAGAGCTCAGAAATGAAAAAGAAACACATATTCATGTTTCCCAGGGTCTGGAAAACCAAACTCACACACCATTTTCAGATCCGAGCTTTCCCTGAGGAGTTAGCCCAAAGACTATCTCAGAATTTGACATTGAACTCAATTCAACCGGAAAACTTCACTTTTGACACAGAGCTCAGAAATGAAAAGGTTACACATATTCATGTTTCCCAGGGTCTGGAAAGCCAAACTCACACACCATTTTCAGATTTGAGCTTTCGCTGAGGAGTTAGCCTAAGGCGTAGTATCTCAGAATTTGCCTTAGGACTCAATTCAGCCAGAAAACTGCACTTTTGACACAGAGCTCAGAAATGAAAAGGATACACATATTCATGTTTCCCAGGGTCTGGAAAGCCAAAATCACACACTATTTTCAGATCTGAGCTTTCCCTTTGGAGTTAGCCCAAGACGTATCTCAGAATCTGCCATTGACCTCAATTCAGCCAGAAAACCTCACTTTTGACACAGAGCTCAGAAATGAAAAGGAAATGCATATTCATCTTCCCTAGTGTCTGGAAAGCCAAAATCTCACCCCATTTTAAAATCTGAGCTTTCCCTGAGGAGTTAGCTCAAGACGTATCTCAGAATTTACCTTAGGACTGAATTCAGCCCGAAAACCTCACTTTTGACACAGAGCTCAGAAATGGAAAGGAAACACATATTCATGTTCCCTAGGGTCTGGAAAGCCGAATTCTCACACCATTTTCAGATCCGAGCTTTCCCTGCGGAGTTAGCACAAGACGTATCTCAGAATCTGCCATTGAACTCAATTCAGCCAGAAAACTTCACTTTTGACACAGAGCTCAGAAATGAAAAAGAAACACATATTCATGTTTCCCAGGGTCTGGAAAGCCAGAATCATACACCATTTTCAGATCCGAGCTTTCCCTGAGGAGTTAGACCAAGGTGTATCTCAGAATTTGCCTTAGGACTCAATTCAGCCAGAAAACTTCACTTTTGACACAGACCTCAGAAATTTAAAGGAAATACATATTCATGTACACTAGGGTCTGGAAAGCCCAAGTTAGCCCAAGGCATACCTCATAATTTGCCTTAGGGCTCATTTTAGCCGGAAAACGTCACTTTTGACACAGAGCTCAGAAATGAAAAAGAAACACATATTCATGTTTCCCAGGGTCTGGAAAGCGAAACTCACACACCATTTTCAGATCCGAGCTTTCCCTGAGGAGTTAGCCCAAAGACTATCTCAGAATTTGACATTGAACTCAATTCAGCCAGAAAACTTCACTTTTGACACAGAGCTGAGAAATGAAAAGGATACACATATTCATGTTTCCCAGGGTCTGGAAAGCCAAACTCACACACCATTTTCAGATCCGAGCTTTCCCTGAGGAGTTAGCCCAAGGCGTAGTATCTCAGAATTTGCCTTAGGACTCAATTCAGCCAGAAAACTTCACTTTTGACACAGAGCTCAGAAATGGAAAAAGAAACACATATTCATGTTTCCCAGGGTCTGGAAAGCCAAAATCACACACCATTTTCAGATCCGAGCTTTCCCTGTGGAGTTAGCCCAAGATGTATCTCAGAATCTGCCATTGACCTCAATTCAGCCAGAAAACCTCACTTTTGACACAGAGCTCAGAAATGAAAAGGAAACACATATTCATGTTTCCCAGGTTCTGGAAAACCGAATTCTCACACCATGTTCAGATCCGAGCTTTCCCTGCGGAGTTAGCACAAGACGTATCTCAGAATCTGCCATTGAACTCAATTCAGCCAGAAAACTTCACTTTTGACAAAGTGCTCAGAAATGAAAAGGAAACACATATTCATGTTCCCTAGGGTCTGGAAGCCGAATTCTAACAGCATTTTCAGATCCGAGCATGCCCTGTGGAGTTAGCCCAAGACGTATCTCAGAATCTGCCATTGAACTCAATTCAGCCAGAAAACTTCACTTTTGACACAGACCTCAGAAATGAAAAGGAAACACATATTCATGTACCCTAGGATCTGGAAAGCCCAAGTTAGCCCACGGCGTACCTCATAATTTGCCTTAGGGCTAATTTCAGCCGGAAAACGTCACTTTTGACACAGAGCTCAGAAATGAAAAAGAAACACATATTCATGTTTCCCACGGTCTGGAAAGCCAAAATCACACACTATTTTCAGATCCGAGCTTTCCTTGAGGAGTTAGACCAAGGCGTATCTCAGAATTTGCCTTAGGGCTCATTTCAGCCAGAAAACTTCACTTTTGACACAGAGCTCAGAAATGAAAAAGAAACACATATTCATGTTTCCCACGGTCTGGAAAGCCAAAATCACATACTATTTTCAGATCCGAGCTTTCCCTGTGGAGTTAGCCCAAGACGTATCTCAGAATCTGCCATTGACCTCAATTCAGCCAGAAAACCTCACTTTTGAAACAGAGCTCAGAAATGAAAAGGAAACATATATTCATGTTTCCCAGGTTCTGGAAAGCCGAATTCTCACCCCATTTTAAAATCTGAGCTTTCCCTGAGGAGTTAGGTCAAGACGTATCTCAGAATTTACCTTAGGACTGAATTCAGCCCGAAAACCTCACTTTTGACACAGAGCTCAGAAATGGAAAGGAAACACATATTCATCTTCCCTAGGGTCTGGAAAGCCGAATTCTCACACCATTTTCAGATCCGAGCTTTCCCTGCGGAGTTAGCACAAGACGTATCTCAGAATGTGCCATTGAAATCAATTCAGCCAGAAAACTTCACTTTTGACAAAGAGCTCAGAAATGAAAAGGAAACACATATTCATGTTTCCCAGGGTCTGGAAAGCCAGAATCATATACCATTTTCAGATCCAAGCTTTCCCTGAGGAGTTAGCACAAGACGTATCTCAGAATGTGCCATTGAAATCAATTCAGCCAGAAAACTTCACTTTTGACACAGAGCTCAGAAATGAAAAAGAAAACCATATTCATGTTTCCCAGGGTCTGGAAAGCCAGTATCATACAAGGGTTTTCAGATCCGAGCTTTCCCTGAGGAGTATCTCAGAATTTGCCTTAGGACTCAATTCAGCCAGAAAACTTCACTTTTGACACAGAACTCAGAAATGAAAAAGAAACACATATTCATGTACCCTAGGGTCTGGAAAGCCCAAGTTAGCCCAAGGCGTATCTCAGAATTTGCCTTAGGGCTCATTTCAGCCAGAAAACTTCACTTTTGACACAGAGCTCAGAAATGAAAAGGAAACATATATTCATGTTTCCCAGGTTCTGGAAAGCCGAATTCTCACCCCATTTTAAAATCTGAGCTTTCCCTGAGGAGTTAGCTCAAGACTTATCTCAGAATTTACCTTAGGACTGAATTCAGCCCGAAAACCTCACTTTTGACACAGAGCTCAGAAATGGAAAAGAAACACATATTCATGTTCCCTAGGGTCTGGAAAGCCGAATTCTCACACCATGTTCATATCCGAGCTTTCCCTGTGGAGTTAGCACAAGACGTATCTGAGAATCTGCCATTGACCTCAATTCAGCCAGAAAACTTCACTTTTGACACAGAGCTCAGAAATGAAAAAGAAAACCATATTCATGTACCCTAGGGTCTGGAAAGCACAAGTTAGCTCAAGACGTACCTCATAATTTGCCTTAGGGCTCATTTCAGCCGGAAAACGTCACTTTTGACACAGAGCTCAGAAATGAAAAAGAAAACCATATTCATGTTTCCCAGGGTCTGGAAAGCCAGAATCATACACGATTTTCAGATCCGAGCTTTCCCTGAGGAGTTAGACCAAGGTGTATCTCAGAATTTTCCTTAGGACTCAATTCAGCCAGAAAACCTCACTTTTGACACAGAGCTCAGAAATGAAAAGGAAACATATATTCATCTTTCCCAGGTTCTGGAAAGCCGAATTCTCACCCCATTTTCAGATCCGAGTTTTCCCTGCGGAGTTAGCACAAGACGTATCTCAGAATGTGCCATTGAAATCAATTCAGCCAGAAAACTTCACTTTTGACACAGAGCTCAGAAATGAAAAAGAAAACCATATTCATGTTTCCCAGGGTCTGGAAAGCCAGAATCATACACGATTTTCAGATCCGAGCTTTCCCTGAGAAGTTAGACCAAGGTGTATCTCAGAATTTGCCTTAGGACTCAATTCAGCCAGAAAACTTCACTTTTGACACAGAGCTCAGAAATGAAAAAGAAACCCATATTCATGTTCCCTAGGGTCTGGAAAGCCCAAGTTAGCCCAAGGTGTATCTCAGAATTTGCCTTAGGACTCATTTCAACCAGAAAACTTCACTTTTGACACAGAGCTCAGAAATGAAAAGGAAACATATATTCATATTTCCCAGGATCTGGAAAGCCGAATTCTCACCCCATTTTAAAATCTGAGCTTTCCCTGAGGAGTTAGCTCAAGACTTATCTCAGAATTTACCTTAGGACTGAATTCAGCCCGAAAACCTCACTTTTGACAAAGAGCTCAGAAATGGAAAGGAAACACATATTCATGTTCCCTAGGGTCTGGAAAGCCGAATTCTCACACCATGTTCAGATCCGAGCTTTCCCTGTGGAGTTAGCCCAAGACGTATCTGAGAATCTGTCATTGACCTCAATTCAGCCAGAAAACCTCACTTTTGACACAGAGCTCAGAAATGAAAAGGAAACATATATTCATGTTTCCCAGGTTCTGGAAAGCCGAATTCTCACCCCATTTTCAGATCCGAGTTTTCCCTGCGGAGTTAGCACAAGACGTATCTCAGAATGTGCCATTGAAATCAATTCAGCCAGAAAACTTCACTTTTGACACAGAGCTCAGAAATGAAAAAGAAAACCATATTCATGTTTCCCACGGTCTGGAAAGCCAGAATCATACACGATTTTCAGATCCGAGCTTTCCCTGAGGAGTTAGACCAAGGTGTATCTCAGAATTTTCCTTAGGACTCAATTCAGCCAGAAAACTTCACTTTTGACACAGAGCTCAGAAATGAAAAAGAAACACATATTCATGTTTCCCAGGGTCTGGAAAGCCAAAATCACACACTATTTTCAGATCCGAGCTTTCCCTTTGGAGTTAGCCCAAGACGTATCTCAGAATCTGCCATTGACCTCAATTCAGCCAGAAAACCTCACTTTTGACACAAAGCTCAGAAATGAAAAGGAAATGCATATTCATCTTCCCTAGTGTCTGGAAAGCCAAAATCTCACCCCATTTTAAAATCTGAGCTTTCCCTGAGGAGTTAGCTCAAGACGTATCTCAGAATTTACCTTAGGACTGAATTCAGCCCGAAAACCTCACTTTTGACACAGAGCTCAGAAATGGAAAGGAAACACATATTCATGTTCCCTAGGGTCTGGAAAGCCGAATTCTCACCCCATTTTCAGATCCGAGCTTTCCCTGCGGAGTTAGCAAAAGACGTATCTCAGAATCTGCCATTGAACTCAATTCAGCCAGAAAACCTCACTTTTGACACAGAGCTCAGAAATGAAAAAGAAACACATATTCATGTTTCCCAGGGTCTGGAAAGCCAAACTCACACACCATTTTCAGATCCGAGCTTTCCCTGAGGAGTTAGCCCAAAGACTATCTCAGAATTTGACATTGAACTCAATTCAGCCAGAAAACTTCACTTTTGTCACAGAGCTGAGAAATGAAAAGGATACACATATTCATGTTTCCCAGGGTCTGGAAAGCCAAACTCACACACCATTTTCAGATCCGAGCTTTCCCTGAGGAGTTAGCCCAAGGCGTAGTATCTCAGAATTTGCCTTAGGACTCAATTCAGCCAGAAAACTTCACTTTTGACACAGAGCTCAGAAATGGAAAAAGAAACACATATTCATGTTTCCCAGGGTCTGGAAAGCCAAAATCACACACCATTTTCAGATCCGAGTTTTCCCTGCGGAGTTAGCACAAGACGTATCTCAGAATGTGCCATTGAAATCAATTCAGCCAGAAAACTTCACTTTTGACACAGACCTCAGAAATGAAAAGGAAACACATATTCATGTACCCTAGGGTCTGGAAAGCCCAAGTTAGCTCAAGACGTATCTCAGAATTTACCTTAGGACTGAATTCAGCCCGAAAACCTCACTTTTGACACAGAGCTCAGAAATGGAAAGGAAACACATATACATGTTCCCTAGGGTCTGGAAAGCCGAATTCTCACACCATTTTCAGATCCGAGCTTTCCCTGCGGAGTTAGCACAAGGCGTATCTCAGAATGTGCCATTGAAATCAATTCAGCCAGAAAACTTCACTTTTGACAAAGAGCTCAGAAATGAAAAGGAAACACATATTCATGTTCCCTAGGGTCTGGAAGCCGAATTCTAACAGCATTTTCAGATCCGAGCATGGCCTGTGGAGTTAGCCCAAGACGTATCTCAGAATCTGCCATTGAACTCAATTCAGCCAGAAAAATTCACTTTTGACACAGAGCTCAGAAATGAAAAGGAAACACATATTCATGTACCCTAGGGTCTGGAAAGCCCAAGTTAGCCCAAGGCGTACCTCATAATTTGCCTTAGGGCTCATTTCAGCCGGAAAACGTCACTTTTGACACAGAGCTCACAAATGAAAAAGAAACACATATTCATGTTTCCCAGGGTCTGGAAAGCCAAAATCACTCACCATTTTCAGATCCGAGCTTTCCTTGAGGAGTTAGACCAAGGCGTATCTCAGAATTTGCCTTAGGGCTCATTTCAGCCGGAAAACTTCACTTTTGACACAGACCTCAGAAATTTAAAGGAAATACATATTCATGTACCCTAGGGTCTGGAAAGCCCAAGTTAGCCCAAGGCGTACCTCATAATTTGCCTTAGGGATCATTTTAGCCGGAAAACGTCACTTTTGACACAGAGCTCAGAAATGAAAAAGAAACACATATTCATGTTTCCCAGGGTCTGGAAAGCCAAAATCACTCACCATTTTCAGATCCGAGGTTTCCTTGAGGAGTTAGACCAAGGCGTATCTCAGAATTTGCCTTAGGGCTCATTTCAGCCAGAAAACTTCACTTTTGACACAGAGCTCAGAAATGAAAAAGAAACACATATTCATGTTTCCCAGGGTCTGGAAAGCCAAAATCACACACTATTTTCAGATCCGAGCTTTCCCTGTGGAGTTAGCCCAAGACGTATTTAGAATCTGCCATTGACCTCAATTCAGCCAGAAAACCTCACTTTTGAAACAGAGCTCAGAAATGAAAAGGAAACATATATTCATGTTTCCTAGGTTCTGGAAAGCCGAATTCTCACCCCATTTTCAGATCCGAGCTTTCCCTGTGGAGTTAGCCCAAGACGTATCTTAGAATTTGCCTTAGGACTGAATTCAGCCCGAAAACCTCACTTTTGACACAGAGCTCAGAAATGAAAAGGAAATGCATATTCATCTTCCCTAGTGTCTGGAAAGCCAAAATCTCACCCCATTTTAAAATCTGAGCTTTCCCTGATGAGTTAGGTCAAGACGTATCTCAGAATTTACCTTAGGACTGAATTCAGCCCGAAAACCTCACTTTTGACACAGAGCTCAGAAATGGAAAGGAAACACATATTCATGTTCCCTAGGGTCTGGAAAGCCGAATTCTCACAACATTTTCAGATCCGAGCTTTCCCTGCGGAGTTAGCACAAGACGTATCTCAGAATGTGCCATTGAAATCAATTCAGCCAGAAAACTTCACTTTTGACAAAGAGCTCAGAAATGAAAAGGAAACACATATTCATGTTTCCCAGGGTCTGGAAAGCCAGAATCATATACCATTTTCAGATCCAAGCTTTCCCTGAGGAGTTAGACCAAGGTGTATCTCAGAATTTGCCTTAGGACTGAATTCAGCCAGAAAACTTCACTTTTGACACAGAGCTCAGAAATGAAAAAGAAACACATATTCATGTTTCCCAGGGTCTGGAAAGCCAAAATCACACACCATTTTCAGATCCGAGCTTTCCCTGTGGAGTTAGCCCAAGACGTATCTCAGAATCTGCCATTGACCTCAATTCAGCCAGAAAACCTCACTTTTGACACAGAGCTCAGAAATGAAAAAGAAACACATATTCATGTACCCTAGGGTCTGGAAAGCCGAATTCTCACCCCATTTTCAGATCCGAGTTTTCCCTGCGGAGTTAGCACAAGACGTATCTCAGAATGTGCCATTGAAATCAATTCAGCCAGAAAACTTCACTTTTGACACAGAGCTCAGAAATGAAAAAGAAAACCATATTCATGTTTCCCAGGGTCTGGAAAGCCAGAATCATACAAGGTTTTTCAGATCCGAGCTTTCCCTGAGGAGTTAGACCAAGGTGTATCTCAGAATTTGCCTTAGGACTCAATTCAGCCAGAAAACTTCACTTTTGACACAGAGCTCAGAAATGAAAAAGAAACACATATTCATGTACCCTAGGGTCTGGAAAGCCCAAGTTAGCCCAAGGCGTATCTCAGAATTTGCCTTAGGGCTCATTTCAGCCAGAAAACTTCACTTTTGACACAGAGCTCAGAAATGAAAAGGAAACATATATTCATGTTTCCCAGGTTCTGGAAAGCCGAATTCTCACCCCATTTTCAGATCCGAGTTTTCCCTGCGGAGTTAGCACAAGACGTATCTCAGAATGTGCCATTGAAATCAATTCAGCCAGAAAACTTCAATTTTGACACAGAGCTCAGAAATGAAAAAGAAACACATATTCATGTTTCCCAGGGTCTGGAAAGCCAAAATCACACACTATTTTCAGATCCGAGCTTTCCCTGTGGAGTTAGCCCAAGACGTATCTCAGAATCTGCCATTGACCTCAATTCAGCCAGAAAACCTCACTTTTGAAACAGAGCTCAGAAATGAAAAGGAAACATATATTCATGTTTCCCAGGTTCTGGAAAGCCGAATTCTCACCCCATTTTCAGATCAGAGCTTTCCCTGTGGAGTTAGCCCAAGACGTATCTTAGAATTTGCCTTAGGACTGAATTCAGCCCGAAAACCTCACTTTTGACACAGAGCTCAGAAATGAAAAGGAAATGCATATTCATCTTCCCTAGTGTCTGGAAAGCCAAAATCTCACCCCATTTTAAAATCTGAGCTTTCCCTGAGGAGTTAGGTCAAGACGTATCTCAGAATTTACCTTAGGACTGAATTCAGCCCGAAAACCTCACTTTTGACACAGAGCTCAGAAATGGAAAGGAAACACATATTCATGTTCCCTAGGGTCTGGAAAGCCGAATTCTCACAACATTTTCAGATCCGAGCTTTCCCTGCGGAGTTAGCACAAGACATATCTCAGAATGTGCCATTGAAATCAATTCAACCAGAAAACTTCACTTTTGACAAAGAGCTCAGAAATGAAAAGGAAACACATATTCATGTTTCCCACGGTCTGGAAAGCCAGAATCATATACCATTTTCAGATCCGAGCTTTCCCTGAGGAGTTAGACCAAGGTGTATCTCAGAATTTGCCTTAGGACTCAATTCAGCCAGAAAACTTCACTTTTGACACAGAGCTCAGAAATGAAAAAGAAACACATATTCATGTTTCCCAGGGTCTGGAAAGCCAAAATCACACACCATTTTCAGATCCGAGCTTTCCCTGTGGAGTTAGCCCAAGACGTATCTCAGAATCTGCCATTGACCTCAATTCAGCCAGAAAACCTCACTTTTGACACAGAGCTCAGAAATGAAAAGGAAACATATATTCATGTTTCCCAGGTTCTGGAAAGCCGAATTCTCACCCCATTTTCAGATCCGAGTTTTCCCTGCGGAGTTAGCACAAGACGTATCTCAGAATGTGCCATTGAAATCAATTCAGCCAGAAAACTTCACTTTTCACACAGAGCTCAGAAATGAAAAAGAAAACCATATTCATGTTTCCCAGGGTCTGGAAAGCCAGAATCATACACGATTTTCAGATCCGAGCTTTCCCTGAGGAGTTAAACCAAGGTGTATCTCAGAATTTGCCTTAGGACTCAATTCAGCCAGAAAACTTCACTTTTGACACAGAGCTCAGAAATGAAAAAGAAACACATATTCATGTACCCTAGGGTCTGGAAAGCCCAAGTTAGCCCAAGGCGTATCTCAGCATTTGCCTTAGGGCTCATTTCAGCCAGAAAACTTCACTTTTGACACAGAGCTCAGAAATGAAAAGGAAACATATATTCATGTTTCCCAGGTTCTGGAAAGCCGAATTCTCACCCCATTTTAAAATCTGAGCTTTCCCTGAGGAGTTAGCTCAAGACTTATCTCAGAATTTACCTTAGGACTGAATTCAGCCCGAAAACCTCACTTTTGACACAGAGCTCAGAAATGGAAAGGAAACACATATTCATGTTCCCTAGAGTCTGGAAAGCCGAATTCTCACACCATGTTCAGATCCGAGCTTTCCCTGTGGAGTTAGCCCAAGACGTATCTGAGAATCTGCCATTGACCTCAATTCAGCCAGAAAACCTCACTTTTGACACAGAGCTCAGAAATGAAAAGGAAACATATATTCATGTTTCCCAGGTTCTGGAAAGCCGAATTCTCACCCCATTTTCAGATCCGAGTTTTCCCTGCGGAGTTAGCACAAGACGTATCTCAGAATGTGCCATTGAAATCAATTCAGCCAGAAAACTTCACTTTTGACACAGAGCTCAGAAATGAAAAAGAAAACCATATTCATGTTTCCCAGGGTCTGGAAAGCCAGAATCATACACGATTTTCAGATCCGAGTTTTCCCTGAGGAGTTAGACCAAGGTGTATCTCAGAATTTGCCTTAGGACTCAATTCAGCCAGAAAACTTCACTTTTGACACAGAGCTCAGAAATGAAAAAGAAACACATATTCATTTACCCTAGGGTCTGGAAAGCCCAAGTTAGCCCAAGGCGTATCTCAGAATTTACCTTAGGACTGAATTCAGCCCGAAAACCTCACTTTTGACACAGAGCTCAGAAATGGAAAGGAAAAACATATTCATGTTCCCTAGGGTCTGGAAAGCCGAATTCTCACACCATGTTCAGATCCGAGCTTTCCCTTTGGAGTTAGCCCAAGACGTATCTCAGAATCTGCCATTGACCTCAATTCAGCCAGAAAACTTCACTTTTGACACAGAGCTCAGAAATGAAAAAGAAAACCATATTCATGTTTCCCAGGGTCTGGAAAGCCAGAATCAAACACGATTTTCAGATCCGAGCTTTCCCTGAGGAGTTAGACCAAGGTGTATCTCAGAATTTGCCTTAGGACTCAATTCAGCCAGAAAACTTCACTTTTGATACAGAGCTCAGAAATGAAAAAGAAACACATATTCATGTACCCTAAGTTCTGGAAAGCCCAAGTTAGCCCAAGGCGTATCTCAGCATTTGCCTTAGGGCTCATTTCAGCCAGAAAACTTCACTTTTGACACAGAGCTCAGAAATGAAAAGGAAACATATATTCATGTTTCCCTAGGGTCTGGAAAGCCGAATTCTCACCCCATTTTCAGATCCGAGTTTTCCCTGTGTTGTTAGCACAAGACGTATCTCAGAATGTGCCATTGAAATCAATTCAGCCAGAAAACTTCACTTTTGACACAGAGCTCAGAAATGAAAAAGAAAACCATATTCATGTTTCCCAGGGTCTGGAAAGCCAGAATCATACAAGGTTTTTCAGATCCGAGCTTTCCCTGAGGAGTTAGACCAAGGTGTATCTCAGAATTTGCCTTAGGACTCAATTCAGCCAGAAAACTTCACTTTTGACACAGACCTCAGAAATGAAAAAGAAACACATATTCATGTACCCTAGGGTCTGGAAAGCCCAAGTTAGCCCAAGGCGTATCTCATAATTTGCCTTACGGCTCATTTCAGCCAGAAAACTTCACTTTTGACACAGAGCTCAGAAATGAAAAGGAAATATATATTCATGTTTCCCAGGTTCTGGAAAGCCGAATTCTCACCCCATTTTAAAATCTGAGCTTTCCCTGAGGAGTTAGCTCAAGACTTATCTCAGAATTTACCTTAGGACTGAATTCAGCCCGAAAACCTCACTTTTGACACAGAGCTCAGAAATGGAAAGGAAACACATATTCATGTTCCCTAGGGTCTGGAAAGCCGAATTCTCACACCATGTTCAGATCGGAGCTTTCCCTGTGGAGTTAGCCCAAGACGTATCTGAGAATCTGCCATTGACCTCAATTCAGCCAGAAAACCTCACTTTTGACACAGAGCTCAGAAATGAAAAGGAAACATATATTCATGTTTCCCAGGTTCTGGAAAGCCGAATTCTCACCCCATTTTCAGATCCGAGTTTTTCCTGCGGAGTTAGCACAAGACGTATCTCAGAATGTGCCATTGAAATCAATTCAGCCAGAAAACTTCACTTTTGACACAGAGCTCAGAAATGAAAAAGAAAACCATATTCATGTTTCCCAGGGTCTGGAAAGCCAGAATCATACACGATTTTCAGATCCGAGCTTTCCCTGAGGAGTTAGACCAAGGTGTATCTCAGAATTTGACTTAGGACTCAATTCAGCCAGAAAACTTCACTTTTGACACAGAGCTCAGAAATGAAAAAGAAACACATATTCATGTACCCTAGGGTCTGGAAAGCCCAAGTTAGCCCAAGGCGTATCTCAGAATTTGCCTTAGGGCTCATTTCAGCCAGAAAACTTCACTTTTGACACAGAGCTCAGAAATGAAAAAGAAACACATATTCATGTTTCCCAGGGTCTGGAAAGCCAAAATCACACACCATTTTCCGATCCGAGCTTTCCCTGTGGAGTTAGCCCAAGACGTATCTCAGAATCTGCCATTGACCTCAATTCAGCCAGAAAACCTCACTTTTGACACAGAGCTCAGAAATGAAAAGGAAACATATATTCATGTTTCCCAGGTTCTGGAAAGCCGAATTCTCACCCCATTTTCAGATCCGAGTTTTCGCTGCGGAGTTAGCACAAGACGTATCTCAGAATGTGCCATTGAAATCAATTCAGCCAGAAAACTTCACTTTTGACACAGAGCTCAGAAATGAAAAGGAAACATATATTCATGTTTCCCAGGTTCTGGAAAGCCGAATTCTCACCCCATTTTCAGATCCGAGTTTTCCCTGCGGAGTTAGCACAAGACGTATATGAGAATTTGCCTTAAGACTCAATTCAGCCAGAAAACTTCACTTTTGACACAGACCTCAGAAATGAAAAGGAAACACATATTCATGTACCCTAGGGTCTGGAAAGCACAAGTTAGCTCAAGACGTACCTCATAATTTGCCTTAGGGCTCATTTCAGCCGGAAAACGTCACTTTTGACACAGAGCTCAGAAATGAAAAAGAAAACCATATTCATGTTTCCCAGGGTCTGGAAAGCCAGAATCATACACGATTTTCAGATCCGAGCTCTCCCTGAGGAGTTAGACCAAGGTGTATCTCAGAATTTTCCTTAGGACTCAATTCAGCCAGAAAACTTCACTTTTGACACAGAGCTCAGAAATGAAAAAGAAACACATGTTCATGTTTCCCAGGGTCTGGAAAGCCAAAATCACACACCATTTTCAGATCCGAGCTTTCCCTGTGGAGTTAGCCCAAGGCGTATATCAGAATTTGCCTTAAGACTCAATTCAGGCAGAAAACTTCACTTTTGACACAGAGCTCAGAAATGAAAAAGAAACACATATTCATGTACCCTAGGGTCTAGAAAGCCCAAGTTAGCCCAAGGCGTATCTCAGCATTTGCCTTAGGGCTCATTTCAGCCAGAAAACTTCACTTTTGACACAGAGCTCAGAAATGAAAAGGAAACATATATTCATGTTTCCCAGGTTCTGGAAAGCCGAATTCTCACCCTATTTTAAAATCTGAGCTTTCCCTGAGGAGTTAGCCCAAGACGTATCTGAGAATCTGCCATTGACCTCAATTCAGCCAGAAAACCTCACTTTTGACACAGAGCTCAGAAATGAAAAGGAAACATATATTCATGTTTCCCAGGGTCTGGAAAGCCGAATTCTCACCCCATTTTCAGATCCGACTTTTTCCTGCGGAGTTAGCACAAGACGTATCTCAGAATGTGCCATTGAAATCAATTCAGCCAGAAAACTTCACTTTTGACACAGAGCTCAGAAATGAAAAAGAAAACCATATTCATGTTTCCCAGGGTCTGGAAAGCCAGAATCATACACGATTTTCAGATCCGAGCTTTCCCTGAGGAGTTAGACCAAGGTGTATCTCAGAATTTGACTTAGGACTCAATTCAGCCAGAAAACTTCACTTTTGACACAGAGCTCAGAAATGAAAAAGAAACACATATTCATGTACCCTAGGGTCTGGAAAGCCCAAGTTAGCCCAAGGCGTATCTCAGAATTTGCCTTAGGGCTCATTTCAGCCAGAAAACTTCACTTTTGACACAGAGCTCAGAAATGAAAAAGAAACACATATTCATGTTTCCCAGGGTCTGGAAAGCCAAAATCACACACCATTTTCCGATCCGAGCTTTCCCTGTGGAGTTAGCCCAAGACGTATCTCAGAATCTGCCATTGACCTCAATTCAGCCAGAAAACCTCACTTTTGACACAGAGCTCAGAAATGAAAAGGAAACATATATTCATGTTTCCCAGGTTCTGGAAAGCCGAATTCTCACCCCATTTTCAGATCCGAGTTTTCGCTGCGGAGTTAGCACAAGACGTATCTCAGAATGTGCCATTGAAATCAATTCAGCCAGAAAACTTCACTTTTGACACAGAGCTCAGAAATGAAAAGGAAACATATATTCATGTTTCCCAGGTTCTGGAAAGCCGAATTCTCACCCCATTTTCAGATCCGAGTTTTCCCTGCGGAGTTAGCACAAGACGTATATGAGAATTTGCCTTAAGACTCAATTCAGCCAGAAAACTTCACTTTTGACACAGACCTCAGAAATGAAAAGGAAACACATATTCATGTACCCTAGGGTCTGGAAAGCACAAGTTAGCTCAAGACGTACCTCATAATTTGCCTTAGGGCTCATTTCAGCCGGAAAACGTCACTTTTGACACAGAGCTCAGAAATGAAAAAGAAAACCATATTCATGTTTCCCAGGGTCTGGAAAGCCAGAATCATACACGATTTTCAGATCCGAGCTTTCCCTGAGGAGTTAGACCAAGGTGTATCTCAGAATTTTCCTTAGGACTCAATTCAGCCAGAAAACTTCACTTTTGACACAGAGCTCAGAAATGAAAAAGAAACACATATTCATGTTTCCCAGGGTCTGGAAAGCCAAAATCACACACCATTTTCAGATCCGAGCTTTCCCTGTGGAGTTAGCCCAAGGCGTATATCAGAATTTGCCTTAAGACTCAATTCAGGCAGAAAACTTCACTTTTGACACAGAGCTCAGAAATGAAAAAGAAACACATATTCATGTACCCTAGGGTCTAGAAAGCCCAAGTTAGCCCAAGGCGTATCTCAGCATTTGCCTTAGGGCTCATTTCAGCCAGAAAACTTCACTTTTGACACAGAGCTCAGAAATGAAAAGGAAACATATATTCATGTTTCCCAGGTTCTGGAAAGCCGAATTCTCACCCTATTTTAAAATCTGAGCTTTCCCTGAGGAGTTAGCCCAAGACGTATCTGAGAATCTGCCATTGACCTCAATTCAGCCAGAAAACCTCACTTTTGACACAGAGCTCAGAAATGAAAAGGAAACATATATTCATGTTTCCCAGGTTCTGGAAAGCCGAATTCTCACCCCATTTTCAGATCCGAGTTTTCCCTGCGGAGTTAGCACAAGACGTATATGAGAATTTGCCTTAAGACTCAATTCAGCCAGAAAACTTCACTTTTGACACATACCTCAGAAATGAAAAGGAAACACATATTCATGTACCCTAGGGTCTGGAAAGCACAAGTTAGCTCAAGACGTACCTCATAATTTGCCTTAGGGCTCATTTCAGCCGGAAAACGTCACTTTTGACACAGAGCTCAGAAATGAAAAAGAAACACATATTCATGTTTCCCAGGGTCTGGAAAGCCAAAATCACTCACCATTTTCAGATCCGAGCTTTCCTTGAGGAGTTAGACCAAGGCGTATCTCAGAATTTGCCTTAGGGCTCATTTCAGCCAGAAAACTTCACTTTTGACACAGAGCTCAGAAATGAAAAAGAAACACATATTCATGTTTCCCACGGTCTGGAAAGCCAAAATCACTCACCATTTTCAGATCCGAGCTTTCCTCGAGGAGTTAGACCAAGGCGTATCTCAGAATCTGCCTTAGGGCTCATTTCAGCCAGAAAACTTCACTTTTGACACAGAGCTCAGAAATGAAAAAGAAACACATATTCATGTTTCCCAGGGTCTGGAAAGCCAAAATCACACACTATTTTCAGATCCGAGCTTTCCCTGTGGAGTTAGCCCAAGACGTATCTCAGAATCTGCCATTGACCTCAATTCAGCCAGAAAACCTCACTTTTGACACAGAGCTCAGAAATGAAAAGGAAACATATATTCATGTTTCCCAGGTTCTGGAAAGCCGAATTCTCACCCCATTTTCAGATCAGAGCTTTCCCTGTGGAGTTAGCCCAAGACGTATCTTAGAATTTGCCTTAGGACTGAATTCAGCCCGAAAACCTCACTTTTAACACAGAGCTCAGAAATGAAAAGGAAATGCATATTCATCTTCCCTAGTGTCTGGAAAGCCAAAATCTCACCCCATTTTAAAATCTGAGCTTTCCCTGAGGAGTTAGGTCAAGACGTATCTCAGAATTTACCTTAGGACTGAATTCAGCCCGAAAACCTCACTTTTGACACAGAGCTCAGAAATGAAAAGGAAACATATATTCATGTTTCCCAGGTTCTGGAAAGCCGAATTCTCACCCCATTTTCAGATCCGAGTTTTCCCTGCGGAGTTAGCACAAGACGTATCTCAGAATGTGCCATTGAAATCAATTCAGCCAGAAAACTTCACTTTTGACACAGAGCTCAGAAATGAAAAAGAAAACCATATTCATGTTTCCCAGGGTCTGGAAAGCCAGAATCATACACGATTTTCAGATCCGAGCTTTCCCTGAGAAGTTAGACCAAGGTGTATCTCAAAATTTGCCTTAGGACTCAATTCAGCCAGAAAACTTCACTTTTGACACAGAGCTCAGAAATGAAAAAGAAACACATATTCATGTTCCCTAGGGTCTGGAAAGCCCAAGTTTGCCCAAGGTGTATCTCAGAATTTGCCTTAGGGCTCATTTCAACCAGAAAACTTCACTTTTGACACAGAGCTCAGAAATGAAAAGGAAACCATATTCATGTTCCCTAGGGTCTGGAAAGCCGAATTCTCACACCATGTTCAGATCCGAGCTTTCCCTGTGGAGTTAGCCCAAGACGTATCTGAGAATCTGTCATTGACCTCAATTCAGCCAGAAAACCTCACTTTTGACACAGAGCTCAGAAATGAAAAGGAAACATATATTCATGTTTCCCAGGTTCTGGAAAGCCGAATTCTCACCCCATTTTCAGATCTGAGTTTTCCCTGCGGAGTTAGCACAAGACGTATCTCAGAATGTGCCATTGAAATCAATTCAGCCAGAAAACTTCACTTTTGACACAGAGCTCAGAAATGAAAAAGAAAACCATATTCATGTTTCCCACGGTCTGGAAAGCCAGAATCATACACGATTTTCAGATCCGAGCTTTCCCTGAGGAGTTAGACCAAGGTGTATCTCAGAATTTTCCTTAGGACTCAATTCAGCCAGAAAACTTCACTTTTGACACAGAGCTCAGAAATGAAAAAGAAACACATATTCATGTTTCCCAGGGTCTGGAAAGCCAAAATCACACACTATTTTCAGATCCGAGCTTTCCCTTTGGAGTTAGCCGAAGACGTATCTCAGAATCTGCCATTGACCTCAATTCAGCCAGAAAACCTCACTTTTGACACAGAGCTCAGAAATGAAAAGGAAATGCATATTCATCTTCCCTAGTGTCTGGAAAGCCAAAATCTCACCCCATTTTAAAATCTGAGCTTTCCCTGAGGAGTTAGCTCAAGACGTATCTCAGAATTTACCTTAGGACTAAATTCAGCCCGAAAACCTCACTTTTGACACAGAGCTCAGAAATGGAAAGGAAACACATATTCATGTTCCCTAGGGTCTGGAAAGCCGAATTCTCACACCATTTTCAGATCCGAGTTTCCCTGCGGAGTTAGCACAAGACGTATCTCAGAATCTGCCATTGACCTCAATTCAGCCAGAAAACCTCACTTTTGACACAGAGCTCAGAAATGAAAAGGAAATGCATATTCATCTTCCCTAGTGTCTGGAAAGCCAAAATCTCACCCCATTTTAAAATCTGAGCTTTCCCTGAGGAGTTAGCACAAGACGTATATGAGAATTTGCCTTAAGACTCAATTCAGCCAGAAAACTTCACTTTTGACACATACCTCAGAAATGAAAAGGAAACACATATTCATGTACCCTAGGGTCTGGAAAGCACAAGTTAGCTCAAGACGTACCTCATAATTTGCCTTAGGGCTCATTTCAGCCGGAAAACGTCACTTTTGACACAGAGCTCAGAAATGAAAAAGAAACACATATTCATGTTTCCCAGGGTCTGGAAAGCCAAAATCACTCACCATTTTCAGATCCGAGCTTTCCTTGAGGAGTTAGACCAAGGCGTATCTCAGAATTTGCCTTAGGGCTCATTTCAGCCAGAAAACTTCACTTTTGACACAGAGCTCAGAAATGAAAAAGAAACACATATTCATGTTTCCCACGGTCTGGAAAGCCAAAATCACTCACCATTTTCAGATCCGAGCTTTCCTCGAGGAGTTAGACCAAGGCGTATCTCAGAATCTGCCTTAGGGCTCATTTCAGCCAGAAAACTTCACTTTTGACACAGAGCTCAGAAATGAAAAAGAAACACATATTCATGTTTCCCAGGGTCTGGAAAGCCAAAATCACACACTATTTTCAGATCCGAGCTTTCCCTGTGGAGTTAGCCCAAGACGTATCTCAGAATCTGCCATTGACCTCAATTCAGCCAGAAAACCTCACTTTTGACACAGAGCTCAGAAATGAAAAGGAAACATATATTCATGTTTCCCAGGTTCTGGAAAGCCGAATTCTCACCCCATTTTCAGATCAGAGCTTTCCCTGTGGAGTTAGCCCAAGACGTATCTTAGAATTTGCCTTAGGACTGAATTCAGCCCGAAAACCTCACTTTTAACACAGAGCTCAGAAATGAAAAGGAAATGCATATTCATCTTCCCTAGTGTCTGGAAAGCCAAAATCTCACCCCATTTTAAAATCTGAGCTTTCCCTGAGGAGTTAGGTCAAGACGTATCTCAGAATTTACCTTAGGACTGAATTCAGCCCGAAAACCTCACTTTTGACACAGAGCTCAGAAATGAAAAGGAAACATATATTCATGTTTCCCAGGTTCTGGAAAGCCGAATTCTCACCCCATTTTCAGATCCGAGTTTTCCCTGCGGAGTTAGCACAAGACGTATCTCAGAATGTGCCATTGAAATCAATTCAGCCAGAAAACTTCACTTTTGACACAGAGCTCAGAAATGAAAAAGAAAACCATATTCATGTTTCCCAGGGTCTGGAAAGCCAGAATCATACACGATTTTCAGATCCGAGCTTTCCCTGAGAAGTTAGACCAAGGTGTATCTCAAAATTTGCCTTAGGACTCAATTCAGCCAGAAAACTTCACTTTTGACACAGAGCTCAGAAATGAAAAAGAAACACATATTCATGTTCCCTAGGGTCTGGAAAGCCCAAGTTTGCCCAAGGTGTATCTCAGAATTTGCCTTAGGGCTCATTTCAACCAGAAAACTTCACTTTTGACACAGAGCTCAGAAATGAAAAGGAAACCATATTCATGTTCCCTAGGGTCTGGAAAGCCGAATTCTCACACCATGTTCAGATCCGAGCTTTCCCTGTGGAGTTAGCCCAAGACGTATCTGAGAATCTGTCATTGACCTCAATTCAGCCAGAAAACCTCACTTTTGACACAGAGCTCAGAAATGAAAAGGAAACATATATTCATGTTTCCCAGGTTCTGGAAAGCCGAATTCTCACCCCATTTTCAGATCTGAGTTTTCCCTGCGGAGTTAGCACAAGACGTATCTCAGAATGTGCCATTGAAATCAATTCAGCCAGAAAACTTCACTTTTGACACAGAGCTCAGAAATGAAAAAGAAAACCATATTCATGTTTCCCACGGTCTGGAAAGCCAGAATCATACACGATTTTCAGATCCGAGCTTTCCCTGAGGAGTTAGACCAAGGTGTATCTCAGAATTTTCCTTAGGACTCAATTCAGCCAGAAAACTTCACTTTTGACACAGAGCTCAGAAATGAAAAAGAAACACATATTCATGTTTCCCAGGGTCTGGAAAGCCAAAATCACACACTATTTTCAGATCCGAGCTTTCCCTTTGGAGTTAGCCGAAGACGTATCTCAGAATCTGCCATTGACCTCAATTCAGCCAGAAAACCTCACTTTTGACACAGAGCTCAGAAATGAAAAGGAAATGCATATTCATCTTCCCTAGTGTCTGGAAAGCCAAAATCTCACCCCATTTTAAAATCTGAGCTTTCCCTGAGGAGTTAGCTCAAGACGTATCTCAGAATTTACCTTAGGACTAAATTCAGCCCGAAAACCTCACTTTTGACACAGAGCTCAGAAATGGAAAGGAAACACATATTCATGTTCCCTAGGGTCTGGAAAGCCGAATTCTCACACCATTTTCAGATCCGAGTTTCCCTGCGGAGTTAGCACAAGACGTATCTCAGAATCTGCCATTGAACTCAATTCAGCCAGAAAACTTCACTTTTGACACAGAGCTCAGAAATGAAAAAGAAACACATATTCATGTTTCCCAGGGTCTGGAAAGCCAGAATCATACACCATTTTCAGATCCGAGCTTTCCCTGAGGAGTTAGACCAAGGTGTATCTCAGAATTTACCTTAGGACTGAATTCAGCCCGAAAACCTCACTTTTGACACAGAGCTCAGAAATGGAAAGGAAACACATATTCATGTTCCCTAGGGTCTGGAAAGCCGAATTCTCACAACATTTTCAGATCCGAGCTTTCCCTGCGGAGTTAGCACAAGACGTATCTCAGAATGTGCCATTGAAATCAATTCAGCCAGAAAACTTCACTTTTGACACAGAGCTCAGAAATGAAAAGGAAACACATATTCATGTTTCCCAGGGTCTGGAAAGCCAGAATCATATACCATTTTCAGATCCAAGCTTTCCCTGAGGAGTTAGACCAAGGTGTATCTCAGAATTTGCCTTAGGACTGAATAGAGCCAGAAAACTTCACTTTTCACACAGAGCTCAGAAATGAAAAAGAAACACATATTCATGTTTCCCAGGGTCTGGAAAGCCAAAATCACACACCATTTTCAGATCCGAGCTTTCCCTGTGGAGTTAGCCCAAGACGTATCTCAGAATCTGCCATTGACCTCAATTCAGCCAGAAAACCTCACTTTTGACACAGAGCTCAGAAATGAAAAAGAAACACATATTCATGTACCCTAGGGTCTGGAAAGCCGAATTCTCACCCCATTTTCAGATCCGAGTTTTCCCTGCGGAGTTAGCACAAGACTTATCTCAGAATGTGCCATTGAAATCAATTCAGCCAGAAAACTTCACTTTTGACACAGAGCTCAGAAATGAAAAAGAAAACCATATTCATGTTTCCCAGGGTCTGGAAAGCCAGAATCATACAAGGTTTTTCAGATACGAGCTTTCCCTGAGGAGTTAGACCAAGGTGTATCTCAGAATTTGCCTTAGGACTCAATTCAGCCAGAAAACTTCACTTTTGACACAGAGCTCAGAAATGAAAAGGAAACATATATTCATGTTTCCCAGGTTCTGGAAAGCCGAATTCTCACCCCATTTTCAGATCCGAGTTTTCCCTGCGGAGTTAGCACAAGACGTATCTCAGAATGTGCCATTGAAATCAATTCAGCCAGAAAACTTCAATTTTGACACAGAGCTCAGAAATGAAAAAGAAACACATATTCATGTTTCCCAGGGTCTGGAAAGCCAAAATCACACACTATTTTCAGATCCGAGCTTTCCCTGTGGAGTTAGCCCAAGACGTATCTCAGAATCTGCCATTGACCTCAATTCAGCCAGAAAACCTCACTTTTGAAACAGAGCTCAGAAATGAAAAGGAAACATATATTCATGTTTCCCAGGTTCTGGAAAGCCGAATTCTCACCCCATTTTCAGATCAGAGCTTTCCCTGTGGAGTTAGCCCAAGACGTATCTTAGAATTTGCCTTAGGACTGAATTCAGCCCGAAAACCTCACTTTTAACACAGAGCTCAGAAATGAAAAGGAAATGCATATTCATCTTCCCTAGTGTCTGGAAAGCCAAAATCTCACCCCATTTTAAAATCTGAGCTTTCCCTGAGGAGTTAGGTCAAGACGTATCTCAGAATGTGCCATTGAAATCAATTCAACCAGAAAACTTCACTTTTGACAAAGAGCTCAGAAATGAAAAAGAAAACCATATTCATGTTTCCCAGGGTCTGGAAAGCCAGAATCATACAAGGTTTTTCAGATACGAGCTTTCCCTGAGGAGTTAGACCAAGGTGTATCTCAGAATTTGCCTTAGGACTCAATTCAGCCAGAAAACTTCACTTTTGACACAGAGCTCAGAAATGAAAAGGAAACATATATTCATGTTTCCCAGGTTCTGGAAAGCCGAATTCTCACCCCATTTTCAGATCCGAGTTTTCCCTGCGGAGTTAGCACAAGACGTATCTCAGAATGTGCCATTGAAATCAATTCAGCCAGAAAACTTCAATTTTGACACAGAGCTCAGAAATGAAAAAGAAACACATATTCATGTTTCCCAGGGTCTGGAAAGCCAGAATCATACACGATTTTCAGATCCGAGCTTTCCCTGAGGAGTTAAACCAAGGTGTATCTCAGAATTTGCCTTAGGACTCAATTCAGCCAGAAAACTTCACTTTTGACACAGAGCTCAGAAATGAAAAAGAAACACATATTCATGTACCCTAGGGTCTGGAAAGCCCAAGTTAGCCCAAGGCGTATCTCAGCATTTGCCTTAGGGCTCATTTCAGCCAGAAAACTTCACTTTTGACACAGAGCTCAGAAATGAAAAGGAAACATATATTCATGTTTCCCAGGTTCTGGAAAGCCGAATTCTCACCCCATTTTAAAATCTGAGCTTTCCCTGAGGAGTTAGCTCAAGACTTATCTCAGAATTTACCTTAGGACTGAATTCAGCCCGAAAACCTCACTTTTGACACAGAGCTCAGAAATGGAAAGGAAACACATATTCATGTTCCCTAGAGTCTGGAAAGCCGAATTCTCACACCATGTTCAGATCCGAGCTTTCCCTGTGGAGTTAGCCCAAGACGTATCTGAGAATCTGCCATTGACCTCAATTCAGCCAGAAAACCTCACTTTTGACACAGAGCTCAGAAATGAAAAGGAAACATATATTCATGTTTCCCAGGTTCTGGAAAGCCGAATTCTCACCCCATTTTCAGATCCGAGTTTTCCCTGCGGAGTTAGCACAAGACGTATCTCAGAATGTGCCATTGAAATCAATTCAGCCAGAAAACTTCACTTTTGACACAGAGCTCAGAAATGAAAAAGAAAACCATATTCATGTTTCCCAGGGTCTGGAAAGCCAGAATCATACACGATTTTCAGATCCGAGTTTTCCCTGAGGAGTTAGACCAAGGTGTATCTCAGAATTTGCCTTAGGACTCAATTCAGCCAGAAAACTTCACTTTTGACACAGAGCTCAGAAATGAAAAAGAAACACATATTCATTTACCCTAGGGTCTGGAAAGCCCAAGTTAGCCCAAGGCGTATCTCAGAATTTACCTTAGGACTGAATTCAGCCCGAAAACCTCACTTTTGACACAGAGCTCAGAAATGGAAAGGAAAAACATATTCATGTTCCCTAGGGTCTGGAAAGCCGAATTCTCACACCATGTTCAGATCCGAGCTTTCCCTTTGGAGTTAGCCCAAGACGTATCTCAGAATCTGCCATTGACCTCAATTCAGCCAGAAAACTTCACTTTTGACACAGAGCTCAGAAATGAAAAAGAAAACCATATTCATGTTTCCCAGGGTCTGGAAAGCCAGAATCAAACACGATTTTCAGATCCGAGCTTTCCCTGAGGAGTTAGACCAAGGTGTATCTCAGAATTTGCCTTAGGACTCAATTCAGCCAGAAAACTTCACTTTTGATACAGAGCTCAGAAATGAAAAAGAAACACATATTCATGTACCCTAAGTTCTGGAAAGCCCAAGTTAGCCCAAGGCGTATCTCAGCATTTGCCTTAGGGCTCATTTCAGCCAGAAAACTTCACTTTTGACACAGAGCTCAGAAATGAAAAGGAAACATATATTCATGTTTCCCAGGTTCTGGAAAGCCGAATTCTCACCCCATTTTCAGATCCGAGTTTTCCCTGTGTTGTTAGCACAAGACGTATCTCAGAATGTGCCATTGAAATCAATTCAGCCAGAAAACTTCACTTTTGACACAGAGCTCAGAAATGAAAAAGAAAACCATATTCATGTTTCCCAGGGTCTGGAAAGCCAGAATCATACAAGGTTTTTCAGATCCGAGCTTTCCCTGAGGAGTTAGACCAAGGTTTATCTCAGAATTTGCCTTAGGACTCAATTCAGCCAGAAAACTTCACTTTTGACACAGACCTCAGAAATGAAAAAGAAACACATATTCATGTACCCTAGGGTCTGGAAAGCCCAAGTTAGCCCAAGGCGTATCTCATAATTTGCCTTACGGCTCATTTCAGCCAGAAAACTTCACTTTTGACACAGAGCTCAGAAATGAAAAGGAAATATATATTCATGTTTCCCAGGTTCTGGAAAGCCGAATTCTCACCCCATTTTAAAATCTGAGCTTTCCCTGAGGAGTTAGCTCAAGACTTATCTCAGAATTTACCTTAGGACTGAATTCAGCCCGAAAACCTCACTTTTGACACAGAGCTCAGAAATGGAAAGGAAACACATATTCATGTTCCCTAGGGTCTGGAAAGCCGAATTCTCACACCATGTTCAGATCGGAGCTTTCCCTGTGGAGTTAGCCCAAGACGTATCTGAGAATCTGCCATTGACCTCAATTCAGCCAGAAAACCTCACTTTTGACACAGAGCTCAGAAATGAAAAGGAAACATATATTCATGTTCCCTAGGGTCTGGAAAGCCGAATTCTCACACCATGTTCAGATCCGAGCTTTCCCTTTGGAGTTAGCCCAAGACGTATCTCAAAATCTGCCATTGACCTCAATTCAGCCAGAAAACTTCACTTTTGACACAGAGCTCAGAAATGAAAAAGAAAACCATATTCATGTTTCCCAGGGTCTGGAAAGCCAGAATCAAACACGATTTTCAGATCCGAGCTTTCCCTGAGGAGTTAGACCAAGGTGTATCTCAGAATTTGCCTTAGGACTCAATTCAGCCAGAAAACTTCACTTTTGATACAGAGCTCAGAAATGAAAAAGAAACACATATTCATGTACCCTAGGGTCTGGAAAGCCCAAGTTAGCCCAAGGCGTATCTCAGAATTTGCCTTAGGGCTCATTTCAGCCAGAAAACTTCACTTTTGACACAGAGCTCAGAAATGAAAAAGAAACACATATTCATGTTTCCCAGGGTCTGGAAAGCCAAAATCACACACCATTTTCCGATCCGAGCTTTCCCTGTGGAGTTAGCCCAAGACGTATCTCAGAATCTGCCATTGACCTCAATTCAGCCAGAAAACCTCACTTTTGACACAGAGCTCAGAAATGAAAAGGAAACATATATTCATGTTTCCCAGGTTCTGGAAAGCCGAATTCTCACCCCATTTTCAGATCCGAGTTTTCGCTGCGGAGTTAGCACAAGACGTATCTCAGAATGTGCCATTGAAATCAATTCAGCCAGAAAACTTCACTTTTGACACAGAGCTCAGAAATGAAAAGGAAACATATATTCATGTTTCCCAGGTTCTGGAAAGCCGAATTCTCACCCCATTTTCAGATCCGAGTTTTCCCTGCGGAGTTAGCACAAGACGTATATGAGAATTTGCCTTAAGACTCAATTCAGCCAGAAAACTTCACTTTTGACACAGACCTCAGAAATGAAAAGGAAACACATATTCATGTACCCTAGGGTCTGGAAAGCACAAGTTAGCTCAAGACGTACCTCATAATTTGCCTTAGGGCTCATTTCAGCCGGAAAACGTCACTTTTGACACAGAGCTCAGAAATGAAAAAGAAAACCATATTCATGTTTCCCAGGGTCTGGAAAGCCAGAATCATACACGATTTTCAGATCCGAGCTTTCCCTGAGGAGTTAGACCAAGGTGTATCTCAGAATTTTCCTTAGGACTCAATTCAGCCAGAAAACTTCACTTTTGACACAGAGCTCAGAAATGAAAAAGAAACACATGTTCATGTTTCCCAGGGTCTGGAAAGCCAAAATCACACACCATTTTCAGATCCGAGCTTTCCCTGTGGAGTTAGCCCAAGGCGTATATCAGAATTTGCCTTAAGACTCAATTCAGGCAGAAAACTTCACTTTTGAGACAGAGCTCAGAAATGAAAAAGAAACACATATTCATGTACCCTAGGGTCTAGAAAGCCCAAGTTAGCCCAAGGCGTATCTCAGCATTTGCCTTAGGGCTCATTTCAGCCAGAAAACTTCACTTTTGACACAGAGCTCAGAAATGAAAAAGAAACATATATTCATGTTTCCCAGGTTCTGGAAAGCCGAATTCTCACCCTATTTTAAAATCTGAGCTTTCCCTGAGGAGTTAGCCCAAGACGTATCTGAGAATCTGCCATTGACCTCAATTCAGCCAGAAAACCTCACTTTTGACACAGAGCTCAGAAATGAAAAGGAAACATATATTCATGTTTCCCAGGGTCTGGAAAGCCGAATTCTCACCCCATTTTCAGATCCGAGTTTTTCCTGCGGAGTTAGCACAAGACGTATCTCAGAATGTGCCATTGAAATCAATTCAGCCAGAAAACTTCACTTTTGACACAGAGCTCAGAAATGAAAAAGAAAACCATATTCATGTTTCCCAGGGTCTGGAAAGCCAGAATCATACACGATTTTCAGATCCGAGCTTTCCCTGAGGAGTTAGACCAAGGTGTATCTCAGAATTTGACTTAGGACTCAATTCAGCCAGAAAACTTCACTTTTGACACAGAGCTCAGAAATGAAAAAGAAACACATATTCATGTACCCTAGGGTCTGGAAAGCCCAAGTTAGCCCAAGGCGTATCTCAGAATTTGCCTTAGGGCTCATTTCAGCCAGAAAACTTCACTTTTGACACAGAGCTCAGAAATGAAAAAGAAACACATATTCATGTTTCCCAGGGTCTGGAAAGCCAAAATCACACACCATTTTCCGATCCGAGCTTTCCCTGTGGAGTTAGCCCAAGACGTATCTCAGAATCTGCCATTGACCTCAATTCAGCCAGAAAACCTCACTTTTGCACAGAGCTCAGAAATGAAAAGGAAACATATATTCATGTTTCCCAGGTTCTGGGAAAGCCGAATTCTCACCCCATTTTCAGATCCGAGTTTTCGCTGCGGAGTTAGCACAAGACGTATCTCAGAATGTGCCATTGAAATCAATTCAGCCAGAAAACTTCACTTTTGACACAGAGCTCAGAAATGAAAAGGAAACATATATTCATGTTTCCCAGGTTCTGGAAAGCCGAATTCTCACCCCATTTTCAGATCCGAGTTTTCCCTGCGGAGTTAGCACAAGACGTATATGAGAATTTGCCTTAAGACTCAATTCAGCCAGAAAACTTCACTTTTGACACAGACCTCAGAAATGAAAAGGAAACACATATTCATGTACCCTAGGGTCTGGAAAGCACAAGTTAGCTCAAGACGTACCTCATAATTTGCCTTAGGGCTCATTTCAGCCGGAAAACGTCACTTTTGACACAGAGCTCAGAAATGAAAAAGAAAACCATATTCATGTTTCCCAGGGTCTGGAAAGCCAGAATCATACACGATTTTCAGATCCGAGCTTTCCCTGAGGAGTTAGACCAAGGTGTATCTCAGAATTTTCCTTAGGACTCAATTCAGCCAGAAAACTTCACTTTTGACACAGAGCTCAGAAATGAAAAAGAAACACATATTCATGTTTCCCAGGGTCTGGAAAGCCAAAATCACACACCATTTTCAGATCCGAGCTTTCCCTGTGGAGTTAGCCCAAGGCGTATATCAGAATTTGCCTTAAGACTCAATTCAGGCAGAAAACTTCACTTTTGACACAGAGCTCAGAAATGAAAAAGAAACACATATTCATGTACCCTAGGGTCTAGAAAGCCCAAGTTAGCCCAAGGCGTATCTCAGCATTTGCCTTAGGGCTCATTTCAGCCAGAAAACTTCACTTTTGACACAGAGCTCAGAAATGAAAAGGAAACATATATTCATGTTTCCCAGGTTCTGGAAAGCCGAATTCTCACCCTATTTTAAAATCTGAGCTTTCCCTGAGGAGTTAGCCCAAGACGTATCTGAGAATCTGCCATTGACCTCAATTCAGCCAGAAAACCTCACTTTTGACACAGAGCTCAGAAATGAAAAGGAAACATATATTCATGTTTCCCAGGTTCTGGAAAGCCGAATTCTCACCCCATTTTCAGATCCGAGTTTTCCCTGCGGAGTTAGCACAAGACGTATATGAGAATTTGCCTTAAGACTCAATTCAGCCAGAAAACTTCACTTTTGACACATACCTCAGAAATGAAAAGGAAACACATATTCATGTACCCTAGGGTCTGGAAAGCACAAGTTAGCTCAAGACGTACCTCATAATTTGCCTTAGGGCTCATTTCAGCCGGAAAACGTCACTTTTGACACAAAGCTCAGAAATGAAAAAGAAACACATATTCATGTTTCCCAGGGTCTGGAAAGCCAAAATCACTCACCATTTTCAGATCCGAGCTTTCCTTGAGGAGTTAGACCAAGGCGTATCTCAGAATTTGCCTTAGGGCTCATTTCAGCCAGAAAACTTCACTTTTGACACAGAGCTCAGAAATGAAAAAGAAACACATATTCATGTTTCCCACGGTCTGGAAAGCCAAAATCACTCACCATTTTCAGATCCGAGCTTTCCCTTTGGAGTTAGCCCAAGACGTATCTCAGAATCTGCCATTGACCTCAATTCAGCCAGAAAACCTCACTTTTGACACAGAGCTCAGAAATGAAAAGGAAATGCATATTCATCTTCCCTAGTGTCTGGAAAGCCAAAATCTCACCCCATTTTAAAATCTGAGCTTTCCCTGAGGAGTTAGCTCAAGACGTATCTCAGAATTTACCTTAGGACTGAATTCAGCCCGAAAACCTCACTTTTGACACAGAGCTCAGAAATGGAAAGGAAACACATATTCATGTTCCCTAGGGTCTGGAAAGCCGAATTCTCACCCCATTTTCAGATCCGAGCTTTCCCTGCGGAGTTAGCAAAAGACGTATCTCAGAATCTGCCATTGAACTCAATTCAGCCAGAAAACCTCACTTTTGACACAGAGCTCAGAAATGAAAAAGAAACACATATTCATGTTTCCCAGGGTCTGGAAAGCCAAACTCACACACCATTTTCAGATCCGAGCTTTCCCTGAGGAGTTAGCCCAAAGAATATCTCAGAATTTGACATTGAACTCAATTCAGCCAGAAAACTTCACTTTTGTCACAGAGCTGAGAAATGAAAAGGATACACATATTCATGTTTCCCAGGGTCTGGAAAGCCAAACTCACACACCATTTTCAGATCCGAGCTTTCCCTGAGGAGTTAGCCCAAGGCGTAGTATCTCAGAATTTGCCTTAGGACTCAATTCAGCCAGAAAACTTCACTTTTGACACAGAGCTCAGAAATGGAAAAAGAAACACATATTCATGTTTCCCAGGGTCTGGAAAGCCAAAATCACACACCATTTTCAGATCCGAGTTTTCCCTGCGGAGTTAGCACAAGACGTATCTCAGAATGTGCCATTGAAATCAATTCAGCCAGAAAACTTCACTTTTGACACAGACCTCAGAAATGAAAAGGAAACACATATTCATGTACCCTAGGGTCTGGAAAGCCCAAGTTAGCTCAAGACGTATCTCAGAATTTACCTTAGGACTGAATTCAGCCCGAAAACCTCACTTTTGACACAGAGCTCAGAAATGGAAAGGAAACACATATTCATGTTTCCCAGGGTCTGGAAAGCCGAATTCTCACACCATTTTCAGATCCGAGCTTTCCCTGCGGAGTTAGCACAAGGCGTATCTCAGAATGTGCCATTGAAATCAATTCAGCCAGAAAACTTCACTTTTGACAAAGAGCTCAGAAATGAAAAGGAAACACATATCCATGTTCCCTAGGGTCTGGAAGCCGAATTCTAACAGCATTTTCAGATCCGAGCATGGCCTGTGGAGTTAGCCCAAGACGTATCTCAGAATCTGCCATTGAACTCAATTCAGCCAGAAAACTTCACTTTTGACACAGAGCTCAGAAATGAAAAGGAAACACATATTCATGTACCCTAGGGTCTGGAAAGCCCAAGTTAGCCCAAGGCGTACCTCATAATTTGCCTTAGGGCTCATTTCAGCCGGAAAACGTCACTTTTGACACAGAGCTCACAAATGAAAAAGAAACACATATTCATGTTTCCCAGGGTCTGGAAAGCCAAAATCACTCACCATTTTCAGATCCGAGCTTTCCTTGAGGAGTTAGACCAAGGCGTATCTCAGAATTTGCCTTAGGGCTCATTTCAGCCGGAAAACTTCACTTTTGACACAGACCTCAGAAATTTAAAGGAAATACATATTCATGTACCCTAGGGTCTGGAAAGCCCAAGTTAGCCCAAGGCGTACCTCATAATTTGCCTTAGGGATCATTTTAGCCGGAAAACGTCACTTTTGACACAGAGCTCAGAAATGAAAAAGAAACACATATTCATGTTTCCCAGGGTCTGGAAAGCCAAAATCACTCACCATTTTCAGATCCGAGGTTTCCTTGAGGAGTTAGACCAAGGCGTATCTCAGAATTTGCCTTAGGGCTCATTTCAGCCAGAAAACTTCACTTTTGACACAGAGCTCAGAAATGAAAAAGAAACACATATTCATGTTTCCCAGGGTCTGGAAAGCCAAAATCACACACTATTTTCAGATCCGAGCTTTCCCTGTGGAGTTAGCCCAAGACGTATTTAGAATCTGCCATTGACCTCAATTCAGCCAGAAAACCTCACTTTTGAAACAGAGCTCAGAAATGAAAAGGAAACATATATTCATGTTTCCTAGGTTCTGGAAAGCCGAATTCTCACCCCATTTTCAGATCCGAGCTTTCCCTGTGGAGTTAGCCCAAGACGTATCTTAGAATTTGCCTTAGGACTGAATTCAGCCCGAAAACCTCACTTTTGACACAGAGCTCAGAAATGAAAAGGAAATGCATATTCATCTTCCCTAGTGTCTGGAAAGCCAAAATCTCACCCCATTTTAAAATCTGAGCTTTCCCTGATGAGTTAGGTCAAGACGTATCTCAGAATTTACCTTAGGACTGAATTCAGCCCGAAAACCTCACTTTTGACACAGAGCTCAGAAATGGAAAGGAAACACATATTCATGTTCCCTAGGGTCTGGAAAGCCGAATTCTCACAACATTTTCAGATCCGAGCTTTCCCTGCGGAGTTAGCACAAGACGTATCTCAGAATGTGCCATTGAAATCAATTCAGCCAGAAAACTTCACTTTTGACAAAGAGCTCAGAAATGAAAAGGAAACACATATTCATGTTTCCCAGGGTCTGGAAAGCCAGAATCATATACCATTTTCAGATCCAAGCTTTCCCTGAGGAGTTAGACCAAGGTGTATCTCAGAATTTGCCTTAGGACTGAATTCAGCCAGAAAACTTCACTTTTGACACAGAGCTCAGAAATGAAAAAGAAACACATATTCATGTTTCCCAGGGTCTGGAAAGCCAAAATCACACACCATTTTCAGATCCGAGCTTTCCCTGTGGAGTTAGCCCAAGACGTATCTCAGAATCTGCCATTGACCTCAATTCAGCCAGAAAACCTCACTTTTGACACAGAGCTCAGAAATGAAAAAGAAACACATATTCATGTACCCTAGGGTCTGGAAAGCCGAATTCTCACCCCATTTTCAGATCCGAGTTTTCCCTGCGGAGTTAGCACAAGACGTATCTCAGAATGTGCCATTGAAATCAATTCAGCCAGAAAACTTCACTTTTGACACAGAGCTCAGAAATGAAAAAGAAAACCATATTCATGTTTCCCAGGGTCTGGAAAACCAGAATCATACAAGGTTTTTCAGATCCGAGCTTTCCCTGAGGAGTTAGACCAAGGTGTATCTCAGAATTTGCCTTAGGACTCAATTCAGCCAGAAAACTTCACTTTTGACACAGAGCTCAGAAATGAAAAAGAAACACATATTCATGTACCCTAGGGTCTGGAAAGCCCAAGTTAGCCCAAGGCGTATCTCAGAATTTGCCTTAGGGCTCATTTCAGCCAGAAAACTTCACTTTTGACACAGAGCTCAGAAATGAAAAGGAAACATATATTCATGTTTCCCAGGTTCTGGAAAGCCGAATTCTCACCCCATTTTCAGATCCGAGTTTTCCCTGCGGAGTTAGCACAAGACGTATCTCAGAATGTGCCATTGAAATCAATTCAGCCAGAAAACTTCAATTTTGACACAGAGCTCAGAAATGAAAAAGAAACACATATTCATGTTTCCCAGGGTCTGGAAAGCCAAAATCACACACTATTTTCAGATCCGAGCTTTCCCTGTGGAGTTAGCCCAAGACGTATCTCAGAATCTGCCATTGACCTCAATTCAGCCAGAAAACCTCACTTTTGAAACAGAGCTCAGAAATGAAAAGGAAACATATATTCATGTTTCCCAGGTTCTGGAAAGCCGAATTCTCACCCCATTTTCAGATCAGAGCTTTCCCTGTGGAGTTAGCCCAAGACGTATCTTAGAATTTGCCTTAGGACTGAATTCAGCCCGAAAACCTCACTTTTGACACAGAGCTCAGAAATGAAAAGGAAATGCATATTCATCTTCCCTAGTGTCTGGAAAGCCAAAATCTCACCCCATTTTAAAATCTGAGCTTTCCCTGAGGAGTTAGGTCAAGACGTATCTCAGAATTTACCTTAGGACTGAATTCAGCCCGAAAACCTCACTTTTGACACAGAGCTCAGAAATGGAAAGGAAACACATATTCATGTTCCCTAGGGTCTGGAAAGCCGAATTCTCACAACATTTTCAGATCCGAGCTTTCCCTGCGGAGTTAGCACAAGACATATCTCAGAATGTGCCATTGAAATCAATTCAACCAGAAAACTTCACTTTTGACAAAGAGCTCAGAAATGAAAAGGAAACACATATTCATGTTTCCCACGGTCTGGAAAGCCAGAATCATATACCATTTTCAGATCCGAGCTTTCCCTGAGGAGTTAGACCAAGGTGTATCTCAGAATTTGCCTTAGGACTCAATTCAGCCAGAAAACTTCACTTTTGACACAGAGCTCAGAAATGAAAAAGAAACACATATTCATGTTTCCCAGGGTCTGGAAAGCCAAAATCACACACCATTTTCAGATCCGAGCTTTCCCTGTGGAGTTAGCCCAAGACGTATCTCAGAATCTGCCATTGACCTCAATTCAGCCAGAAAACCTCACTTTTGACACAGAGCTCAGAAATGAAAAGGAAACATATATTCATGTTTCCCAGGTTCTGGAAAGCCGAATTCTCACCCCATTTTCAGATCCGAGTTTTCCCTGCGGAGTTAGCACAAGACGTATCTCAGAATGTGCCATTGAAATCAATTCAGCCAGAAAACTTCACTTTTCACACAGAGCTCAGAAATGAAAAAGAAAACCATATTCATGTTTCCCAGGGTCTGGAAAGCCAGAATCATACACGATTTTCAGATCCGAGCTTTCCCTGAGGAGTTAAACCAAGGTGTATCTCAGAATTTGCCTTAGGACTCAATTCAGCCAGAAAACTTCACTTTTGACACAGAGCTCAGAAATGAAAAAGAAACACATATTCATGTACCCTAGGGTCTGGAAAGCCCAAGTTAGCCCAAGGCGTATCTCAGCATTTGCCTTAGGGCTCATTTCAGCCAGAAAACTTCACTTTTGACACAGAGCTCAGAAATGAAAAGGAAACATATATTCATGTTTCCCAGGTTCTGGAAAGCCGAATTCTCACCCCATTTTAAAATCTGAGCTTTCCCTGAGGAGTTAGCTCAAGACTTATCTCAGAATTTACCTTAGGACTGAATTCAGCCCGAAAACCTCACTTTTGACACAGAGCTCAGAAATGGAAAGGAAACACATATTCATGTTCCCTAGAGTCTGGAAAGCCGAATTCTCACACCATGTTCAGATCCGAGCTTTCCCTGTGGAGTTAGCCCAAGACGTATCTGAGAATCTGCCATTGACCTCAATTCAGCCAGAAAACCTCACTTTTGACACAGAGCTCAGAAATGAAAAGGAAACATATATTCATGTTTCCCAGGTTCTGGAAAGCCGAATTCTCACCCCATTTTCAGATCCGAGTTTTCCCTGCGGAGTTAGCACAAGACGTATCTCAGAATGTGCCATTGAAATCAATTCAGCCAGAAAACTTCACTTTTGACACAGAGCTCAGAAATGAAAAAGAAAACCATATTCATGTTTCCCAGGGTCTGGAAAGCCAGAATCATACACGATTTTCAGATCCGAGTTTTCCCTGAGGAGTTAGACCAAGGTGTATCTCAGAATTTGCCTTAGGACTCAATTCAGCCAGAAAACTTCACTTTTGACACAGAGCTCAGAAATGAAAAAGAAACACATATTCATTTACCCTAGGGTCTGGAAAGCCCAAGTTAGCCCAAGGCGTATCTCAGAATTTACCTTAGGACTGAATTCAGCCCGAAAACCTCACTTTTGACACAGAGCTCAGAAATGGAAAGGAAAAACATATTCATGTTCCCTAGGGTCTGGAAAGCCGAATTCTCACACCATGTTCAGATCCGAGCTTTCCCTTTGGAGTTAGCCCAAGACGTATCTCAGAATCTGCCATTGACCTCAATTCAGCCAGAAAACTTCACTTTTGACACAGAGCTCAGAAATGAAAAAGAAAACCATATTCATGTTTCCCAGGGTCTGGAAAGCCAGAATCAAACACGATTTTCAGATCCGAGCTTTCCCTGAGGAGTTAGACCAAGGTGTATCTCAGAATTTGCCTTAGGACTCAATTCAGCCAGAAAACTTCACTTTTGATACAGAGCTCAGAAATGAAAAAGAAACACATATTCATGTACCCTAAGTTCTGGAAAGCCCAAGTTAGCCCAAGGCGTATCTCAGCATTTGCCTTAGGGCTCATTTCAGCCAGAAAACTTCACTTTTGACACAGAGCTCAGAAATGAAAAGGAAACATATATTCATGTTTCCCAGGTTCTGGAAAGCCGAATTCTCACCCCATTTTCAGATCCGAGTTTTCCCTGTGTTGTTAGCACAAGACGTATCTCAGAATGTGCCATTGAAATCAATTCAGCCAGAAAACTTCACTTTTGACACAGAGCTCAGAAATGAAAAAGAAAACCATATTCATGTTTCCCAGGGTCTGGAAAGCCAGAATCATACAAGGTTTTTCAGATCCGAGCTTTCCCTGAGGAGTTAGACCAAGGTGTATCTCAGAATTTGCCTTAGGACTCAATTCAGCCAGAAAACTTCACTTTTGACACAGACCTCAGAAATGAAAAAGAAACACATATTCATGTACCCTAGGGTCTGGAAAGCCCAAGTTAGCCCAAGGCGTATCTCATAATTTGCCTTACGGCTCATTTCAGCCAGAAAACTTCACTTTTGACACAGAGCTCAGAAATGAAAAGGAAATATATATTCATGTTTCCCAGGTTCTGGAAAGCCGAATTCTCACCCCATTTTAAAATCTGAGCTTTCCCTGAGGAGTTAGCTCAAGACTTATCTCAGAATTTACCTTAGGACTGAATTCAGCCCGAAAACCTCACTTTTGACACAGAGCTCAGAAATGGAAAGGAAACACATATTCATGTTCCCTAGGGTCTGGAAAGCCGAATTCTCACACCATGTTCAGATCGGAGCTTTCCCTGTGGAGTTAGCCCAAGACGTATCTGAGAATCTGCCATTGACCTCAATTCAGCCAGAAAACCTCACTTTTGACACAGAGCTCAGAAATGAAAAGGAAACATATATTCATGTTTCCCAGGTTCTGGAAAGCCGAATTCTCACCCCATTTTCAGATCCGAGTTTTTCCTGCGGAGTTAGCACAAGACGTATCTCAGAATCTGCCATTGACCTCAATTCAGCCAGAAAACCTCACTTTTGACACAGAGCTCAGAAATGAAAAAGAAAACCATATTCATGTTTCCCAGGGTCTGGAAAGCCAGAATCATACACGATTTTCAGATCCGAGCTTTCCCTGAGGAGTTAGACCAAGGTGTATCTCAGAATTTGACTTAGGACTCAATTCAGCCAGAAAACTTCACTTTTGACACAGAGCTCAGAAATGAAAAAGAAACACATATTCATGTACCCTAGGGTCTGGAAAGCCCAAGTTAGCCCAAGGCGTATCTCAGAATTTGCCTTAGGGCTCATTTCAGCCAGAAAACTTCACTTTTGACACAGAGCTCAGAAATGAAAAAGAAACACATATTCATGTTTCCCAGGGTCTGGAAAGCCAAAATCACACACCATTTTCCGATCCGAGCTTTCCCTGTGGAGTTAGCCCAAGACGTATCTCAGAATCTGCCATTGACCTCAATTCAGCCAGAAAACCTCACTTTTGACACAGAGCTCAGAAATGAAAAGGAAACATATATTCATGTTTCCCAGGTTCTGGAAAGCCGAATTCTCACCCCATTTTCAGATCCGAGTTTTCGCTGCGGAGTTAGCACAAGACGTATCTCAGAATGTGCCATTGAAATCAATTCAGCCAGAAAACTTCACTTTTGACACAGAGCTCAGAAATGAAAAGGAAACATATATTCATGTTTCCCAGGTTCTGGAAAGCCGAATTCTCACCCCATTTTCAGATCCGAGTTTTCCCTGCGGAGTTAGCACAAGACGTATATGAGAATTTGCCTTAAGACTCAATTCAGCCAGAAAACTTCACTTTTGACACAGACCTCAGAAATGAAAAGGAAACACATATTCATGTACCCTAGGGTCTGGAAAGCCCAAGTTAGCTCAAGACGTACCTCATAATTTGCCTTAGGGCTCATTTCAGCCGGAAAACGTCACTTTTGACACAGAGCTCAGAAATGAAAAAGAAAACCATATTCATGTTTCCCAGGGTCTGGAAAGCCAGAATCATACACGATTTTCAGATCCGAGCTTTCCCTGAGGAGTTAGACCAAGGTGTATCTCAGAATTTTCCTTAGGACTCAATTCAGCCAGAAAACTTCACTTTTGACACAGAGCTCAGAAATGAAAAAGAAACACATGTTCATGTTTCCCAGGGTCTGGAAAGCCAAAATCACACACCATTTTCAGATCCGAGCTTTCCCTCTGGAGTTAGCCCAAGGCGTATATCAGAATTTGCCTTAAGACTCAATTCAGGCAGAAAACTTCACTTTTGACACAGAGCTCAGAAATGAAAAAGAAACACATATTCATGTACCCTAGGGTCTAGAAAGCCCAAGTTAGCCCAAGGCGTATCTCAGCATTTGCCTTAGGGCTCATTTCAGCCAGAAAACTTCACTTTTGACACAGAGCTCAGAAATGAAAAGGAAACATATATTCATGTTTCCCAGGTTCTGGAAAGCCGAATTCTCACCCTATTTTAAAATCTGAGCTTTCCCTGAGGAGTTAGCCCAAGACGTATCTGAGAATCTGCCATTGACCTCAATTCAGCCAGAAAACCTCACTTTTGACACAGAGCTCAGAAATGAAAAGGAAACATATATTCATGTTTCCCAGGGTCTGGAAAGCCGAATTCTCACCCCATTTTCAGATCCGAGTTTTTCCTGCGGAGTTAGCACAAGACGTATCTCAGAATGTGCCATTGAAATCAATTCAGCCAGAAAACTTCACTTTTGACACAGAGCTCAGAAATGAAAAGGAAAACCATATTCATGTTTCCCAGGGTCTGGAAAGCCAGAATCATACACGATTTTCAGATCCGAGCTTTCCCTGAGGAGTTAGACCAAGGTGTATCTCAGAATTTGACTTAGGACTCAATTCAGCCAGAAAACTTCACTTTTGACACAGAGCTCAGAAATGAAAAAGAAACACATATTCATGTACCCTAGGGTCTGGAAAGCCCAAGTTAGCCCAAGGCGTATCTCAGAATTTGCCTTAGGGCTCATTTCAGCCAGAAAACTTCACTTTTGACACAGAGCTCAGAAATGAAAAAGAAACACATATTCATGTTTCCCAGGGTCTGGAAAGCCAAAATCACACACCATTTTCCGATCCGAGCTTTCCCTGTGGAGTTAGCCCAAGACGTATCTCAGAATCTGCCATTGACCTCAATTCAGCCAGAAAACCTCACTTTTGACACAGAGCTCAGAAATGAAAAGGAAACATATATTCATGTTTCCCAGGTTCTGGAAAGCCGAATTCTCACCCCATTTTCAGATCCGAGTTTTCGCTGCGGAGTTAGCACAAGACGTATCTCAGAATGTGCCATTGAAATCAATTCAGCCAGAAAACTTCACTTTTGACACAGAGCTCAGAAATGAAAAGGAAACATATATTCATGTTTCCCAGGTTCTGGAAAGCCGAATTCTCACCCCATTTTCAGACCCGGTTTTCCCTGCGGAGTTAGCACAAGACGTATATGAGAATTTGCCTTAAGACTCAATTCAGCCAGAAAACTTCACTTTTGACACAGACCTCAGAAATGAAAAGGAAACACATATTCATGTACCCTAGGGTCTGGAAAGCACAAGTTAGCTCAAGACGTACCTCATAATTTGCCTTAGGGCTCATTTCAGCCGGAAAACGTCACTTTTGACACAGAGCTCAGAAATGAAAAAGAAAACCATATTCATGTTTCCCAGGGTCTGGAAAGCCAGAATCATACACGATTTTCAGATCCGAGCTTTCCCTGAGGAGTTAGACCAAGGTGTATCTCAGAATTTTCCTTAGGACTCAATTCAGCCAGAAAACTTCACTTTTGACACAGAGCTCAGAAATGAAAAAGAAACACATATTCATGTTTCCCAGGGTCTGGAAAGCCAAAATCACACACCATTTTCAGATCCGAGCTTTCCCTGTGGAGTTAGCCCAAGGCGTATATCAGAATTTGCCTTAAGACTCAATTCAGGCAGAAAACTTCACTTTTGACACAGAGCTCAGAAATGAAAAAGAAACACATATTCATGTACCCTAGGGTCTAGAAAGCCCAAGTTAGCCCAAGGCGTATCTCAGCATTTGCCTTAGGGCTCATTTCAGCCAGAAAACTTCACTTTTGACACAGAGCTCAGAAATGAAAAGGAAACATATATTCATGTTTCCCAGGTTCTGGAAAGCCGAATTCTCACCCTATTTTAAAATCTGAGCTTTCCCTGAGGAGTTAGCCCAAGACGTATCTGAGAATCTGCCATTGACCTCAATTCAGCCAGAAAACCTCACTTTTGACACAGAGCTCAGAAATGAAAAGGAAACATATATTCATGTTTCCCAGGTTCTGGAAAGCCGAATTCTCACCCCATTTTCAGATCCGAGTTTTCCCTGCGGAGTTAGCACAAGACGTATATGAGAATTTGCCTTAAGACTCAATTCAGCCAGAAAACTTCACTTTTGACACATACCTCAGAAATGAAAAGGAAACACATATTCATGTACCCTAGGGTCTGGAAAGCACAAGTTAGCTCAAGACGTACCTCATAATTTGCCTTAGGGCTCATTTCAGCCGGAAAACGTCACTTTTGACACAGAGCTCAGAAATGAAAAAGAAACACATATTCATGTTTCCCACGGTCTGGAAAGCCAAAATCACTCACCATTTTCAGATCCGAGCTTTCCTCGAGGAGTTAGACCAAGGCGTATCTCAGAATCTGCCTTAGGGCTCATTTCAGCCAGAAAACTTCACTTTTGACACAGAGCTCAGAAATGAAAAAGAAACACATATTCATGTTTCCCAGGGTCTGGAAAGCCAAAATCACACACTATTTTCAGATCCGAGCTTTCCCTGTGGAGTTAGCCCAAGACGTATCTCAGAATCTGCCATTGACCTCAATTCAGCCAGAAAACCTCACTTTTGACACAGAGCTCAGAAATGAAAAGGAAACATATATTCATGTTTCCCAGGTTCTGGAAAGCCGAATTCTCACCCCATTTTCAGATCAGAGCTTTCCCTGTGGAGTTAGCCCAAGACGTATCTTAGAATTTGCCTTAGGACTGAATTCAGCCCGAAAACCTCACTTTTAACACAGAGCTCAGAAATGAAAAGGAAATGCATATTCATCTTCCCTAGTGTCTGGAAAGCCAAAATCTCACCCCATTTTAAAATCTGAGCTTTCCCTGAGGAGTTAGGTCAAGACGTATCTCAGAATTTACCTTAGGACTGAATTCAGCCCGAAAACCTCACTTTTGACACAGACCTCAGAAATGAAAAGGAAACACATATTCATGTACCCTAGGGTCTGGAAAGCACAAGTTAGCTCAAGACGTACCTCATAATTTGCCTTAGGGCTCATTTCAGCCGGAAAACGTCACTTTTGACACAGAGCTCAGAAATGAAAAAGAAAACCATATTCATGTTTCCCAGGGTCTGGAAAGCCAGAATCATACACGATTTTCAGATCCGAGCTTTCCCTGAGGAGTTAGACCAAGGTGTATCTCAGAATTTTCCTTAGGACTCAATTCAGCCAGAAAACTTCACTTTTGACACAGAGCTCAGAAATGAAAAAGAAACACATATTCATGTTTCCCAGGGTCTGGAAAGCCAAAATCACACACCATTTTCAGATCCGAGCTTTCCCTGTGGAGTTAGCCCAAGGCGTATATCAGAATTTGCCTTAAGACTCAATTCAGGCAGAAAACTTCACTTTTGACACAGAGCTCAGAAATGAAAAAGAAACACATATTCATGTACCCTAGGGTCTAGAAAGCCCAAGTTAGCCCAAGGCGTATCTCAGCATTTGCCTTAGGGCTCATTTCAGCCAGAAAACTTCACTTTTGACACAGAGCTCAGAAATGAAAAGGAAACATATATTCATGTTTCCCAGGTTCTGGAAAGCCGAATTCTCACCCTATTTTAAAATCTGAGCTTTCCCTGAGGAGTTAGCCCAAGACGTATCTGAGAATCTGCCATTGACCTCAATTCAGCCAGAAAACCTCACTTTTGACACAGAGCTCAGAAATGAAAAGGAAACATATATTCATGTTTCCCAGGTTCTGGAAAGCCGAATTCTCACCCCATTTTCAGATCCGAGTTTTCGCTGCGGAGTTAGCACAAGACGTATCTCAGAATGTGCCATTGAAATCAATTCAGCCAGAAAACTTCACTTTTGACACAGAGCTCAGAAATGAAAAGGAAACATATATTCATGTTTCCCAGGTTCTGGAAAGCCGAATTCTCACCCCATTTTCAGATCCGAGTTTTCCCTGCGGAGTTAGCACAAGACGTATATGAGAATTTGCCTTAAGACTCAATTCAGCCAGAAAACTTCACTTTTGACACAGACCTCAGAAATGAAAAGGAAACACATATTCATGTACCCTAGGGTCTGGAAAGCACAAGTTAGCTCAAGACGTACCTCATAATTTGCCTTAGGGCTCATTTCAGCCGGAAAACGTCACTTTTGACACAGAGCTCAGAAATGAAAAAGAAAACCATATTCATGTTTCCCAGGGTCTGGAAAGCCAGAATCATACACGATTTTCAGATCCGAGCTTTCCCTGAGGAGTTAGACCAAGGTGTATCTCAGAATTTTCCTTAGGACTCAATTCAGCCAGAAAACTTCACTTTTGACACAGAGCTCAGAAATGAAAAAGAAACACATATTCATGTTTCCCAGGGTCTGGAAAGCCAAAATCACACACCATTTTCAGATCCGAGCTTTCCCTGTGGAGTTAGCCCAAGGCGTATATCAGAATTTGCCTTAAGACTCAATTCAGGCAGAAAACTTCACTTTTGACACAGAGCTCAGAAATGAAAAAGAAACACATATTCATGTACCCTAGGGTCTAGAAAGCCCAAGTTAGCCCAAGGCGTATCTCAGCATTTGCCTTAGGGCTCATTTCAGCCAGAAAACTTCACTTTTGACACAGAGCTCAGAAATGAAAAGGAAACATATATTCATGTTTCCCAGGTTCTGGAAAGCCGAATTCTCACCCTATTTTAAAATCTGAGCTTTCCCTGAGGAGTTAGCCCAAGACGTATCTGAGAATCTGCCATTGACCTCAATTCAGCCAGAAAACCTCACTTTTGACACAGAGCTCAGAAATGAAAAGGAAACATATATTCATGTTTCCCAGGTTCTGGAAAGCCGAATTCTCACCCCATTTTCAGATCCGAGTTTTCCCTGCGGAGTTAGCACAAGACGTATATGAGAATTTGCCTTAAGACTCAATTCAGCCAGAAAACTTCACTTTTGACACATACCTCAGAAATGAAAAGGAAACACATATTCATGTACCCTAGGGTCTGGAAAGCACAAGTTAGCTCAAGACGTACCTCATAATTTGCCTTAGGGCTCATTTCAGCCGGAAAACGTCACTTTTGACACAGAGCTCAGAAATGAAAAAGAAACACATATTCATGTTTCCCAGGGTCTGGAAAGCCAAAATCACTCACCATTTTCAGATCCGAGCTTTCCTTGAGGAGTTAGACCAAGGCGTATCTCAGAATTTGCCTTAGGGCTCATTTCAGCCAGAAAACTTCACTTTTGACACAGAGCTCAGAAATGAAAAAGAAACACATATTCATGTTTCCCACGGTCTGGAAAGCCAAAATCACTCACCATTTTCAGATCCGAGCTTTCCTCGAGGAGTTAGACCAAGGCGTATCTCAGAATCTGCCTTAGGGCTCATTTCAGCCAGAAAACTTCACTTTTGACACAGAGCTCAGAAATGAAAAAGAAACACATATTCATGTTTCCCAGGGTCTGGAAAGCCAAAATCACACACTATTTTCAGATCCGAGCTTTCCCTGTGGAGTTAGCCCAAGACGTATCTCAGAATCTGCCATTGACCTCAATTCAGCCAGAAAACCTCACTTTTGACACAGAGCTCAGAAATGAAAAGGAAACATATATTCATGTTTCCCAGGTTCTGGAAAGCCGAATTCTCACCCCATTTTCAGATCAGAGCTTTCCCTGTGGAGTTAGCCCAAGACGTATCTTAGAATTTGCCTTAGGACTGAATTCAGCCCGAAAACCTCACTTTTAACACAGAGCTCAGAAATGAAAAGGAAATGCATATTCATCTTCCCTAGTGTCTGGAAAGCCAAAATCTCACCCCATTTTAAAATCTGAGCTTTCCCTGAGGAGTTAGGTCAAGACGTATCTCAGAATTTACCTTAGGACTGAATTCAGCCCGAAAACCTCACTTTTGACACAGACCTCAGAAATGAAAAGGAAACACATATTCATGTACCCTAGGGTCTGGAAAGCACAAGTTAGCTCAAGACGTACCTCATAATTTGCCTTAGGGCTCATTTCAGCCGGAAAACGTCACTTTTGACACAGAGCTCAGAAATGAAAAAGAAAACCATATTCATGTTTCCCAGGGTCTGGAAAGCCAGAATCATACACGATTTTCAGATCCGAGCTTTCCCTGAGGAGTTAGACCAAGGTGTATCTCAGAATTTTCCTTAGGACTCAATTCAGCCAGAAAACTTCACTTTTGACACAGAGCTCAGAAATGAAAAAGAAACACATATTCATGTTTCCCAGGGTCTGGAAAGCCAAAATCACACACCATTTTCAGATCCGAGCTTTCCCTGTGGAGTTAGCCCAAGGCGTATATCAGAATTTGCCTTAAGACTCAATTCAGGCAGAAAACTTCACTTTTGACACAGAGCTCAGAAATGAAAAAGAAACACATATTCATGTACCCTAGGGTCTAGAAAGCCCAAGTTAGCCCAAGGCGTATCTCAGCATTTGCCTTAGGGCTCATTTCAGCCAGAAAACTTCACTTTTGACACAGAGCTCAGAAATGAAAAGGAAACATATATTCATGTTTCCCAGGTTCTGGAAAGCCGAATTCTCACCCTATTTTAAAATCTGAGCTTTCCCTGAGGAGTTAGCCCAAGACGTATCTGAGAATCTGCCATTGACCTCAATTCAGCCAGAAAACCTCACTTTTGACACAGAGCTCAGAAATGAAAAGGAAACATATATTCATGTTTCCCAGGTTCTGGAAAGCCGAATTCTCACCCCATTTTCAGATCCGAGTTTTCCCTGCGGAGTTAGCACAAGACGTATATGAGAATTTGCCTTAAGACTCAATTCAGCCAGAAAACTTCACTTTTGACACATACCTCAGAAATGAAAAGGAAACACATATTCATGTACCCTAGGGTCTGGAAAGCACAAGTTAGCTCAAGACGTACCTCATAATTTGCCTTAGGGCTCATTTCAGCCGGAAAACGTCACTTTTGACACAGAGCTCAGAAATGAAAAAGAAACACATATTCATGTTTCCCAGGGTCTGGAAAGCCAAAATCACTCACCATTTTCAGATCCGAGCTTTCCTTGAGGAGTTAGACCAAGGCGTATCTCAGAATTTGCCTTAGGGCTCATTTCAGCCAGAAAACTTCACTTTTGACACAGAGCTCAGAAATGAAAAAGAAACACATATTCATGTTTCCCACGGTCTGGAAAGCCAAAATCACTCACCATTTTCAGATCCGAGCTTTCCTCGAGGAGTTAGACCAAGGCGTATCTCAGAATCTGCCTTAGGGCTCATTTCAGCCAGAAAACTTCACTTTTGACACAGAGCTCAGAAATGAAAAAGAAACACATATTCATGTTTCCCAGGGTCTGGAAAGCCAAAATCACACACTATTTTCAGATCCGAGCTTTCCCTGTGGAGTTAGCCCAAGACGTATCTCAGAATCTGCCATTGACCTCAATTCAGCCAGAAAACCTCACTTTTGACACAGAGCTCAGAAATGAAAAGGAAACATATATTCATGTTTCCCAGGTTCTGGAAAGCCGAATTCTCACCCCATTTTCAGATCAGAGCTTTCCCTGTGGAGTTAGCCCAAGACGTATCTTAGAATTTGCGTTAGGACTGAATTCAGCCCGAAAACCTCACTTTTAACACAGAGCTCAGAAATGAAAAGGAAATGCATATTCATCTTCCCTAGTGTCTGGAAAGCCAAAATCTCACCCCATTTTAAAATCTGAGCTTTCCCTGAGGAGTTAGGTCAAGACGTATCTCAGAATTTACCTTAGGACTGAATTCAGCCCGAAAACCTCACTTTTGACACAGAGCTCAGAAATGAAAAGGAAACATATATTCATGTTTCCCAGGTTCTGGAAAGCCGAATTCTCACCCCATTTTCAGATCCGAGTTTTCCCTGCGGAGTTAGCACAAGACGTATCTCAGAATGTGCCATTGAAATCAATTCAGCCAGAAAACTTCACTTTTGACACAGAGCTCAGAAATGAAAAAGAAAACCATATTCATGTTTCCCAGGGTCTGGAAAGCCAGAATCATACACGATTTTCAGATCCGAGCTTTCCCTGAGAAGTTAGACCAAGGTGTATCTCAAAATTTGCCTTAGGACTCAATTCAGCCAGAAAACTTCACTTTTGACACAGAGCTCAGAAATGAAAAAGAAACACATATTCATGTTCCCTAGGGTCTGGAAAGCCCAAGTTTGCCCAAGGTGTATCTCAGAATTTGCCTTAGGGCTCATTTCAACCAGAAAACTTCACTTTTGACACAGAGCTCAGAAATGAAAAGGAAACCATATTCATGTTCCCTAGGGTCTGGAAAGCCGAATTCTCACACCATGTTCAGATCCGAGCTTTCCCTGTGGAGTTAGCCCAAGACGTATCTGAGAATCTGTCATTGACCTCAATTCAGCCAGAAAACCTCACTTTTGACACAGAGCTCAGAAATGAAAAGGAAACATATATTCATGTTTCCCAGGTTCTGGAAAGCCGAATTCTCACCCCATTTTCAGATCTGAGTTTTCCCTGCGGAGTTAGCACAAGACGTATCTCAGAATGTGCCATTGAAATCAATTCAGCCAGAAAACTTCACTTTTGACACAGAGCTCAGAAATGAAAAAGAAAAGCATATTCATGTTTCCCACGGTCTGGAAAGCCAGAATCATACACGATTTTCAGATCCGAGCTTTCCCTGAGGAGTTAGACCAAGGTGTATCTCAGAATTTTCCTTAGGACTCAATTCAGCCAGAAAACTTCACTTTTGACACAGAGCTCAGAAATGAAAAAGAAACACATATTCATGTTTCCCAGGGTCTGGAAAGCCAAAATCACACACTATTTTCAGATCCGAGCTTTCCCTTTGGAGTTAGCCGAAGACGTATCTCAGAATCTGCCATTGACCTCAATTCAGCCAGAAAACCTCACTTTTGACACAGAGCTCAGAAATGAAAAGGAAATGCATATTCATCTTCCCTAGTGTCTGGAAAGCCAAAATCTCACCCCATTTTAAAATCTGAGCTTTCCCTGAGGAGTTAGCTCAAGACGTATCTCAGAATTTACCTTAGGACTAAATTCAGCCCGAAAACCTCACTTTTGACACAGAGCTCAGAAATGGAAAGGAAACACATATTCATGTTCCCTAGGGTCTGGAAAGCCGAATTCTCACACCATTTTCAGATCCGAGTTTCCCTGCGGAGTTAGCACAAGACGTATCTCAGAATCTGCCATTGAACTCAATTCAGCCAGAAAACTTCACTTTTGACACAGAGCTCAGAAATGAAAAAGAAACACATATTCATGTTTCCCAGGGTCTGGAAAGCCAGAATCATACACCATTTTCAGATCTGAGCTTTCCCTGAGGAGTTAGACCAAGGTGTATCTCAGAATTTACCTTAGGACTGAATTCAGCCCGAAAACCTCACTTTTGACACAGAGCTCAGAAATGGAAAGGAAACACATATTCATGTTCCCTAGGGTCTGGAAAGCCGAATTCTCACAACATTTTCAGATCCGAGCTTTCCCTGCGGAGTTAGCACAAGACGTATCTCAGAATGTGCCATTGAAATCAATTCAGCCAGAAAACTTCACTTTTGACACAGAGCTCAGAAATGAAAAGGAAACACATATTCATGTTTCCCAGGGTCTGGAAAGCGAGAATCATATACCATTTTCAGATCCAAGCTTTCCCTGAGGAGTTAGACCAAGGTGTATCTCAGAATTTGCCTTAGGACTGAATAGAGCCAGAAAACTTCACTTTTCACACAGAGCTCAGAAATGAAAAAGAAACACATATTCATGTTTCCCAGGGTCTGGAAAGCCAAAATCACACACCATTTTCAGATCCGAGCTTTCCCTGTGGAGTTAGCCCAAGACGTATCTCAGAATCTGCCATTGACCTCAATTCAGCCAGAAAACCTCACTTTTGACACAGAGCTCAGAAATGAAAAAGAAACACATATTCATGTACCCTAGGGTCTGGAAAGCCGAATTCTCACCCCATTTTCAGATCCGAGTTTTCCCTGCGGAGTTAGCACAAGACTTATCTTAGAATGTGCCATTGAAATCAATTCAGCCAGAAAACTTCACTTTTGACACAGAGCTCAGAAATGAAAAAGAAAACCATATTCATGTTTCCCAGGGTCTGGAAAGCCAGAATCATACAAGGTTTTTCAGATACGAGCTTTCCCTGAGGAGTTAGACCAAGGTGTATCTCAGAATTTGCCTTAGGACTCAATTCAGCCAGAAAACTTCACTTTTGACACAGAGCTCAGAAATGAAAAGGAAACATATATTCATGTTTCCCAGGTTCTGGAAAGCCGAATTCTCACCCCATTTTCAGATCCGAGTTTTCCCTGCGGAGTTAGCACAAGACGTATCTCAGAATGTGCCATTGAAATCAATTCAGCCAGAAAACTTCAATTTTGACACAGAGCTCAGAAATGAAAAAGAAACACATATTCATGTTTCCCAGGGTCTGGAAAGCCAAAATCACACACTATTTTCAGATCCGAGCTTTCCCTGTGGAGTTAGCCCAAGACGTATCTCAGAATCTGCCATTGACCTCAATTCAGCCAGAAAACCTCACTTTTGAAACAGAGCTCAGAAATGAAAAGGAAACATATATTCATGTTTCCCAGGTTCTGGAAAGCCGAATTCTCACCCCATTTTCAGATCAGAGCTTTCCCTGTGGAGTTAGCCCAAGACGTATCTTAGAATTTGCCTTAGGACTGAATTCAGCCCGAAAACCTCACTTTTAACACAGAGCTCAGAAATGAAAAGGAAATGCATATTCATCTTCCCTAGTGTCTGGAAAGCCAAAATCTCACCCCATTTTAAAATCTGAGCTTTCCCTGAGGAGTTAGGTCAAGACGTATCTCAGAATGTGCCATTGAAATCAATTCAACCAGAAAACTTCACTTTTGACAAAGAGCTCAGAAATGAAAAAGAAAACCATATTCATGTTTCCCAGGGTCTGGAAAGCCAGAATCATACAAGGTTTTTCAGATACGAGCTTTCCCTGAGGAGTTAGACCAAGGTGTATCTCAGAATTTGCCTTAGGACTCAATTCAGCCAGAAAACTTCACTTTTGACATAGAGCTCAGAAATGAAAAGGAAACATATATTCATGTTTCCCAGGTTCTGGAAAGCCGAATTCTCACCCCATTTTCAGATCCGAGTTTTCCCTGCGGAGTTAGCACAAGACGTATCTCAGAATGTGCCATTGAAATCAATTCAGCCAGAAAACTTCAATTTTGACACAGAGCTCAGAAATGAAAAAGAAACACATATTCATGTTAACCAGGGTCTGGAAAGCCAGAATCATACACGATTTTCAGATCCGAGCTTTCCCTGAGGAGTTAAACCAAGGTGTATCTCAGAATTTGCCTTAGGACTCAATTCAGCCAGAAAACTTCAATTTTGACACAGAGCTCAGAAATGAAAAAGAAACACATATTCATGTTTCCCAGGGTCTGGAAAGCCAAAATCACTCACCATTTTCAGATCCGAGCTTTCCTTGAGGAGTTAGACCAAGGCGTATCTCAGAATTTGCCTTAGGGCTCATTTCAGCCAGAAAACTTCACTTTTGACACAGAGCTCAGAAATGAAAAAGAAACACATATTCATGTTTCCCACGGTCTGGAAAGCCAAAATCACTCACCATTTTCAGATCCGAGCTTTCCTCGAGGAGTTAGACCAAGGCGTATCTCAGAATCTGCCTTAGGGCTCATTTCAGCCAGAAAACTTCACTTTTGACACAGAGCTCAGAAATGAAAAAGAAACACATATTCATGTTTCCCAGGGTCTGGAAAGCCAAAATCACACACTATTTTCAGATCCGAGCTTTCCCTGTGGAGTTAGCCCAAGACGTATCTCAGAATCTGCCATTGACCTCAATTCAGCCAGAAAACCTCACTTTTGACACAGAGCTCAGAAATGAAAAGGAAACATATATTCATGTTTCCCAGGTTCTGGAAAGCCGAATTCTCACCCCATTTTCAGATCAGAGCTTTCCCTGTGGAGTTAGCCCAAGACGTATCTTAGAATTTGCCTTAGGACTGAATTCAGCCCGAAAACCTCACTTTTAACACAGAGCTCAGAAATGAAAAGGAAATGCATATTCATCTTCCCTAGTGTCTGGAAAGCCAAAATCTCACCCCATTTTAAAATCTGAGCTTTCCCTGAGGAGTTAGGTCAAGACGTATCTCAGAATTTACCTTAGGACTGAATTCAGCCCGAAAACCTCACTTTTGACACAGAGCTCAGAAATGAAAAGGAAACATATATTCATGTTTCCCAGGTTCTGGAAAGCCGAATTCTCACCCCATTTTCAGATCCGAGTTTTCCCTGCGGAGTTAGCACAAGACGTATCTCAGAATGTGCCATTGAAATCAATTCAGCCAGAAAACTTCACTTTTGACACAGAGCTCAGAAATGAAAAAGAAAACCATATTCATGTTTCCCAGGGTCTGGAAAGCCAGAATCATACACGATTTTCAGATCCGAGCTTTCCCTGAGAAGTTAGACCAAGGTGTATCTCAAAATTTGCCTTAGGACTCAATTCAGCCAGAAAACTTCACTTTTGACACAGAGCTCAGAAATGAAAAAGAAACACATATTCATGTTCCCTAGGGTCTGGAAAGCCCAAGTTTGCCCAAGGTGTATCTCAGAATTTGCCTTAGGGCTCATTTCAACCAGAAAACTTCACTTTTGACACAGAGCTCAGAAATGAAAAGGAAACCATATTCATGTTCCCTAGGGTCTGGAAAGCCGAATTCTCACACCATGTTCAGATCCGAGCTTTCCCTGTGGAGTTAGCCCAAGACGTATCTGAGAATCTGTCATTGACCTCAATTCAGCCAGAAAACCTCACTTTTGACACAGAGCTCAGAAATGAAAAGGAAACATATATTCATGTTTCCCAGGTTCTGGAAAGCCGAATTCTCACCCCATTTTCAGATCTGAGTTTTCCCTGCGGAGTTAGCACAAGACGTATCTCAGAATGTGCCATTGAAATCAATTCAGCCAGAAAACTTCACTTTTGACACAGAGCTCAGAAATGAAAAAGAAAAGCATATTCATGTTTCCCACGGTCTGGAAAGCCAGAATCATACACGATTTTCAGATCCGAGCTTTCCCTGAGGAGTTAGACCAAGGTGTATCTCAGAATTTTCCTTAGGACTCAATTCAGCCAGAAAACTTCACTTTTGACACAGAGCTCAGAAATGAAAAAGAAACACATATTCATGTTTCCCAGGGTCTGGAAAGCCAAAATCACACACTATTTTCAGATCCGAGCTTTCCCTTTGGAGTTAGCCGAAGACGTATCTCAGAATCTGCCATTGACCTCAATTCAGCCAGAAAACCTCACTTTTGACACAGAGCTCAGAAATGAAAAGGAAATGCATATTCATCTTCCCTAGTGTCTGGAAAGCCAAAATCTCACCCCATTTTAAAATCTGAGCTTTCCCTGAGGAGTTAGCTCAAGACGTATCTCAGAATTTACCTTAGGACTAAATTCAGCCCGAAAACCTCACTTTTGACACAGAGCTCAGAAATGGAAAGGAAACACATATTCATGTTCCCTAGGGTCTGGAAAGCCGAATTCTCACACCATTTTCAGATCCGAGTTTCCCTGCGGAGTTAGCACAAGACGTATCTCAGAATCTGCCATTGAACTCAATTCAGCCAGAAAACTTCACTTTTGACACAGAGCTCAGAAATGAAAAAGAAACACATATTCATGTTTCCCAGGGTCTGGAAAGCCAGAATCATACACCATTTTCAGATCTGAGCTTTCCCTGAGGAGTTAGACCAAGGTGTATCTCAGAATTTACCTTAGGACTGAATTCAGCCCGAAAACCTCACTTTTGACACAGAGCTCAGAAATGGAAAGGAAACACATATTCATGTTCCCTAGGGTCTGGAAAGCCGAATTCTCACAACATTTTCAGATCCGAGCTTTCCCTGCGGAGTTAGCACAAGACGTATCTCAGAATGTGCCATTGAAATCAATTCAGCCAGAAAACTTCACTTTTGACACAGAGCTCAGAAATGAAAAGGAAACACATATTCATGTTTCCCAGGGTCTGGAAAGCCAGAATCATATACCATTTTCAGATCCAAGCTTTCCCTGAGGAGTTAGACCAAGGTGTATCTCAGAATTTGCCTTAGGACTGAATAGAGCCAGAAAACTTCACTTTTCACACAGAGCTCAGAAATGAAAAAGAAACACATATTCATGTTTCCCAGGGTCTGGAAAGCCAAAATCACACACCATTTTCAGATCCGAGCTTTCCCTGTGGAGTTAGCCCAAGACGTATCTCAGAATCTGCCATTGACCTCAATTCAGCCAGAAAACCTCACTTTTGACACAGAGCTCAGAAATGAAAAAGAAACACATATTCATGTACCCTAGGGTCTGGAAAGCCGAATTCTCACCCCATTTTCAGATCCGAGTTTTCCCTGCGGAGTTAGCACAAGACTTATCTCAGAATGTGCCATTGAAATCAATTCAGCCAGAAAACTTCACTTTTGACACAGAGCTCAGAAATGAAAAAGAAAACCATATTCATGTTTCCCAGGGTCTGGAAAGCCAGAATCATACAAGGTTTTTCAGATACGAGCTTTCCCTGAGGAGTTAGACCAAGGTGTATCTCAGAATTTGCCTTAGGACTCAATTCAGCCAGAAAACTTCACTTTTGACACAGAGCTCAGAAATGAAAAGGAAACATATATTCATGTTTCCCAGGTTCTGGAAAGCCGAATTCTCACCCCATTTTCAGATCCGAGTTTTCCCTGCGGAGTTAGCACAAGACGTATCTCAGAATGTGCCATTGAAATCAATTCAGCCAGAAAACTTCAATTTTGACACAGAGCTCAGAAATGAAAAAGAAACACATATTCATGTTTCCCAGGGTCTGGAAAGCCAAAATCACACACTATTTTCAGATCCGAGCTTTCCCTGTGGAGTTAGCCCAAGACGTATCTCAGAATCTGCCATTGACCTCAATTCAGCCAGAAAACCTCACTTTTGAAACAGAGCTCAGAAATGAAAAGGAAACATATATTCATGTTTCCCAGGTTCTGGAAAGCCGAATTCTCACCCCATTTTCAGATCAGAGCTTTCCCTGTGGAGTTAGCCCAAGACGTATCTTAGAATTTGCCTTAGGACTGAATTCAGCCCGAAAACCTCACTTTTAACACAGAGCTCAGAAATGAAAAGGAAATGCATATTCATCTTCCCTAGTGTCTGGAAAGCCAAAATCTCACCCCATTTTAAAATCTGAGCTTTCCCTGAGGAGTTAGGTCAAGACGTATCTCAGAATGTGCCATTGAAATCAATTCAACCAGAAAACTTCACTTTTGACAAAGAGCTCAGAAATGAAAAAGAAAACCATATTCATGTTTCCCAGGGTCTGGAAAGCCAGAATCATACAAGGTTTTTCAGATACGAGCTTTCCCTGAGGAGTTAGACCAAGGTGTATCTCAGAATTTGCCTTAGGACTCAATTCAGCCAGAAAACTTCACTTTTGACACAGAGCTCAGAAATGAAAAGGAAACATATATTCATGTTTCCCAGGTTCTGGAAAGCCGAATTCTCACCCCATTTTCAGATCCGAGTTTTCCCTGCGGAGTTAGCACAAGACGTATCTCAGAATGTGCCATTGAAATCAATTCAGCCAGAAAACTTCAATTTTGACACAGAGCTCAGAAATGAAAAAGAAACACATATTCATGTTTCCCAGGGTCTGGAAAGCCAGAATCATACACGATTTTCAGATCCGAGCTTTCCCTGAGGAGTTAAACCAAGGTGTATCTCAGAATTTGCCTTAGGACTCAATTCAGCCAGAAAACTTCACTTTTGACACAGAGCTCAGAAATGAAAAAGAAACACATATTCATGTACCCTAGGGTCTGGAAAGCCCAAGTTAGCCCAAGGCGTATCTCAGCATTTGCCTTAGGGCTCATTTCAGCCAGAAAACTTCACTTTTGACACAGAGCTCAGAAATGAAAAGGAAACATATATTCATGTTTCCCAGGTTCTGGAAAGCCGAATTCTCACCCCATTTTAAAATCTGAGCTTTCCCTGAGGAGTTAGCTCAAGACTTATCTCAGAATTTACCTTAGGACTGAATTCAGCCCGAAAACCTCACTTTTGACACAGAGCTCAGAAATGGAAAGGAAACACATATTCATGTTCCCTAGAGTCTGGAAAGCCGAATTCTCACACCATGTTCAGATCCGAGCTTTCCCTGTGGAGTTAGCCCAAGACGTATCTGAGAATCTGCCATTGACCTCAATTCAGCCAGAAAACCTCACTTTTGACACAGAGCTCAGAAATGAAAAGGAAACATATATTCATGTTTCCCAGGTTCTGGAAAGCCGAATTCTCACCCCATTTTCAGATCCGAGTTTTCCCTGCGGAGTTAGCACAAGACGTATCTCAGAATGTGCCATTGAAATCAATTCAGCCAGAAAACTTCACTTTTGACACAGAGCTCAGAAATGAAAAAGAAAACCATATTCATGTTTCCCAGGGTCTGGAAAGCCAGAATCATACACGATTTTCAGATCCGAGTTTTCCCTGAGGAGTTAGACCAAGGTGTATCTCAGAATTTGCCTTAGGACTCAATTCAGCCAGAAAACTTCACTTTTGACACAGAGCTCAGAAATGAAAAAGAAACACATATTCATTTACCCTAGGGTCTGGAAAGCCCAAGTTAGCCCAAGGCGTATCTCAGAATTTACCTTAGGACTGAATTCAGCCCGAAAACCTCACTTTTGACACAGAGCTCAGAAATGGAAAGGAAAAACATATTCATGTTCCCTAGGGTCTGGAAAGCCGAATTCTCACACCATGTTCAGATCCGAGCTTTCCCTTTGGAGTTAGCCCAAGACGTATCTCAGAATCTGCCATTGACCTCAATTCAGCCAGAAAACTTCACTTTTGACACAGAGCTCAGAAATGAAAAAGAAAACCATATTCATGTTTCCCAGGGTCTGGAAAGCCAGAATCAAACACGATTTTCAGATCCGAGCTTTCCCTGAGGAGTTAGACCAAGGTGTATCTCAGAATTTGCCTTAGGACTCAATTCAGCCAGAAAACTTCACTTTTGATACAGAGCTCAGAAATGAAAAAGAAACACATATTCATGTACCCTAAGTTCTGGAAAGCACAAGTTAGCCCAAGGCGTATCTCAGCATTTGCCTTAGGGCTCATTTCAGCCAGAAAACTTCACTTTTGACACAGAGCTCAGAAATGAAAAGGAAACATATATTCATGTTTCCCAGGTTCTGGAAAGCCGAATTCTCACCCCATTTTCAGATCCGAGTTTTCCCTGTGTTGTTAGCACAAGACGTATCTCAGAATGTGCCATTGAAATCAATTCAGCCAGAAAACTTCACTTTTGACACAGAGCTCAGAAATGAAAAAGAAAACCATATTCATGTTTCCCAGGGTCTGGAAAGCCAGAATCATACAAGGTTTTTCAGATCCGAGCTTTCCCTGAGGAGTTAGACCAAGGTGTATCTCAGAATTTGCCTTAGGACTCAATTCAGCCAGAAAACTTCACTTTTGACACAGACCTCAGAAATGAAAAAGAAACACATATTCATGTACCCTAGGGTCTGGAAAGCCCAAGTTAGCCCAAGGCGTATCTCATAATTTGCCTTACGGCTCATTTCAGCCAGAAAACTTCACTTTTGACACAGAGCTCAGAAATGAAAAGGAAATATATATTCATGTTTCCCAGGTTCTGGAAAGCCGAATTCTCACCCCATTTTAAAATCTGAGCTTTCCCTGAGGAGTTAGCTCAAGACTTATCTCAGAATTTACCTTAGGACTGAATTCAGCCCGAAAACCTCACTTTTGACACAGAGCTCAGAAATGGAAAGGAAACACATATTCATGTTCCCTAGGGTCTGGAAAGCCGAATTCTCACACCATGTTCAGATCGGAGCTTTCCCTGTGGAGTTAGCCCAAGACGTATCTGAGAATCTGCCATTGACCTCAATTCAGCCAGAAAACCTCACTTTTGACACAGAGCTCAGAAATGAAAAGGAAACATATATTCATGTTCCCTAGGGTCTGGAAAGCCGAATTCTCACACCATGTTCAGATCCGAGCTTTCCCTTTGGAGTTAGCCCAAGACGTATCTCAGAATCTGCCATTGACCTCAATTCAGCCAGAAAACTTCACTTTTGACACAGAGCTCAGAAATGAAAAAGAAAACCATATTCATGTTTCCCAGGGTCTGGAAAGCCAGAATCAAACACGATTTTCAGATCCGAGCTTTCCCTGAGGAGTTAGACCAAGGTGTATCTCAGAATTTGCCTTAGGACTCAATTCAGCCAGAAAACTTCACTTTTGATACAGAGCTCAGAAATGAAAAAGAAACACATATTCATGTACCCTAGGGTCTGGAAAGCCCAAGTTAGCCCAAGGCGTATCTCAGAATTTGCCTTAGGGCTCATTTCAGCCAGAAAACTTCACTTTTGACACAGAGCTCAGAAATGAAAAAGAAACACATATTCATGTTTCCCAGGGTCTGGAAAGCCAAAATCACACACCATTTTCCGATCCGAGCTTTCCCTGTGGAGTTAGCCCAAGACGTATCTCAGAATCTGCCATTGACCTCAATTCAGCCAGAAAACCTCACTTTTGACACAGAGCTCAGAAATGAAAAGGAAACATATATTCATGTTTCCCAGGTTCTGGAAAGCCGAATTCTCACCCCATTTTCAGATCCGAGTTTTCGCTGCGGAGTTAGCACAAGACGTATCTCAGAATGTGCCATTGAAATCAATTCAGCCAGAAAACTTCACTTTTGACACAGAGCTCAGAAATGAAAAGGAAACATATATTCATGTTTCCCAGGTTCTGGAAAGCCGAATTCTCACCCCATTTTCAGATCCGAGTTTTCCCTGCGGAGTTAGCACAAGACGTATATGAGAATTTGCCTTAAGACTCAATTCAGCCAGAAAACTTCACTTTTGACACAGACCTCAGAAATGAAAAGGAAACACATATTCATGTACCCTAGGGTCTGGAAAGCACAAGTTAGCTCAAGACGTACCTCATAATTTGCCTTAGGGCTCATTTCAGCCGGAAAACGTCACTTTTGACACAGAGCTCAGAAATGAAAAAGAAAACCATATTCATGTTTCCCAGGGTCTGGAAAGCCAGAATCATACACGATTTTCAGATCCGAGCTTTCCCTGAGGAGTTAGACCAAGGTGTATCTCAGAATTTTCCTTAGGACTCAATTCAGCCAGAAAACTTCACTTTTGACACAGAGCTCAGAAATGAAAAAGAAACACATGTTCATGTTTCCCAGGGTCTGGAAAGCCAAAATCACACACCATTTTCAGATCCGAGCTTTCCCTGTGGAGTTAGCCCAAGGCGTATATCAGAATTTGCCTTAAGACTCAATTCAGGCAGAAAACTTCACTTTTGACACAGAGCTCAGAAATGAAAAAGAAACACATATTCATGTACCCTAGGGTCTAGAAAGCCCAAGTTAGCCCAAGGCGTATCTCAGCATTTGCCTTAGGGCTCATTTCAGCCAGAAAACTTCACTTTTGACACAGAGCTCAGAAATGAAAAGGAAACATATATTCATGTTTCCCAGGTTCTGGAAAGCCGAATTCTCACCCTATTTTAAAATCTGAGCTTTCCCTGAGGAGTTAGCCCAAGACGTATCTGAGAATCTGCCATTGACCTCAATTCAGCCAGAAAACCTCACTTTTGACACAGAGCTCAGAAATGAAAAGGAAACATATATTCATGTTTCCCAGGGTCTGGAAAGCCGAATTCTCACCCCATTTTCAGATCCGAGTTTTTCCTGCGGAGTTAGCACAAGACGTATCTCAGAATGTGCCATTGAAATCAATTCAGCCAGAAAACTTCACTTTTGACACAGAGCTCAGAAATGAAAAAGAAAACCATATTCATGTTTCCCAGGGTCTGGAAAGCCAGAATCATACACGATTTTCAGATCCGAGCTTTCCCTGAGGAGTTAGACCAAGGTGTATCTCAGAATTTGACTTAGGACTCAATTCAGCCAGAAAACTTCACTTTTGACACAGAGCTCAGAAATGAAAAAGAAACACATATTCATGTACCCTAGGGTCTGGAAAGCCCAAGTTAGCCCAAGGCGTATCTCAGAATTTGCCTTAGGGCTCATTTCAGCCAGAAAACTTCACTTTTGACACAGAGCTCAGAAATGAAAAAGAAACACATATTCATGTTTCCCAGGGTCTGGAAAGCCAAAATCACACACCATTTTCCGATCCGAGCTTTCCCTGTGGAGTTAGCCCAAGACGTATCTCAGAATCTGCCATTGACCTCAATTCAGCCAGAAAACCTCACTTTTGACACAGAGCTCAGAAATGAAAAGGAAACATATATTCATGTTTCCCAGGTTCTGGAAAGCCGAATTCTCACCCCATTTTCAGATCCGAGTTTTCGCTGCGGAGTTAGCACAAGACGTATCTCAGAATGTGCCATTGAAATCAATTCAGCCAGAAAACTTCACTTTTGACACAGAGCTCAGAAATGAAAAGGAAACATATATTCATGTTTCCCAGGTTCTGGAAAGCCGAATTCTCACCCCATTTTCAGATCCGAGTTTTCCCTGCGGAGTTAGCACAAGACGTATATGAGAATTTGCCTTAAGACTCAATTCAGCCAGAAAACTTCACTTTTGACACAGACCTCAGAAATAAAAAGGAAACACATATTCATGTACCCTAGGGTCTGGAAAGCACAAGTTAGCTCAAGACGTACCTCATAATTTGCCTTAGGGCTCATTTCAGCCGGAAAACGTCACTTTTGACACAGAGCTCAGAAATGAAAAAGAAAACCATATTCATGTTTCCCAGGGTCTGGAAAGCCAGAATCATACACGATTTTCAGATCCGAGCTTTCCCTGAGGAGTTAGACCAAGGTGTATCTCAGAATTTTCCTTAGGACTCAATTCAGCCAGAAAACTTCACTTTTGACACAGAGCTCAGAAATGAAAAAGAAACACATATTCATGTTTCCCAGGGTCTGGAAAGCCAAAATCACACACCATTTTCAGATCCGAGCTTTCCCTGTGGAGTTAGCCCAAGGCGTATATCAGAATTTGCCTTAAGACTCAATTCAGGCAGAAAACTTCACTTTTGACACAGAGCTCAGAAATGAAAAAGAAACACATATTCATGTACCCTAGGGTCTAGAAAGCCCAAGTTAGCCCAAGGCGTATCTCAGCATTTGCCTTAGGGCTCATTTCAGCCAGAAAACTTCACTTTTGACACAGAGCTCAGAAATGAAAAGGAAACATATATTCATGTTTCCCAGGTTCTGGAAAGCCGAATTCTCACCCTATTTTAAAATCTGAGCTTTCCCTGAGGAGTTAGCCCAAGACGTATCTGAGAATCTGCCATTGACCTCAATTCAGCCAGAAAACCTCACTTTTGACACAGAGCTCAGAAATGAAAAGGAAACATATATTCATGTTTCCCAGGTTCTGGAAAGCCGAATTCTCACCCCATTTTCAGATCCGAGTTTTCCCTGCGGAGTTAGCACAAGACGTATATGAGAATTTGCCTTAAGACTCAATTCAGCCAGAAAACTTCACTTTTGACACATACCTCAGAAATGAAAAGGAAACACATATTCATGTACCCTAGGGTCTGGAAAGCACAAGTTAGCTCAAGACGTACCTCATAATTTGCCTTAGGGCTCATTTCAGCCGGAAAACGTCACTTTTGACACAGAGCTCAGAAATGAAAAAGAAACACATATTCATGTTTCCCAGGGTCTGGAAAGCCAAAATCACTCACCATTTTCAGATCCGAGCTTTCCTTGAGGAGTTAGACCAAGGCGTATCTCAGAATTTGCCTTAGGGCTCATTTCAGCCAGAAAACTTCACTTTTGACACAGAGCTCAGAAATGAAAAAGAAACACATATTCATGTTTCCCACGGTCTGGAAAGCCAAAATCACTCACCATTTTCAGATCCGAGCTTTCCTCGAGGAGTTAGACCAAGGCGTATCTCAGAATCTGCCTTAGGGCTCATTTCAGCCAGAAAACTTCACTTTTGACACAGAGCTCAGAAATGAAAAAGAAACACATATTCATGTTTCCCAGGGTCTGGAAAGCCAAAATCACACACTATTTTCAGATCCGAGCTTTCCCTGTGGAGTTAGCCCAAGACGTATCTCAGAATCTGCCATTGACCTCAATTCAGCCAGAAAACCTCACTTTTGACACAGAGCTCAGAAATGAAAAGGAAACATATATTCATGTTTCCCAGGTTCTGGAAAGCCGAATTCTCACCCCATTTTCAGATCAGAGCTTTCCCTGTGGAGTTAGCCCAAGACGTATCTTAGAATTTGCCTTAGGACTGAATTCAGCCCGAAAACCTCACTTTTAACACAGAGCTCAGAAATGAAAAGGAAATGCATATTCATCTTCCCTAGTGTCTGGAAAGCCAAAATCTCACCCCATTTTAAAATCTGAGCTTTCCCTGAGGAGTTAGGTCAAGACGTATCTCAGAATGTGCCATTGAAATCAATTCAACCAGAAAACTTCACTTTTGACAAAGAGCTCAGAAATGAAAAAGAAAACCATATTCATGTTTCCCAGGGTCTGGAAAGCCAGAATCATACAAGGTTTTTCAGATACGAGCTTTCCCTGAGGAGTTAGACCAAGGTGTATCTCAGAATTTGCCTTAGGACTCAATTCAGCCAGAAAACTTCACTTTTGACACAGAGCTCAGAAATGAAAAGGAAACATATATTCATGTTTCCCAGGTTCTGGAAAGCCGAATTCTCACCCCATTTTCAGATCCGAGTTTTCCCTGCGGAGTTAGCACAAGACGTATCTCAGAATGTGCCATTGAAATCAATTCAGCCAGAAAACTTCAATTTTGACACAGAGCTCAGAAATGAAAAAGAAACACATATTCATGTTTCCCAGGGTCTGGAAAGCCAAAATCACACACTATTTTCAGATCCGAGCTTTCCCTGTGGAGTTAGCCCAAGACGTATCTCAGAATCTGCCATTGACCTCAATTCAGCCAGAAAACCTCACTTTTGAAACAGAGCTCAGAAATGAAAAGGAAACATATATTCATGTTTCCCAGGTTCTGGAAAGCCGAATTCTCACCCCATTTTCAGATCAGAGCTTTCCCTGTGGAGTTAGCCCAAGACGTATCTTAGAATTTGCCTTAGGACTGAATTCAGCCCGAAAACCTCACTTTTAACACAGAGCTCAGAAATGAAAAGGAAATGCATATTCATCTTCCCTAGTGTCTGGAAAGCCAAAATCTCACCCCATTTTAAAATCTGAGCTTTCCCTGAGGAGTTAGGTCAAGACGTATCTCAGAATGTGCCATTGAAATCAATTCAACCAGAAAACTTCACTTTTGACAAAGAGCTCAGAAATGAAAAGGAAACACATATTCATGTTTCCCATGGTCTGGAAAGCCAGAATCATATACCATTTTCAGATCCGAGCTTTCCCTGAGGAGTTAGACCAAGGTGTATCTCAGAATTTGCCTTAGGACTCAATTCAGCCAGAAAACTTCACTTTTGACACAGAGCTCAGAAATGAAAAAGAAACACATATTCATGTTTCCCAGGGTCTGGAAAGCCAAAATCACACACCATTTTCAGATCCGAGCTTTCCCTGTGGAGTTAGCCCAAGACGTATCTCAGAACCTGCCATTGACCTCAATTCAGCCAGAAAACCTCACTTTTGACACAGAGCTCAGAAATGAAAAGGAAACATATATTCATGTTTCCCAGGTTCTGGAAAGCCGAATTCTCACCCCATTTTCAGATCCGAGTTTTCCCTGCGGAGTTAGCACAAGACGTATCTCAGAATGTGCCATTGAAATCAATTCAGCCAGAAAACTTCACTTTTGACACAGAGCTCAGAAATGAAAAAGAAAACCATATTCATGTTTCCCAGGGTCTGGAAAGCCAGAATCATACACGATTTTCAGATCCGAGCTTTCCCTGAGGAGTTAAACCAAGGTGTATCTCAGAATTTGCCTTAGGACTCAATTCAGCCAGAAAACTTCACTTTTGACACAGAGCTCAGAAATGAAAAAGAAACACATATTCATGTACCCTAGGGTCTGGAAAGCCCAAGTTAGCCCAAGGCGTATCTCAGCATTTGCCTTAGGGCTCATTTCAGCCAGAAAACTTCACTTTTGACACAGAGCTCAGAAATGAAAAGGAAACATATATTCATGTTTCCCAGGTTCTGGAAAGCCGAATTCTCACCCCATTTTAAAATCTGAGCTTTCCCTGAGGAGTTAGCTCAAGACTTATCTCAGAATTTACCTTAGGACTGAATTCAGCCCGAAAACCTCACTTTTGACACAGAGCTCAGAAATGGAAAGGAAACACATATTCATGTTCCCTAGAGTCTGGAAAGCCGAATTCTCACACCATGTTCAGATCCGAGCTTTCCCTGTGGAGTTAGCCCAAGACGTATCTGAGAATGTGCCATTGACCTCAATTCAGCCAGAAAACCTCACTTTTGACACAGAGCTCAGAAATGAAAAGGAAACATATATTCATGTTTCCCAGGTTCTGGAAAGCCGAATTCTCACCCCATTTTCAGATCCGAGTTTTCCCAGCGGAGTTAGCACAAGACGTATCTCAGAATGTGCCATTGAAATCAATTCAGCCAGAAAACTTCACTTTTGACACAGAGCTCAGAAATGAAAAAGAAAACCATATTCATGTTTCCCAGGGTCTGGAAAGCCAGAATCATACACGATTTTCAGATCCGAGCTTTCCCTGAGGAGTTAGACCAAGGTGTATCTCAGAATTTGCCTTAGGACTCAATTCAGCCAGAAAACTTCACTTTTGACACAGAGCTCAGAAATGAAAAAGAAACACATATTCATTTACCCTAGGGTCTGGAAAGCCCAAGTTAGCCCAAGGCGTATCTCAGAATTTACCTTAGGACTGAATTCAGCCCGAAAACCTCACTTTTGACACAGAGCTCAGAAATGGAAAGGAAAAACATATTCATGTTCCCTAGGGTCTGGAAAGCCGAATTCTCACACCATGTTCAGATCCGAGCTTTCCCTTTGGAGTTAGCCCAAGACGTATCTCAGAATCTGCCATTGACCTCAATTCAGCCAGAAAACCTCACTTTTGACACAGAGCTCAGAAATGAAAAAGAAACACATATTCATGTACCCTAGGGTCTGGAAAGCCGAATTCTCACCCCATTTTCAGATCCGAGTTTTCCCTGCGGAGTTAGCACAAGACGTATCTCAGAATGTGCCATTGAAATCAATTCAGCCAGAAAACTTCACTTTTGACACAGAGCTCAGAAATGAAAAAGAAAACCATATTCATGTTTCCCAGGGTCTGGAAAGCCAGAATCATACAAGGTTTTTCAGATCCGAGCTTTCCCTGAGGAGTTAGACCAAGGTGTATCTCAGAATTTGCCTTAGGACTCAATTCAGCCAGAAAACTTCACTTTTGACACAGAGCTCAGAAATGAAAAAGAAACACATATTCATGTACCCTAGGGTCTGGAAAGCCCAAGTTAGCCCAAGGCGTATCTCAGAATTTGCCTTAGGGCTCATTTCAGCCAGAAAACTTCACTTTTGACACAGAGCTCAGAAATGAAAAGGAAACATATATTCATGTTTCCCAGGTTCTGGAAAGCCGAATTCTCACCCCATTTTCAGATCCGAGTTTTCCCTGCGGAGTTAGCACAAGACGTATCTCAGAATGTGCCATTGAAATCAATTCAGCCAGAAAACTTCAATTTTGACACAGAGCTCAGAAATGAAAAAGAAACACATATTCATGTTTCCCAGGGTCTGGAAAGCCAAAATCACACACTATTTTCAGATCCGAGCTTTCCCTGTGGAGTTAGCCCAAGACGTATCTCAGAATCTGCCATTGACCTCAATTCAGCCAGAAAACCTCACTTTTGAAACAGAGCTCAGAAATGAAAAGGAAACATATATTCATGTTTCCCAGGTTCTGGAAAGCCGAATTCTCACCCCATTTTCAGATCAGAGCTTTCCCTGTGGAGTTAGCCCAAGACGTATCTTAGAATTTGCCTTAGGACTGAATTCAGCCCGAAAACCTCACTTTTGACACAGAGCTCAGAAATGAAAAGGAAATGCATATTCATCTTCCCTAGTGTCTGGAAAGCCAAAATCTCACCCCATTTTAAAATCTGAGCTTTCCCTGAGGAGTTAGGTCAAGACGTATCTCAGAATTTACCTTAGGACTGAATTCAGCCCGAAAACCTCACTTTTGACACAGAGCTCAGAAATGGAAAGGAAACACATATTCATGTTCCCTAGGGTCTGGAAAGCCGAATTCTCACAACATTTTCAGATCTGAGCTTTCCCTGCGGAGTTAGCACAAGACATATCTCAGAATGTGCCATTGAAATCAATTCAACCAGAAAACTTCACTTTTGACAAAGAGCTCAGAAATGAAAAGGAAACACATATTCATGTTTCCCACGGTCTGGAAAGCCAGAATCATATACCATTTTCAGATCCGAGCTTTCCCTGAGGAGTTAGACCAAGGTGTATCTCAGAATTTGCCTTAGGACTCAATTCAGCCAGAAAACTTCACTTTTGACACAGAGCTCAGAAATGAAAAAGAAACACATATTCATGTTTCCCAGGGTCTGGAAAGCCGAATTCTCACCCCATTTTCAGATCCGAGCTTTCCCTGTGGAGTTAGCCCAAGACGTATCTCAGAATCTGCCATTGACCTCAATTCAGCCAGAAAACCTCACTTTTGACACAGAGCTCAGAAATGAAAAGGAAACATATATTCATGTTTCCCAGGTTCTGGAAAGCCGAATTCTCACCCCATTTTCAGATCCGAGTTTTCCCTGCGGAGTTAGCACAAGACGTATCTCAGAATATGCCATTGAAATCAATTCAGCCAGAAAACTTCACTTTTCACACAGAGCTCAGAAATGAAAAAGAAAACCATATTCATGTTTCCCAGGGTCTGGAAAGCCAGAATCATACACGATTTTCAGATCCGAGCTTTCCCTGAGGAGTTAAACCAAGGTGTATCTCAGAATTTGCCTTAGGACTCAATTCAGCCAGAAAACTTCACTTTTGACACAGAGCTCAGAAATGAAAAAGAAACACATATTCATGTACCCTAGGGTCTGGAAAGCCCAAGTTAGCCCAAGGCGTATCTCAGCATTTGCCTTAGGGCTTATTTCAGCCAGAAAACTTCACTTTTGACACAGAGCTCAGAAATGAAAAGGAAACATATATTCATGTTTCCCAGGTTCTGGAAAGCCGAATTCTCACCCCATTTTAAAATCTGAGCTTTCCCTGAGGAGTTAGCTCAAGACTTATCTCAGAATTTACCTTAGGACTGAATTCAGCCCGAAAACCTCACTTTTGACACAGAGCTCAGAAATGGAAAGGAAACACATATTCATGTTCCCTAGAGTCTGGAAAGCCGAATTCTCACACCATGTTCAGATCCGAGCTTTCCCTGTGGAGTTAGCCCAAGACGTATCTGAGAATCTGCCATTGACCTCAATTCAGCCAGAAAACCTCACTTTTGACACAGAGCTCAGAAATGAAAAGGAAACATATATTCATGTTTCCCAGGTTCTGGAAAGCCGAATTCTCACCCCATTTTCAGATCCGAGTTTTCCCTGCGGAGTTAGCACAAGACGTATCTCAGAATGTGCCATTGAAATCAATTCAGCCAGAAAACCTCACTTTTGACACAGAGCTCAGAAATGAAAAAGAAACACATATTCATGTACCCTAGGGTCTGGAAAGCCGAATTCTCACCCCATTTTCAGATCCGAGTTTTCCCTGCGGAGTTAGCACAAGACGTATCTCAGAATGTGCCATTGAAATCAATTCAGCCAGAAAACTTCACTTTTGACACAGAGCTCAGAAATGAAAAAGAAAACCATATTCATGTTTCCCAGGGTCTGGAAAGCCAGAATCATACAAGGTTTTTCAGATCCGAGCTTTCCCTGAGGAGTTAGACCAAGGTGTATCTCAGAATTTGCCTTAGGACTCAATTCAGCCAGAAAACTTCACTTTTGACACAGAGCTCAGAAATGAAAAAGAAACACATATTCATGTACCCTAGGGTCTGGAAAGCCCAAGTTAGCCCAAGGCGTATCTCAGAATTTGCCTTAGGGCTCATTTCAGCCAGAAAACTTCACTTTTGACACAGAGCTCAGAAATGAAAAGGAAACATATATTCATGTTTCCCAGGTTCTGGAAAGCCGAATTCTCACCCCATTTTCAGATCCGAGTTTTCCCTGCGGAGTTAGCACAAGACGTATCTCAGAATGTGCCATTGAAATCAATTCAGCCAGAAAACTTCAATTTTGACACAGAGCTCAGAAATGAAAAAGAAACACATATTCATGTTTCCCAGGGTCTGGAAAGCCAAAATCACACACTATTTTCAGATCCGAGCTTTCCCTGTGGAGTTAGCCCAAGACGTATCTCAGAATCTGCCATTGACCTCAATTCAGCCAGAAAACCTCACTTTTGAAACAGAGCTCAGAAATGAAAAGGAAACATATATTCATGTTTCCCAGGTTCTGGAAAGCCGAATTCTCACCCCATTTTCAGATCAGAGCTTTCCCTGTGGAGTTAGCCCAAGACGTATCTTAGAATTTGCCTTAGGACTGAATTCAGCCCGAAAACCTCACTTTTGACACAGAGCTCAGAAATGAAAAGGAAATGCATATTCATCTTCCCTAGTGTCTGGAAAGCCAAAATCTCACCCCATTTTAAAATCTGAGCTTTCCCTGAGGAGTTAGGTCAAGACGTATCTCAGAATTTACCTTAGGACTGAACTCAGCCCGAAAACCTCACTTTTGACACAGAGCTCAGAAATGGAAAGGAAACACATATTCATGTTCCCTAGGGTCTGGAAAGCCGAATTCTCACAACATTTTCAGATCCGAGCTTTCCCTGCGGAGTTAGCACAAGACATATCTCAGAATGTGCCATTGAAATCAATTCAACCAGAAAACTTCACTTTTGACAAAGAGCTCAGAAATGAAAAGGAAACACATATTCATGTTTCCCAGGGTCTGGAAAGCCAGAATCATACACGATTTTCAGATCCGAGCTTTCCCTGAGGAGTTAGACCAAGGTGTATCTCAGAATTTGCCTTAGGACTCAATTCAGCCAGAAAACTTCACTTTTGACACAGAGCTCAGAAATGAAAAAGAAACACATATTCATTTACCCTAGGGTCTGGAAAGCCCAAGTTAGCCCAAGGCGTATCTCAGAATTTACCTTAGGACTGAATTCAGCCCGAAAACCTCACTTTTGACACAGAGCTCAGAAATGGAAAGGAAAAACATATTCATGTTCCCTAGGGTCTGGAAAGCCGAATTCTCACACCATGTTCAGATCCGAGCTTTCCCTTTGGAGTTAGCCCAAGACGTATCTCAGAATCTGCCATTGACCTCAATTCAGCCAGAAAACCTCACTTTTGACACAGAGCTCAGAAATGAAAAAGAAACACATATTCATGTACCCTAGGGTCTGGAAAGCCGAATTCTCACCCCATTTTCAGATCCGAGTTTTCCCTGCGGAGTTAGCACAAGACGTATCTCAGAATGTGCCATTGAAATCAATTCAGCCAGAAAACTTCACTTTTGACACAGAGCTCAGAAATGAAAAAGAAAACCATATTCATGTTTCCCAGGGTCTGGAAAGCCAGAATCATACAAGGTTTTTCAGATCCGAGCTTTCCCTGAGGAGTTAGACCAAGGTGTATCTCAGAATTTGCCTTAGGACTCAATTCAGCCAGAAAACTTCACTTTTGACACAGAGCTCAGAAATGAAAAGGAAACATATATTCATGTTTCCCAGGTTCTGGAAAGCCGAATTCTCACCCCATTTTCAGATCCGAGTTTTCCCTGCGGAGTTAGCACAAGACGTATCTCAGAATGTGCCATTGAAATCAATTCAGCCAGAAAACTTCAATTTTGACACAGAGCTCAGAAATGAAAAAGAAACACATATTCATGTTTCCCAGGGTCTGGAAAGCCAAAATCACACACTATTTTCAGATCCGAGCTTTCCCTGTGGAGTTAGCCCAAGACGTATCTCAGAATCTGCCATTGACCTCAATTCAGCCAGAAAACCTCACTTTTGAAACAGAGCTCAGAAATGAAAAGGAAACATATATTCATGTTTCCCAGGTTCTGGAAAGCCGAATTCTCACCCCATTTTCAGATCAGAGCTTTCCCTGTGGAGTTAGCCCAAGACGTATCTTAGAATTTGCCTTAGGACTGAATTCAGCCCGAAAACCTCACTTTTGACACAGAGCTCAGAAATGAAAAGGAAATGCATATTCATCTTCCCTAGTGTCTGGAAAGCCAAAATCTCACCCCATTTTAAAATCTGAGCTTTCCCTGAGGAGTTAGGTCAAGACGTATCTCAGAATTTACCTTAGGACTGAATTCAGCCCGAAAACCTCACTTTTGACACAGAGCTCAGAAATGGAAAGGAAACACATATTCATGTTCCCTAGGGTCTGGAAAGCCGAATTCTCACAACATTTTCAGATCCGAGCTTTCCCTGCGGAGTTAGCACAAGACATATCTCAGAATGTGCCATTGAAATCAATTCAACCAGAAAACTTCACTTTTGACAAAGAGCTCAGAAATGAAAAGGAAACACATATTCATGTTTCCCACGGTCTGGAAAGCCAGAATCATATACCATTTTCAGATCCGAGCTTTCCCTGAGGAGTTAGACCAAGGTGTATCTCAGAATTTGCCTTAGGACTCAATTCAGCCAGAAAACTTCACTTTTGACACAGAGCTCAGAAATGAAAAAGAAACACATATTCATGTTTCCCAGGGTCTGGAAAGCCAGAATCATACAAGGTTTTTCAGATCCGAGCTTTCCCTGAGGAGTTAGACCAAGGTGTATCTCAGAATTTGCCTTAGGACTCAATTCAGCCAGAAAACTTCACTTTTGACACAGAGCTCAGAAATGAAAAGGAAACATATATTCATGTTTCCCAGGTTCTGGAAAGCCGAATTCTCACCCCATTTTCAGATCCGAGTTTTCCCTGCGGAGTTAGCACAAGACGTATCTCAGAATGTGCCATTGAAATCAATTCAGCCAGAAAACTTCAATTTTGACACAGAGCTCAGAAATGAAAAAGAAACACATATTCATGTTTCCCAGGGTCTGGAAAGCCAAAATCACACACTATTTTCAGATCCGAGCTTTCCCTGTGGAGTTAGCCCAAGACGTATCTCAGAATCTGCCATTGACCTCAATTCAGCCAGAAAACCTCACTTTTGAAACAGAGCTCAGAAATGAAAAGGAAACATATATTCATGTTTCCCAGGTTCTGGAAAGCCGAATTCTCACCCCATTTTCAGATCAGAGCTTTCCCTGTGGAGTTAGCCCAAGACGTATCTTAGAATTTGCCTTAGGACTGAATTCAGCCCGAAAACCTCACTTTTGACACAGAGCTCAGAAATGAAAAGGAAATGCATATTCATCTTCCCTAGTGTCTGGAAAGCCAAAATCTCACCCCATTTTAAAATCTGAGCTTTCCCTGAGGAGTTAGGTCAAGACGTATCTCAGAATTTACCTTAGGACTGAATTCAGCCCGAAAACCTCACTTTTGACACAGAGCTCAGAAATGGAAAGGAAACACATATTCATGTTCCCTAGGGTCTGGAAAGCCGAATTCTCACAACATTTTCAGATCCGAGCTTTCCCTGCGGAGTTAGCACAAGACATATCTCAGAATGTGCCATTGAAATCAATTCAACCAGAAAACTTCACTTTTGACAAAGAGCTCAGAAATGAAAAGGAAACACATATTCATGTTTCCCACGGTCTGGAAAGCCAGAATCATATACCATTTTCAGATCCGAGCTTTCCCTGAGGAGTTAGACCAAGGTGTATCTCAGAATTTGCCTTAGGACTCAATTCAGCCAGAAAACTTCACTTTTGACACAGAGCTCAGAAATGAAAAAGAAACACATATTCATGTTTCCCAGGGTCTGGAAAGCCAAAATCACACACCATTTTCAGATCCGAGCTTTCCCTGTGGAGTTAGCCCAAGACGTATCTCAGAATCTGCCATTGACCTCAATTCAGCCAGAAAACCTCACTTTTGACACAGAGCTCAGAAATGAAAAGGAAACATATATTCATGTTTCCCAGGTTCTGGAAAGCCGAATTCTCACCCCATTTTCAGATCCGAGTTTTCCCTGCGGAGTTAGCACAAGACGTATCTCAGAATATGCCATTGAAATCAATTCAGCCAGAAAACTTCACTTTTCACACAGAGCTCAGAAATGAAAAAGAAAACCATATTCATGTTTCCCAGGGTCTGGAAAGCCAGAATCATACACGATTTTCAGATCCGAGCTTTCCCTGAGGAGTTAAACCAAGGTGTATCTCAGAATTTGCCTTAGGACTCAATTCAGCCAGAAAACTTCACTTTTGACACAGAGCTCAGAAATGAAAAAGAAACACATATTCATGTTTCCCAGGGTCTGGAAAGCCAAAATCACACACTATTTTCAGATCCGAGCTTTCCCTGTGGAGTTAGCCCAAGACGTATCTCAGAATCTGCCATTGACCTCAATTCAGCCAGAAAACCTCACTTTTGAAACAGAGCTCAGAAATGAAAAGGAAACATATATTCATGTTTCCCAGGTTCTGGAAAGCCGAATTCTCACCCCATTTTCAGATCAGAGCTTTCCCTGTGGAGTTAGCCCAAGACGTATCTTAGAATTTGCCTTAGGACTGAATTCAGCCCGAAAACCTCACTTTTGACACAGAGCTCAGAAATGAAAAGGAAATGCATATTCATCTTCCCTAGTGTCTGGAAAGCCAAAATCTCACCCCATTTTAAAATCTGAGCTTTCCCTGAGGAGTTAGGTCAAGACGTATCTCAGAATTTACCTTAGGACTGAACTCAGCCCGAAAACCTCACTTTTGACACAGAGCTCAGAAATGGAAAGGAAACACATATTCATGTTCCCTAGGGTCTGGAAAGCCAGAATCATATACCATTTTCAGATCCGAGCTTTCCCTGAGGAGTTAGACCAAGGTGTATCTCAGAATTTGCCTTAGGACTCAATTCAGCCAGAAAACTTCACTTTTGACACAGAGCTCAGAAATGAAAAAGAAACACATATTCATGTTTCCCAGGGTCTGGAAAGCCAGAATCATACAAGGTTTTTCAGATCCGAGCTTTCCCTGAGGAGTTAGACCAAGGTGTATCTCAGAATTTGCCTTAGGACTCAATTCAGCCAGAAAACTTCACTTTTGACACAGAGCTCAGAAATGAAAAGGAAACATATATTCATGTTTCCCAGGTTCTGGAAAGCCGAATTCTCACCCCATTTTCAGATCCGAGTTTTCCCTGCGGAGTTAGCACAAGACGTATCTCAGAATGTGCCATTGAAATCAATTCAGCCAGAAAACTTCAATTTTGACACAGAGCTCAGAAATGAAAAAGAAACACATATTCATGTTTCCCAGGGTCTGGAAAGCCAAAATCACACACTATTTTCAGATCCGAGCTTTCCCTGTGGAGTTAGCCCAAGACGTATCTCAGAATCTGCCATTGACCTCAATTCAGCCAGAAAACCTCACTTTTGAAACAGAGCTCAGAAATGAAAAGGAAACATATATTCATGTTTCCCAGGTTCTGGAAAGCCGAATTCTCACCCCATTTTCAGATCAGAGCTTTCCCTGTGGAGTTAGCCCAAGACGTATCTTAGAATTTGCCTTAGGACTGAATTCAGCCCGAAAACCTCACTTTTGACACAGAGCTCAGAAATGAAAAGGAAATGCATATTCATCTTCCCTAGTGTCTGGAAAGCCAAAATCTCACCCCATTTTAAAATCTGAGCTTTCCCTGAGGAGTTAGGTCAAGACGTATCTCAGAATTTACCTTAGGACTGAATTCAGCCCGAAAACCTCACTTTTGACACAGAGCTCAGAAATGGAAAGGAAACACATATTCATGTTCCCTAGGGTCTGGAAAGCCGAATTCTCACAACATTTTCAGATCCGAGCTTTCCCTGCGGAGTTAGCACAAGACATATCTCAGAATGTGCCATTGAAATCAATTCAACCAGAAAACTTCACTTTTGACAAAGAGCTCAGAAATGAAAAGGAAACACATATTCATGTTTCCCACGGTCTGGAAAGCCAGAATCATATACCATTTTCAGATCCGAGCTTTCCCTGAGGAGTTAGACCAAGGTGTATCTCAGAATTTGCCTTAGGACTCAATTCAGCCAGAAAACTTCACTTTTGACACAGAGCTCAGAAATGAAAAAGAAACACATATTCATGTTTCCCAGGGTCTGGAAAGCCAAAATCACACACCATTTTCAGATCCGAGCTTTCCCTGTGGAGTTAGCCCAAGACGTATCTCAGAATCTGCCATTGACCTCAATTCAGCCAGAAAACCTCACTTTTGACACAGAGCTCAGAAATGAAAAGGAAACATATATTCATGTTTCCCAGGTTCTGGAAAGCCGAATTCTCACCCCATTTTCAGATCCGAGTTTTCCCTGCGGAGTTAGCACAAGACGTATCTCAGAATATGCCATTGAAATCAATTCAGCCAGAAAACTTCACTTTTCACACAGAGCTCAGAAATGAAAAAGAAAACCATATTCATGTTTCCCAGGGTCTGGAAAGCCAGAATCATACACGATTTTCAGATCCGAGCTTTCCCTGAGGAGTTAAACCAAGGTGTATCTCAGAATTTGCCTTAGGACTCAATTCAGCCAGAAAACTTCACTTTTGACACAGAGCTCAGAAATGAAAAAGAAACACATATTCATGTACCCTAGGGTCTGGAAAGCCCAAGTTAGCCCAAGGCGTATCTCAGCATTTGCCTTAGGGCTCATTTCAGCCAGAAAACTTCACTTTTGACACAGAGCTCAGAAATGAAAAGGAAACATATATTCATGTTTCCCAGGTTCTGGAAAGCCGAATTCTCACCCCATTTTAAAATCTGAGCTTTCCCTGAGGAGTTAGCTCAAGACTTATCTCAGAATTTACCTTAGGACTGAATTCAGCCCGAAAACCTCACTTTTGACACAGAGCTCAGAAATGGAAAGGAAACACATATTCATGTTCCCTAGAGTCTGGAAAGCCGAATTCTCACACCATGTTCAGATCCGAGCTTTCCCTGTGGAGTTAGCCCAAGACGTATCTGAGAATCTGCCATTGACCTCAATTCAGCCAGAAAACCTCACTTTTGACACAGAGCTCAGAAATGAAAAGGAAACATATATTCATGTTTCCCAGGTTCTGGAAAGCCGAATTCTCACCCCATTTTCAGATCCGAGTTTTCCCTGCGGAGTTAGCACAAGACGTATCTCAGAATGTGCCATTGAAATCAATTCAGCCAGAAAACTTCACTTTTGACACAGAGCTCAGAAATGAAAAAGAAAACCATATTCATGTTTCCCAGGGTCTGGAAAGCCAGAATCATACACGATTTTCAGATCCGAGTTTTCCCTGAGGAGTTAGACCAAGGTGTATCTCAGAATTTGCCTTAGGACTCAATTCAGCCAGAAAACTTCACTTTTGACACAGAGCTCAGAAATGAAAAAGAAACACATATTCATGTACCCTAGGGTCTGGAAAGCCCAAGTTAGCCCAAGGCGTATCTCAGCATTTGCCTTAGGGCTCATTTCAGCCAGAAAACTTCACTTTTGACACAGAGCTCAGAAATGAAAAGGAAACATATATTCATGTTTCCCAGGTTCTGGAAAGCCGAATTCTCACCCCATTTTAAAATCTGAGCTTTCCCTGAGGAGTTAGCTCAAGACTTATCTCAGAATTTACCTTAGGACTGAATTCAGCCCGAAAACCTCACTTTTGACACAGAGCTCAGAAATGGAAAGGAAACACATATTCATGTTCCCTAGAGTCTGGAAAGCCGAATTCTCACACCATGTTCAGATCCGAGCTTTCCCTGTGGAGTTAGCCCAAGACGTATCTGAGAATCTGCCATTGACCTCAATTCAGCCAGAAAACCTCACTTTTGACACAGAGCTCAGAAATGAAAAGGAAACATATATTCATGTTTCCCAGGTTCTGGAAAGCCGAATTCTCACCCCATTTTCAGATCCGAGTTTTCCCTGCAGAGTTAGCACAAGACGTATCTCAGAATGTGCCATTGAAATCAATTCAGCCAGAAAACTTCACTTTTGACACAGAGCTCAGAAATGAAAAAGAAAACCATATTCATGTTTCCCAGGGTCTGGAAAGCCAGAATCATACACGATTTTCAGATCCGAGTTTTCCCTGAGGAGTTAGACCAAGGTGTATCTCAGAATTTGCCTTAGGACTCAATTCAGCCAGAAAACTTCACTTTTGACACAGAGCTCAGAAATGAAAAAGAAACACATATTCATTTACCCTAGGGTCTGGAAAGCCCAAGTTAGCCCAAGGCGTATCTCAGAATTTACCTTAGGACTGAATTCAGCCCGAAAACCTCACTTTTGACACAGAGCTCAGAAATGGAAAGGAAAAACATATTCATGTTCCCTAGGGTCTGGAAAGCCGAATTCTCACACCATGTTCAGATCCGAGCTTTCCCTTTGGAGTTAGCCCAAGACGTATCTCAGAATCTGCCATTGACCTCAATTCAGCCAGAAAACTTCACTTTTGACACAGAGCTCAGAAATGAAAAAGAAAACCATATTCATGTTTCCCAGGGTCTGGAAAGCCAGAATCAAACACGATTTTCAGATCCGAGCTTTCCCTGAGGAGTTAGACCAAGGTGTATCTCAGAATTTGCCTTAGGACTCAATTCAGCCAGAAAACTTCACTTTTGATACAGAGCTCAGAAATGAAAAAGAAACACATATTCATGTACCCTAGGTTCTGGAAAGCCCAAGTTAGCCCAAGGCGTATCTCAGCATTTGCCTTAGGGCTCATTTCAGCCAGAAAACTTCACTTTTGACACAGAGCTCAGAAATGAAAAGGAAACATATATTCATGTTTCCCAGGTTCTGGAAAGCCGAATTCTCACCCCATTTTCAGATCCGAGTTTTCCCTGTGTTGTTAGCACAAGACGTATCTCAGAATGTGCCATTGAAATCAATTCAGCCAGAAAACTTCACTTTTGACACAGAGCTCAGAAATGAAAAAGAAAACCATATTCATGTTTCCCAGGGTCTGGAAAGCCAGAATCATACAAGGTTTTTCAGATCCGAGCTTTCCCTGAGGAGTTAGACCAAGGTGTATCTCAGAATTTGCCTTAGGACTCAATTCAGCCAGAAAACTTCACTTTTGACACAGACCTCAGAAATGAAAAAGAAACACATATTCATGTACCCTAGGGTCTGGAAAGCCCAAGTTAGCCCAAGGCGTATCTCATAATTTGCCTTACGGCTCATTTCAGCCAGAAAACTTCACTTTTGACACAGAGCTCAGAAATGAAAAGGAAATATATATTCATGTTTCCCAGGTTCTGGAAAGCCGAATTCTCACCCCATTTTAAAATCTGAGCTTTCCCTGAGGAGTTAGCTCAAGACTTATCTCAGAATTTACCTTAGGACTGAATTCAGCCCGAAAACCTCACTTTTGACACAGAGCTCAGAAATGGAAAGGAAACACATATTCATGTTCCCTAGGGTCTGGAAAGCCGAATTCTCACACCATGTTCAGATCGGAGCTTTCCCTGTGGAGTTAGCCCAAGACGTATCTGAGAATCTGCCATTGACCTCAATTCAGCCAGAAAACCTCACTTTTGACACAGAGCTCAGAAATGAAAAGGAAACATATATTCATGTTTCCCAGGTTCTGGAAAGCCGAATTCTCACCCCATTTTCAGATCCGAGTTTTTCCTGCAGAGTTAGCACAAGACGTATCTCAGAATGTGCCATTGAAATCAATTCAGCCAGAAAACTTCACTTTTGACACAGAGCTCAGAAATGAAAAAGAAAACCATATTCATGTTTCCCAGGGTCTGGAAAGCCAGAATCATACACGATTTTCAGATCCGAGCTTTCCCTGAGGAGTTAGACCAAGGTGTATCTCAGAATTTGACTTAGGACTCAATTCAGCCAGAAAACTTCACTTTTGACACAGAGCTCAGAAATGAAAAAGAAACACATATTCATGTACCCTAGGGTCTGGAAAGCCCAAGTTAGCCCAAGGCGTATCTCAGAATTTGCCTTAGGGCTCATTTCAGCCAGAAAACTTCACTTTTGACACAGAGCTCAGAAATGAAAAAGAAACACATATTCATGTTTCCCAGGGTCTGGAAAGCCAAAATCACACACCATTTTCCGATCCGAGCTTTCCCTGTGGAGTTAGCCCAAGACGTATCTCAGAATCTGCCATTGACCTCAATTCAGCTAGAAAACCTCACTTTTGACACAGAGCTCAGAAATGAAAAGGAAACATATATTCATGTTTCCCAGGTTCTGGAAAGCAGAATTCTCACCCCATTTTCAGATCCGAGTTTTCGCTGCGGAGTTAGCACAAGACGTATCTCAGAATGTGCCATTGAAATCAATTCAGCCAGAAAACTTCACTTTTGACACAGAGCTCAGAAATGAAAAGGAAACATATATTCATGTTTCCCAGGTTCTGGAAAGCCGAATTCTCACCCCATTTTCAGATCCGAGTTTTCCCTGCGGAGTTAGCACAAGACGTATATGAGAATTTGCCTTAAGACTCAATTCAGCCAGAAAACTTCACTTTTGACACAGACCTCAGAAATGAAAAGGAAACACATATTCATGTACCCTAGGGTCTGGAAAGCACAAGTTAGCTCAAGACGTACCTCATAATTTGCCTTAGGGCTCATTTCAGCCGGAAAACGTCACTTTTGACACAGAGCTCAGAAATGAAAAAGAAAACCATATTCATGTTTCCCAGGGTCTGGAAAGCCAGAATCATACACGATTTTCAGATCCGAGCTTTCCCTGAGGAGTTAGACCAAGGTGTATCTCAGAATTTTCCTTAGGACTCAATTCAGCCAGAAAACTTCACTTTTGACACAGAGCTCAGAAATGAAAAAGAAACACATATTCATGTACCCTAGGGTCTAGAAAGCCCAAGTTAGCCCAAGGCGTATCTCAGCATTTGCCTTAGGGCTCATTTCAGCCAGAAAACTTCACTTTTGACACAGAGCTCAGAAATGAAAAGGAAACATATATTCATGTTTCCCAGGTTCTGGAAAGCCGAATTCTCACCCTATTTTAAAATCTGAGCTTTCCCTGAGGAGTTAGCCCAAGACGTATCTGAGAATCTGCCATTGACCTCAATTCAGCCAGAAAACCTCACTTTTGACACAGAGCTCAGAAATGAAAAGGAAACATATATTCATGTTTCCCAGGGTCTGGAAAGCCGAATTCTCACCCCATTTTCAGATCCGAGTTTTTCCTGCGGAGTTAGCACAAGACGTATCTCAGAATGTGCCATTGAAATCAATTCAGCCAGAAAACTTCACTTTTGACACAGAGCTCAGAAATGAAAAAGAAAACCATATTCATGTTTCCCAGGGTCTGGAAAGCCAGAATCATACACGATTTTCAGATCCGAGCTTTCCCTGAGGAGTTAGACCAAGGTGTATCTCAGAATTTGACTTAGGACTCAATTCAGCCAGAAAACTTCACTTTTGACACAGAGCTCAGAAATGAAAAAGAAACACATATTCATGTACCCTAGGGTCTGGAAAGCCCAAGTTAGCCCAAGGCGTATCTCAGAATTTGCCTTAGGGCTCATTTCAGCCAGAAAACTTCACTTTTGACACAGAGCTCAGAAATGAAAAAGAAACACATATTCATGTTTCCAAGGGTCTGGAAAGCCAAAATCACACACCATTTTCCGATCCGAGCTTTCCCTGTGGAGTTAGCCCAAGACGTATCTCAGAATCTGCCATTGACCTCAATTCAGCCAGAAAACCTCACTTTTGACACAGAGCTCAGAAATGAAAAGGAAACATATATTCATGTTTCCCAGGTTCTGGAAAGCCGAATTCTCACCCCATTTTCAGATCCGAGTTTTCGCTGCGGAGTTAGCACAAGACGTATCTCAGAATGTGCCATTGAAATCAATTCAGCCAGAAAACTTCACTTTTGACACAGAGCTCAGAAATGAAAAGGAAACATATATTCATGTTTCCCAGGTTCTGGAAAGCCGAATTCTCACCCCATTTTCAGATCCGAGTTTTCCCTGCGGAGTTAGCACAAGACGTATATGAGAATTTGCCTTAAGACTCAATTCAGCCAGAAAACTTCACTTTTGACACAGACCTCAGAAATGAAAAGGAAACACATATTCATGTACCCTAGGGTCTGGAAAGCACAAGTTAGCTCAAGACGTACCTCATAATTTGCCTTAGGGCTCATTTCAGCCGGAAAACGTCACTTTTGACACAGAGCTCAGAAATGAAAAAGAAAACCATATTCATGTTTCCCAGGGTCTGGAAAGCCAGAATCATACACGATTTTCAGATCCGAGCTTTCCCTGAGGAGTTAGACCAAGGTGTATCTCAGAATTTTCCTTAGGACTCAATTCAGCCAGAAAACTTCACTTTTGACACAGAGCTCAGAAATGAAAAAGAAACACATATTCATGTTTCCCAGGGTCTGGAAAGCCAAAATCACACACCATTTTCAGATCCGAGCTTTCCCTGTGGAGTTAGCCCAAGGCGTATATCAGAATTTGCCTTAAGACTCAATTCAGGCAGAAAACTTCACTTTTGACACAGAGCTCAGAAATGAAAAAGAAACACATATTCATGTACCCTAGGGTCTAGAAAGCCCAAGTTAGCCCAAGGCGTATCTCAGCATTTGCCTTAGGGCTCATTTCAGCCAGAAAACTTCACTTTTGACACAGAGCTCAGAAATGAAAAGGAAACATATATTCATGTTTCCCAGGTTCTGGAAAGCCGAATTCTCACCCTATTTTAAAATCTGAGCTTTCCCTGAGGAGTTAGCCCAAGACGTATCTGAGAATCTGCCATTGACCTCAATTCAGCCAGAAAACCTCACTTTTGACACAGAGCTCAGAAATGAAAAGGAAACATATATTCATGTTTCCCAGGTTCTGGAAAGCCGAATTCTCACCCCATTTTCAGATCCGAGTTTTCCCTGCGGAGTTAGCACAAGACGTATATGAGAAATTGCCTTAAGACTCAATTCAGCCAGAAAACTTCACTTTTGACACAGAGCTCAGAAATGAAAAAGAAACACATATTCATGTTTCCCACGGTCTGGAAAGCCAAAATCACTCACCATTTTCAGATCCGAGCTTTCCTCGAGGAGTTAGACCAAGGCGTATCTCAGAATCTGCCTTAGGGCTCATTTCAGCCAGAAAACTTCACTTTTGACACAGAGCTCAGAAATGAAAAAGAAACACATATTCATGTTTCCCAGGGTCTGGAAAGCCAAAATCACACACTATTTTCAGATCCGAGCTTTCCCTGTGGAGTTAGCCCAAGACGTATCTCAGAATCTGCCATTGACCTCAATTCAGCCAGAAAACCTCACTTTTGACACAGAGCTCAGAAATGAAAAGGAAACATATATTCATGTTTCCCAGGTTCTGGAAAGCCGAATTCTCACCCCATTTTCAGATCAGAGCTTTCCCTGTGGAGTTAGCCCAAGACGTATCTTAGAATTTGCCTTAGGACTGAATTCAGCCCGAAAACCTCACTTTTAACACAGAGCTCAGAAATGAAAAGGAAATGCATATTCATCTTCCCTAGTGTCTGGAAAGCCAAAATCTCACCCCATTTTAAAATCTGAGCTTTCCCTGAGGAGTTAGGTCAAGACGTATCTCAGAATTTACCTTAGGACTGAATTCAGCCCGAAAACCTCACTTTTGACACAGAGCTCAGAAATGAAAAGGAAACATATATTCATGTTTCCCAGGTTCTGGAAAGCCGAATTCTCACCCCATTTTCAGATCCGAGTTTTCCCTGCGGAGTTAGCACAAGACGTATCTCAGAATATGCCATTGACCTCAATTCAGCCAGAAAACTTCACTTTTGACACAGAGCTCAGAAATGAAAAAGAAACACATATTCATGTACCCTAGGGTCTAGAAAGCCCAAGTTAGCCCAAGGCGTATCTCAGCATTTGCCTTAGGGCTCATTTCAGCCAGAAAACTTCACTTTTGACACAGAGCTCAGAAATGAAAAGGAAACATATATTCATGTTTCCCAGGTTCTGGAAAGCCGAATTCTCACCCTATTTTAAAATCTGAGCTTTCCCTGAGGAGTTAGCCCAAGACGTATCTGAGAATCTGCCATTGACCTCAATTCAGCCAGAAAACCTCACTTTTGACACAGAGCTCAGAAATGAAAAGGAAACATATATTCATGTTTCCCAGGGTCTGGAAAGCCGAATTCTCACCCCATTTTCAGATCCGAGTTTTTCCTGCGGAGTTAGCACAAGACGTATCTCAGAATGTGCCATTGAAATCAATTCAGCCAGAAAACTTCACTTTTGACACAGAGCTCAGAAATGAAAAAGAAAACCATATTCATGTTTCCCAGGGTCTGGAAAGCCAGAATCATACACGATTTTCAGATCCGAGCTTTCCCTGAGGAGTTAGACCAAGGTGTATCTCAGAATTTGACTTAGGACTCAATTCAGCCAGAAAACTTCACTTTTGACACAGAGCTCAGAAATGAAAAAGAAACACATATTCATGTACCCTAGGGTCTGGAAAGCCCAAGTTAGCCCAAGGCGTATCTCAGAATTTGCCTTAGGGCTCATTTCAGCCAGAAAACTTCACTTTTGACACAGAGCTCAGAAATGAAAAAGAAACACATATTCATGTTTCCAAGGGTCTGGAAAGCCAAAATCACACACCATTTTCCGATCCGAGCTTTCCCTGTGGAGTTAGCCCAAGACGTATCTCAGAATCTGCCATTGACCTCAATTCAGCCAGAAAACCTCACTTTTGACACAGAGCTCAGAAATGAAAAGGAAACATATATTCATGTTTCCCAGGTTCTGGAAAGCCGAATTCTCACCCCATTTTCAGATCCGAGTTTTCGCTGCGGAGTTAGCACAAGACGTATCTCAGAATGTGCCATTGAAATCAATTCAGCCAGAAAACTTCACTTTTGACACAGAGCTCAGAAATGAAAAGGAAACATATATTCATGTTTCCCAGGTTCTGGAAAGCCGAATTCTCACCCCATTTTCAGATCCGAGTTTTCCCTGCGGAGTTAGCACAAGACGTATATGAGAATTTGCCTTAAGACTCAATTCAGCCAGAAAACTTCACTTTTGACACAGACCTCAGAAATGAAAAGGAAACACATATTCATGTACCCTAGGGTCTGGAAAGCACAAGTTAGCTCAAGACGTACCTCATAATTTGCCTTAGGGCTCATTTCAGCCGGAAAACGTCACTTTTGACACAGAGCTCAGAAATGAAAAAGAAAACCATATTCATGTTTCCCAGGGTCTGGAAAGCCAGAATCATACACGATTTTCAGATCCGAGCTTTCCCTGAGGAGTTAGACCAAGGTGTATCTCAGAATTTTCCTTAGGACTCAATTCAGCCAGAAAACTTCACTTTTGACACAGAGCTCAGAAATGAAAAAGAAACACATATTCATGTTTCCCAGGGTCTGGAAAGCCAAAATCACACACCATTTTCAGATCCGAGCTTTCCCTGTGGAGTTAGCCCAAGGCGTATATCAGAATTTGCCTTAAGACTCAATTCAGGCAGAAAACTTCACTTTTGACACAGAGCTCAGAAATGAAAAAGAAACACATATTCATGTACCCTAGGGTCTAGAAAGCCCAAGTTAGCCCAAGGCGTATCTCAGCATTTGCCTTAGGGCTCATTTCAGCCAGAAAACTTCACTTTTGACACAGAGCTCAGAAATGAAAAGGAAACATATATTCATGTTTCCCAGGTTCTGGAAAGCCGAATTCTCACCCTATTTTAAAATCTGAGCTTTCCCTGAGGAGTTAGCCCAAGACGTATCTGAGAATCTGCCATTGACCTCAATTCAGCCAGAAAACCTCACTTTTGACACAGAGCTCAGAAATGAAAAGGAAACATATATTCATGTTTCCCAGGTTCTGGAAAGCCGAATTCTCACCCCATTTTCAGATCCGAGTTTTCCCTGCGGAGTTAGCACAAGACGTATATGAGAAATTGCCTTAAGACTCAATTCAGCCAGAAAACTTCACTTTTGACACAGAGCTCAGAAATGAAAAAGAAACACATATTCATGTTTCCCACGGTCTGGAAAGCCAAAATCACTCACCATTTTCAGATCCGAGCTTTCCTCGAGGAGTTAGACCAAGGCGTATCTCAGAATCTGCCTTAGGGCTCATTTCAGCCAGAAAACTTCACTTTTGACACAGAGCTCAGAAATGAAAAAGAAACACATATTCATGTTTCCCAGGGTCTGGAAAGCCAAAATCACACACTATTTTCAGATCCGAGCTTTCCCTGTGGAGTTAGCCCAAGACGTATCTCAGAATCTGCCATTGACCTCAATTCAGCCAGAAAACCTCACTTTTGACACAGAGCTCAGAAATGAAAAGGAAACATATATTCATGTTTCCCAGGTTCTGGAAAGCCGAATTCTCACCCCATTTTCAGATCAGAGCTTTCCCTGTGGAGTTAGCCCAAGACGTATCTTAGAATTTGCCTTAGGACTGAATTCAGCCCGAAAACCTCACTTTTAACACAGAGCTCAGAAATGAAAAGGAAATGCATATTCATCTTCCCTAGTGTCTGGAAAGCCAAAATCTCACCCCATTTTAAAATCTGAGCTTTCCCTGAGGAGTTAGGTCAAGACGTATCTCAGAATTTACCTTAGGACTGAATTCAGCCCGAAAACCTCACTTTTGACACAGAGCTCAGAAATGAAAAGGAAACATATATTCATGTTTCCCAGGTTCTGGAAAGCCGAATTCTCACCCCATTTTCAGATCCGAGTTTTCCCTGCGGAGTTAGCACAAGACGTATCTCAGAATGTGCCATTGAAATCAATTCAGCCAGAAAACTTCACTTTTGACACAGAGCTCAGAAATGAAAAAGAAAACCATATTCATGTTTCCCAGGGTCTGGAAAGCCAGAATCATACACGATTTTCAGATCCGAGCTTTCCCTGAGAAGTTAGACCAAGGTGTATCTCAAAATTTGCCTTAGGACTCAATTCAGCCAGAAAACTTCACTTTTGACACAGAGCTCAGAAATGAAAAAGAAACACATATTCATGTTCCCTAGGGTCTGGAAAGCCCAAGTTAGCCCAAGGTGTATCTCAGAATTTGCCTTAGGGCTCATTTCAACCAGAAAACTTCACTTTTGACACAGAGCTCAGAAATGAAAAGGAAACCATATTCATGTTCCCTAGGGTCTGGAAAGCCGAATTCTCACACCATGTTCAGATCCGAGCTTTCCCTGTGGAGTTAGCCCAAGACGTATCTGAGAATCTGTCATTGACCTCAATTCAGCCAGAAAACCTCACTTTTGACACAGAGCTCAGAAATCAAAAGGAAACATATATTCATGTTTCCCAGGTTCTGGAAAGCCGAATTCTCACCCCATTTTCAGATCCGAGTTTTCGCTGCGGAGTTAGCACAAGACGTATCTCAGAATGTGCCATTGAAATCAATTCAGCCAGAAAACTTCACTTTTGACACAGAGCTCAGAAATGAAAAGGAAACATATATTCATGTTTCCCAGGTTCTGGAAAGCCGAATTCTCACCCCATTTTCAGATCCGAGTTTTCCCTGCGGAGTTAGCACAAGACGTATATGAGAATTTGCCTTAAGACTCAATTCAGCCAGAAAACTTCACTTTTGACACAGACCTCAGAAATGAAAAGGAAACACATATTCATGTACCCTAGGGTCTGGAAAGCACAAGTTAGCTCAAGACGTACCTCATAATTTGCCTTAGGGCTCATTTCAGCCGGAAAACGTCACTTTTGACACAGAGCTCAGAAATGAAAAAGAAAACCATATTCATGTTTCCCAGGGTCTGGAAAGCCAGAATCATACACGATTTTCAGATCCGAGCTTTCCCTGAGGAGTTAGACCAAGGTGTATCTCAGAATTTTCCTTAGGACTCAATTCAGCCAGAAAACTTCACTTTTGACACAGAGCTCAGAAATGAAAAAGAAACACATATTCATGTTTCCCAGGGTCTGGAAAGCCAAAATCACACACCATTTTCAGATCCGAGCTTTCCCTGTGGAGTTAGCCCAAGGCGTATATCAGAATTTGCCTTAAGACTCAATTCAGGCAGAAAACTTCACTTTTGACACAGAGCTCAGAAATGAAAAAGAAACACATATTCATGTACCCTAGGGTCTAGAAAGCCCAAGTTAGCCCAAGGCGTATCTCAGCATTTGCCTTAGGGCTCATTTCAGCCAGAAAACTTCACTTTTGACACAGAGCTCAGAAATGAAAAGGAAACATATATTCATGTTTCCCAGGTTCTGGAAAGCCGAATTCTCACCCTATTTTAAAATCTGAGCTTTCCCTGAGGAGTTAGCCCAAGACGTATCTGAGAATCTGCCATTGACCTCAATTCAGCCAGAAAACCTCACTTTTGACACAGAGCTCAGAAATGAAAAGGAAACATATATTCATGTTTCCCAGGTTCTGGAAAGCCGAATTCTCACCCCATTTTCAGATCCGAGTTTTCCCTGCGGAGTTAGCACAAGACGTATATGAGAAATTGCCTTAAGACTCAATTCAGCCAGAAAACTTCACTTTTGACACAGAGCTCAGAAATGAAAAAGAAACACATATTCATGTTTCCCACGGTCTGGAAAGCCAAAATCACTCACCATTTTCAGATCCGAGCTTTCCTCGAGGAGTTAGACCAAGGCGTATCTCAGAATCTGCCTTAGGGCTCATTTCAGCCAGAAAACTTCACTTTTGACACAGAGCTCAGAAATGAAAAAGAAACACATATTCATGTTTCCCAGGGTCTGGAAAGCCAAAATCACACACTATTTTCAGATCCGAGCTTTCCCTGTGGAGTTAGCCCAAGACGTATCTCAGAATCTGCCATTGACCTCAATTCAGCCAGAAAACCTCACTTTTGACACAGAGCTCAGAAATGAAAAGGAAACATATATTCATGTTTCCCAGGTTCTGGAAAGCCGAATTCTCACCCCATTTTCAGATCAGAGCTTTCACTGTGGAGTTAGCCCAAGACGTATCTTAGAATTTGCCTTAGGACTGAATTCAGCCCGAAAACCTCACTTTTAACACAGAGCTCAGAAATGAAAAGGAAATGCATATTCATCTTCCCTAGTGTCTGGAAAGCCAAAATCTCACCCCATTTTAAAATCTGAGCTTTCCCTGAGGAGTTAGGTCAAGACGTATCTCAGAATTTACCTTAGGACTGAATTCAGCCCGAAAACCTCACTTTTGACACAGAGCTCTGAAATGAAAAGGAAACATATATTCATGTTTCCCAGGTTCTGGAAAGCCGAATTCTCACCCCATTTTCAGATCCGAGTTTTCCCTGCGGAGTTAGCACAAGACGTATCTCAGAATGTGCCATTGAAATCAATTCAGCCAGAAAACTTCACTTTTGACACAGAGCTCAGAAATGAAAAAGAAAACCATATTCATGTTTCCCAGGGTCTGGAAAGCCAGAATCATACACGATTTTCAGATCCGAGCTTTCCCTGAGAAGTTAGACCAAGGTGTATCTCAAAATTTGCCTTAGGACTCAATTCAGCCAGAAAACTTCACTTTTGACACAGAGCTCAGAAATGAAAAAGAAACACATATTCATGTTCCCTAGGGTCTGGAAAGCCCAAGTTAGCCCAAGGTGTATCTCAGAATTTGCCTTAGGGCTCATTTCAACCAGAAAACTTCACTTTTGACACAGAGCTCAGAAATGAAAAGGAAACCATATTCATGTTCCCTAGGGTCTGGAAAGCCGAATTCTCACACCATGTTCAGATCCGAGCTTTCCCTGTGGAGTTAGCCCAAGACGTATCTGAGAATCTGTCATTGACCTCAATTCAGCCAGAAAACCTCACTTTTGACACAGAGCTCAGAAATGAAAAGGAAACATATATTCATGTTTCCCAGGTTCTGGAAAGCCGAATTCTCACCCCATTTTCAGATCTGAGTTTTCCCTGCGGAGTTAGCACAAGACGTATCTCAGAATGTGCCATTGAAATCAATTCAGCCAGAAAACTTCACTTTTGACACAGAGCTCAGAAATGAAAAAGAAAACCATATTCATGTTTCCCACGGTCTGGAAAGCCAGAATCATACACGATTTTCAGATCCGAGCTTTCCCTGAGGAGTTAGACCAAGGTGTATCTCAGAATTTTCCTTAGGACTCAATTCAGCCAGAAAACTTCACTTTTGACACAGAGCTCAGAAATGAAAAAGAAACACATATTCATGTTTCCCAGGGTCTGGAAAGCCAAAATCACACACTATTTTCAGATCCGAGCTTTCCCTTTGGAGTTAGCCGAAGACGTATCTCAGAATCTGCCATTGACCTCAATTCAGCCAGAAAACCTCACTTTTGACACAGAGCTCAGAAATGAAAAGGAAATGCATATTCATCTTCCCTAGTGTCTGGAAAGCCAAAATCTCACCCCATTTTAAAATCTGAGCTTTCCCTGAGGAGTTAGCTCAAGACGTATCTCAGAATTTACCTTAGGACTAAATTCAGCCCGAAAACCTCACTTTTGACACAGAGCTCAGAAATGGAAAGGAAACACATATTCATGTTCCCTAGGGTCTGGAAAGCCGAATTCTCACACCATTTTCAGATCCGAGTTTCCCTGCGGAGTTAGCACAAGACGTATCTCAGAATCTGCCATTGAACTCAATTCAGCCAGAAAACTTCACTTTTGACACAGAGCTCAGAAATGAAAAAGAAACACATATTCATGTTTCCCAGGGTCTGGAAAGCCAGAATCATACACCATTTTCAGATCCGAGCTTTCCCTGAGGAGTTAGACCAAGGTGTATCTCAGAATTTACCTTAGGACTGAATTCAGCCCGAAAACCTCACTTTTGACACAGAGCTCAGAAATGGAAAGGAAACACATATTCATGTTCCCTAGGGTCTGGAAAGCCGAATTCTCACAACATTTTCAGATCCGAGCTTTCCCTGCGGAGTTAGCACAAGACGTATCTCAGAATGTGCCATTGAAATCAATTCAGCCAGAAAACTTCACTTTTGACACAGAGCTCAGAAATGAAAAGGAAACACATATTCATGTTTCCCAGGGTCTGGAAAGCCAGAATCATATACCATTTTCAGATCCAAGCTTTCCCTGAGGAGTTAGACCAAGACGTATCTTAGAATTTGCCTTAGGACTGAATTCAGCCCGAAAACCTCACTTTTAACACAGAGCTCAGAAATGAAAAGGAAATGCATATTCATCTTCCCTAGTGTCTGGAAAGCCAAAATCTCACCCCATTTTAAAATCTGAGCTTTCCCTGAGGAGTTAGGTCAAGACGTATCTCAGAATGTGCCATTGAAATCAATTCAACCAGAAAACTTCACTTTTGACAAAGAGCTCAGAAATGAAAAAGAAAACCATATTCATGTTTCCCAGGGTCTGGAAAGCCAGAATCATACAAGGTTTTTCAGATACGAGCTTTCCCTGAGGAGTTAGACCAAGGTGTATCTCAGAATTTGCCTTAGGACTCAATTCAGCCAGAAAACTTCACTTTTGACACAGAGCTCAGAAATGAAAAGGAAACATATATTCATGTTTCCCAGGTTCTGGAAAGCCGAATTCTCACCCCATTTTCAGATCCGAGTTTTCCCTGCGGAGTTAGCACAAGACGTATCTCAGAATGTGCCATTGAAATCAATTCAGCCAGAAAACTTCAATTTTGACACAGAGCTCAGAAATGAAAAAGAAACACATATTCATGTTTCCCAGGGTCTGGAAAGCCAAAATCACACACTATTTTCAGATCCGAGCTTTCCCTGTGGAGTTAGCCCAAGACGTATCTCAGAATCTGCCATTGACCTCAATTCAGCCAGAAAACCTCACTTTTGAAACAGAGCTCAGAAATGAAAAGGAAACATATATTCATGTTTCCCAGGTTCTGGAAAGCCGAATTCTCACCCCATTTTCAGATCAGAGCTTTCCCTGTGGAGTTAGCCCAAGACGTATCTTAGAATTTGCCTTAGGACTGAATTCAGCCCGAAAACCTCACTTTTAACACAGAGCTCAGAAATGAAAAGGAAATGCATATTCATCTTCCCTAGTGTCTGGAAAGCCAAAATCTCACCCCATTTTAAAATCTGAGCTTTCCCTGAGGAGTTAGGTCAAGACGTATCTCAGAATGTGCCATTGAAATCAATTCAACCAGAAAACTTCACTTTTGACAAAGAGCTCAGAAATGAAAAGGAAACACATATTCATGTTTCCCATGGTCTGGAAAGCCAGAATCATATACCATTTTCAGATCCGAGCTTTCCCTGAGGAGTTAGACCAAGGTGTATCTCAGAATTTGCCTTAGGACTAAATTCAGCCAGAAAACTTCACTTTTGACACAGAGCTCAGAAATGAAAAAGAAACACATATTCATGTTTCCCAGGGTCTGGAAAGGCAAAATCACACACCATTTTCAGATCCGAGCTTTCCCTGTGGAGTTAGCCCAAGACGTATCTCAGAATCTGCCATTGACCTCAATTCAGCCAGAAAACCTCACTTTTGACACAGAGCTCAGAAATGAAAAGGAAACATATATTCATGTTTCCCAGGTTCTGGAAAGCCGAATTCTCACCCCATTTTCAGATCCGAGTTTTCCCTGCGGAGTTAGCACAAGACGTATCTCAGAATGTGCCATTGAAATCAATTCAGCCAGAAAACTTCACTTTTGACACAGAGCTCAGAAATGAAAAAGAAAACCATATTCATGTTTCCCAGGGTCTGGAAAGCCAGAATCATACACGATTTTCAGATCCGAGCTTTCCCTGAGGAGTTAAACCAAGGTGTATCTCAGAATTTGCCTTAGGACTCAATTCAGCCAGAAAACTTCACTTTTGACACAGAGCTCAGAAATGAAAAAGAAACACATATTCATGTACCTTAGGGTCTGGAAAGCCCAAGTTAGCCCAAGGCGTATCTCAGCATTTGCCTTAGGGCTCATTTCAGCCAGAAAACTTCACTTTTGACACAGAGCTCAGAAATGAAAAGGAAACATATATTCATGTTTCCCAGGTTCTGGAAAGCCGAATTCTCACCCCATTTTAAAATCTGAGCTTTCCCTGAGGAGTTAGCTCAAGACTTATCTCAGAATTTACCTTAGGACTGAATTCAGCCCGAAAACCTCACTTTTGACACAGAGCTCAGAAATGGAAAGGAAAAACATATTCATGTTCCCTAGGGTCTGGAAAGCCGAATTCTCACACCATGTTCAGATCCGAGCTTTCCCTTTGGAGTTAGCCCAAGACGTATCTCAGAATCTGCCATTGACCTCAATTCAGCCAGAAAACTTCACTTTTGACACAGAGCTCAGAAATGAAAAAGAAAACCATATTCATGTTTCCCAGGGTCTGGAAAGCCAGAATCATACACGATTTTCAGATCCGAGCTTTCCCTGAGGAGTTAGACCAAGCTGTATCTCAGAATTTGCCTTAGGGCTCAATTCATCCAGAAAACTTCACTTTTGATACAGAGCTCAGAAATGAAAAAGAAACACATATTCATGTACCCTAGGGTCTGGAAAGCCCAAGTTAGCCCAAGGCGTATCTCATAATTTGCCTTACGGCTCATTTCAGCCAGAAAACTTCACTTTTGACACAGAGCTCAGAAATGAAAAGGAAACATATATTCATGTTTCCCAGGTTCTGGAAAGCCGAATTCTCACCCCATTTTAAAATCTGAGCTTTCCCTGAGGAGTTAGCTCAAGACGTATCTCAGAATTTACCTTAGGACTGAATTCAGCCCGAAAACCTCACTTTTGACACAGAGCTCAGAAATGGAAAGGAAAAACATATTCATGTTCCCTAGGGTCTGGAAAGCCGAATTCTCACACCATGTTCAGATCGGAGCTTTCCCTGTGGAGTTAGCCCAAGACGTATCTGAGAATCTGCCATTGACCTCAATTCAGCCAGAAAACCTCACTTTTGACACAGAGCTCAGAAATGAAAAGGAAACATAAATTCATGTTTCCCAGGTTCTGGAAAGCCGAATTCTCACCCCATTTTCAGATCCGAGTTTTCCCTGCGGAGTTAGCACAAGACGTATCTCAGAATGTGCCATTGACCTCAATTCAGCCAGAAAACCTCACTTTTGACACAGAGCTCAGAAATGAAAAGGAAATGCATATTCATCTTCCCTAGTGTCTCGAAAGCCAAAATCTCACCCCATTTTAAAATCTGAGCTTTCCCTGAAGAGTTAGCTCAAGACGTATCTCAGAATTTACCTTAGGACTGAATTCAGCCCGAAAACCTCACTTTTGACAAAGAGCTCAGAAATGGAAAGGAAACACATATTCATGTTCCCTAGGGTCTGGAAAGCCAGAATCATACACCATTTTCAGATCCGAGCTTTCCCTGTGGAGTTAGCCCAAGGCGTAGTATCTCAGAATTTGCCTTAGGACTCAATTCAACCCGAAAACCTCACTTTTGACAGAGAGCTCAGAAATGAAAAGGAAACATATATTCATGTTTCCCAGGTTCTGGAAAGCCGAATTCTCACACCATTTTCAGATCCGAGCTTTCCCTGCGGAGTTAGCACAAGACGTATCTCAGAATGTGCCATTGCAATCAATTCAGCCAGAAAACTTCACTTTTGACAAAGAGCTCAGAAATGAAATGGAAACACATATTCATGTTTCCCAGGGTCTGGAAAGCCAGAATCATACACCATTTTCAGATCCGAGCTTTCCCTGAGGAGTTAGACCAAGGTGTATCTCAGAATTTGCCTTAGGACTCAATTCAGCCAGAAAACTTCACTTTTGACACAGAGCTCAGAAATGAAAAAGAAACACATATTCATGTTTCCCAGGTTCTGGAAAGCCGAATTCTCACACCATTTTCAGATCCGAGCTTTCCCTGCGGAGTTAGCACAAGACGTATCTCAGAATGTGCCATTGAAATCAATTCAGCCAGAAAACTTCACTTTTGACAAAGAGCTCAGAAATGAAAAGGAAACACATATTCATGTTTCCCAGTGTCTGGAAAGCCAGAATCATACACCATTTTCAGATCCGAGCTTTCCCTGAGGAGTTAGACCAAGGTGTATCTCAGAATTTGCCTTAGGACTCAATTCAGCCAGAAAACTTCACTTTTGACACAGAGCTCAGAAATGAAAAAGAAACACATATTTATGTTTCCCAGGGTCTGGAAAGCCAAAATCACACACCATTTTCCGATCCGAGCTTTCCCTGTGGAGTTAGCCCAAGACGTATCTCAGAATCTGCCATTGACCTCAATTCAGCCAGAAAACCTCACTTTTGACACAGAGCTCAGAAATGAAAAGGAAACATATATTCATGTTTCCCAGGTTCTGGAAAGCCGAATTCTCACCCCATTTTCAGATCCGAGTTTTCCCTGCGGAGTTAGCACAAGACGTATCTCAGAATGTGCCATTGAAATCAATTCAGCCAGAAAACTTCACTTTTGACACAGAGCTCAGAAATGAAAAAGAAAACCATATTCATGTTTCCCAGGGTCTGGAAAGCCAGAATCATACACGATTTTCAGATCCGAGCTTTCCCTGAGGAGTTAGACCAAGGTGTATCTCAGAATTTTCCTTAGGACTCAATTCAGCCAGAAAACTTCACTTTTGACACAGAGCTCAGAAATGAAAAAGAAACACATATTCATGTTTCCCAGGGTCTGGAAAGCCAAAATCACACAACATTTTCAGATCCGAGCTTTCCCTGTGGAGTTAGCCCAAGGCGTATATCAGAATTTGCCTTAAGACTCAATTCAGGCAGAAAACTTCACTTTTGACACAGAGCTCAGAAATGAAAAAGAAACACATATTCATGTACCCTAGGGTCTAGAAAGCCCAAGTTAGCCCAAGGCGTATCTCAGCATTTGCCTTAGGGCTCATTTCAGCCAGAAAACTTCACTTTTGACACAGAGCTCAGAAATGAAAAGGAAACATATATTCATGTTTCCCAGGTTCTGGAAAGCCGAATTCTCACCCTATTTTAAAATCTGAGCTTTCCCTGAGGAGTTAGCCCAAGACGTATCTGAGAATCTGCCATTGACCTCAATTCAGCCAGAAAACCTCACTTTTGACACAGAGCTCAGAAATGAAAAGGAAACATATATTCATGTTTCCCAGGTTCTGGAAAGCCGAATTCTCACCCCATTTTCAGATCCGAGTTTTCCCTGCGGAGTTAGCACAAGACGTATATGAGAATTTGCCTTAAGATTCAATTCAGCCAGAAAACTTCACTTTTGACACAGACCTCAGAAATGAAAAGGAAACACATATTCATGTACCCTAGGGTCTGGAAAGCACAAGTTAGCTCAAGACGAACCTCATAATTTGCCTTAGGGCTCATTTCAGCCGGAAAACGTCACTTTTGACACAGAGCTCAGAAATGAAAAAGAAACACATATTCATGTTTCCCAGGGTCTGGAAAGCCAAAATCACTCACCATTTTCAGATCCGAGCTTTCCTTGAGGAGTTAGACCAAGGCGTATCTCAGAATTTGCCTTAGGGCTCATTTCAGCCAGAAAACTTCACTTTTGACACAGAGCTCAGAAATGAAAAAGAAACACATATTCATGTTTCCCACGGTCTGGAAAGCAAAAATCACTCACCATTTTCAGATCCAAGCTTTCCTCGAGGAGTTAGACCAAGGCGTATCTCAGAATCTGCCTTAGGGCTCATTTCAGCCAGAAAACTTCACTTTTGACACAGAGCTCAGAAATGAAAAAGAAACACATATTCATGTTTCCCAGGGTCTGGAAAGCCAAAATCACACACTATTTTCAGATCCGAGCTTTCCCTGTGGAGTTAGCCCAAGACGTATCTCAGAATCTGCCATTGACCTCAATTCAGCCAGAAAACCTCACTTTTGACACAGAGCTCAGAAATGAAAAGGAAACATATATTCATGTTTCCCAGGTTCTGGAAAGCCGAATTCTCACCCCATTTTCAGATCCGAGCTTTCCCTGTGGAGTTAGCCCAAGACGTATCTAAGAATTTGCCTTAGGACTGAATTCAGCCCGAAAACCTCACTTTTAACACAGAGCTCAGAAATGAAAAGGAAATGCATATTCATCTTCCCTAGTGTCTGGAAAGCCAAAATCTCACCCCATTTTAAAATCTGAGCTTTCCCTGAGGAGTTAGGTCAAGACGTATCTCAGAATTTACCTTAGGACTGAATTCAGCCCGAAAACCTCAGTTTTGACACAGAGCTCAGAAATGAAAAGGAAACATATATTCATGTTTCCCAGGTTCTGGAAAGCCGAATTCTCACACCATTTTCAGATCCGAGCTTTCCCTGCGGAGTTAGCACAAGACGTATCTCAGAATGTGCCATTGAAATCAATTCAGCCAGAAAACATCACTTTTGACAAAGAGCTCAGAAATGAAAAGGAAACACATATTCATGTTTCCCAGGGTCTGGAAAGCCAGAATCATACACCATTTTCAGATCCGAGCTTTCCCTGAGGAGTTAGACCAAGGTGTATCTCAGAATTTGCCTTAGGACTCAATTCAGCCAGAAAACTTCACTTTTGACACAGAGCTCAGAAATGAAAAAGAAACACATATTCATGTTTCCCAGGGTCTGGAAAGCCAAAATCACACACCATTTTCAGATCCGAGCTTTCCCTGTGGAGTTAGCCCAAGGCGTATATCAGAATTTGCCTTAAGACTCAATTCAGGCAGAAAACTTCACTTTTGACACAGAGCTCAGAAATGAAAAGGAAACATATATTCATGTTTCCCAGGTTCTGGAAAGCCGAATTCTCACACCATGTTCAGATCCGAGCTTTCCCTGCGGAGTTAGCCCAAGACGTATCTCAGAATCTGCCATTGAAATCAATTCAGCCAGAAAACTTCACTTTTGACACAGACCTCAGAAATGAAAATGAAACACATATTCATGTTCCCTAGTGTCTGGAAAGCCAAAATCTCACCCCATTTTAAAATCTGAGCTTTCCCTGAGGAGTTAGGTCAAGACGTATCTCAGAATTTGCCTTAGGGCTCATTTCAGCCAGAAAACTTCACTTTTGACACAGAGCTCAGAAATGAAAAGGAAACATATATTCATGTTTCCCAGGTTCTGGAAAGCCGAATTCTCACCCCATTTTCAGATCCGAGCTTTCCCTGTGGAGTTAGCCCAAGACGTATCTAAGAATTTGCCTTAGGACTGAATTCAGCCCGAAAACCTCACTTTTAACACAGAGCTCAGAAATGAAAAGGAAATGCATATTCATCTTCCCTAGTGTCTGGAAAGCCAAAATCTCACCCCATTTTAAAATCTGAGCTTTCCCTGAGGAGTTAGGTCAAGACGTATCTCAGAATTTGCCTTAGGGCTCATTTCAGCCAGAAAACTTCACTTTTGACACAGAGCTCAGAAATGAAAAAGAAACACATATTCATGTTTCCCAGGGTCTGGAAAGCCAAAATCACACACCATTTTCCGATCCGAGCTTTCCCTGTGGAGTTAGCCCAAGACGTATCTCAGAATCTGCCATTGACCTCAATTCAGCCAGAAAACCTCACTTTTGACACAGAGCTCAGAAATGAAAAGGAAACATATATTCATGTTTCCCAGGTTCTGGAAAGCCGAATTCTCACCCCATTTTCAGATCCGAGTTTTCCCTGCGGAGTTAGCACAAGACGTATCTCAGAATGTGCCATTGAAATCAATTCAGCCAGAAAACTTCACTTTTGACACAGAGCTCAGAAATGAAAAAGAAAACCATATTCATGTTTCCCAGGGTCTGGAAAGCCAGAATCATACACGATTTTCAGATCCGAGCTTTCCCTGAGGAGTTAGACCAAGGTGTATCTCAGAATTTTCCTTAGGACTCAATTCAGCCAGAAAACTTCACTTTTGACACAGAGCTCAGAAATGAAAAAGAAACACATATTCATGTTTCCCAGGGTCTGGAAAGCCAAAATCACACACCATTTTCAGATCCGAGCTTTCCCTGTGGAGTTAGCCCAAGGCGTATATCAGAATTTGCCTTAAGACTCAATTCAGGCAGAAAACTTCACTTTTGACACAGAGCTCAGAAATGAAAAAGAAACACATATTCATGTACCCTAGGGTCTAGAAAGCCCAAGTTAGCCCAAGGCGTATCTCAGCATTTGCCTTAGGGCTCATTTCAGCCAGAAAACTTCACTTTTGACACAGAGCTCAGAAATGAAAAGGAAACATATATTCATGTTTCCCAGGTTCTGGAAAGCCGAATTCTCACCCTATTTTAAAATCTGAGCTTTCCCTGAGGAGTTAGCCCAAGACGTATCTGAGAATCTGCCATTGACCTCAATTCAGCCAGAAAACCTCACTTTTGACACAGAGCTCAGAAATGAAAAGGAAACATATATTCATGTTTCCCAGGTTCTGGAAAGCCGAATTCTCACCCCATTTTCAGATCCGAGTTTTCCCTGCGGAGTTAGCACAAGACGTATATGAGAATTTGCCTTAAGACTCAATTCAGCCAGAAAACTTCACTTTTGACACAGACCTCAGAAATGAAAAGGAAACACATATTCATGTACCCTAGGGTCTGTAAAGCACAAGTTAGCTCAAGACGTACCTCATAATTTGCCTTAGGGCTCATTTCAGCCGGAAAACGTCACTTTTGACACAGAGCTCAGAAATGAAAAAGAAACACATATTCATGTTTCCCAGGGTCTGGAAAGCCAAAATCACTCACCATTTTCAGATCCGAGCTTTCCTTGAGGAGTTAGACCAAGGCGTATCTCAGAATTTGCCTTAGGGCTCATTTCAGCCAGAAAACTTCACTTTTGACACAGAGCTCAGAAATGAAAAAGAAACACATATTCATGTTTCCCACGGTCTGGAAAGCCAAAATCACTCACCATTTTCAGATCCAAGCTTTCCTCGAGGAGTTAGACCAAGGCGTATCTCAGAATCTGCCTTAGGGCTCATTTCAGCCAGAAAACTTCACTTTTGACACAGAGCTCAGAAATGAAAAAGAAACACATATTCATGTTTCCCAGGGTCTGGAAAGCCAAAATCACACACTATTTTCAGATCCGAGCTTTCCCTGTGGAGTTAGCCCAAGACGTATCTCAGAATCTGCCATTGACCTCAATTCAGCCAGAAAACCTCACTTTTGACACAGAGCTCAGAAATGAAAAGGAAACATATATTCATGTTTCCCAGGTTCTGGAAAGCCGAATTCTCACCCCATTTTCAGATCCGAGCTTTCCCTGTGGAGTTAGCCCAAGACGTATCTAAGAATTTGCCTTAGGACTGAATTCAGCCCGAAAACCTCACTTTTAACACAGAGCTCAGAAATGAAAAGGAAATGCATATTCATCTTCCCTAGTGTCTGGAAAGCCAAAATCTCACCCCATTTTAAAATCTGAGCTTTCCCTGAGGAGTTAGGTCAAGACGTATCTCAGAATTTACCTTAGGACTGAATTCAGCCCGAAAACCTCAGTTTTGACACAGAGCTCAGAAATGAAAAGGAAACATATATTCATGTTTCCCAGGTTCTGGAAAGCCGAATTCTCACACCATTTTCAGATCCGAGCTTTCCCTGCGGAGTTAGCACAAGACGTATCTCAGAATGTGCCATTGAAATCAATTCAGCCAGAAAACATCACTTTTGACAAAGAGCTCAGAAATGAAAAGGAAACACATATTCATGTTTCCCAGGGTCTGGAAAGCCAGAATCATACACCATTTTCAGATCCGAGCTTTCCCTGAGGAGTTAGACCAAGGTGTATCTCAGAATTTGCCTTAGGACTCAATTCAGCCAGAAAACTTCACTTTTGACACAGAGCTCAGAAATGAAAAAGAAACACATATTCATGTTTCCCAGGGTCTGGAAAGCCAAAATCACACACCATTTTCAGATCCGAGCTTTCCCTGTGGAGTTAGCCCAAGGCGTATATCAGAATTTGCCTTAAGACTCAATTCAGGCAGAAAACTTCACTTTTGACACAGAGCTCAGAAATGAAAAGGAAACATATATTCATGTTTCCCAGGTTCTGGAAAGCCGAATTCTCACACCATGTTCAGATCCGAGCTTTCCCTGTGGAGTTAGCCCAAGACGTATCTCAGAATCTGCCATTGACCTCAATTCAGCCAGAAAACCTCACTTTTGACACAGAGCTCAGAAATGAAAAGGAAACATATATTCATGTTTCCCAGGTTCTGGAAAGCCGAATTCTCACCCCATTTTCAGATCCGAGCTTTCCCTGTGGAGTTAGCCCAAGACGTATCTAAGAATTTGCCTTAGGACTGAATTCAGCCCGAAAACCTCACTTTTGACACATACCTCAGAAATGAAAAGGAAACACATATTCATGTACCCTAGGGTCTGGAAAGCACAAGTTAGCTCAAGACGTACCTCATAATTTGCCTTAGGGCTCATTTCAGCCGGAAAACGTCACTTTTGACACAGAGCTCAGAAATGAAAAAGAAACACATATTCATGTTTCCCAGGGTCTGGAAAGCCAAAATCACTCACCATTTTCAGATCCGAGCTTTCCTTGAGGAGTTAGACCAAGGCGTATCTCAGAATTTGCCTTAGGGCTCATTTCAGCCAGAAAACTTCACTTTTGACACAGAGCTCAGAAATGAAAAAGAAACACATATTCATGTTTCCCACGGTCTGGAAAGCCAAAATCACTCACCATTTTCAGATCCAAGCTTTCCTCGAGGAGTTAGACCAAGGCGTATCTCAGAATCTGCCTTAGGGCTCATTTCAGCCAGAAAACTTCACTTTTGACACAGAGCTCAGAAATGAAAAAGAAACACATATTCATGTTTCCCAGGGTCTGGAAAGCCAAAATCACACACTATTTTCAGATCCGAGCTTTCCCTGTGGAGTTAGCCCAAGACGTATCTCAGAATCTGCCATTGACCTCAATTCAGCCAGAAAACCTCACTTTTGACACAGAGCTCAGAAATGAAAAGGAAACATATATTCATGTTTCCCAGGTTCTGGAAAGCCGAATTCTCACCCCATTTTCAGATCCGAGCTTTCCCTGTGGAGTTAGCCCAAGACGTATCTAAGAATTTGCCTTAGGACTGAATTCAGCCCGAAAACCTCACTTTTAACACAGAGCTCAGAAATGAAAAGGAAATGCATATTCATCTTCCCTAGTGTCTGGAAAGCCAAAATCTCACCCCATTTTAAAATCTGAGCTTTCCCTGAGGAGTTAGGTCAAGACGTATCTCAGAATTTACCTTAGGACTGAATTCAGCCCGAAAACCTCAGTTTTGACACAGAGCTCAGAAATGAAAAGGAAACATATATTCATGTTTCCCAGGTTCTGGAAAGCCGAATTCTCACACCATTTTCAGATCCGAGCTTTCCCTGCGGAGTTAGCACAAGACGTATCTCAGAATGTGCCATTGAAATCAATTCAGCCAGAAAACATCACTTTTGACAAAGAGCTCAGAAATGAAAAGGAAACACATATTCATGTTTCCCAGGGTCTGGAAAGCCAGAATCATACACCATTTTCAGATCCGAGCTTTCCCTGAGGAGTTAGACCAAGGTGTATCTCAGAATTTGCCTTAGGACTCAATTCAGCCAGAAAACTTCACTTTTGACACAGAGCTCAGAAATGAAAAAGAAACACATATTCATGTTTCCCAGGGTCTGGAAAGCCAAAATCACACACCATTTTCAGATCCGAGCTTTCCCTGTGGAGTTAGCCCAAGGCGTATATCAGAATTTGCCTTAAGACTCAATTCAGGCAGAAAACTTCACTTTTGACACAGAGCTCAGAAATGAAAAGGAAACATATATTCATGTTTCCCAGGTTCTGGAAAGCCGAATTCTCACACCATGTTCAGATCCGAGCTTTCCCTGCGGAGTTAGCCCAAGACGTATCTCAGAATCTGCCATTGAAATCAATTCAGCCAGAAAACTTCACTTTTGACACAGACCTCAGAAATGAAAATGAAACACATATTCATGTTCCCTATGGTCTGGAAAGCCCAAGTTAGCTCAAGACGTATCTCAGAATTTACCTTAGGACTGAATTCAGCCCGAAAACCTCACTTTTGACACAGAGCTCAGAAATGGAAAGGAAACACATATTCATGTTCCCTAGGGTCTGGAAAGCCGAATTCTCACACCATTTTCAGATCCGAGCTTTCCCTGCGGAGTTAGCACAAGGCGTATCTCAGAATGTGCCATTGAAATCAATTCAGCCAGAAAACTTCACTTTTGACAAAGAGCTCAGAAATGAAAAGGAAACACATATTCATGTTCCCTAGGGTCTGGAAGCCGAATTCTAACAGCATTTTCAGATCCGAGCATGCCCTGTGGAGTTAGCCCAAGACGTATCTCAGAATCTGCCATTGAACTCAATTCAGCCAGAAAACTTCACTTTTGACACAGACCTCAGAAATGAAAAGGAAACACATATTCATGTACCCTAGGGTCTGGAAAGCCCAAGTTAGCCCAAGGCGTACCTCATAATTTGCCTTAGGGCTCATTTCAGCCGGAAAACGTCACTTTTGACACAGAGCTCAGAAATGAAAAAGAAACACATATTCATGTTTCCCAGGGTCTGGAAAGCCAAAATCACTCACCATTTTCAGATCCGAGCTTTCCTTAAGGAGTTAGACCAAGGCGTATCTCAGAATTTGCCTTAGGGCTCATTTCAGCCAGAAAACTTCACTTTTGACACAGAGCTCAGAAAGGAAAAAGAAACACATATTCATGTTTCCCACGGTCTGGAAAGCCAAAATCACTCACCATTTTCAGATCCGAGCTTTCCTTGAGGAGTTAGACCAAGGCGTATCTCAGAATTTGCCTTAGGGCTCATTTCAGCCAGAAAACTTCACTTTTGACACAGAGCTCAGAAATGAAAAAGAAACACATATTCATGTTTCCCAGGGTCTGGAAAGCCAAAATCACACACTATTTTCAGATCCGAGCTTTCCCTGTGGAATTAGCCCAAGACGTATCTCAGAATCTGCCATTGACCTCAATTCAGCCAGAAAACCTCACTTTTGACACAGAGCTCAGAAATGAAAAGGAAACATATATTCATGTTTCCCAGGTTCTGGAAAGCCGAATTCTCACCCCATTTTCAGATCCGAGTTTTCCATGCGGAGTTAGCACAAGACGTATCTCAGAATGTGCCATTGAAATCAATTCAGCCAGAAAACTTCACTTTTGACACAGAGCTCAGAAATGAAAAAGAAAACCATATTCATGTTTCCCAGGGTCTGGAAAGCCAGAATCATACACGATTTTCAGATCCGAGCTTTCCCTGAGGAGTTAGACCAAGGTGTATCTCAGAATTTTCCTTAGGACTCAATTCAGCCAGAAAACTTCACTTTTGACACAGAGCTCAGAAATGAAAAAGAAACACATATTCATGTTTCCCAGGGTCTGGAAAGCCAAAATCACACACCATTTTCAGATCCGAGCTTTCCCTGTGGAGTTAGCCCAAGGCGTATATCAGAATTTGCCTTAAGACTCAATTCAGGCAGAAAACTTCACTTTTGACACAGAGCTCAGAAATGAAAAGGAAACATATATTCATGTTTCCCAGGTTCTGGAAAGCCAAATTCTCACACCATGTTCAGATCCGAGCATTCCCTGCGGAGTTAGCACAAGACGTATCTCAGAATCTGCCATTGAACTCAATTCAGCCAGAAAACTTCACTTTTGACACAGACCTCAGAAATGAAAATGAAACACATATTCATGTTCCCTAGGGTCTGGAAAGCCCAAGTTAGCTCAAGACGTATCTCAGAATTTACCTTAGGACTGAATTCAGCCCGAAAACCTCACTTTTGACACAGAGCTCAGAAATGGAAAGGAAACACATATTCATGTTCCCTAGGGTCTGGAAAGCCGAATTCTCACACCATTTTCAGATCCGAGCTTTCCCTGCGGAGTTAGCACAAGACGTATCTCAGAATGTGCCATTGAAATCAATTCAGCCAGAAAACTTCACTTTTGACACAGAGCTCAGAAATGAAAAAGAAAACCATATTCATGTTTCCCAGGGTCTGGAAAGCCAAAATCACTCACCATTTTCAGATCCGAGCTTTCCTTGAGGAGTTAGACCAAGGCGTATCTCAGAATTTGCCTTAGGGCTCATTTCAGCCAGAAAACTTCACTTTTGACACAGAGCTCAGAAATGAAAAGGAAACATATATTCATGTTTCCCAGGTTCTGGAAAGCCGAATTCTCACCCCATTTTCAGATCCGAGCTTTCCCTGTGGAGTTAGCCCAAGACGTATCTTAGAATTTGCCTTAGGACTGAATTTAGCCCGAAAACCTCACTTTTGACACAGAGCTCAGAAATGAAAAGGAAATGCATATTCATCTTCCCTAGTGTCTGGAAAGCCAAAATCTCACCCCATTTTAAAATCTGAGCTTTCCCTGAGGAGTTAGCACAAGACATATCTCAGAATCTGCCATTGAACTCAATTCAGCCAGAAAACTTCACTTTTGACACAGAGCTCAGAAATGAAAAAGAAACACATATTCATGTACCCTAGGGTCTGGAAAGCCCAAGTTAGCCTAAGGAGTATCTCAGAATGTGCCATTGAAATCAATTCAGCCGGAAAACTTCACTTTTGACAAGGAGCTCAGAAATGAAAAAGAAAACCATATTCATCTTTCCCAGGGTCTGGAAAGCCAGAATCATACACGATTTTCAGTTCCGAGCTTTCCCTGAGGAGTTAGAACAAGGTGTATCTCAGAATTTGCCTTAGGACTCAATTCAGCCAGAAAACTTCACTTTTGACACAGAGCTCAGAAAGGAAAAAGAAACACATATTCATGTTTCCCACGGTCTGGAAAGCCAAAATCACTCACCATTTTCAGATCCGAGCTTTCCTTGAGGAGTTAGACCAAGGCGTATCTCAGAATTTGCCTTAGGGCTCATTTCAGCCAGAAAACTTCACTTTTGACACAGAGCTCAGAAATGAAAAAGAAACACATATTCATGTTTCCCAGGGTCTGGAAAGCCAAAATCACACACTATTTTCAGATCCGAGCTTTCCCTGTGGAATTAGCCCAAGACGTATCTCAGAATCTGCCATTGACCTCAATTCAGCCAGAAAACCTCACTTTTGACACAGAGCTCAGAAATGAAAAGGAAACATATATTCATGTTTCCCAGGTTCTGGAAAGCCGAATTCTCACCCCATTTTCAGATCCGAGTTTTCCATGCGGAGTTAGCACAAGACGTATCTCAGAATGTGCCATTGAAATCAATTCAGCCAGAAAACTTCACTTTTGACACAGAGCTCAGAAATGAAAAAGAAAACCATATTCATGTTTCCCAGGGTCTGGAAAGCCAGAATCATACACGATTTTCAGATCCGAGCTTTCCCTGAGGAGTTAGACCAAGGTGTATCTCAGAATTTTCCTTAGGACTCAATTCAGCCAGAAAACTTCACTTTTGACACAGAGCTCAGAAATGAAAAAGAAACACATATTCATGTTTCCCAAGGTCTGGAAAGCCAAAATCACACACCATTTTCAGATCCGAGCTTTCCCTGTGGAGTTAGCCCAAGGCGTATATCAGAATTTGCCTTAAGACTCAATTCAGGCAGAAAACTTCACTTTTGACACAGAGCTCAGAAATGAAAAGGAAACATATATTCATGTTTCCCAGGTTCTGGAAAGCCAAATTCTCACACCATGTTCAGATCCGAGCTTTCCCTGCGGAGTTAGCACAAGACGTATCTCAGAATCTGCCATTGAACTCAATTCAGCCAGAAAACTTCACTTTTGACACAGACCTCAGAAATGAAAATGAAACACATATTCATGTTCCCTAGGGTCTGGAAAGCCCAAGTTAGCTCAAGACGTATCTCAGAATTTACCTTAGGACTGAATTCAGCCCGAAAACCTCACTTTTGACACAGAGCTCAGAAATGGAAAGGAAACACATATTCATGTTCCCTAGGGTCTGGAAAGCCGAATTCTCACACCATTTTCAGATCCGAGCTTTCCCTGCGGAGTTAGCACAAGACGTATCTCAGAATGTGCCATTGAAATCAATTCAGCCAGAAAACTTCACTTTTGACACAGAGCTCAGAAATGAAAAAGAAAACCATATTCATGTTTCCCAGGGTCTGGAAAGCCAAAATCACTCACCATTTTCAGATCCGAGCTTTCCTTGAGGAGTTAGACCAAGGCGTATCTCAGAATTTGCCTTAGGGCTCATTTCAGCCAGAAAACTTCACTTTTGACACAGAGCTCAGAAATGAAAAGGAAACATATATTCATGTTTCCCAGGTTCTGGAAAGCCGAATTCTCACCCCATTTTCAGATCCGAGCTTTCCCTGTGGAGTTAGCCCAAGACGTATCTTAGAATTTGCCTTACGACTGAATTCAGCCCGAAAACCTCACTTTTGACACAGAGCTCAGAAATGAAAAGGAAATGCATATTCATCTTCCCTAGTGTCTGGAAAGCCAAAATCTCACCCCATTTTAAAATCTGAGCTTTCCCTGAGGAGTTAGCACAAGACATATCTCAGAATCTGCCATTGAACTCAATTCAGCCAGAAAACTTCACTTTTGACACAGAGCTCAGAAATGAAAAAGAAACACATATTCATGTACCCTAGGGTCTGGAAAGCCCAAGTTAGCCTAAGGAGTATCTCAGAATGTGCCATTGAAATCAATTCAGCCGCAAAACTTCACTTTTGACAAGGAGCTCAGAAATGAAAAAGAAAACCATATTCATCTTTCCCAGGGTCTGGAAAGCCAGAATCATACACGATTTTCAGATCCGAGCTTTCCCTGAGGAGTTAGAACAAGGTGTATCTCAGAATTTGCCTTAGGACTCAATTCAGCCAGAAAACTTCACTTTTGACACAGAGCTCAGAAATGAAAAAGAAACACATATTCATGTACCCTAGGGTCTGGAAAGCCCAAGTTAGCCCAAGGAGTATCTCAGAATTTGCCTTAGGACTCAATTCAGCCCGTAAACCTCACTTTTGACACAGAGCTCAGAAATGGAAAGGAAACACATATTCATGTTCCCTAGGGTCTGGAAAGCCGAATTCTCACACCATTTTCAGATCCGAGCTTTCCCTGCGGAGTTAGCACAAGACGTATCTCAGAATCTGCCATTGAACTCAATTCAGCCAGAAAACTTCACTTTTGACACAGAGCTCAGAAATGAAAAAGAAACACATATTCATGTTTCCCAGGGTCTGGAAAACCAAACTCACACACCATTTTCAGATCCGAGCTTTCCCTGAGGAGTTAGCCCAAGGCGTATCTCAGAATTTGCCTTAGGACTCAATTCAGCCAGAAAACTTCACTTTTGACACAGAGCTCAGAAATAAAAAAGAAACACATATTCATGTACCCTAGGGTCTGGAAAGCCCAAGTTAGCCCAAGGCATATCTCAGAATTTGCCTTAGGGCTCATTTCAGCCAGAAAATTTCACTTTTGACACAGAGCTCAGAAATGAAAAGGAAACATATATTCATGTTTCCCAGGTTCTGGAAAGCCGACTTCTCACCCCATTTTAAAATCTGAGCTTTCCCTGCGGAGTTAGCACAAGGCGTATCTCAGAATGTGCCATTGAAATCAATTCAGCCAGAAAACTTCACTTTTGACAAAGAGCTCAGAAATGAAAAGGAAACACATATTCATGTTCCCTAGGGTCTGGAAAGCCCAAGTTAGCTCAAGACGTATCTCAGAATTAACCTTAGGACTGAATTCAGCCCGAAAACCTCACTTTTGACACAGAGCTCAGAAATTGAAAGGAAACACATATTCATGTTCCCTAGGTTCTGGAAAGCCGAATTCTAACAGCATTTTCAGATCCGAGCATGCCCTGCGGAGTTAGCCCAAGACGTATCTCAGAATCTGCCATTGAACTCAATTCAGCCAGAAAACTTCACTTTTGACACAGACCTCAGAAATGAAAAGGAAAAACATATTCATGTTCCCTAGGGTCTGGAAGTCGAATTCTAACAGCATTTTCAGATCCGAGCATGCCCTGTGGAGTTAGCCCAAGACGTATCTCAGAATCTGCCATTGAACTCAATTCAGCCAGAAAACTTCACTTTTGACACAGACCTCAGAAATGAAAAGGAAACATATATTCATGTACCCTAGGGTCTGGAAAGCCCAAGTTAGCCCAAGGCGTACCTCATAATTTGCCTTAGGGCACATTTCAGCCGGAAAACGTCACTTTTGACACAGAGCTCAGAAATGAAAAAGAAACACATATTCATGTTTCCCAGGGTCTGGAAAGCCAAAATCACTCACCATTTTCAGATCCGAGCTTTCCTTGAGGAGTTAGACCAAGGCGTATCTCAGAATTTGCCTTAGGGCTCATTTCAGGCGGAAAACTTCACTTTTGACACAGAGCTCAGAAATGAAAAAGAAACACATATTCATGTACCCTAGGGTCTGGAAAGCCCAAGTTAGCCCAAGGAGTATCTCAGAATGTGTCATTGAAATCAATTCAGCCGGAAAACTTCACTTTTGACACAGAGCTCAGAAATGAAAAAGAAAACCATATTCATGTTTCCCAGGGTCTGGAAAGCCAGAATCATACACGATTTTCAGATCCGAGCTTTCCCTGAGGAGTTAGACCAAGGTGTATCTCAGAATTTGCCTTAGGACTCAATTCAGCCAGAAAACTTCACTTTTGACACAGAGCTCAGAAATGAAAAAGAAACACATATTCATGTACCCTAGGGTCTGGAAAGCCCAAGTTAGCCCAAGGAGTATCTCAGAATTTGCCTTAGGACTCAATTCAGCCCGAAAACCTCACTTTTGACACAGAGCTCAGAAATGGAAAGGAAACACATATTCATGTTCCCTAGGGTCTGGAAAGCCGAATTCTCACACCATTTTCAGATCCGAGCTTTCCCTGCGGAGTTAGCACAAGACGTATCTCAGAATCTGCCACTGAACTCAATTCAGCCAGAAAACTTCACTTCTGACACAGAGCTCAGAAATGAAAAAGAAACACATATTCATGTTTCCCAGGGTCTGGAAAACCAAACTCACACACCATTTTCAGATCCGAGCTTTCCCTGAGGAGTTAGCCAAAAGACTATCTCAGAATTTGACATTGAACTCAATTCAGCCGGAAAACTTCACTTTTGACACAGAGCTCAGAAATGAAAAGGTTACACATATTCATGTTTCCCAGGGTCTGGAAAGCCAAACTCACACACCATTTTCAGATCCGAGCTTTCCCTGAGGAGTTAGCCCAAGGCGTATCTCAGAATTTGCCTTAGGACTCAATTCAGCCCGAAAACCTCACTTTTGACACAGAGCTCAGAAATGGAAAGGAAACACATATTCATGTTCCCTAGGGTCTGGAAAGCCGAATTCTCACACCATTTTCAGATCCGAGCTTTCCCTGCGGAGTTAGCACAAGACGTATCTCAGAATCTGCCATTGAACTCAATTCAGCCGGAAAACGTCACTTTTGACACAGAGCTCAGAAATGAAAAAGAAACACATATTCATGTTTCCCAGGGTCTGGAAAGCCAAACTCACACACCATTTTCAGATTTGAGCTTTCGCTGAGGAGTTAGCCTAAGGCGTAGTATCTCAGAATTTGCCTTAGGACTCAATTCAGCCAGAAAACTGCACTTTTGACACAGAGCTCAGAAATGAAAAGGAAACACATATTCATGTTTCCCAGGGTCTGGTAAGCCAAAATCACAAACCATTTTCAGATCCGAGCTTTCCTTGAGGAGTTAGACCAAGGTGTATCTCAGAATTTGCCTTAGGACTCAATTCAGCCAGAAAACTTCACTTTTGACACAGACCTCAGAAATTTAAAGGAAATACATATTCATGTACACTAGGGTCTGGAAAGCCCAAGTTAGCCCAAGGCATACCTCATAATTTGCCTTAGGGCTCATTTTAGCCGGAAAACGTCACTTTTGACACAGAGCTCAGAAATGAAAAAGAAACACATATTCATGTTTCCCAGGGTCTGGAAAGCCAAACTCACACACCATTTTCAGATCCGAGCTTTCCCTGAGGAGTTAGCCCAAAGACTATCTCAGAATTTGACATTGAACTCAATTCAGCCAGAAAACTTCACTTTTGACACAGAGCTGAGAAATGAAAAGGATACACATATTCATGTTTCCCAGGGTCTGGAAAGCCAAACTCACACACCATTTTCAGATCCGAGCTTTCCATGAGGAGTTAGCCCAAGGCGTAGTATCTCAGAATTTGCCTTAGGACTCAATTCAGCCAGAAAACTTCACTTTTGACACAGAGCTCAGAAATGAAAAAGAAACACATATTCATGTTTCCCAGGGTCTGGAAAGCCAAACTCACACACCATTTTCAGATCCGAGCTTTCCCTGAGGAGTTAGCCCAAAGACTATCTCAGAATTTGACATTGAACTCAATTCAGCCAGAAAACTTCACTTTTGACACAGAGCTGAGAAATGAAAAGGATACACATATTCATGTTTCCCAGGGTCTGGAAAGCCAAACTCACACACCATTTTCAGATCCGAGCTTTCCATGAGGAGTTAGCCCAAGGCGTAGTATCTCAGAATTTGCCTTAGGACTCAATTCAGCCAGAAAACTTCACTTTTGACACAGAGCTCAGAAATGGAAAAAGAAACACATATTCATGTTTCCCAGGGTCTGGAAAGCCAAAATCACACACCATTTTCAGATCCGAGCTTTCCCTGTGGAGTTAGCCCAAGACGTATCTCAGAATCTGCCATTGACCTCAGTTCAGCCAGAAAACCTCACTTTTGACACAGAGCTCAGAAATGAAAAGGAAACATATATTCATGTTTCCCAGGTTCTGGAAAGCCGAATTCTCACCCCATTTTCAGATCCGAGTTTTCCCTGCGGAGTTAGCACAAGACGTATCTCAGAATGTGCCATTGAAATCAATTCAGCCAGAAAACTTCACTTTTGACACAGAGCTCAGAAATGAAAAAGAAAACCATATTCATGTTTCCCAGGGTCTGGAAAGCCAGAATCATACACGATTTTCAGATCTGAGCTTTCCCTTTGGAGTTAGCCCAAGACGTATCTCAGAATTTGCCTTAGGACTCAATTCAGCCAGAAAACTTCACTTTTGACACAGAGCTCAGAAATGAAAAAGAAACACATATTCATGTTCCCTAGGGTCTGGAAAGCCCAAGTTAGCCCAAGGTGTATCTCAGAATTTGCATTAGGGCTCATTTCAACCAGAAAACTTCACTTTTGACACAGAGCTCAGAAATGAAAAGGAAACATATATTCATATTTCCCAGGATCTGGAAAGCCGAATTCTCACCCCATTTTAAAATCTGAGCTTTCCCTGAGGAGTTAGCTCAAGACTTATCTCAGAATTTACCTTAGGACTGAATTCAGCCCGAAAACCTCACTTTTGACACAGAGCTCAGAAATGGAAAGGAAACACATATTCATGTTCCCTAGGGTCTGGAAAGCCGAATTCTCACACCATTTTCAGATCCGAGCTTTCCCTGCGGAGGTAGCACAAGACGTATCTCAGAATCTGCCATTGAACTCAATTCAGCCAGAAAACTTCACTTTTGACACAGAGCTCAGAAATGAAAAAGAAACACATATTCATGTTTCCCAGGGTCTGGAAAGCCAAAATCACACACTATTTTCAGATCTGAGCTTTCCCTTTGGAGTTAGCCCAAGACGTATCTCAGAATCTGCCATTGACCTCAATTCAGCCAGAAAACCTCACTTTTGACACAGAGCTCAGAAATGAAAAGGAAATGCATATTCATCTTCCCTAGTGTCTGGAAAGCCAAAATCTCACCCCATTTTAAAATCTGAGCTTTCCCTGCGGAGTTAGCACAAGACGTATCTCAGAATCTGCCATTGAACTCAATTCAGCCAGAAAACTTCACTTTTGACACAGAGCTCAGAAATGAAAAAGAAACACATATTCATGTTTCCCAGGGTCTGGAAAGCCAGAATCATACACCATTTTCAGATCCGAGCTTTCCCTGAGGAGTTAGACCAAGGTGTATCTCAGAATTTGCCTTAGGACTCAATTCAGCCAGAAAACTTCACTTTTGACACAGACCTCAGAAATTTAAAGGAAATACATATTCATGTACACTAGGGTCTGGAAAGCCCAAGTTAGCCCAAGGCATACCTCATAATTTGCCTTAGGGCTCATTTTAGCCGGAAAACGTCACTTTTGACACAGAGCTCAGAAATGAAAAAGAAACACATATTCATGTTTCCCAGGGTCTGGAAAGCCAAACTCACACACCATTTTCAGATCCGAGCTTTCCCTGAGGAGTTAGCCCAAAGACTATTTCAGAATTTGACATTGAACTCAATTCAGCCAGAAAACTTCACTTTTGACACAGAGCTGAGAAATGAAAAGGATACACATATTCATGTTTCCCAGGGTCTGGAAAGCCAAACTCACACACCATTTTCAGATCCGAGCTTTCCCTTTGGAGTTAGCCCAAGACGTATCTCAGAATCTGCCATTGACCTCAATTCAGCCAGAAAACCTCACTTTTGACACAGAGCTCAGAAATGAAAAGGAAATGCATATTCATCGTCCCTAGTGTCTGGAAAGCCAAAATCTCACCCCATTTTAAAATCTGAGCTTTCCCTGAGGAGTTAGCTCAAGACGTATCTCAGAATTTACCTTAGGACTGAATTCAGCCCGAAAACCTCACTTTTGACACAGAGCTCAGAAATGAAAAGGAAACATATATTCATGTTTCCCAGGTTCTGGAAAGCCGAATTCTCACCCCATTTTCAGATCCGAGTTTTCCCTGCGGAGTTAGCACAAGACGTATCTCAGAATCTGCCATTGAACTAAATTCAGCCAGAAAACTTCACTTTTGACACAGACCTCAGAAATGAAAAGGAAACACATATTCATGTACCCTAGGGTCTGGAAAGCCCAAGTTAGCTCAAGACGTATCTCAGAATTTACCTTAGGACTGAATTCAGCCCGAAAACCTCACTTTTGACACAGAGCTCAGAAATGGAAAGGAAACACATATTCATGTTCCCTAGGGTCTGGAAAGCCGAATTCTCACACCATTTTCAGATCCGAGCTTTCCCTGCGGAGTTAGCACAAGGCGTATCTCAGAATGTGCCATTGAAATCAATTCAGCCAGAAAACTTCACTTTTGACAAAGAGCTCAGAAATGAAAAGGAAACACATATTCATGTTCCCTAGGGTCTGGAAAGCCGAATTCTCACACCATTTTCAGATCCGAGCTTTCCCTGCGGAGTTAGCACAAGGCGTATCTCAGAATGTGCCATTGAAATCAATTCAGCCAGAAAACTTCACTTTTGACAAAGAGCTCAGAAATGAAAAGGAAACACATATTCATGTACCCTAGGGTCTGGAAAGCCCAAGTTAGCCCAAGGCGTACCTCATAATTTGCCTTAGGGCTCATTTCAGCCGGAAAACGTCACTTTTGACACAGAGCTCACAAATGAAAAAGAAACACATATTCATGTTTCCCAGGGTCTGGAAAGCCAAAATCACTCACCATTTTCAGATCCGAGCTTTCCTTGAGGAGTTAGACCAAGGCGTATCTCAGAATTTGCCTTAGGGCTCATTTCAGCCAGAAAACTTCACTTTTGACACAGAGCTCAGAAATGAAAAAGAAACACATATTCATGTTTCCCAGGGTCTGGAAAGCCAAAATCACACACTATTTTCAGATCCGAGCTTTCCCTGTGGAGTTAGCCCAAGACGTATCTCAGAATCTGCCATTGACCTCAATTCAGCCAGAAAACCTCACTTTTGAAACAGAGCTCAGAAATGAGAAGGAAACATATATTCATGTTTCCCAGGTTCTGGAAAGCCGAATTCTCACCCCATTTTCAGATCCGAGCTTTCCCTGTGGAGTTAGCCCAAGACGTATCTTAGAATTTGCCTTAGGACTGAATTCAGCCCGAAAACCTCACTTTTAACACAGAGCTCAGAAATGAAAAGGAAATGCATATTCATCTTCCCTAGTGTCTGGAAAGCCAAAATCTCACCCCATTTTAAAATCTGAGCTTTCCCTGAGGAGTTAGGTCAAGACGTATCTCAGAATTTACCTTAGGACTGAATTCAGCCCGAAAACCTCACTTTTGACACAGAGCTCAGAAATGGAAAGCAAACACATATTCATGTTCCCTAGGGTCTGGAAAGCCGAATTCTCACAACATTTTCAGATCCGAGCTTTCCCTGCGGAGTTGGCACAAGACGTATCTCAGAATGTGCCATTGAAATCAATTCAGCCAGAAAACTTCACTTTTGACAAAGAGCTCAGAAATGAAAAGGAAACACATATTCATGTTTCCCAGGGTCTGGAAAGCAAGAATCATATACCATTTTCAGATCCAAGCTTTCCCTGAGGAGTTAGACCAAGGTGTATCTCAGAATTTGCCTTAGGACTCAATTCAGCCAGAAAACTTCACTTTTGACACAGAGCTCAGAAATGAAAAAGAAACACATATTCATGTTTCCCAGGGTCTGGAAAGCCAAAATCACACACCATTTTCAGATCCGAGCTTTCCCTGTAGAGTTAGCCCAAGACGTATCTCAGAATCTGCCATTGACCTCAATTCAGCCAGAAAACCTCACTTTTGACACAGAGCTCAGAAATGAAAAGGAAAACCATATTCATGTTTCCCAGGGTCTGGAAAGCCAGAATCAGACACGATTATCAGATCCGAGCTTTCCCTGAGGAGTTAGACCAAGGTGTATCTCAGAATTTGCCTTAGGACTCAATTCAGCCAGAAAACTTCACTTTTGACACAGAGCTCAGAAATGAAAAAGTAACACATATTCATGTACCCTAGGGTCTCGAAAGCCCAAGTTAGCCCAAGGCGTATCTCAGAATTTGCCTTAGGGCTCATTTCAGCCAGAAAACTTCACTTTTGACACAGAGCTCAGAAATGAAAAGGAAACATATATTCATGTTTCCCAGGTTCTGGAAAGCCGAATTCTCACCCCATTTTCAGATCCGAGTTTTCCCTGCGGACTTAGCACAAGACTTATCTCAGAATGTGCCATTGAAATCAATTCAGCCAGAAAACTTCAATTTTGACACAGAGCTCAGAAATGAAAAAGAAACACATATTCATGTTTCCCAGGGTCTGGAAAGCCAAAATCACACACTATTTTCAGATCCGAGCTTTCCCTGTGGAGTTAGCCCAAGACGTATCTCAGAATCTGCCATTGACCTCAATTCAGCCAGAAAACCTCACTTTTGAAACAGAGCTCAGAAATGAAAAGGAAACATATATTCATGTTTCCCAGGTTCTGGAAAGCCGAATTCTCACCCCATTTTCAGATCAGAGCTTTCCCTGTGGAGTTAGCCCAAGACGTATCTTAGAATTTGCTTTAGGACTGAATTCAGCCCGAAAACCTCACTTTTGACACAGAGCTCAGAAATGAAAAGGAAATGCATATTCATCTTCCCTAGGGTCTGGAAAGCCAAAATCTCACCCCATTTTAAAATCTGAGCTTTCCCTGAGGAGTTAGGTCAAGACGTATCTCAGAATTTACCTTAGGACTGAATTCAGCCCGAAAACCTCACTTTTGACACAGAGCTCAGAAATGGAAAGGAAACACATATTCATGTTCCCTAGGGTCTGGAAAGCCGAATTCTCACAACATTTTCAGATCCGAGCTTTCCCTGCGGAGTTAGCACAAGACATATCTCAGAATGTGCCATTGAAATCAATTCAACCAGAAAACTTCACTTTTGACAAAGAGCTCAGAAATGAAAAGGAAACACATATTCATGTTTCCCAGGGTCTGGAAAGCCAGAATCATATACCATTTTCAGATCCGAGCTTTCCCTGAGGAGTTAGACCAAGGTGTATCTCAGAATTTGCCTTAGGTCTCAATTCAGCCAGAAAACCTCACTTTTGACACAGAGCTCAGAAATGAAAAAGAAAACCATATTCATCTTTCCCAGGGTCTGGAAAGCCAGAATCATACACGATTTTCAGATCCGAGCTTTCCCTGAGGAGTTAGAACAAGGTGTATCTCAGAATTTGCCTTAGGACTCAATTCAGCCAGAAAACTTCACTTTTGACACAGAGCTCATAAATGAAAAAGAAACACATATTCATGTACCCTAGGGTCTGGAAAGCCCAAGTTAGCCCAAGGAGTATCTCAGAATTTGCCTTAGGACTCAATTCAGCCCGAAAACCTCACTTTTGACACAGAGCTCAGAAATGGAAAGGAAACACATATTCATGTTCCCTAGGGTCTGGAAAGCCGAATTCTCACACCATTTTCAGATCCGAGCTTTCCCTGCGGAGTTAGCACAAGACGTATCTCAGAATCTGCCATTGAACTCAATTCAGCCAGAAAACTTCACTTTTGACACAGAGCTCAGAAATGAAAAAGAAACACATATTCATGTTTCCCAGGGTCTGGAAAACCAAACTCACACACCATTTTCAGATCCGAGCTTTCCCTGAGGAGTTAGCCCAAGGCGTATCTCAGAATTTGCCTTAGGACTCAATTCAGCCAGAAAACTTCACTTTTGACACAGAGCTCAGAAATGAAAAAGAAAACCATATTCATGTTTCCCAGGGTCTGGAAAGCCAGAATCATACACGATTTTCAGATCCGAGCTTTCCCTGAGGAGTTAGACCAAGGTGTATCTCAGAATTTTCCTTAGGACTCAATTCAGCCAGAAAACTTCACTTTTGACACAGAGCTCAGAAATGAAACAGAAACACATATTCATGTTTCCCAGGGTCTGGAAAGCCAAAATCACACACCATTTTCAGATCCGAGCTTTCCCTGTGGAGTTAGCCCAAGACGTATCTCAGAATCTGCCATTGACCTCAATTCAGCCAGAAAACCTCACTTTTGACACAGAGCTCAGAAATGAAAAGGAAACATATATTCATGTTTCCCAGGTTCTGGAAAGCCGAATTCTCACCCCATTTTCAGATCCGAGTTTTCCCTGCGGAGTTAGCACAAGACGTATCTCAGAATGTGCCATTGAAATCAATTCAGCCAGAAAACTTCACTTTTGACACAGAGCTCAGAAATGAAAAAGAAAACTATATTCATGTTTCCCAGGGTCTGGAAAGCCAGAATCATACACGATTTTCAGATCCGAGCTTTCCCTTTGGAGTTAGACCAAGGTGTATCTCAGAATTTGCCTTAGGACTCAATTCAGCCAGAAAACTTCACTTTTGACACAGAGCTCAGAAATGAAAAAGAAACACATATTCATGTTCCCTAGGGTCTGGAAAGCCCAAGTTAGCCCAAGGTGTATCTCAGAATTTGCATTAGGGCTCATTTCAACCAGAAAACTTCACTTTTGACACAGAGCTCAGAAATGAAAAGGAAACATATATTCATATTTCCCAGGATCTGGAAAGCCGAATTCTCACCCCATTTTAAAATCTGAGCTTTCCCTGAGGAGTTAGCTCAAGACTTATCTCAGAATTTACCTTAGGACTGAATTCAGCCCGAAAACCTCACTTTTGACACAGAGCTCAGAAATGGAAAGGAAACACATATTCATGTTCCCTAGGGTCTGGAAAGCCGAATTCTCACACCATGTTCAGATCCGAGCTTTCCCTGTGGAGTTAGCCCAAGACGTATCTGAGAATCTGTCATTGACCTCAATTCAGCCAGAAAACCTCACTTTTGACACAGAGCTCAGAAATGAAAAGGAAACATATATTCATGTTTCCCAGGTTCTGGAAAGCCGAATTCTCACCCCATTTTCAGATCCGAGTTTTCCCTGCGGAGTTAGCACAAGACGTATCTCAGAATGTGCCATTGAAATCAATTCAGCCAGAAAACTTCACTTTTGACACAGAGCTCAGAAATGAAAAAGAAAACCATATTCATGTTTCCCAGGGTCTGGAAAGCTAGAATCATACAAGATTTTCAGATCCGAGCTTTCCCTGAGGAGTTAGACCAAGGTGTATCTCAGAATTTTCCTTAGGACTCAATTCAGCCAGAAAACTTCACTTTTGACACAGAGCTCAGAAATGAAAAAGAAACACATATTCATGTTTCCCAGGGTCTGCAAAGCCAAAATCACACACTATTTTCAGATCCGAGCTTTCCCTTTGGAGTTAGCCCAAGACGTATCTCAGAATCTGCCATTGACCTCAATTCAGCCAGAAAACCTCACTTTTGACACAGAGCTCAGAAATGAAAAGGAAATGCATATTCATCTTCCCTAGTGTCTGGAAAGCCAAAATCTCACCCCATTTTAAAATCTGAGCTTTCCCTGAGGAGTTAGCTCAAGACGTATCTCAGAATTTACCTTAGGACTGAATTCAGCCCGAAAACCTCACTTTTGACACAGAGCTCAGAAATGGAAAGGAAACACATATTCATGTTCCCTAGGGTCTGGAAAGCCGAATTCTCACACCATTTTCAGATCCGAGCTTTCCCTGCGGAGTTAGCACAAGACGTATCTCAGAATCTGCCATTGAACTCAATTCAGCCAGAAAACTTCACTTTTGACACAGAGCTCAGAAATGAAAAAGAAACACATATTCATGTTTCCCAGGGTCTGGAAAGCCAGAATCATACACCATTTTCAGATCCGAGCTTTCCCTGAGGAGTTAGACCAAGGTGTATCTCAGAATTTGCCTTAGGACTCAATTCAGCCAGAAAACTTCACTTTTGACACAGACCTCAGAAATTTAAAGGAAATACATATTCATGTACACTAGGGTCTGGAAAGCCCAAGTTAGCCCAAGGCGTACCTCATAATTTGCCTTAGGGCTCATTTTAGCCGGAAAACGTCACTTTTGACACAGAGCTCAGAAATGAAAAAGAAACACATATTCATGTTTCCCAGGGTCTGGAAAGCCAAACTCACACACCATTTTCAGATCCGAGCTTTCCCTGAGGAGTTAGCCCAAAGACTATCTCAGAATTTGACATTGAACTCAATTCAGCCAGAAAACTTCACTTTTGACACAGAGCTCAGAAATGAAAAGGAAATGCATATTCATCTTCCCTAGTGTCTGGAAAGCCAAAATCTCACCCCATTTTAAAATCTGAGCTTTCCCTGAGGAGTTAGCTCAAGACGTATCTCAGAATTTACCTTAGGACTGAATTCAGCCCGAAAACCTCACTTTTGACACAGAGCTCAGAAATGGAAAGGAAACACATATTCATGTTCCCTAGGGTCTGGAAAGCCGAATTCTCACACCATTTTCAGATCCGAGCTTTCCCTGCGGAGTTAGCACAAGACGTATCTCAGAATCTGCCATTGAACTCAATTCAGCCAGAAAACTTCACTTTTGACACAGAGCTCAGAAATGAAAAAGAAACACATATTCATGTTTCCCAGGGTCTGGAAAGCCAGAATCATACACCATTTTCAGATCCGAGCTTTCCCTGAGGAGTTAGACCAAGGTGTATCTCAGAATTTGCCTTAGGACTCAATTCAGCCAGAAAACTTCACTTTTGACACAGACCTCAGAAATTTAAAGGAAATACATATTCATGTACCCTAGGGTCTGGAAAGCCCAAGTTAGCCCAAGGCGTACCTCATAATTTGCCTTAGGGCTCATTTTAGCCGGAAAACGTCACTTTTGACACAGAGCTCAGAAATGAAAAAGAAACACATATTCATGTTTCCCAGGGTCTGGAAAGCCAAACTCACACACCATTTTCAGATCCGAGCTTTCCCTGAGGAGTTAGCCCAAAGACTATCTCAGAATTTGACATTGAACTCAATTCAGCCAGAAAACTTCACTTTTGACACAGAGCTGAGAAATGAAAAGGATACACATATTCATGTTTCCCAGGGTCTGGAAAGCCAAACTCACACACCAATTTCAGATCCGAGCTTTCCCTGAGGAGTTAGCCCAAGGCGTAGTATCTCAGAATTTGCCTTAGGACTCAATTCAGCCAGAAAACTTCACTTTTGACACAGAGCTCAGAAATGGAAAAAGAAACACATATTCATGTTTCCCAGGGTCTGGAAAGCCAAAATCACACACCATTTTCAGATCCGAGCTTTCCCTGTGGAGTTAGCCCAAGACGTATCTCAGAATCTGCCATTGACCTCAATGCAGCCAGAAAACCTCACTTTTGACACAGAGCTCAGAAATGAAAAGGAAACATATATTCATGTTTCCCAGGTTCTGGAAAGCCGAATTCTCACCCCATTTTCAGATCCGAGTTTTCCCTGCGGAGTAAGCACAAGACGTATCTCAGAATGTGCCATTGAAATCAATTCAGCCAGAAAACTTCACTTTTGACACAGAGCTCAGAAATGAAAAAGAAAACCATATTCATGTTTCCCAGGGTCTGGAAAGCTAGAATCATACAAGATTTTCAGATCCGAGCTTTCCCTGAGGAGTTAGACCAAGGTGTATCTCAGAATTTTCCTTAGGACTCAATTCAGCCAGAAAACTTCACTTTTGACACAGAGCTCAGAAATGAAAAAGAAACACATATTCATGTTTCCCAGGGTCTGCAAAGCCAAAATCACACACTATTTTCAGATCCGAGCTTTCCCTTTGGAGTTAGCCCAAGACGTATCTCAGAATCTGCCATTGACCTCAATTCAGCCAGAAAACCTCACTTTTGACACAGAGCTCAGAAATGAAAAGGAAATGCATATTCATCTTCCCTAGTGTCTGGAAAGCCAAAATCTCACCCCATTTTAAAATCTGAGCTTTCCCTGAGGAGTTAGCTCAAGACGTATCTCAGAATTTACCTTAGGACTGAATTCAGCCCGAAAACTTCACTTTTGACACAGAGCTGAGAAATGAAAAGGATACACATATTCATGTTTCCCAGGGTCTGGAAAGCCAAACTCACACACCAATTTCAGATCCGAGCTTTCCCTGAGGAGTTAGCCCAAGGCGTAGTATCTCAGAATTTGCCTTAGGACTCAATTCAGCCAGAAAACTTCACTTTTGACACAGAGCTCAGAAATGGAAAAAGAAACACATATTCATGTTTCCCAGGGTCTGGAAAGCCAAAATCACACACCATTTTCAGATCCGAGCTTTCCCTGTGGAGTTAGCCCAAGACGTATCTCAGAATCTGCCATTGACCTCAATGCAGCCAGAAAACCTCACTTTTGACACAGAGCTCAGAAATGAAAAGGAAACATATATTCATGTTCCCTAGGGTCTGGAAAGCCGAATTCTCACACCATTTTCAGATCCGAGCTTTCCCTGCGGAGTTAGCACAAGACGTATCTCAGAATCTGCCATTGAACTCAATTCAGCCAGAAAACTTCACTTTTGACACAGAGCTCAGAAATGAAAAAGAAACACATATTCATGTTTCCCAGGGTCTGGAAAGCCAGAATCATACACCATTTTCAGATCCGAGCTTTCCCTGAGGAGTTAGACCAAGGTGTATCTCAGAATTTGCCTTAGGACTCAATTCAGCCAGAAAACTTCACTTTTGACACAGACCTCAGAAATTTAAAGGAAATACATATTCATGTACACTAGGGTCTGGAAAGCCCAAGTTAGCCCAAGGCGTACCTCATAATTTGCCTTAGGGCTCATTTTAGCCGGAAAACGTCACTTTTGACACAGAGCTCAGAAATGAAAAAGAAACACATATTCATGTTTCCCAGGGTCTGGAAAGCCAAACTCACACACCATTTTCAGATCCGAGCTTTCCCTGAGGAGTTAGCCCAAAGACTATCTCAGAATTTGACATTGAACTCAATTCAGCCAGAAAACTTCACTTTTGACACAGAGCTCAGAAATGAAAAGGAAATGCATATTCATCTTCCCTAGTGTCTGGAAAGCCAAAATCTCACCCCATTTTAAAATCTGAGCTTTCCCTGAGGAGTTAGCTCAAGACGTATCTCAGAATTTACCTTAGGACTGAATTCAGCCCGAAAACCTCACTTTTGACACAGAGCTCAGAAATGGAAAGGAAACACATATTCATGTTCCCTAGGGTCTGGAAAGCCGAATTCTCACACCATTTTCAGATCCGAGCTTTCCCTGCGGAGTTAGCACAAGACGTATCTCAGAATCTGCCATTGAACTCAATTCAGCCAGAAAACTTCACTTTTGACACAGAGCTCAGAAATGAAAAAGAAACACATATTCATGTTTCCCAGGGTCTGGAAAGCCAGAATCATACACCATTTTCAGATCCGAGCTTTCCCTGAGGAGTTAGACCAAGGTGTATCTCAGAATTTGCCTTAGGACTCAATTCAGCCAGAAAACTTCACTTTTGACACAGACCTCAGAAATTTAAAGGAAATACATATTCATGTACCCTAGGGTCTGGAAAGCCCAAGTTAGCCCAAGGCGTACCTCATAATTTGCCTTAGGGCTCATTTTAGCCGGAAAACGTCACTTTTGACACAGAGCTCAGAAATGAAAAAGAAACACATATTCATGTTTCCCAGGGTCTGGAAAGCCAAACTCACACACCATTTTCAGATCCGAGCTTTCCCTGAGGAGTTAGCCCAAAGACTATCTCAGAATTTGACATTGAACTCAATTCAGCCAGAAAACTTCACTTTTGACACAGAGCTGAGAAATGAAAAGGATACACATATTCATGTTTCCCAGGGTCTGGAAAGCCAAACTCACACACCAATTTCAGATCCGAGCTTTCCCTGAGGAGTTAGCCCAAGGCGTAGTATCTCAGAATTTGCCTTAGGACTCAATTCAGCCAGAAAACTTCACTTTTGACACAGAGCTCAGAAATGGAAAAAGAAACACATATTCATGTTTCCCAGGGTCTGGAAAGCCAAAATCACACACCATTTTCAGATCCGAGCTTTCCCTGTGGAGTTAGCCCAAGACGTATCTCAGAATCTGCCATTGACCTCAATGCAGCCAGAAAACCTCACTTTTGACACAGAGCTCAGAAATGAAAAGGAAACATATATTCATGTTTCCCAGGTTCTGGAAAGCCGAATTCTCACCCCATTTTCAGATCCGAGTTTTCCCTGCGGAGTAAGCACAAGACGTATCTCAGAATGTGCCATTGAAATCAATTCAGCCAGAAAACTTCACTTTTGACACAGAGCTCAGAAATGAAAAAGAAAACCAAATTCATGTTTCCCAGGGTCTGGAAAGCCAGAATCATACAAGATTTTCAGATCCGAGCTTTCCCTGAGGAGTTAGCCCAAGGTGTATCTCAGAATTTTCCTTAGGACTCAATTCAGCCAGAAAACTTCACTTTTGACACAGAGCTCAGAAATGAAAAAGAAACACATATTCATGTTTCCCAGGGTCTGGAAAGCCAAAACCAGACACCATTTTCAGATCCGAGCTTTCCCTGTGGAGTTAGCCCAAGGCGTATATCAGAATTTGCCTTAAGACTCAATTCAGCCAGAAAACTTCACTTTTGACACAGAGCTCAGAAATGAAAAGGAAACATATATTCATGTTTCCCAGGTTCTGGAAAGCCGAATTCTCACCCCATTTTCAGATCCGAGTTTTCCCTGCGGAGTTAGCACAAGACGTATCTCAGAATCTGCCATTCAACTAAATTCAGCCAGAAAACTTCACTTTTGACACAGACCTCAGAAATGAAAAGGAAACACATATTCATGTACCCTAGGGTCTGGAAAGCCCAAGTTAGCTCAAGACGTATCTCAGAATTTACCTTAGGACTGAATTCAGCCCGAAAACCTCACTTTTGACACAGAGCTCAGAAATGGAAAGGAAACACATATTCATGTTCCCTAGGGTCTGGAAAGCCGAATTCTCAGCACCATTTTCAGATCCGAGCTTTCCCTGCGGAGTTAGCACAAGGCGTATCTCAGAATGTGCCATTGAAATCAATTCAGCCAGAAAACTTCACTTTTGACAAAGAGCTCAGAAATGAAAAGGAAACACATATTCATGTTCCCTAGGGTCTGGAAAGCCGAATTCTCACACCATTTTCAGATCCGAGCTTTCCCTGCGGAGTTAGCACAAGGCGTATCTCAGAATGTGCCATTGAAATCAATTCAGCCAGAAAACTTCACTTTTGACAAAGAGCTCAGAAATGAAAAGGAAACACATATTCATGTACCCTAGGGTCTGGAAAGCCCAAGTTAGCCCAAGGCGTACCTCATAATTTGCCTTAGGGCTCATTTCAGCCGGAAAAACGTCACTTTTGACACAGAGCTCACAAATGAAAAAGAAACACATATTCATGTTTCCCAGGGTCTGGAAAGCCAAAATCACTCACCATTTTCAGATCCGAGCTTTCCTTGAGGAGTTAGACCAAGGCGTATCTCAGAATTTGCCTTAGGGCTCATTTCAGCCAGAAAACTTCACTTTTGACACAGAGCTCAGAAATGAAAAAGAAACACATATTCATGTTTCCCAGGGTCTGGAAAGCCAAAATCACACACTATTTTCAGATCCGAGCTTTCCCTGTGGAGTTAGCCCAAGACGTATCTCAGAATCTGCCATTGACCTCAATTCAGCCAGAAAACCTCACTTTTGAAACAGAGCTCAGAAATGAGAAGGAAACATATATTCATGTTTCCCAGGTTCTGGAAAGCCGAATTCTCACCCCATTTTCAGATCCGAGCTTTCCCTGTGGAGTTAGCCCAAGACGTATCTTAGAATTTGCCTTAGGACTGAATTCAGCCCGAAAACCTCACTTTTAACACAGAGCTCAGAAATGAAAAGGAAATGCATATTCATCTTCCCTAGTGTCTGGAAAGCCAAAATCTCACCCCATTTTAAAATCTGAGCTTTCCCTGAGGAGTTAGGTCAAGACGTATCTCAGAATGTGCCATTGAAATCAATTCAGCCAGAAAACTTCACTTTTGACAAAGAGCTCAGAAATGAAAAGGAAACACATATTCATGTTTCCCAGGGTCTGGAAAGCCAGAATCATATACCATTTTCAGATCCAAGCTTTCCTGAGGAGTTAGACCAAGGTGTATCTCAGAATTTGCCTTAGGACTCAATTCAGCCAGAAAACTTCACTTTTGACACAGAGCTCAGAAATGAAAAAGAAACACATATTCATGTTTCCCAGGGTCTGGAAAGCCAAAATCACACACCATTTTCAGATCCGAGCTTTCCCTGTAGAGTTAGCCCAAGACGTATCTCAGAATCTGCCATTGACCTCAATTCAGCCAGAAAACCTCACTTTTGACACAGAGCTCAGAAATGAAAAGGAAAACCATATTCATGTTTCCCAGGGTCTGGAAAGCCAGAATCAGACACGATTATCAGATCCGAGCTTTCCCTGAGGAGTTAGACCAAGGTGTATCTCAGAATTTGCCTTAGGACTCAATTCAGCCAGAAAACTTCACTTTTGACACAGAGCTCAGAAATGAAAAAGTAACACATATTCATGTACCCTAGGGTCTCGAAAGCCCAAGTTAGCCCAAGGAGTATCTCAGAATTTGCCTTAGGGCTCATTTCAGCCAGAAAACTTCACTTTTGACACAGAGCTCAGAATGAAAAGGAAACATATATTCATGTTTCCCAGGTTCTGGAAAGCCGAATTCTCACCCCATTTTCAGATCCGAGTTTTCCCTGCGGAGTTAGCACAAGACGTATCTCAGAATGTGCCATTGAAATCAATTCAGCCAGAAAACTTCAATTTTGACACAGAGCTCAGAAATGAAAAAGAAACACATATTCATGTTTCCCAGGGTCTGGAAAGCCAAAATCACACACTATTTTCAGATCCGAGCTTTCCCTGTGGAGTTAGCCCAAGACGTATCTCAGAATCTGCCATTGACCTCAATTCAGCCAGAAAACCTCACTTTTGAAACAGAGCTCAGAAATGAAAAGGAAACATATATTCATGTTTCCCAGGTTCTGGAAAGCCGAATTCTCACCCCATTTTCAGATCCGAGCTTTCCCTGTGGAGTTAGCCCAAGACGTATCTTAGAATTTGCTTTAGGACTGAATTCAGCCCGAAAACCTCACTTTTGACACAGAGCTCAGAAATGAAAAGGAAATGCATATTCATCTTCCCTAGGGTCTGGAAAGCCAAAATCTCACCCCATTTTAAAATCTGAGCTTTCCCTGAGGAGTTAGACCAAGACATATCTCAGAATGTGCCATTGAAATCAATTCAACCAGAAAACTTCACTTTTGACAAAGAGCTCAGAAATGAAAAGGAAACACATATTCATGTTTCCCAGGGTCTGGAAAGCCAGAATCATATACCATTTTCAGATCCGAGCTTTCCCTGAGGAGTTAGACCAAGGTGTATCTCAGAATTTGCCTTAGGTCTCAATTCAGCCAGAAAACTTCACTTTTGACACAGAGCTCAGAAATGAAAAAGAAACACATATTCATGTTTCCCAGGGTCTGGAAAGCCAAAATCACACACCATTTTCAGATCCGAGCTTTCCCTTTGGAGTTAGCCCAAGACGTATCTCAGAATCTGCCATTGACCTCAATTCAGCCAGAAAACCTCACTTTTGACACAGAGCTCAGAAATGAAAAGGAAACATATATTCATGTTTCCCAGGTTCTGGAAAGCCGAATTCTCACCCCATTTTCAGATCCGAGTTTTCCCTGCGGAGTTAGCACAAGACGTATCTCAGAATGTGCCATTGAAATCAATTCAGCCAGAAAACTTCACTTTTGACACAGAGCTCAGAAATGAAAAAGAAAACCATATTCATGTTTCCCAGGGTCTGGAAAGCCAGAATCATACACGATTTTCAGATCCGAGCTTTCCCTGAGGAGTTAGACCAAGGTGTATCTCAGAATTTGCCTTAGTACTCAATTCAGCCAGAAAACTTCACTTTTGACACAGAGCTCAGAAATGAAAAAGAAACACATGTTCATGTACCCTAGGGTCTGGAAAGCCGAATTCTCACCCCATTTTAAAATCTGAGCTTTCCCTGAGGAGTTAGCTCAAGACTTATCTCAGAATTTACCTTAGGACTGAATTCAGCCCGAAAACCTCACTTTTGACACAGAGCTCAGAAATGGAAAGGAAACACATATTCATGTTCCCTAGAGTCTGGAAAGCCGAATTCTCACACCATGTTCAGATCCGAGCTTTCCCTGTGGAGTTAGCCCAAGACGTATCTGAGAATCTGCCATTGACCTCAATTCAGCCAGAAAACCTCACTTTTGACACAGAGCTCAGAAATGAAAAGGAAACATATATTCATGTTTCCCAGGTTCTGGAAAGCCGAATTCTCACCCCATTTTCAGATCCGAGTTTTCCCTGCGGAGTCAGCACAAGACGTATCTCAGAATGTGCCATTGAAATCAATTCAGCCAGAAAACTTCACTTTTGACACAGAGCTCAGAAATGAAAAAGAAAACCATATTCTTGTTTCCCAGGGTCTGGAAAGCCAGAATCATACACGATTTTCAGATCCGAGCTTTCCCTGAGGAGTTAGACCAAGGTGTATCTCAGAATTTGCCTTAGGACTCAATTCAGCCAGAAAACTTCACTTTTGACACAGAGCTCAGAAATGAAAAAGAAACACATATTCATTTACCCTAGGGTCTGGAAAGCCCAAGTTAGCCCAAGGCATATCTCAGAATTTACCTTAGGACTGAATTCAGCCCGAAAACCTCACTTTTGACACAGAGCTCAGAAATGGAAAGGAAAAACATATTCATGTTCCCTAGGGTCTGGAAAGCCGAATTCTCACACCATGTTCAGATCCGAGCTTTCCCTGCGGAGTTAGCACAAGACGTATCTCAGAATCTGCCACTGAACTCAATTCAGCCAGAAAACTTCACTTTTGACACAGAGCTCAGAAATGAAAAAGAAACACATATTCATGTTTCCCAGGGTCTGGAAAACCAAACTCACAGACCATTTTCAGATCCGAGCTTTCCCTGAGGAGTTAGCCCAAAGACTATCTCAGAATTTGACATTGAAATCAATTCAGCCAGAAAACTTCACTTTTCACACAGAGCTCAGAAATGAAAAAGAAACACATATTCATGTTTCCCAGGGTCTGGAAAGCCAAAATCAGACACCATTTTCAGATCCGAGCTTTCCCTGTGGAGTTAGCCCAAGGCGTATCTCAGAATGTGCCATTGAAATCAATTCAGCCAGAAAACTTCACTTTTCACACAGAGCTCAGAAATGAAAAAGAAACACATATTCATGTTTCCCAGGGTGTGGAAAGCCAAAATCACACACCATTTTCAGATCCGAGCTTTCCCTGAGGAGTTAGACCAAGGTGTATCTCAAAATTTGCCTTAGGACTCAATCATACACCATTTTCAGATCTGAGCTTTCCCTGAGGAGTTAGACCAAGGTGTATCTCAGATATTGCCTTAAGACTCAATTCAGCCAGAAAACTTCACTTTTGACACAGAGCTCAGAAATGAAAAGGAAACATATATTCATGTTTCCCAGGTTCTGGAAAGCCGAATTCTCACACCATGTTCAGATCCGAGCTTTCCCTGCGGAGTTAGCACAAGACGTATCTCAGAATCTGCCATTGAACTCAATTCAGCCAGAAAACTTCACTTTTGACACAGACCTCAGAAATGAAAAGGAAACACATATTTATGTACCCTAGGGTCTGGAAAGCCCAAGTTAGCTCAAGACGTATCTCAGAATTTACCTTAGGACTGAATTCAGCCCGAAAACCTCACTTTTGACAGAGAGCTCAGAGATGAAAAGGAAATGCATATTCATCTTCCCTAGTGTCTGGAAAGCCAAAATCTCACCCCATTTTAAAATCTGAGCTTTCCCTGCGGAGTTAGCACAAGACGTATCTCAGAATCTGCCATTGAACTCAATTCAGCCAGAAAACTTCACTTTTGACACAGAGCTCAGAAATGAAAAAGAAACACATATTCATGTTTCCCAGGGTCTGGAAAGCCAGAATCATACACCATTTTCAGATCCGAGCTTTCCCTGCGGAGTTAGCACAAGACGTATCTCAGAATCTGCCATTGAACTCAATTCAGCCAGAAAACTTCACTTTTGACACAGACCTCAGAAATGAAAAGGAAACACATATTCATGTACCCTAGGGTCTGGAAAGCCCAAGTTAGCTCAAGACGTATCTCAGAATTTACCTTAGGACTGAATTCAGCCAGAAAACTTCACTTTTCACACAGAGCTCAGAAATGAAAAAGAAACACATATTCATGTTTCCCAGGGTCTGGAAAGCCAAAATCAGACACCATTTTCAGATCCGAGCTTTCCCTGTGGAGTTAGCCAAAGACATATCTCAGAATGTGCCATTGAAATCAATTCAGCCAGAAAACTTCACTTTTGACACAGAGCTCAGAAATGAAAAAGAAAACCATATTCATGTTTCCCAGGGTCTGGAAAGCTAGAATCATACAAGATTTTCAGATCCGAGCTTTCCCTGAGGAGTTAGACCAAGGTGTATCTCAGAATTTTCCTTAGGACTTAATTCAGCCAGAAAACTTCACTTTTGACACAGAGCTCAGAAATGAAAAAGAAACACATATTCATGTTTCCCAGGGTCTGCAAAGCCAAAATCACACACTATTTTCAGATCCGAGCTTTCCCTTTGGAGTTAGCCCAAGACGTATCTCAGAATCTGCCATTGACCTCAATTCAGCCAGAAAACCTCACTTTTGACACAGAGCTCAGAAATGAAAAGGAAATGCATATTCATCTTCCCTAGTGTCTGGAAAGCCAAAATCTCACCCCATTTTAAAATCTGAGCTTTCCCTGAGGAGTTAACTCAAGACGTATCTCAGAATTTACCTTAGGACTGAATTCAGCCCGAAAACCTCACTTTTGACACAGAGCTCAGAAATGGAAAGGAAACACATATTCATGTTCCCTAGGGTCTGGAAAGCCGAATTCTCACACCATTTTCAGATCCGAGCTTTCCCTGCGGAGTTAGCACAAGACGTATCTCAGAATCTGCCATTGAACTCAATTCAGCCAGAAAACTTCACTTTTGACACAGAGCTCAGAAATGAAAAAGAAACACATATTCATGTTTCCCAGGGTCTGGAAAGCCAGAATCATACACCATTTTCAGATCCGAGCTTTCCCTGAGGAGTTAGACCAAGGTGTATCTCAGAATTTGCCTTAGGACTCAATTCAGCCAGAAAACTTCACTTTTGACACAGACCTCAGAAATTTAAAGGAAATACATATTCATGTACCCTAGGGTCTGGAAAGCCCAAGTTAGCCCAAGGCGTACCTCATAATTTGCCTTAGGGCTCATTTTAACCGGAAAACGTCACTTTTGACACAGAGCTCAGAAATGAAAAAGAAACACATATTCATGTTTCCCAGGGTCTGGAAAGCCAAACTCACACACCATTTTCAGATCCGAGCTTTCCCTGAGGAGTTAGCCCAAAGACTATCTCAGAATTTGACATTGAACTCAATTCAGCCAGAAAACTTCACTTTTGACACAGAGCTGAGAAATGAAAAGGATACACATATTCATGTTTCCCAGGGTCTGGAAAGCCAAACTCACACACCAATTTCAGATCCGAGCTTTCCCTGAGGAGTTAGCCCAAGGCGTAGTATCTCAGAATTTGCCTTAGGACTCAATTCAGCCAGAAAACTTCACTTTTGACACAGAGCTCAGAAATGGAAAAAGAAACAGATATTCATGTTTCCCAGGGTCTGGAAAGCCAAAATCACACACCATTTTCAGATCCGAGCTTTCCCTGTGGAGTTAGCCCAAGACGTATCTCAGAATCTGCCATTGACCTCAATGCAGCCAGAAAACCTCACTTTTGACACAGAGCTCAGAAATGAAAAGGAAACATATATTCATGTTTCCCAGGTTCTGGAAAGCCGAATTCTCACCCCATTTTCAGATCCGAGTTTTCCCTGCGGAGTTAGCCCAAGACGTATCTCAGAATCTGCCATTGACCTCAATGCAGCCAGAAAACCTCACTTTTGACACAGAGCTCAGAAATGAAAAGGAAACATATATTCATGTTTCCCAGGTTCTGGAAAGCCGAATTCTCACCCCATTTTCAGATCCGAGTTTTCCCTGCGGAGTTAGCCCAAGACGTATCTCAGAATGTGCCATTGAAATCAATTCAGCCAGAAAACTTCACTTTTGACACAGAGCTCAGAAATGAAAAAGAAAACCATATTCATGTTTCCCAGGGTCTGGAAAGCCAGAATCATACAAGATTTTCAGATCCGAGCTTTCCCTGAGGAGTTAGCCCAAGGTGTATCTCAGAATTTTCCTTAGGACTCAATTCAGCCAGAAAACTTCACTTTTGACACAGAGCTCAGAAATGAAAAAGAAACACATATTCATGTTTCCCAGGGTCTGCAAAGCCAAAATCACACACTATTTTCAGATCCGAGCTTTCCCTTTGGAGTTAGCCCAAGACGTATCTCAGAATCTGCCATTGACCTCAATTCAGCCAGAAAACCTCACTTTTGACACAGAGCTCAGAAATGAAAAGGAAATGCATATTCATCTTTCCTAGTGTCTGGAAAGCCAAAATCTCACCCCATTTTAAAATCTGAGCTTTCCCTGAGGAGTTAACTCAAGACGTATCTCAGAATTTACCTTAGGACTGAATTCAGCCCGAAAACCTCACTTTTGACACAGAGCTCAGAAATGGAAAGGAAACACATATTCATGTTCCCTAGGGTCTGGAAAGCCGAATTCTCACACCATTTTCAGATCCGAGCTTTCCCTGCGGAGTTAGCACAAGACGTATCTCAGAATCTGCCATTGAACTCAATTCAGCCAGAAAACTTCACTTTTGACACAGAGCTCAGAAATGAAAAAGAAACACATATTCATGTTTCCCAGGGTCTGGAAAGCCAGAATCATACACCATTTTCAGATCCGAGCTTTCCCTGAGGAGTTAGACCAAGGTGTATCTCAGAATTTGCCTTAGGACTCAATTCAGCCAGAAAACTTCACTTTTGACACAGACCTCAGAAATTTAAAGGAAATACATATTCATGTACCCTAGGGTCTGGAAAGCCCAAGTTAGCCCAAGGCGTACCTCATAATTTGCCTTAGGGCTCATTTTAACCGGAAAACGTCACTTTTGACACAGAGCTCAGAAATGAAAAAGAAACACATATTCATGTTTCCCAGGGTCTGGAAAGCCAAACTCACACACCATTTTCAGATCCGAGCTTTCCCTGAGGAGTTAGCCCAAAGACTATCTCAGAATTTGACATTGAACTCAATTCAGCCAGAAAACTTCACTTTTGACACAGAGCTCAGAAATGAAAAGGAAATGCATATTCATCTTCCCTAGTGTCTGGAAAGCCAAAATCTCACCCCATTTTAAAATCTGAGCTTTCCCTGAGGAGTTAGCTCAAGACGTATCTCAGAATTTACCTTAGGACTGAATTCAGCCCGAAAACCTCACTTTTGACACAGAGCTCAGAAATGGAAAGGAAACATATATTCATGTTCCCTAGTGTCTGGAAAGCCAGAATCATACACCATTTTCAGATCCGAGGTTTCCCTGAGGAGTTAGACCAAGGTGTATCTCAGAATTTGCCTTAGGACTCAATTCAGCCAGAAAACTTCACTTTTGACACAGACCTCAGAAATTTAAAGGAAATACATATTCATGTACCCTAGGGTCTGGAAAGCCCAAGTTAGCCCAAGGCGTACCTCATAATTTGCCTTAGGGCTCATTTTAGCCGGAAAACGTCACTTTTGACACAGAGCTCAGAAATGAAAAAGAAACACATATTCATGTTTCCCAGGGTCTGGAAAGCCAAACTCACACACCATTTTCAGATCCGAGCTTTCCCTGAGGAGTTAGCCCAAAGACTATCTCAGAATTTGACATTGAACTCAATTCAGCCAGAAAACTTCACTTTTGACACAGAGCTGAGAAATGAAAAGGATACACATATTCATGTTTCCCAGGGTCTGGAAAGCCAAAATCACACACCATTTTCAGATCCGAGCTTTCCCTGTGGAGTTAGCCCAAGACGTATCTCAGAATCTGCCATTGACCTCAATGCAGCCAGAAAACCTCACTTTTGACACAGAGCTCAGAAATGAAAAGGAAACATATATTCATGTTTCCCAGGTTCTGGAAAGCCGAATTCTCACCCCATTTTCAGATCCGAGTTTTCCCTGCGGAGTTAGCCCAAGACGTATCTCAGAATCTGCCATTGACCTCAATGCAGCCAGAAAACCTCACTTTTGACACAGAGCTCAGAAATGAAAAGGAAACATATATTCATGTTTCCCAGGTTCTGGAAAGCCGAATTCTCACCCCATTTTCAGATCCGAGTTTTCCCTGCGGAGTTAGCCCAAGACGTATCTCAGAATGTGCCATTGAAATCAATTCAGCCAGAAAACTTCACTTTTGACACAGAGCTCAGAAATGAAAAAGAAAACCATATTCATGTTTCCCAGGGTCTGGAAAGCCAGAATCATACAAGATTTTCAGATCCGAGCTTTCCCTGAGGAGTTAGCCCAAGGTGTATCTCAGAATTTTCCTTAGGACTCAATTCAGCCAGAAAACTTCACTTTTGACACAGAGCTCAGAAATGAAAAAGAAACACATATTCATGTTTCCCAGGGTCTGGAAAGCCAAAATCAGACACCATTTTCAGATCCGAGCTTTCCCTGTGGAGTTAGCCCAAGGCGTATATCAGAATTTGCCTTAAGACTCAATTCAGCCAGAAAACTTCACTTTTGACACAGAGCTCAGAAATGAAAAGGAAACATATATTCATGTTTCCCAGGTTCTGGAAAGCCGAATTCTCACCCCATTTTCAGATCCGAGTTTTCCCTGCGGAGTTAGCACAAGACGTATCTCAGAATCTGCCATTGAACTAAATTCAGCCAGAAAACTTCACTTTTGACACAGACCTCAGAAATGAAAAGGAAACACATATTCATGTACCCTAGGGTCTGGAAAGCCCAAGTTAGCTCAAGACGTATCTCAGAATTTACCTTAGGACTGAATTCAGCCCGAAAACCTCACTTTTGACACAGAGCTCAGAAATGGAAAGGAAACACATATTCATGTTCCCTAGGGTCTGGAAAGCCGAATTCTCACACCATTTTCAGATCCGAGCTTTCCCTGCGGAGTTAGCACAAGGCGTATCTCAGAATGTGCCATTGAAATCAATTCAGCCAGAAAACTTCACTTTTGACAAAGAGCTCAGAAATGAAAAGGAAACACATATTCATGTTCCCTAGGGTCTGGAAGCCGAATTCTAACAGCATTTTCAGATCCGAGCATGGCCTGTGGAGTTAGCCCAAGACGTATCTCAGAATCTGCCATTGAACTGAATTCAGCCAGAAAACTTCACTTTTGACACAGAGCTCAGAAATGAAAAGGAACCACATATTCATGTACCCTAGGGTCTGGAAAGCCCAAGTTAGCCCAAGGCGTACCTCATAATTTGCCTTAGGGCTCATTTCAGCCGGAAAACGTCACTTTTGACACAGAGCTCACAAATGAAAAAGAAACACATATTCATGTTTCCCAGGGTCTGGAAAGCCAAAATCACTCACCATTTTCAGATCCGAGCTTTCCTTGAGGAGTTAGACCAAGGCGTATCTCAGAATTTGCCTTAGGGCTCATTTCAGCCAGAAAACTTCACTTTTGACACAGAGCTCAGAAATGAAAAAGAAACACATATTCATGTTTCCCAGGGTCTGGAAAGCCAAAATCACACACTATTTTCAGATCCGAGCTTTCCCTGTGGAGTTAGCCCAAGACGTATCTCAGAATCTGCCATTGACCTCAATTCAGCCAGAAAACCTCACTTTTGAAACAGAGCTCAGAAATGAGAAGGAAACATATATTCATGTTTCCCAGGTTCTGGAAAGCCGAATTCTCACCCCATTTTCAGATCCGAGCTTTCCCTGTGGAGTTAGCCCAAGACGTATCTTAGAATTTGCCTTAGGACTGAATTCAGCCCGAAAACCTCACTTTTAACACAGAGCTCAGAAATAAAAAGGAAATGCATATTCATCTTCCCTAGTGTCTGGAAAGCCAAAATCTCACCCCATTTTAAAATCTGAGCTTTCCCTGAGGAGTTAGGTCAAGACGTATCTCAGAATTTACCTTAGGACTGAATTCAGCCCGAAAACCTCACTTTTGACACAGAGCTCAGAAATGGAAAGGAAACACATATTCATGTTCCCTAGGGTCTGGAAAGCCGAATTCTCACAACATTTTCAGATCCGAGCTTTCCCTGCGGAGTTGGCACAAGACGTATCTCAGAATGTGCCATTGAAATGAATTCAGCCAGAAAACTTCACTTTTGACAAAGAGCTCAGAAATGAAAAGGAAACACATATTCATGTTTCCCAGGGTCTGGAAAGCCAGAATCATATACCATTTTCAGATCCAAGCTTTCCCTGAGGAGTTAGACCAAGGTGTATCTCAGAATTTGCCTTAGGACTCAATTCAGCCAGAAAACTTCACTTTTGACACAGAGCTCAGAAATGAAAAAGAAACACATATTCATGTTTCCCAGGGTCTGGAAAGCCAAAATCACACACCATTTTCAGATCCGAGCTTTCCATGTAGAGTTAGCCCAAGACGTATCTCAGAATCTACCATTGACCTCAATTCAGCCAGAAAACCTCACTTTTGACACAGAGCTCAGAAATGAAAAGGAAAACCATATTCATGTTTCCCAGGGTCTGGAAAGCCAGAATCAGACACGATTTTCAGATCCGAGCTTTCCCTGAGGAGTTAGACCAAGGTGTATCTCAGAATTTGCCTTAGGGCTCATTTCAGCAGGAAAACTTCACTTTTGACACAGAGCTCAGAAATGAAAAGGAAACATATATTCATGTTTCCCAGGTTCTGGAAAGCCGAATTCTCACCCCATTTTCAGATCCGAGTTTTCCCTGCGGAGTTAGCACAAGACGTATCTCAGAATGTGCCATTGAAATCAATTCAGCCAGAAAACTTCAATTTTGACACAGAGCTCAGAAATGAAAAAGAAACACATATTCATGTTTCCCAGGGTCTGGAAAGCCAAAATCACACACTATTTTCAGATCCGAGCTTTCCCTGCGGAGTTAGCACAAGACATATCTCAGAATGTGCCATTGAAATCAATTCAACCAGAAAACTTCACTTTTGACAAAGAGCTCAGAAATGAAAAGGAAACACATATTCATGTTTCCCAGGGTCTGGAAAGCCAGAATCATATACCATTTTCAGATCCGAGCTTTCCCTGAGGAGTTAGACCAAGGTGTATCTCAGAATTTGCCTTAGGACTCAATTCAGCCAGAAAACTTCACTTTTGACACAGAGCTCAGAATTGAAAAAGAAACACATATTCATGTTTCCCAGGGTCTGGAAAGCCAAAATCACACACCATTTTCAGATCCGAGCTTTCCCTTTGGAGTTAGCCCAAGACGTATCTCAGAATCTGCCATTGACCTCAATTCAGCCAGAAAACTTCACTTTTGACACAGAGCTCAGAAATGAAAAAGAAACACATGTTCATGTACCCTAGGGTCTGGAAAGCCGAATTCTCACCCCATTTTAAAATCCGAGCTTTCCCTGCGGAGTTAGCACAAGACATATCTCAGAATGTGCCATTGAAATCAATTCAACCAGAAAATTTCACTTTTGACAAAGAGCTCAGAAATGAAAAGGAAACACATATTCATGTTTCCCAGGGTCTGGAAAGCCAGAATCATATACCATTTTCAGATCCGAGCTTTCCCTGAGGAGTTAGACCAAGGTGTATCTCAGAATTTGCCTTAGGACTCAATTCAGCCAGAAAACTTCACTTTTGACACAGAGCTCAGAAATGAAAAAGAAACACATATTCATGTTTCCCAGGGTCTGGAAAGCCAAAATCACACACCATTTTCAGATCCGAGCTTTCCCTTTGGAGTTAGCCCAAGACGTATCTCAGAATCTGCCATTGACCTCAATTCAGCCAGAAAACCTCACTTTTGACACAGAGCTCAGAAATGAAAAGGAAACATATATTCATGTTTCCCAGGTTCTGGAAAGCCGAATTCTCACCCCATTTTCAGATCCGAGTTTTCCCTGCGGAGTTAACACAAGACGTATCTCAGAATGTGCCATTGAAATCAATTCAGCCAGAAAACTTCAATTTTGACACAGAGCTCAGAAATGAAAAAGAAAACCATATTCATGTTTCCCAGGGTCTGGAAAGCCAGAATCATACAAGGTTTTTCAGATCCGAGCTTTCCCTGAGGAGTTAGACCAAGGTGTATCTCAGAATTTGCCTTAGTACTCAATTCAGCCAGAAAACTTCACTTTTGACACAGAGCTCAGAAATGAAAAAGAAACACATGTTCATGTACCCTAGGGTCTGGAAAGCCGAATTCTCACCCCATTTTAAAATCTGAGCTTTCCCTGAGGAGTTAACTCAAGACGTATCTCAGAATTTACCTTAGGACTGAATTCAGCCCGAAAACCTCACTTTTGACACAGAGCTCAGAAATGGAAAGGAAACACATATTCATGTTCCCTAGGGTCTGGAAAGCCGAATTCTCACACCATTTTCAGATCCGAGCTTTCCCTGCGGAGTTAGCACAAGACGTATCTCAGAATCTGCCATTGAACTCAATTCAGCCAGAAAACTTCACTTTTGACACAGAGCTCAGAAATGAAAAAGAAACACATATTCATGTTTCCCAGGGTCTGGAAAGCCAGAATCATACACCATTTTCAGATCCGAGCTTTCCCTGAGGAGTTAGACCAAGGTGTATCTCAGAATTTGCCTTAGGACTCAATTCAGCCAGAAAACTTCACTTTTGACACAGACCTCAGAAATTTAAAGGAAATACATATTCATGTACCCTAGGGTCTGGAAAGCCCAAGTTAGCCCAAGGCGTACCTCATAATTTGCCTTAGGGCTCATTTTAACCGGAAAACGTCACTTTTGACACAGAGCTCAGAAATGAAAAAGAAACACATATTCATGTTTCCCAGGGTCTGGAAAGCCAAACTCACACACCATTTTCAGATCCGAGCTTTCCCTGAGGAGTTAGCCCAAAGACTATCTCAGAATTTGACATTGAACTCAATTCAGCCAGAAAACTTCACTTTTGACACAGAGCTCAGAAATGAAAAGGAAATGCATATTCATCTTCCCTAGTGTCTGGAAAGCCAAAATCTCACCCCATTTTAAAATCTGAGCTTTCCCTGAGGAGTTAGCTCAAGACGTATCTCAGAATTTACCTTAGGACTGAATTCAGCCCGAAAACCTCACTTTTGACACAGAGCTCAGAAATGGAAAGGAAACATATATTCATGTTCCCTAGTGTCTGGAAAGCCAGAATCATACACCATTTTCAGATCCGAGGTTTCCCTGAGGAGTTAGACCAAGGTGTATCTCAGAATTTGCCTTAGGACTCAATTCAGCCAGAAAACTTCACTTTTGACACAGACCTCAGAAATTTAAAGGAAATACATATTCATGTACCCTAGGGTCTGGAAAGCCCAAGTTAGCCCAAGGCGTACCTCATAATTTGCCTTAGGGCTCATTTTAGCCGGAAAACGTCACTTTTGACACAGAGCTCAGAAATGAAAAAGAAACACATATTCATGTTTCCCAGGGTCTGGAAAGCCAAACTCACACACCATTTTCAGATCCGAGCTTTCCCTGAGGAGTTAGCCCAAAGACTATCTCAGAATTTGACATTGAACTCAATTCAGCCAGAAAACTTCACTTTTGACACAGAGCTGAGAAATGAAAAGGATACACATATTCATGTTTCCCAGGGTCTGGAAAGCCAAACTCACACACCAATTTCAGATCCGAGCTTTCCCTGAGGAGTTAGCCCAAGGCGTAGTATCTCAGAATTTGCCTTAGGACTCAATTCAGCCAGAAAACTTCACTTTTGACACAGAGCTCAGAAATGGAAAAAGAAACAGATATTCATGTTTCCCAGGGTCTGGAAAGCCAAAATCACACACCATTTTCAGATCCGAGCTTTCCCTGTGGAGTTAGCCCAAGACGTATCTCAGAATCTGCCATTGACCTCAATGCAGCCAGAAAACCTCACTTTTGACACAGAGCTCAGAAATGAAAAGGAAACATATATTCATGTTTCCCAGGTTCTGGAAAGCCGAATTCTCACCCCATTTTCAGATCCGAGTTTTCCCTGCGGAGTTAGCCCAAGACGTATCTCAGAATCTGCCATTGACCTCAATGCAGCCAGAAAACCTCACTTTTGACACAGAGCTCAGAAATGAAAAGGAAACATATATTCATGTTTCCCAGGTTCTGGAAAGCCGAATTCTCACCCCATTTTCAGATCCGAGTTTTCCCTGCGGAGTTAGCCCAAGACGTATCTCAGAATGTGCCATTGAAATCAATTCAGCCAGAAAACTTCACTTTTGACACAGAGCTCAGAAATGAAAAAGAAAACCATATTCATGTTTCCCAGGGTCTGGAAAGCCAGAATCATACAAGATTTTCAGATCCGAGCTTTCCCTGAGGAGTTAGCCCAAGGTGTATCTCAGAATTTTCCTTAGGACTCAATTCAGCCAGAAAACTTCACTTTTGACACAGAGCTCAGAAATGAAAAAGAAACACATATTCATGTTTCCCAGGGTCTGGAAAGCCAAAATCAGACACCATTTTCAGATCCGAGCTTTCCCTGTGGAGTTAGCCCAAGGCGTATATCAGAATTTGCCTTAAGACTCAATTCAGCCAGAAAACTTCACTTTTGACACAGAGCTCAGAAATGAAAAGGAAACATATATTCATGTTTCCCAGGTTCTGGAAAGCCGAATTCTCACCCCATTTTCAGATCCGAGTTTTCCCTGCGGAGTTAGCACAAGACGTATCTCAGAATCTGCCATTGAACTAAATTCAGCCAGAAAACTTCACTTTTGACACAGACCTCAGAAATGAAAAGGAAACACATATTCATGTACCCTAGGGTCTGGAAAGCCCAAGTTAGCTCAAGACGTATCTCAGAATTTACCTTAGGACTGAATTCAGCCCGAAAACCTCACTTTTGACACAGAGCTCAGAAATGGAAAGGAAACACATATTCATGTTCCCTAGGGTCTGGAAAGCCGAATTCTCACACCATTTTCAGATCCGAGCTTTCCCTGCGGAGTTAGCACAAGGCGTATCTCAGAATGTGCCATTGAAATCAATTCAGCCAGAAAACTTCACTTTTGACAAAGAGCTCAGAAATGAAAAGGAAACACATATTCATGTTCCCTAGGGTCTGGAAGCCGAATTCTAACAGCATTTTCAGATCCGAGCATGGCCTGTGGAGTTAGCCCAAGACGTATCTCAGAATCTGCCATTGAACTGAATTCAGCCAGAAAACTTCACTTTTGACACAGAGCTCAGAAATGAAAAGGAAACACATATTCATGTACCCTAGGGTCTGGAAAGCCCAAGTTAGCCCAAGGCGTACCTCATAATTTGCCTTAGGGCTCATTTCAGCCGGAAAACGTCACTTTTGACACAGAGCTCACAAATGAAAAAGAAACACATATTCATGTTTCCCAGGGTCTGGAAAGCCAAAATCACTCACCATTTTCAGATCCGAGCTTTCCTTGAGGAGTTAGACCAAGGCGTATCTCAGAATTTGCCTTAGGGCTCATTTCAGCCAGAAAACTTCACTTTTGACACAGAGCTCAGAAATGAAAAAGAAACACATATTCATGTTTCCCAGGGTCTGGAAAGCCAAAATCACACACTATTTTCAGATCCGAGCTTTCCCTGTGGAGTTAGCCCAAGACGTATCTCAGAATCTGCCATTGACCTCAATTCAGCCAGAAAACCTCACTTTTGAAACAGAGCTCAGAAATGAGAAGGAAACATATATTCATGTTTCCCAGGTTCTGGAAAGCCGAATTCTCACCCCATTTTCAGATCCGAGCTTTCCCTGTGGAGTTAGCCCAAGACGTATCTTAGAATTTGCCTTAGGACTGAATTCAGCCCGAAAACCTCACTTTTAACACAGAGCTCAGAAATAAAAAGGAAATGCATATTCATCTTCCCTAGTGTCTGGAAAGCCAAAATCTCACCCCATTTTAAAATCTGAGCTTTCCCTGAGGAGTTAGGTCAAGACGTATCTCAGAATTTACCTTAGGACTGAATTCAGCCCGAAAACCTCACTTTTGACACAGAGCTCAGAAATGGAAAGGAAACACATATTCATGTTCCCTAGGGTCTGGAAAGCCGAATTCTAACAACATTTTCAGATCCGAGCTTTCCCTGCGGAGTTGGCACAAGACGTATCTCAGAATGTGCCATTGAAATGAATTCAGCCAGAAAACTTCACTTTTGACAAAGAGCTCAGAAATGAAAAGGAAACACATATTCATGTTTCCCAGGGTCTGGAAAGCCAGAATCATATACCATTTTCAGATCCAAGCTTTCCCTGAGGAGTTAGACCAAGGTGTATCTCAGAATTTGCCTTAGGACTCAATTCAGCCAGAAAACTTCACTTTTGACACAGAGCTCAGAAATGAAAAAGAAACACATATTCATGTTTCCCAGGGTCTGGAAAGCCAAAATCACACACCATTTTCAGATCCGAGCTTTCCCTGTAGAGTTAGCCCAAGACGTATCTCAGAATCTACCATTGACCTCAATTCAGCCAGAAAACCTCACTTTTGACACAGAGCTCAGAAATGAAAAGGAAAACCATATTCATGTTTCCCAGGGTCTGGAAAGCCAGAATCAGACACGATTTTCAGATCCGAGCTTTCCCTGAGGAGTTAGACCAAGGTGTATCTCAGAATTTGCCTTAGGGCTCATTTCAGCAGGAAAACTTCACTTTTGACACAGAGCTCAGAAATGAAAAGGAAACATATATTCATGTTTCCCAGGTTCTGGAAAGCCGAATTCTCACCCCATTTTCAGATCCGAGTTTTCCCTGCGGAGTTAGCACAAGACGTATCTCAGAATGTGCCATTGAAATCAATTCAGCCAGAAAACTTCAATTTTGACACAGAGCTCAGAAATGAAAAAGAAACACATATTCATGTTTCCCAGGGTCTGGAAAGCCAAAATCACACACTATTTTCAGATCCGAGCTTTCCCTGCGGAGTTAGCACAAGACATATCTCAGAATGTGCCATTGAAATCAATTCAACCAGAAAACTTCACTTTTGACAAAGAGCTCAGAAATGAAAAGGAAACACATATTCATGTTTCCCAGGGTCTGGAAAGCCAGAATCATATACCATTTTCAGATCCGAGCTTTCCCTGAGGAGTTAGACCAAGGTGTATCTCAGAATTTGCCTTAGGACTCAATTCAGCCAGAAAACTTCACTTTTGACACAGAGCTCAGAAATGAAAAAGAAACACATATTCATGTTTCCCAGGGTCTGGAAAGCCAAAATCACACACCATTTTCAGATCCGAGCTTTCCCTTTGGAGTTAGCCCAAGACGTATCTCAGAATCTGCCATTGACCTCAATTCAGCCAGAAAACTTCACTTTTGACACAGAGCTCAGAAATGAAAAAGAAACACATGTTCATGTACCCTAGGGTCTGGAAAGCCGAATTCTCACCCCATTTTAAAATCCGAGCTTTCCCTGCGGAGTTAGCACAAGACATATCTCAGAATGTGCCATTGAAATCAATTCAACCAGAAAATTTCACTTTTGACAAAGAGCTCAGAAATGAAAAGGAAACACATATTCATGTTTCCCAGGGTCTGGAAAGCCAGAATCATATACCATTTTCAGATCCGAGCTTTCCCTGAGGAGTTAGACCAAGGTGTATCTCAGAATTTGCCTTAGGACTCAATTCAGCCAGAAAACTTCACTTTTGACACAGAGCTCAGAAATGAAAAAGAAACACATATTCATGTTTCCCAGGGTCTGGAAAGCCAAAATCACACACCATTTTCAGATCCGAGCTTTCCCTTTGGAGTTAGCCCAAGACGTATCTCAGAATCTGCCATTGACCTCAATTCAGCCAGAAAACCTCACTTTTGACACAGAGCTCAGAAATGAAAAGGAAACATATATTCATGTTTCCCAGGTTCTGGAAAGCCGAATTCTCACCCCATTTTCAGATCCGAGTTTTCCCTGCGGAGTTAGCACAAGACGTATCTCAGAATGTGCCATTGAAATCAATTCAGCCAGAAAACTTCAATTTTGACACAGAGCTCAGAAATGAAAAAGAAAACCATATTCATGTTTCCCAGGGTCTGGAAAGCCAGAATCATACACGATTTTCAGATCCGAGCTTTCCCTGAGGAGTTAGACCAAGGTGTATCTCAGAATTTGCCTTAGTACTCAATTCAGCCAGAAAACTTCACTTTTGACACAGAGCTCAGAAATGAAAAAGAAACACATGTTCATGTACCCTAGGGTCTGGAAAGCCGAATTCTCACCCCATTTTAAAATCTGAGCTTTCCCTGAGGAGTTAGCCCAAGACGTATCTCAGAATCTGCCATTGACCTCAATGCAGCCAGAAAACCTCACTTTTGACACAGAGCTCAGAAATGAAAAGGAAACATATATTCATGTTTCCCAGGTTCTGGAAAGCCGAATTCTCACCCCATTTTCAGATCCGAGTTTTCCCTGCGGAGTTAGCCCAAGACGTATCTCAGAATCTGCCATTGACCTCAATGCAGCCAGAAAACCTCACTTTTGACACAGAGCTCAGAAATGAAAAGGAAACATATATTCATGTTTCCCAGGTTCTGGAAAGCCGAATTCTCACCCCATTTTCAGATCCGAGTTTTCCCTGCGGAGTTAGCCCAAGACGTATCTCAGAATCTGCCATTGACCTCAATGCAGCCAGAAAACCTCACTTTTGACACAGAGCTCAGAAATGAAAAGGAAACATATATTCATGTTTCCCAGGTTCTGGAAAGCCGAATTCTCACCCCATTTTCAGATCCGAGTTTTCCCTGCGGAGTTAGCCCAAGACGTATCTCAGAATGTGCCATTGAAATCAATTCAGCCAGAAAACTTCACTTTTGACACAGAGCTCAGAAATGAAAAAGAAAACCATATTCATGTTTCCCAGGGTCTGGAAAGCCAGAATCATACAAGATTTTCAGATCCGAGCTTTCCCTGAGGAGTTAGCCCAAGGTGTATCTCAGAATTTTCCTTAGGACTCAATTCAGCCAGAAAACTTCACTTTTGACACAGAGCTCAGAAATGAAAAAGAAACACATATTCATGTTTCCCAGGGTCTGGAAAGCCAAAATCAGACACCATTTTCAGATCCGAGCTTTCCCTGTGGAGTTAGCCCAAGGCGTATATCAGAATTTGCCTTAAGACTCAATTCAGCCAGAAAACTTCACTTTTGACACAGAGCTCAGAAATGAAAAGGAAACATATATTCATGTTTCCCAGGTTCTGGAAAGCCGAATTCTCACCCCATTTTCAGATCCGAGTTTTCCCTGCGGAGTTAGCACAAGACGTATCTCAGAATCTGCCATTGAACTAAATTCAGCCAGAAAACTTCACTTTTGACACAGACCTCAGAAATGAAAAGGAAACACATATTCATGTACCCTAGGGTCTGGAAAGCCCAAGTTAGCTCAAGACGTATCTCAGAATTTACCTTAGGACTGAATTCAGCCCGAAAACCTCACTTTTGACACAGAGCTCAGAAATGGAAAGGAAACACATATTCATGTTCCCTAGGGTCTGGAAAGCCGAATTCTCACACCATTTTCAGATCCGAGCTTTCCCTGCGGAGTTAGCACAAGGCGTATCTCAGAATGTGCCATTGAAATCAATTCAGCCAGAAAACTTCACTTTTGACAAAGAGCTCAGAAATGAAAAGGAAACACATATTCATGTTCCCTAGGGTCTGGAAGCCGAATTCTAACAGCATTTTCAGATCCGAGCATGGCCTGTGGAGTTAGCCCAAGACGTATCTCAGAATCTGCCATTGAACTGAATTCAGCCAGAAAACTTCACTTTTGACACAGAGCTCAGAAATGAAAAGGAAACACATATTCATGTACCCTAGGGTCTGGAAAGCCCAAGTTAGCCCAAGGCGTACCTCATAATTTGCCTTAGGGCTCATTTCAGCCGGAAAACGTCACTTTTGACACAGAGCTCACAAATGAAAAAGAAACACATATTCATGTTTCCCAGGGTCTGGAAAGCCAAAATCACTCACCATTTTCAGATCCGAGCTTTCCTTGAGGAGTTAGACCAAGGCGTATCTCAGAATTTGCCTTAGGGCTCATTTCAGCCAGAAAACTTCACTTTTGACACAGAGCTCAGAAATGAAAAAGAAACACATATTCATGTTTCCCAGGGTCTGGAAAGCCAAAATCACACACTATTTTCAGATCCGAGCTTTCCCTGTGGAGTTAGCCCAAGACGTATCTCAGAATCTGCCATTGACCTCAATTCAGCCAGAAAACCTCACTTTTGAAACAGAGCTCAGAAATGAGAAGGAAACATATATTCATGTTTCCCAGGTTCTGGAAAGCCGAATTCTCACCCCATTTTCAGATCCGAGCTTTCCCTGTGGAGTTAGCCCAAGACGTATCTTAGAATTTGCCTTAGGACTGAATTCAGCCCGAAAACCTCACTTTTAACACAGAGCTCAGAAATAAAAAGGAAATGCATATTCATCTTCCCTAGTGTCTGGAAAGCCAAAATCTCACCCCATTTTAAAATCTGAGCTTTCCCTGAGGAGTTAGGTCAAGACGTATCTCAGAATTTACCTTAGGACTGAATTCAGCCCGAAAACCTCACTTTTGACACAGAGCTCAGAAATGGAAAGGAAACACATATTCATGTTCCCTAGGGTCTGGAAAGCCGAATTCTAACAACATTTTCAGATCCGAGTTTTCCCTGCGGAGTTAGCCCAAGACGTATCTCAGAATCTGCCATTGACCTCAATGCAGCCAGAAAACCTCACTTTTGACACAGAGCTCAGAAATGAAAAGGAAACATATATTCATGTTTCCCAGGTTCTGGAAAGCCGAATTCTCACCCCATTTTCAGATCCGAGTTTTCCCTGCGGAGTTAGCCCAAGACGTATCTCAGAATCTGCCATTGACCTCAATGCAGCCAGAAAACCTCACTTTTGACACAGAGCTCAGAAATGAAAAGGAAACATATATTCATGTTTCCCAGGTTCTGGAAAGCCGAATTCTCACCCCATTTTCAGATCCGAGTTTTCCCTGCGGAGTTAGCCCAAGACGTATCTCAGAATCTGCCATTGACCTCAATGCAGCCAGAAAACCTCACTTTTGACACAGAGCTCAGAAATGAAAAGGAAACATATATTCATGTTTCCCAGGTTCTGGAAAGCCGAATTCTCACCCCATTTTCAGATCCGAGTTTTCCCTGCGGAGTTAGCCCAAGACGTATCTCAGAATGTGCCATTGAAATCAATTCAGCCAGAAAACTTCACTTTTGACACAGAGCTCAGAAATGAAAAAGAAAACCATATTCATGTTTCCCAGGGTCTGGAAAGCCAGAATCATACAAGATTTTCAGATCCGAGCTTTCCCTGAGGAGTTAGCCCAAGGTGTATCTCAGAATTTTCCTTAGGACTCAATTCAGCCAGAAAACTTCACTTTTGACACAGAGCTCAGAAATGAAAAAGAAACACATATTCATGTTTCCCAGGGTCTGGAAAGCCAAAATCAGACACCATTTTCAGATCCGAGCTTTCCCTGTGGAGTTAGCCCAAGGCGTATATCAGAATTTGCCTTAAGACTCAATTCAGCCAGAAAACTTCACTTTTGACACAGAGCTCAGAAATGAAAAGGAAACATATATTCATGTTTCCCAGGTTCTGGAAAGCCGAATTCTCACCCCATTTTCAGATCCGAGTTTTCCCTGCGGAGTTAGCACAAGACGTATCTCAGAATCTGCCATTGAACTAAATTCAGCCAGAAAACTTCACTTTTGACACAGACCTCAGAAATGAAAAGGAAACACATATTCATGTACCCTAGGGTCTGGAAAGCCCAAGTTAGCTCAAGACGTATCTCAGAATTTACCTTAGGACTGAATTCAGCCCGAAAACCTCACTTTTGACACAGAGCTCAGAAATGGAAAGGAAACACATATTCATGTTCCCTAGGGTCTGGAAAGCCGAATTCTCACACCATTTTCAGATCCGAGCTTTCCCTGCGGAGTTAGCACAAGGCGTATCTCAGAATGTGCCATTGAAATCAATTCAGCCAGAAAACTTCACTTTTGACAAAGAGCTCAGAAATGAAAAGGAAACACATATTCATGTTCCCTAGGGTCTGGAAGCCGAATTCTAACAGCATTTTCAGATCCGAGCATGGCCTGTGGAGTTAGCCCAAGACGTATCTCAGAATCTGCCATTGAACTGAATTCAGCCAGAAAACTTCACTTTTGACACAGAGCTCAGAAATGAAAAGGAAACACATATTCATGTACCCTAGGGTCTGGAAAGCCCAAGTTAGCCCAAGGCGTACCTCATAATTTGCCTTAGGGCTCATTTCAGCCGGAAAACGTCACTTTTGACACAGAGCTCACAAATGAAAAAGAAACACATATTCATGTTTCCCAGGGTCTGGAAAGCCAAAATCACTCACCATTTTCAGATCCGAGCTTTCCTTGAGGAGTTAGACCAAGGCGTATCTCAGAATTTGCCTTAGGGCTCATTTCAGCCAGAAAACTTCACTTTTGACACAGAGCTCAGAAATGAAAAAGAAACACATATTCATGTTTCCCAGGGTCTGGAAAGCCAAAATCACACACTATTTTCAGATCCGAGCTTTCCCTGTGGAGTTAGCCCAAGACGTATCTCAGAATCTGCCATTGACCTCAATTCAGCCAGAAAACCTCACTTTTGAAACAGAGCTCAGAAATGAGAAGGAAACATATATTCATGTTTCCCAGGTTCTGGAAAGCCGAATTCTCACCCCATTTTCAGATCCGAGCTTTCCCTGTGGAGTTAGCCCAAGACGTATCTTAGAATTTGCCTTAGGACTGAATTCAGCCCGAAAACCTCACTTTTAACACAGAGCTCAGAAATAAAAAGGAAATGCATATTCATCTTCCCTAGTGTCTGGAAAGCCAAAATCTCACCCCATTTTAAAATCTGAGCTTTCCCTGAGGAGTTAGGTCAAGACGTATCTCAGAATTTACCTTAGGACTGAATTCAGCCCGAAAACCTCACTTTTGACACAGAGCTCAGAAATGGAAAGGAAACACATATTCATGTTCCCTAGGGTCTGGAAAGCCGAATTCTAACAACATTTTCAGATCCGAGCTTTCCCTGCGGAGTTGGCACAAGACGTATCTCAGAATGTGCCATTGAAATGAATTCAGCCAGAAAACTTCACTTTTGACAAAGAGCTCAGAAATGAAAAGGAAACACATATTCATGTTTCCCAGGGTCTGGAAAGCCAGAATCATATACCATTTTCAGATCCAAGCTTTCCCTGAGGAGTTAGACCAAGGTGTATCTCAGAATTTGCCTTAGGACTCAATTCAGCCAGAAAACTTCACTTTTGACACAGAGCTCAGAAATGAAAAAGAAACACATATTCATGTTTCCCAGGGTCTGGAAAGCCAAAATCACACACCATTTTCAGATCCGAGCTTTCCCTGTAGAGTTAGCCCAAGACGTATCTCAGAATCTACCATTGACCTCAATTCAGCCAGAAAACCTCACTTTTGACACAGAGCTCAGAAATGAAAAGGAAAACCATATTCATGTTTCCCAGGGTCTGGAAAGCCAGAATCAGACACGATTTTCAGATCCGAGCTTTCCCTGAGGAGTTAGACCAAGGTGTATCTCAGAATTTGCCTTAGGGCTCATTTCAGCAGGAAAACTTCACTTTTGACACAGAGCTCAGAAATGAAAAGGAAACATATATTCATGTTTCCCAGGTTCTGGAAAGCCGAATTCTCACCCCATTTTCAGATCCGAGTTTTCCCTGCGGAGTTAGCACAAGACGTATCTCAGAATGTGCCATTGAAATCAATTCAGCCAGAAAACTTCAATTTTGACACAGAGCTCAGAAATGAAAAAGAAACACATATTCATGTTTCCCAGGGTCTGGAAAGCCAAAATCACACACTATTTTCAGATCCGAGCTTTCCCTGCGGAGTTAGCACAAGACATATCTCAGAATGTGCCATTGAAATCAATTCAACCAGAAAACTTCACTTTTGACAAAGAGCTCAGAAATGAAAAGGAAACACATATTCATGTTTCCCAGGGTCTGGAAAGCCAGAATCATATACCATTTTCAGATCCGAGCTTTCCCTGAGGAGTTAGACCAAGGTGTATCTCAGAATTTGCCTTAGGACTCAATTCAGCCAGAAAACTTCACTTTTGACACAGAGCTCAGAAATGAAAAAGAAACACATATTCATGTTTCCCAGGGTCTGGAAAGCCAAAATCACACACCATTTTCAGATCCGAGCTTTCCCTTTGGAGTTAGCCCAAGACGTATCTCAGAATCTGCCATTGACCTCAATTCAGCCAGAAAACTTCACTTTTGACACAGAGCTCAGAAATGAAAAAGAAACACATGTTCATGTACCCTAGGGTCTGGAAAGCCGAATTCTCACCCCATTTTAAAATCCGAGCTTTCCCTGCGGAGTTAGCACAAGACATATCTCAGAATGTGCCATTGAAATCAATTCAACCAGAAAATTTCACTTTTGACAAAGAGCTCAGAAATGAAAAGGAAACACATATTCATGTTTCCCAGGGTCTGGAAAGCCAGAATCATATACCATTTTCAGATCCGAGCTTTCCCTGAGGAGTTAGACCAAGGTGTATCTCAGAATTTGCCTTAGGACTCAATTCAGCCAGAAAACTTCACTTTTGACACAGAGCTCAGAAATGAAAAAGAAACACATATTCATGTTTCCCAGGGTCTGGAAAGCCAAAATCACACACCATTTTCAGATCCGAGCTTTCCCTTTGGAGTTAGCCCAAGACGTATCTCAGAATCTGCCATTGACCTCAATTCAGCCAGAAAACCTCACTTTTGACACAGAGCTCAGAAATGAAAAGGAAACATATATTCATGTTTCCCAGGTTCTGGAAAGCCGAATTCTCACCCCATTTTCAGATCCGAGTTTTCCCTGCGGAGTTAGCACAAGACGTATCTCAGAATGTGCCATTGAAATCAATTCAGCCAGAAAACTTCAATTTTGACACAGAGCTCAGAAATGAAAAAGAAAACCATATTCATGTTTCCCAGGGTCTGGAAAGCCAGAATCATACACGATTTTCAGATCCGAGCTTTCCCTGAGGAGTTAGACCAAGGTGTATCTCAGAATTTGCCTTAGTACTCAATTCAGCCAGAAAACTTCACTTTTGACACAGAGCTCAGAAATGAAAAAGAAACACATGTTCATGTACCCTAGGGTCTGGAAAGCCGAATTCTCACCCCATTTTAAAATCTGAGCTTTCCCTGAGGAGTTAGCTGAAGACTTATCTCAGAATTTACCTTAGGACTGAATTCAGCCCGAAAACCTCACTTTTGACACAGAGCTCAGAAATGGAAAGGAAACACATATTCATGTTCCCTAGAGTCTGGAAAGCCGAATTCTCACACCATGTTCAGATCCGAGCTTTCCCTGTGGAGTTAGCCCAAGACGTATCTCAGAATCTGCCATTGACCTCAATTCAGCCAGAAAACCTCACTTTTGACACAGAGCTCAGAAATGAAAAGGAAACATATATTCATGTTTCCCAGGTTCTGGAAAGCCGAATTCTCACCCCATTTTCAGATCCGAGTTTTCCCTGCGGAGTTAGCACAAGACGTATCTCAGAATGTGCCATTGAAATCAATTCAGCCAGAAAACTTCACTTTTGACACAGAGCTCAGAAATGAAAAAGAAAACCATATTCTTGTTTCCCAGGGTCTGGAAAGCCAGAATCATACACGATTTTCAGATCCGAGCTTTCCCTGAGGAGTTAGACCAAGGTGTATCTCAGAATTTGCCTTAGGACTCAATTCAGCCAGAAAACTTCACTTTTGACACAGAGCTCAGAAATGAAAAAGAAACACATATTCATTTACCCTAGGGTCTGGAAAGCCCAAGTTAGCCCAAGGCGTATCTCAGAATTTACCTTAGGACTGAATTCAGCCCGAAAACCTCACTTTTGACACAGAGCTCAGAAATGGAAAGGAAAAACATATTCATGTTCCCTAGGGTCTGGAAAGCCGAATTCTCACACCATGTTCAGATCCGAGCTTTCCCTGCGGAGTTAGCACAAGACGTATCTCAGAATCTGCCACTGAACTCAATTCAGCCAGAAAACTTCACTTTTGACACAGAGCTCAGAAATGAAAAAGAAACACATATTCATGTTTCCCAGGGTCTGGAAAACCAAACTCACAGACCATTTTCAGATCCGAGCTTTCCCTGAGGAGTTAGCCCAAAGACTATCTCAGAATTTGACATTGAAATCAATTCAGCCAGAAAACTTCACTTTTCACACAGAGCTCAGAAATGAAAAAGAAACACATATTCATGTTTCCCAGGGTCTGGAAAGCCAAAATCAGACACCATTTTCAGATCCGAGCTTTCCCTGTGGAGTTAGCCCAAGGCGTATCTCAGAATGTGCCATTGAAATCAATTCAGCCAGAAAACTTCACTTTTGACACAGAGCTCAGAAATGAAAAAGAAAAACATATTCATGTTTCCCAGGGTCTGGAAAGCCAAAATCACACACCATTTTCAGATCCGAGCTTTCCCTGAGGAGTTAGACCAAGGTGTATCTCAGAATTTTCCTTAGGACTCAATCATACACCATTTTCAGATCCGAGCTTTCACTGAGGAGTTAGACCAAGGTGTATCTCAGAATTTGCCTTAAGACTCAATTCAGCCAGAAAACTTCACTTTTGATACAGAGCTCAGAAATGAAAAGGAAACATATATTCATGTTTCCCAGGTTCTGGAAAGCCGAATTCTCACACCATGTTCAGATCCGAGCTTTCCCTGCGGAGGTAGCACAAGACGTATCTCAGAATCTGCCATTGAACTCAATTCAGCCAGAAAACTTCACTTTTGACACAGACCTCAGAAATGAAAAGGAAACACATATTCATGTACCCTAGGGTCTGGAAAGCCCAAGTTAGCTCAAGACGTATCTCAGAATTTACCTTAGGACTGAATTCAGCCCGAAAACCTCACTTTTGACAGAGAGCTCAGAAATGGAAAGGAAACACATATTCATGTTCCCTAGGGTCTGGAAAGCCGAATTCTCACACCATTTTCAGATCCGAGCTTTCCCTGCGGAGTTAGCACAAGGCGTATCTCAGAATGTGCCATTGAAATCAATTCAGCCAGAAAACTTCACTTTTGACAAAGAGCTCAGAAATGAAAAGGAAACACATATTCATGTTCCCTAGTGTCTGGAAGCCGAATTCTAACAGCATTTTCAGATCCGAGCATGCCCTGCGGAGTTAGCCCAAGACGTGTCTTAGAATCTTCCATTGAACTCAATTCAGCCAGAAAACTTCACTTTTGACACAGACCTCAGAAATGAAAAGGAAACACATATTCATGTACCCTAGGGTCTGGAAAGCCCAAGTTAGCCCAAGGCGTACATCATAATTTGCCTTAGGGCTCATTTCAGCCGGAAAATGTCACTTTTGACACATAGCTCAGAAATGAAAAAGAAACACATATTCATGTTTCCCAGGGTCTGGAAAGCCAAAATCACTCACCATTTTCAGATCCGAGCTTTCCTCGAGGAGTTAGACCAAGGCGTATCTCAGAATTTGCCTTAGGGCTCATTTCAGCCAGAAAACTTCACTTTTGACACAGACCTCAGAAATTTAAAGGAAATACATATTCATGTACCCTAGGGTCTGGAAAGCCCAAGTTAGCCCAAGGCGTACCTCATAATTTGCCTTAGGGCTCATTTTAGCCGGAAAACGTCACTTTTGACACAGAGCTCAGAAATGAAAAAGAAACACATATTCATGTTTCCCAGGGTCTGGAAAGCCAAACTCACACACCATTTTCAGATCCGAGCTTTCCCTGAGGATTTAGCCCAAAGACTATTTCAGAATTTGACATTGAACTCAATTCAGCCAGAAAACTTCACTTTTGACAAAGAGCTGAGAAATGAAAAGGATACACATATTCATGTTTCCCAGGGTCTGGAAAGCCAAACTCACACACCATTTTCAGATCCGAGCTTTCCCTGAGGAGTTAGCCCAAGGCGTACTATCTCAGAATTTGCCTTAGGACTCAATTCAGCCAGAAAACTTCACTTTTGACACAGAGCTCAGAAATGGAAAAAGAAACACATATTCATGTTTCCCAGGGTCTGGAAAGCCAAAATCACACACCATTTTCAGATCCGAGCTTTCCCTGAGGAGTTAGACCAAGGTGTATCTCAGAATTTTCCTTAGGACTCAATTCAGCCAGAAAACTTCACTTTTGACACAGAGCTCAGAAATTAAAAAGAAACACATATTCATGTTTCCCAGGGTCTGGAAAGCCAAAATCAGACACCATTTTCAGATCCGAGCTTTCCCTGTGGAGTTAGCCCAAGGCGTATCTCAGAATGTGCCATTGAAATCAATTCAGCCAGAAAACTTCACTTTTGACACAGAGCTCAGAAATGAAAAAGAAAAACATATTCATGTTTCCCAGGGTCTGGAAAGCCAAAATCACACACCATTTTCAGATCCGAGCTTTCCCTGAGGAGTTAGACCAAGGTGTATCTCAGAATTTTCCTTAGGACTCAATCATACACCATTTTCAGATCCGAGCTTTCCCTAAGGAGTTAGACCAAGGTGTATCTCAGAATTTGCCTTAAGACTCAATTCAGCCAGAAAACTTCACTTTTGATACAGAGCTCAGAAATGAAAAGGAAACATATATTCATGTTTCCCAGGTTCTGGAAAGCCGAATTCTCACACCATGTTCAGATCCGAGCTTTCCCTGCGGAGGTAGCACAAGACGTATCTCAGAATCTGCCATTGAACTCAATTCAGCCAGAAAACTTCACTTTTGACACAGACCTCAGAAATGAAAAGGAAACACATATTCATGTACCCTAGGGTCTGGAAAGCCCAAGTTAGCTCAAGACGTATCTCAGAATTTACCTTAGGACTGAATTCAGCCCGAAAACCTCACTTTTGACAGAGAGCTCAGAAATGGAAAGGAAACACATATTCATGTTCCCTAGGGTCTGGAAAGCCGAATTCTCACACCATTTTCAGATCCGAGCTTTCCCTGCGGAGTTAGCACAAGGCGTATCTCAGAATGTGCCATTGAAATCAATTCAGCCAGAAAACTTCACTTTTGACAAAGAGCTCAGAAATGAAAAGGAAACACATATTCATGTTCCCTAGTGTCTGGAAGCCGAATTCTAACAGCATTTTCAGATCCGAGCATGCCCTGCGGAGTTAGCCCAAGACGTGTCTCAGAATCTTCCATTGAACTCAATTCAGCCAGAAAACTTCACTTTTGACACAGACCTCAGAAATGAAAAGGAAACACATATTCATGTACCCTAGGGTCTGGAAAGCCCAAGTTAGCCCAAGGCGTACATCATAATTTACCTTAGGACTGAATTCAGCCCGAAAACCTCACTTTTGACAGAGAGCTCAGAAATGGAAAGGAAACACATATTCATGTTCCCTAGGGTCTGGAAAGCCGAATTCTCACACCATTTTCAGATCCGAGCTTTCCCTGCGGAGTTAGCACAAGGCGTATCTCAGAATGTGCCATTGAAATCAATTCAGCCAGAAAACTTCACTTTTGACAAAGAGCTCAGAAATGAAAAGGAAACACATATTCATGTTCCCTAGTGTCTGGAAGCCGAATTCTAACAGCATTTTCAGATCCGAGCATGCCCTGCGGAGTTAGCCCAAGACGTGTCTCAGAATCTTCCATTGAACTCAATTCAGCCAGAAAACTTCACTTTTGACACAGACCTCAGAAATGAAAAGGAAACACATATTCATGTACCCTAGGGTCTGGAAAGCCCAAGTTAGCCCAAGGCGTACATCATAATTTGCCTTAGGGCTCATTTCAGCCGGAAAACGTCACTTTTGACACAGAGCTCAGAAATGAAAAAGAAACACATATTCATGTTTCCCAGGGTCTGGAAAGCCAAAATCACTCACCATTTTCAGATCCGAGCTTTCCTCGAGGAGTTAGACCAAGGCGTATCTCAGAATTTGCCTTAGGGCTCATTTCAGCCGGAAAACTTCACTTTTGACACAGAGCTCAGAAATGAAAAAGAAACACATATTCATGTTTCCCACGGTTTGGAAAGCCAAAATCACTCACCATGTTCAGATCCGAGCTTTCCCTGTGGAGTTAGCCCAAGACGTATCTCAGAATTTACCTTAGGACTGAATTCAGCCCGAAAACCTCACTTTTGACACAGAGCTTAGAAATGGAAAGGAAACACATATTCATGTTCCCTAGGGTCTGGAAAGCCCAAGTTAGCCCAAGGCGTATCTCATAATTTGCCTTACGGCTCATTTCAGCCAGAAAACTTCACTTTTGACACAGAGCTCAGAAATGAAAAGGAAACATATATTCATGTTTCCCAGGTTCTGGAAAGCCGATTTCTCACCCCATTTTAAAATCTGAGCTTTCCCTGAGGAGTTAGCTCAAGACTTATCTCAGAATTTACCTTAGGACTGAATTCAGCCCGAAAACCTCACTTTTGACACAGAGCTCAGAAATGGAAAGGAAACACATATTCATGTTCCCTAGGGTCTGGAAAGCCGAATTCTCACACCATGTTCAGATCCGAGCTTTCCCTGTGGAGTTAGCCCAAGACTTATCTGACAATCTGCCATTGACCTCAATTCAGCCAGAAAACCTCACTTTTGACACAGAGCTCAGAAATGAAAAGGAAACATATATTCATGTTTCCCAGGTTCTGGAAAGCCGAATTCTCACCCCATTTTCAGATCCGAGTTTTCCCTGCGGAGTTAGCACAAGACGTATCTCAGAATGTGCCATTGAAATCAATTCAGACAGAAAACTTCACTTTTGACACAGAGCTCAGAAATGAAAAAGAAAACCATATTCATGTTTCCCAGGGTCTGGAAAGCCAGAATCATACAAGGTTTTTCAGATCCGAGCTTTCCCTGAGGAGTTAGACCAAGGTGTATCTCAGAATTTGCCTTAGGACTCAATTCAGCCAGAAAACTTCACTTTTGACACAGAGCTCAGAAATGAAAAAGAAACACATATTCATGTACCCTAGGGTCTGGAAAGCACAAGTTAGCCCAAGGCGTATCTCAGCATTTGCCTTAGGGCTCATTTCAGCCAGAAAACTTCACTTTTGACACAGAGCTCAGAAATGAAAAGGAAACATATATTCATGTTTCCCAGGTTCTGGAAAGCCGAATTCTCACCCCATTTTCAGATCCGAGTTTTCCCTGTGGAGTTAGCACAAGACGTATCTCAGAATGTGCCATTGAAATCAATTCAGGCAGAAAACTTCACTTTTGACACAGAGCTCAATAATGAAAAAGAAAACCATATTCATGTTTCCCAGGGTCTGGAAAGCCAGAATCCTACAAGGTTTTTCAGATCCGAGCTTTCCCTGCGGAGTTAGCACAAGACGTATCTCAGAATTTGCCTTAGGACTCAATTCAGCCAGAAAACTTCACTTTTGACACAGAGCTCAGAAATGGAAAAAGAAACACATATTCATGTTTCCCAGGGTCTGGAAAGCCAAAATCACACACCATTTTCAGATCCGAGCTTTCCCTGAGGAGTTAGACCAAGGTGTATCTCAGAATTTTCCTTAGGACTCAATTCAGCCAGAAAACTTCACTTTTGACACAGAGCTCAGAAATTAAAAAGAAACACATATTCATGTTTCCCAGGGTCTGGAAAGCCAAAATCAGACACCATTTTCAGATCCGAGCTTTCCCTGTGGAGTTAGCCCAAGGCGTATCTCAGAATGTGCCATTGAAATCAATTCAGCCAGAAAACTTCACTTTTGACACAGAGCTCAGAAACGAAAAAGAAAAACATATTCATGTTTCCCAGGGTCTGGAAAGCCAAAATCACACACCATTTTCAGATCCGAGCTTTCCCTGAGGAGTTAGACCAAGGTGTATCTCAGAATTTTCCTTAGGACTCAATTCAGCCAGAAAACTTCACTTTTGACACAGAGCTCAGAAATTAAAAAGAAACACATATTCATGTTTCCCAGGGTCTGGAAAGCCAAAATCAGACACCATTTTCAGATCCGAGCTTTCCCTGTGGAGTTAGCCCAAGGCGTATCTCAGAATGTGCCATTGAAATCAATTCAGCCAGAAAACTTCACTTTTGACACAGAGCTCAGAAACGAAAAAGAAAAACATATTCATGTTTCCCAGGGTCTGGAAAGCCAAAATCACACACCATTTTCAGATCCGAGCTTTCCCTGAGGAGTTAGACCAAGGTGTATCTCAGAATTTTCCTTAGGACTCAATCATACACCATTTTCAGATCCGAGCTTTCCCTGAGGAGTTAGACCAAGGTGTATCTCAGAATTTGCCTTAAGACTCAATTCAGCCAGAAAACTTCACTTTTGATACAGAGCTCAGAAATGAAAAGGAAACATATATTCATGTTTCCCAGGTTCTGGAAAGCCGAATTCTCACACCATGTTCAGATCCGAGCTTTCCCTGCGGAGGTAGCACAAGACGTATCTCAGAATCTGCCATTGAACTCAATTCAGCCAGAAAACTTCACTTTTGACACAGACCTCAGAAATGAAAAGGAAACACATATTCATGTACCCTAGGGTCTGGAAAGCCCAAGTTAGCTCAAGACGTATCTCAGAATTTAACTTAGGACTGAATTCACCCCGAAAACCTCACTTTTGACAGAGAGCTCAGAAATGGAAAGGAAACACATATTCATGTTCCCTAGGGTCTGGAAAGCCGAATTCTCACACCATTTTCAGATCCGAGCTTTCCCTGCGGAGTTAGCACAAGGCGTATCTCAGAATGTGCCATTGAAATCAATTCAGCCAGAAAACTTCACTTTTGACAAAGAGCTCAGAAATGAAAAGGAAACACATATTCATGTTCCCTAGTGTCTGGAAGCCGAATTCTAACAGCATTTTCAGATCCGAGCATGCCCTGCGGAGTTAGCCCAAGACGTGTCTCAGAATCTTCCATTGAACTCAATTCAGCCAGAAAACTTCACTTTTGACACAGACCTCAGAAATGAAAAGGAAACACATATTCATGTACCCTAGGGTCTGGAAAGCCCAAGTTAGCCCAAGGCGTACATCATAATTTGCCTTAGGGCTCATTTCAGCCGGAAAACGTCACTTTTGACACAGAGCTCAGAAATGAAAAAGAAACACATATTCATGTTTCCCAGGGTCTGGAAAGCCAAAATCACTCACCATTTTCAGATCCGAGCTTTCCTCGAGGAGTTAGACCAAGGCGTATCTCAGAATTTGCCTTAGGGCTCATTTCAGCCGGAAAACTTCACTTTTGACACAGAGCTCAGAAATGAAAAAGAAACACATATTCATGTTTCCCACGGTTTGGAAAGCCAAAATCACTCACCATGTTCAGATCCGAGCTTTCCCTGTGGAGTTAGCCCAAGACGTATCTCAGAATTTACCTTAGGACTGAATTCAGCCCGAAAACCTCACTTTTGACACAGAGCTTAGAAATGGAAAGGAAACACATATTCATGTTCCCTAGGGTCTGGAAAGCCGAATTCTCACACCATGTTCAGATCCGACCTTTCCCTGTGGAGTTAGCCCAAGACGTATCTGAGAATCTGCCATTGACCTCAATTCAGCCAGAAAACCTCACTTTTGACACAGAGCTCAGAAATGAAAAGGAAACATATATTCATGTTTCCCAGGTTCTGGAAAGCCGAATTCTCACCCCATTTTCAGATCCGAGTTTTCCCTGCGGAGTTAGCACAAGACGTATCTCAGAATGTGCCATTGAAATCAATTCAGCCAGAAAACTTCACTTTTGACACAGAGCTCAGAAATGAAAAAGAAAACCATATTCATGTTTCCCAGGGTCTGGAAAGCCAGAATCATACAAGGTTTTTCAGATCCGAGCTTTCCCTGAGGAGTTAGACCAAGGTGTATCTCAGAATTTGCCTTAGGACTCAATTCAGCCAGACAACTTCACTTTTGACACAGACCTCAGAAATGAAAAAGAAACACATATTCATGTACCCTAGGGTCTGGAAAGCCCAAGTTAGCCCAAGGCGTATCTCATAATTTGCCTTACGGCTCATTTCAGCCAGAAAACTTCACTTTTGACACAGAGCTCAGAAATGAAAAGGAAACATATATTCATGTTTCCCAGGTTCTGGAAAGCCGAATTCTCACCCCATTTTAAAATCTGAGCTTTCCCTGAGGAGTTAGCTCAAGACTTATCTCAGAATTTACCTTAGGACTGAATTCAGCCCGAAAACCTCACTTTTGACACAGAGCTCAGAAATGGAAAGGAAACACATATTCATGTTCCCTAGGGTCTGGAAAGCCGAATTCTCACACCATGTTCAGATCCGAGCTTTCCCTGTGGAGTTAGCCCAAGACGTATCTGACAATCTGCCATTGACCTCAATTCAGCCAGAAAACCTCACTTTTGACACAGAGCTCAGAAATGAAAAGGAAACATATATTCATGTTTCCCAGGTTCTGGAAAGCCGAATTCTCACCCCATTTTCAGATCCGAGTTTTCCCTGCGGAGTTAGCACAAGACGTATCTCAGAATGTGCCATTGAAATCAATTCAGACAGAAAACTTCACTTTTGACACAGAGCTCAGAAATGAAAAAGAAAACCATATTCATGTTTCCCAGGGTCTGGAAAGCCAGAATCATACAAGGTTTTTCAGATCCGAGCTTTCCCTGAGGAGTTAGACCAAGGTGTATCTCAGAATTTGCCTTAGGACTCAATTCAGCCAGAAAACTTCACTTTTGACACAGAGCTCAGAAATGAAAAAGAAACACATATTCATGTACCCTAGGGTCTGGAAAGCACAAGTTAGCCCAAGGCGTATCTCAGCATTTGCCTTAGGGGCTCATTTCAGCCAGAAAACTTCACTTTTGACACAGAGCTCAGAAATGAAAAGGAAACATATATTCATGTTTCCCAGGTTCTGGAAAGCCGAATTCTCACCCCATTTTCAGATCCGAGTTTTCCCTGTGGAGTTAGCACAAGACCGTATCTCAGAATGTGCCATTGAAATCAATTCAGGCAGAAAACTTCACTTTTGACACAGAGCTCAGAATGAAAAAGAAAACCATATTCATGTTTCCCAGGGTCTGGAAAGCCAGAATCCTACAAGGTTTTTCAGATCCGAGCTTTCCCTGCGGAGTTAGCACAAGACGTATCTCAGAATTTGCCTTAGGACTCAATTCAGCCAGAAAACTTCACTTTTGACACAGAGCTCAGAAATGAAAAAGAAACACATATTCATGTACCCTAGGGTCTGGAAAGCCCAAGTTAGCCCAAGGCGTATCTCAGAATTTGCCTTAGGGCTCATTTCAGCCAGAAAACTTCACTTTTGACACAGAGCTCAGAAATGAAAAGGAAACACATATTCATGTTTCCCAGGTTCTGGAAAGCCGAATTCTCACCCCATTTTAAAATCTGAGCTTTCCCTGAGGAGTTAGCTCAAGACTTATCTCAGAATTTACCTTAGGACTGAATTCAGCCCGAAAACCTCACTTTTGACACAGAGCTCAGAAATGGAAAGGAAACACATATTCATGTTCCCTAGGGTCTGGAAAGCCGAATTCTCACACCATGTCAGATCGGAGCTTTCCCTGTGGAGTTAGCCCAAGACGTATCTGAGAATCTGCCATTGACCTCAATTCAGCCAGAAAACCTCACTTTTGACACAGAGCTCAGAAATGAAAAGGAAACATATATTCATGTTTCCAGGTTCTGGAAAGCCGAATTCTCACCCCATTTTCAGATCCGAGTTTTCCCTGAGGAGTTAGCACAAGACGTATCTCAGAATGTGCCATTGAAATCAATTCAGCCAGAAAACTTCACTTTTGACACAGAGCTCAGAAATGAAAAAGAAAACCATATTCATGTTTCCCAGGGTCTGGAAAGCCAGAATCATACACGATTTTCAGATCCGAGCTTTCCCTGAGGAGTTAGACCAAGGTGTATCTCAGAATTTGCCTTAGGACTCAATTCAGCAAGACAACTTCACTTTGACACAGAGCTCAGAAATGAAAAAGAAACACATATTCATGTACCCTAGGGTCTGGAAAGCCCAAGTTAGCCCAAGGCGTATCTCAGAATTTGCCTTAGGGCTCATTTCAGCCAGAAAACTTCACTTTTGACACAGAGCTCAGAAATGAAAAGGAAACACATATTCATGTTTCCCAGGTTCTGGAAAGCCGAATTCTCACCCCATTTTAAAATCTGAGCTTTCCCTGAGGAGTTAGCTCAAGACTTATCTCAGAATTTACCTTAGGACTGAATTCAGCCCGAAAACCTCACTTTTGACACAGAGCTCAGAAATGGAAAGGAAACACATATTCATGTTCCCTAGGGTCTGGAAAGTCGAATTCTCACACCATGTTCAGATCGGAGCTTTCCCTGTGGAGTTAGCCAAGACGTATCTGAGAATCTGCCATTGACCTCAATTCAGCCAGAAAACCTCACTTTTGACACAGAGCTCAGAAATGAAAAGGAAACATATATTCATGTTTCCCAGGTTCTGGAAAGCCGAATTCTCACCCCATTTTCAGATCCGAGTTTTCCCTGCGGAGTTAGCACAAGACGTATCTCAGAATGTGCCATTGAAATCAATTCAGCCAGAAAACTTCACTTTTGACACAGAGCTCAGAAATGAAAAAGAAAACCATATTCATGTTTCCCAGGGTCTGGAAAGCCAGAATCATACACGATTTTCAGATCCGAGCTTTCCCTGAGGAGTTAGACCAAGGTGTATCTCAGAATTTGCCTTAGGACTCAATTCAGCAAGACAACTTCACTTTTGACACAGACCTCAGAAATGAAAAAGAAACACATATTCATGTACCCTAGGGTCTGGAAAGCCCAAGTTAGCCCAAGGCGTATCTCATAATTTGCCTTACGGCTCATTTCAGCCAGAAAACTTCACTTTTGACACAGAGCTCAGAAATGAAAAGGAAACATATATTCATGTTTCCCAGGTTCTGGAAAGCCGAATTCTCACCCCATTTTAAAATCTGAGCTTTCCCTGAGGAGTTAGCTCAAGACTTATCTCAGAATTTACCTTAGGACTGAATTCAGCCAGAAAACCTCACTTTTGACACAGAGCTCAGAAATGAAAAGGAAACATATATTCATGTTTCCCAGGTTCTGGAAAGCCGAATTCTCACCCCATTTTCAGATCCGAGTTTTCCCTGCGGAGTTAGCACAAGACGTATCTCAGAATGTGCCATTGAAATCAATTCAGCCAGAAAACTTCACTTTTGTCACAGAGCTCAGAATGAAAAAGAAAACCATATTCATGTTTCCCAGGGTCTGGAAAGCCAGAATCATACAAGGTTTTTCAGATCCGAGCTTTCCCTGAGGAGTTAGACCAAGGTGTATCTCAGAATTTGCCTTAGGACTCAATTCAGCCAGAAAACTTCACTTTTGACACAGAGCTCAGAAATGAAAAAGAAACACATATTCATGTACCCTAGGGTCTGGAAAGCACAAGTTAGCCCAAGGCGTATCTCAGCATTTGCCTTAGGGCTCATTTCAGCCAGAAAACTTCACTTTTGACACAGAGCTCAGAAATGAAAAGGAAACATATATTCATGTTTCCCAGGTTCGGGAAAGCCGAATTCTCACCCCATTTTCAGATCCGAGTTTTCCCTGTGGAGTTAGCACAAGACGTATCTCAGAATGTGCCATTGAAATCAATTCAGGCAGAAAACTTCACTTTTGACACAGAGCTCAGAAATGAAAAAGAAAACCATATTCATGTTTCCCAGGGTCTGGAAAGCCAGAATCATACAAGGTTTTTCAGATCCGAGCTTTCCCTGCGGAGTTAGCACAAGACGTATCTCAGAATTTGCCTTAGGACTCAATTCAGCCAGAAAACTTCACTTTTGACACAGAGCTCAGAAATGAAAAAGAAACACATATTCATGTACCCTAGGGTCTGGAAAGCCCAAGTTAGCCCAAGGCGTATCTCAGAATTTGCCTTAGGGCTCATTTCAGCCAGAAAACTTCACTTTTGACACAGAGCTCAGAAATGAAAAGGAAACATATATTCATGTTTCCCAGGTTCTGGAAAGCCGAATTCTCACCCCATTTTAAAATCTGAGCTTTCCCTGAGGAGTTAGCTCAAGACTTATCTCAGAATTTACCTTAGGACTGAATTCAGCCCGAAAACCTCACTTTTGACACAGAGCTCAGAAATGGAAAGGAAAACACATATTCATGTTCCCTAGGGTCTGGAAAGCCGAATTCTCACACCATGTTCAGATCCGAGCTTTCCCTGTGGAGTTAGCCCAAGACGTATCTGAGAATCTGCCATTGACCTCAATTCAGCCAGAAAACCTCACTTTTGACACAGAGCTCAGAAATGAAAAGGAAACATATATTCATGTTTCCCAGGTTCTGGAAAGCCGAATTCTCACCCCATTTTCAGATCCGAGTTTTCCCTGCGGAGTTAGCACAAGACGTATCTCAGAATGTGCCATTGAAATCAATTCAGCCAGAAAACTTCACTTTTGTCACAGAGCTCAGAAATGAAAAAGAAAACCATATTCATGTTTCCCAGGGTCTGGAAAGCCAGAATCATACAAGGTTTTTCAGATCCGAGCTTTCCCTGAGGAGTTAGACCAAGGTGTATCTCAGAATTTGCCTTAGGACTCAATTCAGCCAGAAAACTTCACTTTTGACACAGAGCTCAGAAATGAAAAAGAAACACATATTCATGTACCCTAGGGTCTGGAAAGCACAAGTTAGCCCAAGGCGTATCTCAGCATTTGCCTTAGGGCTCATTTCAGCCAGAAAACTTCACTTTTGACACAGAGCTCAGAAATGAAAAGGAAACATATATTCATGTTTCCCAGGTTCGGGAAAGCCGAATTCTCACCCCATTTTCAGATCCGAGTTTTCCCTGTGGAGTTAGCACAAGACGTATCTCAGAATGTGCCATTGAAATCAATTCAGGCAGAAAACTTCACTTTTGACACAGAGCTCAGAAATGAAAAAGAAAACCATATTCATGTTTCCCAGGGTCTGGAAAGCCAGAATCATACAAGGTTTTTCAGATCCGAGCTTTCCCTGCGGAGTTAGCACAAGACGTATCTCAGAATTTGCCTTAGGACTCAATTCAGCCAGAAAACTTCACTTTTGACACAGAGCTCAGAAATGAAAAAGAAACACATATTCATGTACCCTAGGGTCTGGAAAGCCCAAGTTAGCCCAAGGCGTATCTCAGAATTTGCCTTAGGGCTCATTTCAGCCAGAAAACTTCACTTTTGACACAGAGCTCAGAAATGAAAAGGAAACATATATTCATGTTTCCCAGGTTCTGGAAAGCCGAATTCTCACCCCATTTTAAAATCTGAGCTTTCCCTGAGGAGTTAGCTCAAGACTTATCTCAGAATTTACCTTAGGACTGAATTCAGCCCGAAAACCTCACTTTTGACACAGAGCTCAGAAATGGAAAGGAAACACATATTCATGTTCCCTAGGGTCTGGAAAGCCGAATTCTCACACCATGTTCAGATCGGAGCTTTCCCTGTGGAGTTAGCCCAAGACGTATCTGAGAATCTGCCATTGACCTCAATTCAGCCAGAAAACCTCACTTTTGACACAGAGCTCAGAAATGAAAAGGAAACATATATTCATGTTTCCCAGGTTCTGGAAAGCCGAATTCTCACCCCATTTTCAGATCCGAGTTTTCCCTGCGGAGTTAGCACAAGACGTATCTCAGAATGTGCCATTGAAATCAATTCAGCCAGAAAACTTCACTTTTGACACAGAGCTCAGAAATGAAAAAGAAAACCATATTCATGTTTCCCAGGGTCTGGAAAGCCAGAATCATACACGATTTTCAGATCCGAGCTCTCCCTGAGGAGTTAGACCAAGGTGTATCTCAGAATTTGCCTTAGGACTCAATTCAGCAAGACAACTTCACTTTTGACACAGACCTCAGAAATGAAAAAGAAACACATATTCATGTACCCTAGGGTCTGGAAAGCCCAAGTTAGCCCAAGGCGTATCTCATAATTTGCCTTACGGCTCATTTCAGCCAGAAAACTTCACTTTTGACACAGAGCTCAGAAATGAAAAGGAAACATATATTCATGTTTCCCAGGTTCTGGAAAGCCGAATTCTCACCCCATTTTAAAATCTGAGCTTTCCCTGAGGAGTTAGCTCAAGACTTATCTCAGAATTTACCTTTTTACTGAATTCAGCCCGAAAACCTCACTTTTGACACAGAGCTCAGAAATGGAAAGGAAACACATATTCATGTTCCCTAGGGTCTGGAAAGCCGAATTCTCACACCATGTTCAGATCTGAGCTTTCCCTGTGGAGTTAGCCCAAGACGTATCTGAGAATCTGCCATTGACCTCAATTCAGCCAGAAAACCTCACTTTTGACACAGAGCTCAGAAATGAAAAGGAAACATATATTCATGTTTCCCAGGTTCTGGAAAGCCGAATTCTCACACCATGTTCAGATCCGAGCTTTCCCTGTGGAGTTAGCACAAGACGTATCTCAGAATGTGCCATTGAAATCAATTCAGCCAGAAAACTTCACTTTTGACACAGAGCTCAGAAATGAAAAAGAAAACCATATTCATGTTTCCCAGGGTCTGGAAAGCCAGAATCATACAAGGTTTTTCAGATCCGAGCTTTCCCTGAGGAGTTAGACCAAGGTGTATCTCAGAATTTGCCTTAGGACTCAATTCAGCCAGAAAACTTCACTTTTGACACAGAGCTCAGAAATGAAAAAGAAACACATATTCATGTACCCTAGGGTCTGGAAAGCACAAGTTAGCCCAAGGCGTATCTCAACATTTGCCTTAGGGCTCATTTCAGCCAGAAAACTTCACTTTTGACACAGAGCTCAGAAATGAAAAGGAAACATATATTCATGTTTCCCAGGTTCTGGAAAGCCGAATTCTCACCCCATTTTCAGATCCGAGTTTTCCCTGTGGAGTTAGCACAAGACGTATCTCAGAATGTGCCATTGAAATCAATTCAGGCAGAAAACTTCACTTTTGACACAGAGCTCAGAAATGAAAAAGAAAACCATATTCATGTTTCCCAGGGTCTGGAAAGCCAGAATCATACAAGGTTTTTCAGATCCGAGCTTTCCCTGCGGAGTTAGCACAAGACGTATCTCAGAATTTGCCTTAGGACTCAATTCAGCCAGAAAACTTCACTTTTGACACAGAGCTCAGAAATGAAAAAGAAACACACATTCATGCTTCCCAGGGTCTGGAAAGCCAGAATCATACACCATTTTCAGATCCGAGCTTTCCCTGAGGAGTTAGACCAAGGTGTATCTCAGAATTTGCCTTAGGACTCAATTCAGCCAGAAAACTTCACTTTTGACACAGACCTCAGAAATTTAAAGGAAATACATATTCATGTACCCTAGGGTCTGGAAAGCCCAAGTTAGCCCAAGGCGTACCTCATAATTTGCCTTAGGGCTCATTTTAGCCGGAAAACGTCACTTTTGACACAGAGCTCAGAAATGAAAAAGAAACACATATTCATGTTTCCCAGGGTCTGGAAAGCCAAAATCACTCACCATTTTCACATCCGAGCTTTCCTCGAGGAGTTAGACCAAGGCGTATCTCAGAATTTGCCTTAGGGCTCATTTTAGCCGGAAAACTTCACTTTTGACACAGAGCTCAGAAATGAAAAAGAAACACATATTCATGTTTCTCACGGTCTGGAAAGCCAAAATCACTCACCATGTTCAGATCCGAGCTTTCGCTGTGGAGTTAGCCCAAGACGTATCTCAGAATTTGCCTTAGGACTGAATTCAGCCAGAAAACTTCACTTTTGACACAGAGCTCAGAAATGGAAAAGAAACACATATTCATGTTTCCCAGGGTCTGGAAAGCCAAAATCACACACCATTTTCAGATCCGAGCTTTCCCTGTGGAGTTAGCCCAAGGTGTATCTCAGAATTTGCCATTGACCTCAATTCAGCCAGAAAACCTCACTTTTGACACCGAGCTCAGAAATGAAAAGGAAACATATATTCATGTTTCCCAGGTTCTGGAAAGCCGAATTCTCACCCCATTTTCAGATCCGAGTTTTCCCTGCGGAGTTAGCACAAGACGTATCTCAGAATGTGCCATTGAAATCAATTCAGCCAGAAAACTTCACTTTTGACAAAGAGCTCAGAAATGAAAAGGAAACACATATTCATCTTCCCTAGGGTCTGGAAGCCAAATTCTAACAGCATTTTGAGATCCGAGCATGCCCTGTGGAGTTAGCCCAAGACGTATCTCAGAATCTGCCATTGAACTCAATTCAGCCAGAAAACTTCACTTTTGACACAGACCTCAGAAATGAAAAGGAAACACATATTCATGTACCCTAGGGTCTGGAAAGCCCAAGTTAGCCCAAGGCGTACCTCATAATTTGCCTTAGGGCTCATTTCAGCCGGAAAATGTCACTTTTGACACAGAGCTCAGAAATGAAAAAGAAACACATATTCATGTTTCCCAGGGTCTGGAAAGCCAAACTCACACACCATTTTCAGATCCGAGCTTTCCCTGAGGAGTTAGCCCAAAGACCATCTCAGAATTTGACATTGAACTCAATTCAGCCGGAAAACTTCACTTTTGACACAGAGCTGAGAAATGAAAAGGATACACATATTCATGTTTCCCAGGGTCTGGAAAGCCAAACTCACACACCATTTTCAGATCCGAGCTTTCCCTGAGGAGTTAGCCCAAGGCGTAGTATCTCAGAATTTGCCTTAGGACTCAATTCAGCCAGAAAACTGCACTTTTGACACAGAGCTCAGAAATGAAAAGGATGCACATATTCATGTTTCCCAGGGTCTGGAAAGCCAAAATCACACACTATTTTCAGATCCGAGCTTTCCCTGAGGAGTTAGCCCAAGACGTATCTCAGAATCTGCCATTGACCTCAATTCAGCCAGAAAACCTCACTTTTGACACCGAGCTCAGAAATGAGAAGGAAACATATATTCATGTTTCCCAGGTTCTGGAAAGCCGAATTCTCACCCCATTTTCAGATCCGAGTTTTCCCTGTGGAGTTAGCACAAGACGTATCTCAGAATGTGCCATTGAAATCAATTCAGCCCGAAAACCTCACTTTTGACACAGAGCTCAGAAATGGAAAGGAAACACATATTCATGTTCCCTAGGGTCTGGAAAGCCGAATTCTCACACCATTTTCAGATCCGAGCTTTCCCTGCGGAGTTAGCACAAGACGTATCTCAGAATCTGCCATTGAACTCAATTCAGCCAGAAAACTTCACTTTTGACACAGAGCTCAGAAATGAAAAAGAAACACACATTCATGTTTCCCAGGGTCTGGAAAGCCAGAATCATACACCATTTTCAGATCCGAGCTTTCCCTGAGGAGTTAGACCAAGGTGTATCTCAGAATTTGCCTTAGGACTCAATTCAGCCAGAAAACTTCACTTTTGACACAGACCTCAGAAATTTAAAGGAAATACATATTCATGTACCCTAGGGTCTGGAAAACCCAAGTTAGCCCAAGGCGTACCTCATAATTTGCCTTAGGGCTCATTTTAGCCGGAAAACGTCACTTTTGACACAGAGCTCAGAAATGAAAAAGAAACATATATTCATGTTTCCCAGGGTCTGGAAAGCCAAACTCACACACCATTTTCAGATCCGAGCTTTCCCTGAGGAGTTAGCCCAAAGACTATCTCAGAATTTGACATTGAACTCAATTCAGCCAGAAAACTTCACTTTTGACACAGAGCTGAGAAATGAAAAGGAAATATATATTCATGTTTCCCAGGGTCTGGAAAGCCAGAATCATACAAGATTTTCAGATCCGAGCTTTCCCTGAGGAGTTAGACCAAGGTGTATCTCAGAATTTACCTTAGGACTGAATTCAGCCCGAAAACCTCACTTTTGACACAGAGCTCAGAAATGGAAAAAGAAACACATATTCATGTTTCCCAGGGTCTGGAAAGCCAAAATCACACACCATTTTCAGATCCGAGCTTTCCCTGTGGAGTTAGCCCAAGGTGTATCTCAGAATTTGCCATTGACCTCAATTCAGCCAGAAAACCTCACTTTTGACACCGAGCTCAGAAATGAAAAGGAAACATATATTCATGTTTCCCAGGTTCTGGAAAGCCGAATTCTCACCCCATTTTCAGATCCGAGTTTTCCCTGCGGAGTTAGCACAAGACGTATCTCAGAATGTGCCATTGAAATCAATTCAGCCAGAAAACTTCACTTTTGACAAAGAGCTCAGAAATGAAAAGGAAAAACATATTCATGTTCCCTAGGGTCTGGAAGCCAAATTCTAACAGCATTTTGAGATCCGAGCATGCCCTGTGGAGTTAGCCCAAGACGTATCTCAGAATCTGCCATTGAACTCAATTCAGCCAGAAAACTTCACTTTTGACACAGACCTCAGAAATGAAAAGGAAACACATATTCATGTACCCTAGGGTCTGGAAAGCCCAAGTTAGCCCAAGGCGTACCTCATAATTTGCCTTAGGGCTCATTTCAGCCGGAAAATGTCACTTTTGACACAGAGCTCAGAAATGAAAAAGAAACACATATTCATGTTTCCCAGGGTCTGGAAAGCCAAACTCACACACCATTTTCAGATCCGAGCTTTCCCTGAGGAGTTAGCCCAAAGACCATCTCAGAATTTGACATTGAACTCAATTCAGCCGGAAAACTTCACTTTTGACACAGAGCTGAGAAATGAAAAGGATACACATATTCATGTTTCCCAGGGTCTGGAAAGCCAAACTCACACACCATTTTCAGATCCGAGCTTTCCCTGAGGAGTTAGCCCAAGGCGTAGTATCTCAGAATTTGCCTTAGGACTCAATTCAGCCAGAAAACTGCACTTTTGACACAGAGCTCAGAAATGAAAAGGATGCACATATTCATGTTTCCCAGGGTCTGGTAAGCCAAAATCACACACTATTTTCAGATCCGAGCTTTCCCTGAGGAGTTAGTCCAAGACGTATCTCAGAATCTGCCATTGACCTCAATTCAGCCAGAAAACCTCACTTTTGACACAGAGCTCAGAAATGAAAAGGAAACATATATTCATGTTTCCCAGGTTCTGGAAAGCCGAATTCTCACCCCATTTTCAGATCCGAGTTTTCCCTGCGGAGTTAGCACAAGACGTATCTCAGAATGTGCCATTGAAATCAATTCAGCCAGAAAACTTCACTTTTGACACAGAGCTCAGAAATGAAAAAGAAAACCATATTCATGTTTCCCAGGGTCTGGAAAGCCAGAATCATACACGATTTTCAGATCCGAGCTTTCCCTGAGGAGTTAGACCAAGGTGTATCTCAGAATTTGCCTTAGGACTCAATTCAGCAAGACAACTTCACTTTTGACACAGACCTCAGAAATGAAAAAGAAACACATATTCATGTACCCTAGGGTCTGGAAAGCCCAAGTTAGCCCAAGGCGTATCTCATAATTTGCCTTACGGCTCATTTCAGCCAGAAAACTTCACTTTTGACACAGAGCTCAGAAATGAAAAGGAAACATATATTCATGTTTCCCAGGTTCTGGAAAGCCGAATTCTCACCCCATTTTAAAATCTGAGCTTTCCCTGAGGAGTTAGCTCAAGACTTATCTCAGAATTTACCTTTTTACTGAATTCAGCCCGAAAACCTCACTTTTGACACAGAGCTCAGAAATGGAAAGGAAACACATATTCATGTTCCCTAGGGTCTGGAAAGCCGAATTCTCACACCATGTTCAGATCCGAGCTTTCCCTGTGGAGTTAGCCCAAGACGTATCTGAGAATCTGCCATTGACCTCAATTCAGCCAGAAAACCTCACTTTTGACACAGAGCTCAGAAATGAAAAGGAAACATATATTCATGTTTCCCAGGTTCTGGAAAGCCGAATTCTCACACCATGTTCAGATCCGAGCTTTCCCTGTGGAGTTAGCACAAGACGTATCTCAGAATGTGCCATTGAAATCAATTCAGCCAGAAAACTTCACTTTTGACACAGAGCTCAGAAATGAAAAAGAAAACCATATTCATGTTTCCCAGGGTCTGGAAAGCCAGAATCATACAAGGTTTTTCAGATCCGAGCTTTCCCTGAGGAGTTAGACCAAGGTGTATCTCAGAATTTGCCTTAGGACTCCATTCAGCCAGAAAACTTCACTTTTGACACAGAGCTCAGAAATGAAAAAGAAACACATATTCATGTACCCTAGGGTCTGGAAAGCACAAGTTAGCCCAAGGCGTATCTCAACATTTGCCTTAGGGCTCATTTCAGCCAGAAAACTTCACTTTTGACACAGAGCTCAGAAATGAAAAGGAAACATATATTCATGTTTCCCAGGTTCTGGAAAGCCGAATTCTCACCCCATTTTCAGATCCGAGTTTTCCCTGTGGAGTTAGCACAAGACGTATCTCAGAATGTGCCATTGAAATCAATTCAGGCAGAAAACTTCACTTTTGACACAGAGCTCAGAAATGAAAAAGAAAACCATATTCATGTTTCCCAGGGTCTGGAAAGCCAGAATCATACAAGGTTTTTCAGATCCGAGCTTTCCCTGCGGAGTTAGCACAAGACGTATCTCAGAATTTGCCTTAGGACTCAATTCAGCCAGAAAACTTCACTTTTGACACAGAGCTCAGAAATGAAAAAGAAACACACATTCATGTTTCCCAGGGTCTGGAAAGCCAGAATCATACACCATTTTCAGATCCGAGCTTTCCCTGAGGAGTTAGACCAAGGTGTATCTCAGAATTTGCCTTAGGACTCAATTCAGCCAGAAAACTTCACTTTTGACACAGACCTCAGAAATTTAAAGGAAATACATATTCATGTACCCTAGGGTCTGGAAAGCCCAAGTTAGCCCAAGGCGTACCTCATAATTTGCCTTAGGGCTCATTTTAGCCGGAAAACGTCACTTTTGACACAGAGCTCAGAAATGAAAAAGAAACACATATTCATGTTTCCCAGGGTCTGGAAAGCCAAAATCACTCACCATTTTCACATCCGAGCTTTCGCTGTGGAGTTAGCCCAAGACGTATCTCAGAATTTGCCTTAGGACTGAATTCAGCCAGAAAACTTCACTTTTGACACAGAGCTCAGAAATGGAAAAGAAACACATATTCATGTTTCCCAGGGTCTGGAAAGCCAAAATCACACACCATTTTCAGATCCGAGCTTTCCCTGTGGAGTTAGCCCAAGGTGTATCTCAGAATTTGCCATTGACCTCAATTCAGCCAGAAAACCTCACTTTTGACACCGAGCTCAGAAATGAAAAGGAAACATATATTCATGTTTCCCAGGTTCTGGAAAGCCGAATTCTCACCCCATTTTCAGATCCGAGTTTTCCCTGCGGAGTTAGCACAAGACGTATCTCAGAATGTGCCATTGAAATCAATTCAGCCAGAAAACTTCACTTTTGACAAAGAGCTCAGAAATGAAAAGGAAACACATATTCATGTTCCCTAGGGTCTGGAAGCCAAATTCTAACAGCATTTTGAGATCCGAGCATGCCCTGTGGAGTTAGCCCAAGACGTATCTCAGAATCTGCCATTGAACTCAATTCAGCCAGAAAACTTCACTTTTGACACAGACCTCAGAAATGAAAAGGAAACACATATTCATGTACCCTAGGGTCTGGAAAGCCCAAGTTAGCCCAAGGCGTACCTCATAATTTGCCTTAGGGCTCATTTCAGCCGGAAAATGTCACTTTTGACACAGAGCTCAGAAATGAAAAAGAAACACATATTCATGTTTCCCAGGGTCTGGAAAGCCAAACTCACACACCATTTTCAGATCCGAGCTTTCCCTGAGGAGTTAGCCCAAAGACCATCTCAGAATTTGACATTGAACTCAATTCAGCCGGAAAACTTCACTTTTGACACAGAGCTGAGAAATGAAAAGGATACACATATTCATGTTTCCCAGGGTCTGGAAAGCCAAACTCACACACCATTTTCAGATCCGAGCTTTCCCTGAGGAGTTAGCCCAAGGCGTAGTATCTCAGAATTTGCCTTAGGACTCAATTCAGCCAGAAAACTGCACTTTTGACACAGAGCTCAGAAATGAAAAGGATGCACATATTCATGTTTCCCAGGGTCTGGAAAGCCAAAATCACACACTATTTTCAGATCCGAGCTTTCCCTGAGGAGTTAGCCCAAGACGTATCTCAGAATCTGCCATTGACCTCAATTCAGCCAGAAAACCTCACTTTTGACACCGAGCTCAGAAATGAGAAGGAAACATATATTCATGTTTCCCAGGTTCTGGAAAGCCGAATTCTCACCCCATTTTCAGATCCGAGTTTTCCCTGTGGAGTTAGCACAAGACGTATCTCAGAATGTGCCATTGAAATCAATTCAGCCCGAAAACCTCACTTTTGACACAGAGCTCAGAAATGGAAAGGAAACACATATTCATGTTCCCTAGGGTCTGGAAAGCCGAATTCTCACACCATTTTCAGATCCGAGCTTTCCCTGCGGAGTTAGCACAAGACGTATCTCAGAATCTGCCATTGAACTCAATTCAGCCAGAAAACTTCACTTTTGACACAGAGCTCAGAAATGAAAAAGAAACACACATTCATGTTTCCCAGGGTCTGGAAAGCCAGAATCATACACCATTTTCAGATCCGAGCTTTCCCTGAGGAGTTAGACCAAGGTGTATCTCAGAATTTGCCTTAGGACTCAATTCAGCCAGAAAACTTCACTTTTGACAAAGAGCTCAGAAATGAAAAGGAAACACATATTCATGTTCCCTAGGGTCTGGAAGCCAAATTCTAACAGCATTTTGAGATCCGAGCATGCCCTGTGGAGTTAGCCCAAGACGTATCTCAGAATCTGCCATTGAACTCAATTCAGCCAGAAAACTTCACTTTTGACACAGACCTCAGAAATGAAAAGGAAACACATATTCATGTACCCTAGGGTCTGGAAAGCCCAAGTTAGCCCAAGGCGTACCTCATAATTTGCCTTAGGGCTCATTTCAGCCGGAAAATGTCACTTTTGACACAGAGCTCAGAAATGAAAAAGAAACACATATTCATGTTTCCCAGGGTCTGGAAAGCCAAACTCACACACCATTTTCAGATCCGAGCTTTCCCTGAGGAGTTAGCCCAAAGACCATCTCAGAATTTGACATTGAACTCAATTCAGCCGGAAAACTTCACTTTTGACACAGAGCTGAGAAATGAAAAGGATACACATATTCATGTTTCCCAGGGTCTGGAAAGCCAAACTCACACACCATTTTCAGATCCGAGCTTTCCCTGAGGAGTTAGCCCAAGGCGTAGTATCTCAGAATTTGCCTTAGGACTCAATTCAGCCAGAAAACTGCACTTTTGACACAGAGCTCAGAAATGAAAAGGATGCACATATTCATGTTTCCCAGGGTCTGGAAAGCCAAAATCACACACTATTTTCAGATCCGAGCTTTCCCTGAGGAGTTAGCCCAAGACGTATCTCAGAATCTGCCATTGACCTCAATTCAGCCAGAAAACCTCACTTTTGACACCGAGCTCAGAAATGAGAAGGAAACATATATTCATGTTTCCCAGGTTCTGGAAAGCCGAATTCTCACCCCATTTTCAGATCCGAGTTTTCCCTGTGGAGTTAGCACAAGACGTATCTCAGAATGTGCCATTGAAATCAATTCAGCCCGAAAACCTCACTTTTGACACAGAGCTCAGAAATGGAAAGGAAACACATATTCATGTTCCCTAGGGTCTGGAAAGCCGAATTCTCACACCATTTTCAGATCCGAGCTTTCCCTGCGGAGTTAGCACAAGACGTATCTCAGAATCTGCCATTGAACTCAATTCAGCCAGAAAACTTCACTTTTGACACAGAGCTCAGAAATGAAAAAGAAACACACATTCATGTTTCCCAGGGTCTGGAAAGCCAGAATCATACACCATTTTCAGATCCGAGCTTTCCCTGAGGAGTTAGACCAAGGTGTATCTCAGAATTTGCCTTAGGACTCAATTCAGCCAGAAAACTTCACTTTTGACACAGACCTCAGAAATTTAAAGGAAATACATATTCATGTACCCTAGGGTCTGGAAAACCCAAGTTAGCCCAAGGCGTACCTCATAATTTGCCTTAGGGCTCATTTTAGCCGGAAAACGTCACTTTTGACACAGAGCTCAGAAATGAAAAAGAAACATATATTCATGTTTCCCAGGGTCTGGAAAGCCAAACTCACACACCATTTTCAGATCCGAGCTTTCCCTGAGGAGTTAGCCCAAAGACTATCTCAGAATTTGACATTGAACTCAATTCAGCCAGAAAACTTCACTTTTGACACAGAGCTGAGAAATGAAAAGGAAACATATATTCATGTTTCCCAGGGTCTGGAAAGCCAGAATCATACAAGATTTTCAGATCCGAGCTTTCCCTGAGGAGTTAGACCAAGGTGTATCTCAGAATTTACCTTAGGACTCAATTCAGCCCGAAAACCTCACTTTTGACACAGAGCTCAGAAATGGAAAAAGAAACACATATTCATGTTTCCCAGGGTCTGGAAAGCCAAAATCACACACCATTTTCAGATCCGAGCTTTCCCTGTGGAGTTAGCCCAAGGTGTATCTCAGAATTTGCCATTGACCTCAATTCAGCCAGAAAACCTCACTTTTGACACCGAGCTCAGAAATGAAAAGGAAACATATATTCATGTTTCCCAGGTTCTGGAAAGCCGAATTCTCACCCCATTTTCAGATCCGAGTTTTCCCTGCGGAGTTAGCACAAGACGTATCTCAGAATGTGCCATTGAAATCAATTCAGCCAGAAAACTTCACTTTTGACAAAGAGCTCAGAAATGAAAAGGAAAAACATATTCATGTTCCCTAGGGTCTGGAAGCCAAATTCTAACAGCATTTTGAGATCCGAGCATGCCCTGTGGAGTTAGCCCAAGACGTATCTCAGAATCTGCCATTGAACTCAATTCAGCCAGAAAACTTCACTTTTGACACAGACCTCAGAAATGAAAAGGAAACACATATTCATGTACCCTAGGGTCTGGAAAGCCCAAGTTAGCCCAAGGCGTACCTCATAATTTGCCTTAGGGCTCATTTCAGCCGGAAAATGTCACTTTTGACACAGAGCTCAGAAATGAAAAAGAAACACATATTCATGTTTCCCAGGGTCTGGAAAGCCAAACTCACACACCATTTTCAGATCCGAGCTTTCCCTGAGGAGTTAGCCCAAAGACCATCTCAGAATTTGACATTGAACTCAATTCAGCCGGAAAACTTCACTTTTGACACAGAGCTGAGAAATGAAAAGGATACACATATTCATGTTTCCCAGGGTCTGGAAAGCCAAACTCACACACCATTTTCAGATCCGAGCTTTCCCTGAGGAGTTAGCCCAAGGCGTAGTATCTCAGAATTTGCCTTAGGACTCAATTCAGCCAGAAAACTGCACTTTTGACACAGAGCTCAGAAATGAAAAGGATGCACATATTCATGTTTCCCAGGGTCTGGTAAGCCAAAATCACACACTATTTTCAGATCCGAGCTTTCCCTGAGGAGTTAGTCCAAGGCGTATCTCAGAATCTGCCATTGACCTCAATTCAGCCAGAAAACCTCACTTTTGACACAGAGCTCAGAAATGAAAAGGAAATGCATATTCATCTTCCCTAGTGTCTGGAAAGCCAAAATCTCACCCCATTTTAAAATCTGAGCTTTCCCTGAGGAGTTAGCTCAAGACGTATCTCAGAATTTACCTTAGGACTGAATTCAGCCCGAAAACCTCACTTTTGACACAGAGCTCAGAAATGGAAAGGAAACACATATTCATGTTCCCTAGGGTCTGGAAAGCCGAATTCTCACACCATTTTCAGATCCGAGCTTTCCCTGCGGAGTTAGCACAAGACGTATCTCAGAATCTGCCATTGAACTCAATTCAGCCAGAAAACTTCACTTTTGACACAGAGCTCAGAAATGAAAAAGAAACACACATTCATGTTTCCCAGGGTCTGGAAAGCCAGAATCATACACCATTTTCAGATCCGAGCTTTCCCTGAGGAGTTAGACCAAGGTGTATCTCAGAATTTGCCTTAGGACTCAATTCAGCCAGAAAACTTCACTTTTGACACAGACCTCAGAAATTTAAAGGAAATACATATTCATGTACCCTAGGGTCTGGAAAGCCCAAGTTAGCCCAAGGCGTACCTCATAATTTGCCTTAGGGCTCATTTTAGCCGGAAAACCTCACTTTTGACACAGAGCTCAGAAATGAAAAAGAAACACATATTTGTTGTGCCTTGGCCGCGTCCGGCGCCGAGTCTGGAGGATCCGGAGGACGCGGAGCCGCTCATGGTGCAGCAGTACCAGCCTATGTGCCTGGCACCAGAGACGGCTGGTGATGAGGACTCGGTGCCAGAGCAGGACGATCTCCCAGGACCTTCTGCACCTGCGCAGCAGAGTTCTTCATCAGGAGATGAAGAACTCATGCTGAATGCCAGAGCACGCAGAGCAGCCAGAAGACAGGACTGGCTGAGTAAGCGTCGGTCCAATAGGAGGAAGCAGTGAGGGCTAATTGGGCCACGCCCTTCAGTGGCTATATTAGGCCATGGTAATTAGTGCTCATTGCTGAGAACAACAATTCACTGACCGCAGCATATCCAGAGTTTCGTTTCTACGTCTGTTTGGGAATCTTATCACCAGCTTCTGCCAGCTTTATTCCGGGAAGCCAGCCAAGTTGTTCAGATAAGAATTAATGAGTCTTGCTTTGAACTTTTGTCTGTGTGCTATTTAACCCTCACGTAACCCAAAGAACCTTATTCCTGAAGACTTTCCGTTTGTGTTGTTTTGGACTTCTAAACCCTCTGAGTTTTACTAAGAAACTTTATTAGTAAAAGGAACCTTTTTGTTTGCCTCCCAACGACTGTGTGTGTGTGTTTCTGGGGGGTTGCGGTGCTGGGTCACAACAGTTTGTTCTCAGCCCAAACTGACCACACACAAGCCCAGATTGCATCATGGAGCAGCTTCAGGACGAGAATGCTCAACTTCGGCAGCAGCTGGCAATCATGAACGCTCAGTTAACAAGGCAGCAAAATCAGTTGGCAGCTGCTCCTGCGTTGGCCCCAGCCCAACGGACACGCTACCCGATAGCCATGCCGGATAAGTTCCATGGTGACGAGGCTATGTTCCCGGCGTTCCTGGGCCAGTGCCAGTTGTTCATGTCTCTGAGGCCAGAGGATTTCCCCCACGACCGGGACAAGGTGGGGTTTGTAATTAGCCTGCTGTCTGGAAATGCAGCACGTTGGGCCACCCCTCTACTGGTCCAGAACAGTCCCCTCCTCCAGGACTTTGGGCGTTTCTGCACTCATTTGGAGGAGATGTTCGCGGATCCAATTAAGGCCCAGACAGCGTGCAGGCAATTAAGGCAGCTGAGGCAAGGCCGGAGACCACTCAGGGAATACATCAGTGAGTTCCGTCTCCTCAGCCAAGACTCGGCCTGGAATGAGGCAGCGTTGTTGGATGCCTTCCAGGAGGGCTTGGCATCCAGCATCCAGGATGAGCTGGCACGCGTGGACATTCCTGCAACCACCCAAGAACTGGTGCGGCTCTGCTTGAAAATTGATGCCCGGTTGCAAGCGAGGAACGCACGCCGTGCTGCTCCGGCGCCTCTCGCGCCACCTGACGTCCCCGCTGTTCTGGCTCCACGTCGCGCTGCTCAGGCACCTCCTGTTCCCCGTGGACTTCCGTCGGCCCCGGCTCCCCGTGACGAGCCTATGGACCTTGGCGCTGTTCGGCCCCGCTTGACCGGCGCGGAAAAGGACAGACGCAGGGCAGGGGGGTTGTGTTTGTATTGCGGCGACCCGGGCCATTTCGCTCGCTCGTGCCCTAGGAAGGGTTGGGGGCCCACCGCTTCTGGTCCTGCTCCACCGTCCCAGCCATCGCCGTCGGGAAACGGCCAGCGCCCGGCCTAGCGGAGACGCTGGGTCGGGCATGCACACCGAAGGACTCCGGCTCAGCTGACGTGGATCCCGGTCCTCCGCGGCATCTGCTCTTGGACACCAAGGTCTTTATTGACCACCGGGACCACGGCGTCTCCGCACACGCTTTGGTGGACTCCGGGGCAACCACCAATTTCATTGACGAGGCGTTCGCCCAGCATCTTGCCGTTCCCCTGTGCCCCGTGGACCCGCCGATGAGGGTGGAAACAATCGATGGCCGGGTGTTGCTGTCCGGTCCGATTAAGGCCATCACGCAGCCGGTGTGCCTTTGCATTGGACGGCACGAGGAGGCCATCCAGTTTTACGTGACGTCGGGACTCCATTTCCCTTTGGTTCTCGGACTGGCGTGGCTGCGCACCCACGACCCTCAGGTTGTATGGTCCCAGAACTTCATTGCCTTCCCGAGTCTCCAGTGTGTGGACCATACGCGCCAGGTTTGTGCGGGCGCGGTACCTGACCCTCCGGACATTTCACTCCCAGCTGAGTTTGCAGACTTCGCTGATGTGTTTAGCGAACAGGAGGCGGACCAGTTGCCCCCGCACCGGCCCTACGATTGCCCTGTGGATCTGATTCCCAACGCTCCGCTCCCTGTGGGCCGCCTCTATTCCATGTCAGAACCCGAACTGGCCGCACTGCGGGACTTTATCGATAAAAACCTGGCCAGGGGTTTCATCTGACCCTCCTCATCGCCCTTGTCTGCCCCCGTCCTCTTCGTCAAGAAGAAAACCGGGGACTTGCGCCTGTGCTGCGATTATCGCAAGTTGAATGCCATCACAGTGCGTAACCGGTACCCGTTGCCCCTCATCCCGGAGTTGATGGAACGCCTCCGCTCGGCGACCATCTTCACCAAATTGGACTTACGTGGCGCTTACAATTTGGTGCGTGTTCGTGAGGGGGACGAGTGGAAGACGGCGTTCGGAACCCGCTACGGTCATTTTGAGTATACGGTCATGCCATTCGGCTTGACCAACGCTCCGGCTGTGTTCCAGCATTTCATGAACGACATCTTTAGAGATTTGCTGGACCAGTTCGTTGTCGTGTACCTGGACGATATTATGATTTATTCTACATCCCGGAGCAGCCACATCCAACATATCCGTCAAGTCCTGCAGCGGTTGAGAGACCACCAGCTATACGCGAAATTAGAGAAATGCCAGTTTTTTCAGACGACTGTGGATTTCCTGGGCCATCGGATTTCGCCAGAAGGCATCGCCATGGACCGGGGCAAGGTCGAGGCCCTGAAAACCTGGCAACCCCCGCGCCGGGTGAAGGACGTTCAGCGACTCCTGGGGTTCGCAAATTATTATAGGACCTTCATCCCGGGGTTCGCCACTCTGACCGCGCCTCTCACTCGACTCCTGCAGAAACAAGTCCCTTTCCGGTGGGGCGATTCCGAACAGGAGGCGTTCAAGATCCTCACAGATGCCTTCATGCAGGAGCCGATCCTCAAGCACCCAGACCCTCACCGCCCTTTTGTTGTGGAGGCGGACGCGTCCGACATTGCCGTGGGCGCCGTCTTGCTCCAGACCCGGGAAGATGGCGGCCATCTCTTCCCTTGCGCTTATTATTCCCGGAAATTAACCTCGTCGGAGCGCAATTATACGATCTGGGAGAAGGAGTTGCTGGCCATCAAGGCGGCTTTCGAGACCTGGCGGCACCACCTCGAGGGGGCTCGTCATCAAGTGGAGGTGCGCACAGACCATAAGAACCTGGAGTTCTTGCAGACGGCCAGGAAGCTCAACCAGCGCCAGATACGCTGGTCGTTCTTTTTCTCCCGCTTCAATTTTCGCATTACGTACATCCCGAGTGGCCGGAATCAGCAGGCGGACGCGCTGTCCCGCAAGCCGGAATACGCCCAAGCCCAGGAACCGCTGCCACCCCGGACGGTCCTGCCCGTCGAGTCCTTTGCAGCTACCCAGGATCCCGTGGACCTCCGAGGACAGATCCGGGAGGCGCAGCGACACGACGCCTACGCGGCACAACGGAGGCAGGAGATAGGGCCTGAGTCCCCTTGGACGTTTTCGGACGACCTCCTCCGTTTCCGGGACCTGCTCTACGTTCCTGCCGGTCCGCTCCGTGGCCTGATCCTGCAGCAGTGCCACGACAGCCCTGCGGCTGGCCACTTCGGCCTTTTCAAGACTCTGAACCTGGTGGCTCGGACTTTTTGGTGGCCCCGACTCCGTGATGACGTCCAGGCCTATGTGACGTCTTGTGTTCGCTGTCGCCAGGCCAAGTACGCCCCTGGAGCACCGCCGGGCCTGCTGCAGCCCTTGCCGACGCCTGAGAGACCCTGGGGGGCCGTCTCTATGGACTTCCTCACGGACTTGCCCCCGTCCGCCGGCTTCACGACCGTGTTCGTAGTGGTCGATATGCTGACCAAAATGGCACATTTCATCCCCTGTCGCGGGTTGCCGACAGCTCGTGCCACGGCCCGCATGTTTATCCAGCATGTTTTCCGCCTGCATGGTCTGCCGGATCGGGTCGTGTCGGATCGGGGAGCCCAGTTCACGGCCCAGTTCTGGAAGGGTCTGATGGCGGCCCTGGAGGTCCAAGTCTGCCTCTCGTCAGCGCATCATCCGGAGACTGACGGGGGCACTGAAAAAGTCATCGGCATCCTTGAACAGTACCTGCGCTGTTTTGTCAACCAGCAGCAGGACAACTGGGCGGAATACCTTGCCGTGGCCGAGTTTGCTTTTAACAACTCTCAGCACACCTCCACGCACGCCTCTCCGTTCCTCGCCAACTTTGGTTACCACCCCCGTTTCTTCCCGCTCACGCTCCTAGACTCTCCTGTTCCTGTGGCAGAGGAATTCCTGTCCGAGCTCCAGGCCGTTCACCAACTGGTCAAACGCTCGTTGAATAAAGCCAAGGAAGATTACAAGAGGGTCGCGGACCGCTCCCGGCGAGCAACTCCACCTCTGGCGGTCGGGGATCGTGTCTGGCTGTCCACGAAGCATCTCCCCTCCGACCGACCGGCTCGCAAGCTTGACCACCGCTTCTTGGGTCCGTTCCCGGTGGAAGCGGTCATTAACCCCGTGGCCTACCGGTTGACGTTGCCCCGCTCTCTCAGGATCCACCCCGTCTTCCATCGGTCCCTCCTTGTTCCCGAATGTCCTGCCTGTCCGCTCCGCCCTCCCGCTCCGCCTCAGCCTGTGATCCGCACTCCCGCTGACCCACCCGAATACGAAGTTGCCAGTATTCGGGATTCCCGCTGGATGAAGGGCTGGTTCCAGTACCTCATTGAGTGGAAGGGGTACGGCCCTGAAGACTTCACATGGGAGGATGCGACCGCCGTGCATGCTCCGGATCTGGTCCGGGCCTTCCACGCTCAATTCCCGTCCCGGCCGCATCCGGACCGACAGACCCGGGGGAAGGGCCCTGCGGTGAGGGATAGTGTTGTGCCTTGGCCGCGTCCGGCGCCGAGTCTGGAGGATCCGGAGGACGCGGAGCCGCTCATGGTGCAGCAGTACCAGCCTATGTGCCTGGCACCAGAGACGGCTGGTGATGAGGACTCGGTGCCAGAGCAGGACGATCTCCCAGGACCTTCTGCACCTGCGCAGCAGAGTTCTTCATCAGGAGATGAAGAACTCATGCTGAATGCCAGAGCACGCAGAGCAGCCAGAAGACAGGACTGGCTGAGTAAGCGTCGGTCCAATAGGAGGAAGCAGTGAGGGCTAATTGGGCCACGCCCTTCAGTGGCTATATTAGGCCATGGTAATTAGTGCTCATTGCTGAGAACAACAATTCACTGACCGCAGCATATCCAGAGTTTCGTTTCTACGTCTGTTTGGGAATCTTATCACCAGCTTCTGCCAGCTTTATTCCGGGAAGCCAGCCAAGTTGTTCAGATAAGAATTAATGAGTCTTGCTTTGAACTTTTGTCTGTGTGCTATTTAACCCTCACGTAACCCAAAGAACCTTATTCCTGAAGACTTTCCGTTTGTGTTGTTTTGGACTTCTAAACCCTCTGAGTTTTACTAAGAAACTTTATTAGTAAAAGGAACCTTTTTGTTTGCCTCCCAACGACTGTGTGTGTGTGTTTCTGGGGGGTTGCGGTGCTGGGTCACAACAATATTCATGTTTCCCAGGGTCTGGAAAGCCAAACTCACACACCATTTTCAGATCCGAGCTTTCCCTGAGGAGTTAGACCAAGGTGTATCTCAGAATTTGCCTTAGGACTCAATTCAGCCAGAAAACTTCACTTTTGACACAGACCTCAGAAATTTAAAGGAAATACATATTCATGTACCCTAGGGTCTGGAAAGCCCAAGTTAGCCCAAGGCGTACCTCATAATTTGCCTTAGGGCTCATTTTAGCCGGAAAACGTCACTTTTGACACAGAGCTCAGAAATGAAAAAGAAACACATATTCATGTTTCCCAGGGTCTGGAAAGCCAAACTCACAAACCATTTTCAGATCCGAGCTTTCCCTGAGGAGTTAGCCCAAAGACTATCTCAGAATTTGACATTGAACTCAATTCAGCCAGAAAACTTCACTTTTGACACAGAGCTGAGAAATGAAAAGGATACACATATTCATGTTTCCCAGGGTCTGGAAAACCAAACTCACACACCATTTTCAGATCCGAGCTTTCCCTGAGGAGTTAGCCCAAGGCGTAGTATCTCAGAATTTGCCTTAGGACTCAATTCAGCCAGAAAACTGCACTTTTGACACAGAGCTCAGAAATGAAAAGGATGCACATATTCATGTTTCCCAGGGTCTGGAAAGCCAAAATCACACACTATTTTCAGATCCGAGCTTTCCCTGAGGAGTTAGCCCAAGACGTATCTCAGAATCTGCCATTGACCTCAATTCAGCCAGAAAACCTCACTTTTGACACAGAGCTCAGAAATGAAAAGGAAATGCATATTCATCTTCCCTAGTGTCTGGAAAGCCAAAATCTCACCTCATTTTAAAATCTGAGCTTTCCCTGAGGAGTTAGCTCAAGACGTATCTCAGAATTTACCTTAGGACTGAATTCAGCCCGAAAACCTCACTTTTGACACAGAGCTCAGAAATGGAAAGGAAACACATATTCATGTTCCCTAGGGTCTGGAAAGCCGAATTCTCACACCATTTTCAGATCCGAGCTTTCCCTGTGGAGTTAGCACAAGACGTATCTCAGAATCTGCCATTGAACTCAATTCAGCCAGAAAACTTCACTTTTGACACAGAGCTCAGAAATGAAAAAGAAACACACATTCATGTTTCCCAGGGTCTGGAAAGCCAGAATCATACACCATTTTCAGATCCGAGCTTTCCCTGAGGAGTTAGACCAAGGTGTATCTCAGAATTTGCCTTAGGACTCAATTCAGCCAGAAAACTTCACTTTTGACACAGACCTCAGAAATTTAAAGGAAATACATATTCATGTACCCTAGGGTCTGGAAAGCCCAAGTTAGCCCAAGGCGTACCTCATAATTTGCCTTAGGGCTCATTTTAGCCGGAAAACGTCACTTTTGACACAGAGCTCAGAAATGAAAAAGAAACACATATTCATGTTTCCCAGGGTCTGGAAAGCCAAACTCACACACCATTTTCAGATCCGAGCTTTCCCTGAGGAGTTAGCCCAAAGACTATCTCAGAATTTGACATTGAACTCAATTCAGCCAGAAAACTTCACTTTTGACACAGAGCTGAGAAATGAAAAGGATACACATATTCATGTTTCCCAGGGTCTGGAAAACCAAACTCACACACCATTTTCAGATCCGAGCTTTCCCTGAGGAGTTAGCCCAAGGCGTAGTATCTCAGAATTTGCCTTAGGACTCAATTCAGCCAGAAAACTTCACTTTTGACACAGAGCTCAGAAGTGAAAAAGAAACACATATTCATGTTTCCCAGGGTCTGGAAAGCCAAAATCACACACCATTTTCAGATCCGAGCTTTCCCTGTGGAGTTAGCCCAAGACGTATCTCAGAATCTGCCATTGACCTCAATTCAGCCAGAAAACCTCACTTTTGACACAGAGCTCAGAAATGAAAAGGAAACATATATTCATGTTCCCTAGGGTCTGGAAGCCAAATTCTAACAGCATTTTGAGATCTGAGCATGCCCTGTGGAGTTAGCCCAAGACGTATCTCAGAATCTGCCATTGAACTCAATTCAGCCAGAAAACCTCACTTTTGACACAGACCTCAGAAATGAAAAGGAAACACATATTCATGTACCCTAGGGTCTGGAAAGCCCAAGTTAGCCCAAGGCGTACCTCATAATTTGCCTTAGGGCTCATTTCAGCCGGAAAATGTCACTTTTGACACAGAGCTCAGAAATGAAAAAGAAACACATATTCATGTTTCCCAGGGTCTGGAAAGCCAAACTCACACACCATTTTCAGATCCGAGCTTTCCCTGTGGAGTTAGCCCAAGACGTATCTCAGAATCTGCCATTGACCTCAATTCAGCCAGAAAACCTCACTTTTGACACAGAGCTCAGAAATGAAAAGGAAATGCATATTCATCTTCCCTAGTGTCTGGAAAGCCAAAATCTCACACCATTTTCAGATCCGAGCTTTCCCTGAGGAGTTAGCCCAAAGACTATCTCAGAATATGACATTGAACTCAATTCAGCCAGAAAACTTCACTTTTGACACAGAGCTGAGAAATGAAAAGGATACACATATTCATGTTTCCCAGGGTCTGGAAAGCCAAACTCACACACCATTTTCAGATCCGAGCTTTCCCTGAGGAGTTAGCCCAAGGCGTAGTATCTCAGAATTTGCCTTAGGACTCAATTCAGCCAGAAAACTTCAGTTTTGACACAGAGCTCAGAAGTGAAAAAGAAACACATATTCATGTTTCCCAGGGTCTGGAAAGCCAAAATCACACACCATTTTCAGATCCGAGCTTTCCCTGTGGAGTTAGCCCAAGACGTATCTCAGAATCTGCCATTGACCTCAATTCAGCCAGAAAACCTCACTTTTGACACAGAGCTCAGAAATGAAAAGGAAACATATATTCATGTTTCCCAGGTTCTGGAAAGCCGAATTCTCACCCCATTTTCAGATCCGAGTTTTCCCTGCGGAGTTAGCACAAGACGTATCTCAGAATGTGCCATTGAAATCAATTCAGCCAGAAAACTTCACTTTTGACACAGAGCTCAGAAATGAAAAAGAAAACCATATTCATGTTTCCCAGGGTCTGGAAAGCCAGAATCATACAAGATTTTCAGATCCGAGCTTTCCCTGAGGAGTTAGACCAAGGTGTATCTCAGAATTTTCCTTAGGACTCAATTCAGCCAGAAAACTTCACTTTTGACACAGAGCTCAGAAATGAAAAGGAAACATATATTCATGTTTCCCAGGTTCTGGAAAGCCGAATTCTCACACCATGTTCAGATCCGAGCTTTCCCTGCGGAGTTAGCACAAGAAGTATCTCAGAATTTACCTTAGGACTGAATTCAGCCCGAAAACCTCACTTTTGACACAGAGCTCAGAAATGGAAAGGAAACACATATTCATGTTCCCTAGGGTCTGGAAAGCCGAATTTTCACACCATTTTCAGATCCGAGCTTTCCCTGCGGAGTTAGCACAAAACGTATCTCAGAATGTTCCATTGAACTCAATTCAGCCAGAAAACTTCACTTTTGACACAGACCTCAGAAATGAAAAGGAAACACATATTCATGTACCCTAGGGTCTGGAAAGCCCAAGTTAGCTCAAGACGTATCTCAGAATTTACCTTAGGACTGAATTCAGCCCGAAAACCTCACTTTTGACACAGAGCTCAGAAATGGAAAGGAAACACATATTCATGTTCCCTAGGGTCTGGAAAGCCGAATTCTCACACCATTTTCAGATCCGAGCTTTCCCTGCGGAGTTAGCACAAGGCGTATCTCAGAATGTGCCATTGAAATCAATTCAGCCAGAAAACTTCACTTTTGACACAGAGCTCAGAAATGAAAAAGAAACACATATTCATGTACCCTAGGGTCTGGAAAGCCCAAATTAGCCCAAGGCGTATCTCAGAATTTGCCTTAGGGCTCATTTCAACCAGAAAACTTCACTTTTGATACAGAGCTCAGAAATGAAAAGGAAACACATATTCATGTTTCCCAGGTTCTGGAAAGCCGAATTCTCACCCCATTTTAAAATCTGAGCTTTCCCTGAGGAGTTAGCTCAAGACTTATCTCAGAATTTACCTTAGGACTGAATTCAGCCCGAAAACCTCACTTTTGACACAGAGCTCAAAAATGGAAAAAGAAACAGATATTAATGTTTCCCAGGGTCTGGAAAGCCAAAATCACACACCATTTTCAGATCCGAGCTTTCCCTGTTGAGTTAGCCCAAGACGTATCTCAGAATCTGCCATTGACCTCAATTTAGCCAGAAAACCTCACTTTTGACACAGAGCTCAGAAATGAAAAGGAAACATATATTCATGTTTCCCAGGTTCTGGAAAGCCGAATTCTCACCCCATTTTCAGATCCGAGTTTTCCCTGCGGAGTTAGCACAAGACGTATCTCAGAATGTGCCATTGAAATCAATTCAGCCAGAAAACTTCACTTTTGACACAGAGCTCAGAAATGAAAAAGAAAACCATATTCATGTTTCCCAGGGTCTGGAAAGCCAGAATCATACAAGATTTTCAGATCCGAGCTTTCCCTGAGGAGTTAGACCAAGGTGTATCTCAGAATTTTCCTTAGGACTCAATTCAGCCAGAAAACTTCACTTTTGACACAGAGCTCAGAAATGAAAAAGAAACACATATTCATGTTTCCCAGGGTCTGGAAAGCCAAAATCAGACACCATTTTCAGATCCGAGCTTTCCCTGTGGAGTTAGCCCAAGGCGTATCTCAGAATGTGCCATTGAAATCAATTCAGCCAGAAAAATTCACTTTTGACACAGAGCTCAGAAATGAAAAAGAAACACATATTCATGTTTCCCAGGGTCTGGAAAGCCAAAATCACACACCATTTTCAGATCCGAGCTTTCCCTGAGGAGTTAGACCAAGGTGTATCTCAGAATTTGCCTTAGGACTCAATCATACACCATTTTCAGATCCGAGCTTTCCCTGAGGAGTTAGACCAAGGTGTATCTCAGAATTTGCCTTAAGACTCAATTCAGCCAGAAAACTTCACTTTTGACACAGAGCTCAGAAATGAAAAGGAAACATATATTCATGTTTCCCAGGTTCTGGAAAGCCGAATTCTCACACCATGTTCAGATCCGAGCTTTCCCTGCGGAGTTAGCACAAGACGTATCTCAGAATCTGCCATTGAACTCAATTCAGCCAGAAAACTTCACTTTTGACACAGACCTCAGAAATGAAAAGGAAACACATATTCATGTACCCTAGGGTCTGGAAAGCCCAAGTTAGCTCAAGACGTATCTCAGAATTTACCTTAGGACTGAATTCAGCCCGAAAACCTCACTTTTGACACAGAGCTCAGAAATGAAAAAGAAAACCATATTCATGTTTCCCAGGGTCTGGAAAGCCAGAATCATACAAGATTTTCAGATCCGAGCTTTCCCTGAGGAGTTAGACCAAGGTGTATCTCAGAATTTTCCTTAGGACTCAATTCAGCCAGAAAACTTCACTTTTGACACAGACCTCAGAAATGAAAAGGAAACACATATTCATGTACCCTAGGGTCTGGAAAGCCCAAGTTAGCCCAAGGCGTACCTCATAATTTGCCTTAGGGCTCATTTCAGCCGGAAAATGTCACTTTTGACACAGAGCTCAGAAATGAAAAAGAAACACATATTCATGTTTCCCAGGGTCTGGAAAGCCAAACTCACACACCATTTTCAGATCCGAGCTTTCCCTGAGGAGTTAGCCCAAAGACCATCTCAGAATTTGACATTGAACTCAATTCAGCCGGAAAACTTCACTTTTGACACAGAGCTGAGAAATGAAAAGGATACACATATTCATGTTTCCCAGGGTCTGGAAAGCCAAACTCACACACCATTTTCAGATCCGAGCTTTCCCTGAGGAGTTAGCCCAAGGCGTAGTATCTCAGAATTTGCCTTAGGACTGAATTCAGCCAGAAAACTGCACTTTTGACACAGAGCTCAGAAATGAAAAGGATGCACATATTCATGTTTCCCAGGGTCTGGAAAGCCAAAATCACACACTATTTTCAGATCCGAGCTTTCCCTGAGGAGTTAGCCCAAGACGTATCTCAGAATCTGCCATTGACCTCAATTCAGCCAGAAAACCTCACTTTTGACACAGAGCTCAGAAATGAAAAGGAAATGCATATTCATCTTCCCTAGTGTCTGGAAAGCCAAAATCTCACCTCATTTTAAAATCTGAGCTTTCCCTGAGGAGTTAGCTCAAGACGTATCTCAGAATTTACCTTAGGACTGAATTCAGCCCGAAAACCTCACTTTTGACACAGAGCTCAGAAATGGAAAGGAAACACATATTCATGTTCCCTAGGGTCTGGAAAGCCGAATTCTCACACCATTTTCAGATCCGAGCTTTCCCTGTGGAGTTAGCACAAGACGTATCTCAGAATCTGCCATTGAACTCAATTCAGCCAGAAAACTTCACTTTTGACACAGAGCTCAGAAATGAAAAAGAAACACACATTCATGTTTCCCAGGGTCTGGAAAGCCAGAATCATACACCATTTTCAGATCCGAGCTTTCCCTGAGGAGTTAGACCAAGGTGTATCTCAGAATTTGCCTTAGGACTCAATTCAGCCAGAAAACTTCACTTTTGACACAGACCTCAGAAATTTAAAGGAAATACATATTCATGTACCCTAGGGTCTGGAAAGCCCAAGTTAGCCCAAGGCGTACCTCATAATTTGCCTTAGGGCTCATTTTAGCCGGAAAACGTCACTTTTGACACAGAGCTCAGAAATGAAAAAGAAACACATATTCATGTTTCCCAGGGTCTGGAAAGCCAAACTCACAAACCATTTTCAGATCCGAGCTTTCCCTGAGGAGTTAGCCCAAAGACTATCTCAGAATTTGACATTGAACTCAATTCAGCCAGAAAACTTCACTTTTGACACAGAGCTGAGAAATGAAAAGGATACACATATTCATGTTTCCCAGGGTCTGGAAAACCAAACTCACACACCATTTTCAGATCCGAGCTTTCCCTGAGGAGTTAGCCCAAGGCGTAGTATCTCAGAATTTGCCTTAGGACTCAATTCAGCCAGAAAACTGCACTTTTGACACAGAGCTCAGAAATGAAAAGGATGCACATATTCATGTTTCCCAGGGTCTGGAAAGCCAAAATCACACACTATTTTCAGATCCGAGCTTTCCCTGAGGAGTTAGCCCAAGACGTATCTCAGAATCTGCCATTGACCTCAATTCAGCCAGAAAACCTCACTTTTGACACAGAGCTCAGAAATGAAAAGGAAATGCATATTCATCTTCCCTAGTGTCTGGAAAGCCAAAATCTCACCTCATTTTAAAATCTGAGCTTTCCCTGAGGAGTTAGCTCAAGACGTATCTCAGAATTTACCTTAGGACTGAATTCAGCCCGAAAACCTCACTTTTGACACAGAGCTCAGAAATGGAAAGGAAACACATATTCATGTTCCCTAGGGTCTGGAAAGCCGAATTCTCACACCATTTTCAGATCCGAGCTTTCCCTGTGGAGTTAGCACAAGACGTATCTCAGAATCTGCCATTGAACTCAATTCAGCCAGAAAACTTCACTTTTGACACAGAGCTCAGAAATGAAAAAGAAACACACATTCATGTTTCCCAGGGTCTGGAAAGCCAGAATCATACACCATTTTCAGATCCGAGCTTTCCCTGAGGAGTTAGACCAAGGTGTATCTCAGAATTTGCCTTAGGACTCAATTCAGCCAGAAAACTTCACTTTTGACACAGACCTCAGAAATTTAAAGGAAATACATATTCATGTACCCTAGGGTCTGGAAAGCCCAAGTTAGCCCAAGGCGTACCTCATAATTTGCCTTAGGGCTCATTTTAGCCGGAAAACGTCACTTTTGACACAGAGCTCAGAAATGAAAAAGAAACACATATTCATGTTTCCCAGGGTCTGGAAAGCCAAACTCACACACCATTTTCAGATCCGAGCTTTCCCTGAGGAGTTAGCCCAAAGACTATCTCAGAATTTGACATTGAACTCAATTCAGCCAGAAAACTTCACTTTTGACACAGAGCTGAGAAATGAAAAGGATACACATATTCATGTTTCCCAGGGTCTGGAAAGCCAAACTCACACACCATTTTCAGATCCGAGCTTTCCCTGTGGAGTTAGCCCAAGACGTATCTCAGAATCTGCCATTGACCTCAATTCAGCCAGAAAACCTCACTTTTGACACAGAGCTCAGAAATGAAAAGGAAATGCATATTCATCTTCCCTAGTGTCTGGAAAGCCAAAATCTCACACCATTTTCAGATCCGAGCTTTCCCTGAGGAGTTAGCCCAAAGACTATCTCAGAATATGACATTGAACTCAATTCAGCCAGAAAACTTCACTTTTGACACAGAGCTGAGAAATGAAAAGGATACACATATTCATGTTTCCCAGGGTCTGGAAAGCCAAACTCACACACCATTTTCAGATCCGAGCTTTCCCTGAGGAGTTAGCCCAAGGCGTAGTATCTCAGAATTTGCCTTAGGACTCAATTCAGCCAGAAAACTTCAGTTTTGACACAGAGCTCAGAAGTGAAAAAGAAACACATATTCATGTTTCCCAGGGTCTGGAAAGCCAAAATCACACACCATTTTCAGATCCGAGCTTTCCCTGTGGAGTTAGCCCAAGACGTATCTCAGAATCTGCCATTGACCTCAATTCAGCCAGAAAACCTCACTTTTGACACAGAGCTCAGAAATGAAAAGGAAACACATATTCATGTTCCCTAGGGTCTGGAAAGCCAGTATCTCACATTATTTTCAGATCCGAGCTTTCCCTGTGGAGTTAGCCCAAGACGTATCTCAGAATTTGCCATTGAACTCAATTCAGCCAGAAAACCTCACTTTTGACACAGAGCTCAGAAATGAAAAAGAAAACCATATTCATGTTTCCCAGGGTCTGGAAAGCCAGAATCATACAAGATTTTCAGATCCGAGTTTTCCCTGAGGAGTTAGACCAAGGTGTATCTCAGAATTTTCCTTAGGACTCAATTCAGCCAGAAAACTTCACTTTTGACACAGAGCTCAGAAATGAAAAGGAAACATATATTCATGTTTCCCAGGTTCTGGAAAGCCGAATTCTCACACCATGTTCAGATCCGAGCTTTCCCTGCGGAGTTAGCACAAGAAGTATCTCAGAATTTACCTTAGGACTGAATTCAGCCCGAAAACCTCACTTTTGACACAGAGCTCAGAAATGGAAAGGAAACACATATTCATGTTCCCTAGGGTCTGGAAAGCCGAATTTTCACACCATTTTCAGATCCGAGCTTTCCCTGCGGAGTTAGCACAAAACGTATCTCAGAATGTTCCATTGAACTCAATTCAGCCAGAAAACTTCACTTTTGACACAGACCTCAGAAATGAAAAGGAAACACATATTCATGTACCCTAGGGTCTGGAAAGCCCAAGTTAGCTCAAGACGTATCTCAGAATTTACCTTAGGACTGAATTCAGCCCGAAAACCTCACTTTTGACACAGAGCTCAGAAATGGAAAGGAAACACATATTCATGTTCCCTAGGGTCTGGAAAGCCGAATTCTCACACCATTTTCAGATCCGAGCTTTCCCTGCGGAGTTAGCACAAGGCGTATCTCAGAATGTGCCATTGAAATCAATTCAGCCAGAAAACTTCACTTTTGACACAGAGCTCAGAAATGAAAAAGAAAACCATATTCATGTTTCCCAGGGTCTGGAAAGCCAGAATCATACACGATTTTCAGATCCGAGCTTTCCCTGAGGAGTTAGACCAAGGTGTATCTCAGAATTTGCCTTAGGACTCAATTCAGCCAGAAAACTTCACTTTTGACACAGAGCTCAGAAATGAAAAAGAAACACATATTCATGTACCCTAGGGTCTGGAAAGCCCAAATTAGCCCAAGGCGTATCTCAGAATTTGCCTTAGGGCTCATTTCAACCAGAAAACTTCACTTTTGATACAGAGCTCAGAAATGAAAAGGAAACACATATTCATGTTTCCCAGGTTCTGGAAAGCCGAATTCTCACCCCATTTTAAAATCTGAGCTTTCCCTGAGGAGTTAGCTCAAGACTTATCTCAGAATTTACCTTAGGACTGAATTCAGCCCGAAAACCTCACTTTTGACACAGAGCTCAAAAATGGAAAAAGAAACAGATATTAATGTTTCCCAGGGTCTGGAAAGCCAAAATCACACACCATTTTCAGATCCGAGCTTTCCCTGTTGAGTTAGCCCAAGACGTATCTCAGAATCTGCCATTGACCTCAATTTAGCCAGAAAACCTCACTTTTGACACAGAGCTCAGAAATGAAAAGGAAACATATATTCATGTTTCCCAGGTTCTGGAAAGCCGAATTCTCACCCCATTTTCAGATCCGAGTTTTCCCTGCGGAGTTAGCACAAGACGTATCTCAGAATGTGCCATTGAAATCAATTCAGCCAGAAAACTTCACTTTTGACACAGAGCTCAGAAATGAAAAAGAAAACCATATTCATGTTTCCCAGGGTCTGGAAAGCCAGAATCATACAAGATTTTCAGATCCGAGCTTTCCCTGAGGAGTTAGACCAAGGTGTATCTCAGAATTTTCCTTAGGACTCAATTCAGCCAGAAAACTTCACTTTTGACACAGAGCTCAGAAATGAAAAAGAAACACATATTCATGTTTCCCAGGGTCTGGAAAGCCAAAATCAGACACCATTTTCAGATCCGAGCTTTCCCTGTGGAGTTAGCCCAAGGCGTATCTCAGAATGTGCCATTGAAATCAATTCAGCCAGAAAAATTCACTTTTGACACAGAGCTCAGAAATGAAAAAGAAACACATATTCATGTTTCCCAGGGTCTGGAAAGCCAAAATCACACACCATTTTCAGATCCGAGCTTTCCCTGAGGAGTTAGACCAAGGTGTATCTCAGAATTTGCCTTAGGACTCAATCATACACCATTTTCAGATCCGAGCTTTCCCTGAGGAGTTAGACCAAGGTGTATCTCAGAATTTGCCTTAAGACTCAATTCAGCCAGAAAACTTCACTTTTGACACAGAGCTCAGAAATGAAAAGGAAACATATATTCATGTTTCCCAGGTTCTGGAAAGCCGAATTCTCACACCATGTTCAGATCCGAGCTTTCCCTGCGGAGTTAGCACAAGACGTATCTCAGAATCTGCCATTGAACTCAATTCAGCCAGAAAACTTCACTTTTGACACAGACCTCAGAAATGAAAAGGAAACACATATTCATGTACCCTAGGGTCTGGAAAGCCCAAGTTAGCTCAAGACGTATCTCAGAATTTACCTTAGGACTGAATTCAGCCCGAAAACCTCACTTTTGACACAGAGCTCAGAAATGAAAAAGAAAACCATATTCATGTTTCCCAGGGTCTGGAAAGCCAGAATCATACAAGATTTTCAGATCCGAGCTTTCCCTGAGGAGTTAGACCAAGGTGTATCTCAGAATTTTCCTTAGGACTCAATTCAGCCAGAAAACTTCACTTTTGACACAGACCTCAGAAATGAAAAGGAAACACATATTCATGTACCCTAGGGTCTGGAAAGCCCAAGTTAGCCCAAGGCGTACCTCATAATTTGCCTTAGGGCTCATTTCAGCCGGAAAATGTCACTTTTGACACAGAGCTCAGAAATGAAAAAGAAACACATATTCATGTTTCCCAGGGTCTGGAAAGCCAAACTCACACACCATTTTCAGATCCGAGCTTTCCCTGAGGAGTTAGCCCAAAGACCATCTCAGAATTTGACATTGAACTCAATTCAGCCGGAAAACTTCACTTTTGACACAGAGCTGAGAAATGAAAAGGATACACATATTCATGTTTCCCAGGGTCTGGAAAGCCAAACTCACACACCATTTTCAGATCCGAGCTTTCCCTGAGGAGTTAGCCCAAGGCGTAGTATCTCAGAATTTGCCTTAGGACTCAATTCAGCCAGAAAACTGCACTTTTGACACAGAGCTCAGAAATGAAAATGATGCACATATTCATGTTTCCCAGGGTCTGGAAAGCCAAAATCACACACTATTTTCAGATCCGAGCTTTCCCTGAGGAGTTAGCCCAAGACGTATCTCAGAATCTGCCATTGACCTCAATTCAGCCAGAAAACCTCACTTTTGACACAGAGCTCAGAAATGAAAAGGAAATGCATATTCATCTTCCCTAGTGTCTGGAAAGCCAAAATCTCACCTCATTTTAAAATCTGAGCTTTCCCTGAGGAGTTAGCTCAAGACGTATCTCAGAATTTACCTTAGGACTGAATTCAGCCCGAAAACCTCACTTTTGACACAGAGCTCAGAAATGGAAAGGAAACACATATTCATGTTCCCTAGGGTCTGGAAAGCCGAATTCTCACACCATTTTCAGATCCGAGCTTTCCCTGTGGAGTTAGCACAAGACGTATCTCAGAATCTGCCATTGAACTCAATTCAGCCAGAAAACTTCACTTTTGACACAGAGCTCAGAAATGAAAAAGAAACACACATTCATGTTTCCCAGGGTCTGGAAAGCCAGAATCATACACCATTTTCAGATCCGAGCTTTCCCTGAGGAGTTAGACCAAGGTGTATCTCAGAATTTGCCTTAGGACTCAATTCAGCCAGAAAACTTCACTTTTGACACAGACCTCAGAAATTTAAAGGAAATACATATTCATGTACCCTAGGGTCTGGAAAGCCCAAGTTAGCCCAAGGCGTACCTCATAATTTGCCTTAGGGCTCATTTTAGCCGGAAAACGTCACTTTTGACACAGAGCTCAGAAATGAAAAAGAAACACATATTCATGTTTCCCAGGGTCTGGAAAGCCAAACTCACAAACCATTTTCAGATCCGAGCTTTCCCTGAGGAGTTAGCCCAAAGACTATCTCAGAATTTGACATTGAACTCAATTCAGCCAGAAAACTTCACTTTTGACACAGAGCTGAGAAATGAAAAGGATACACATATTCATGTTTCCCAGGGTCTGGAAAACCAAACTCACACACCATTTTCAGATCCGAGCTTTCCCTGAGGAGTTAGCCCAAGGCGTAGTATCTCAGAATTTGCCTTAGGACTCAATTCAGCCAGAAAACTGCACTTTTGACACAGAGCTCAGAAATGAAAAGGATGCACATATTCATGTTTCCCAGGGTCTGGAAAGCCAAAATCACACACTATTTTCAGATCCGAGCTTTCCCTGAGGAGTTAGCCCAAGACGTATCTCAGAATCTGCCATTGACCTCAATTCAGCCAGAAAACCTCACTTTTGACACAGAGCTCAGAAATGAAAAGGAAATGCATATTCATCTTCCCTAGTGTCTGGAAAGCCAAAATCTCACCTCATTTTAAAATCTGAGCTTTCCCTGAGGAGTTAGCTCAAGACGTATCTCAGAATTTACCTTAGGACTGAATTCAGCCCGAAAACCTCACTTTTGACACAGAGCTCAGAAATGGAAAGGAAACACATATTCATGTTCCCTAGGGTCTGGAAAGCCGAATTCTCACACCATTTTCAGATCCGAGCTTTCCCTGTGGAGTTAGCACAAGACGTATCTCAGAATCTGCCATTGAACTCAATTCAGCCAGAAAACTTCACTTTTGACACAGAGCTCAGAAATGAAAAAGAAACACACATTCATGTTTCCCAGGGTCTGGAAAGCCAGAATCATACACCATTTTCAGATCCGAGCTTTCCCTGAGGAGTTAGACCAAGGTGTATCTCAGAATTTGCCTTAGGACTCAATTCAGCCAGAAAACTTCACTTTTGACACAGACCTCAGAAATTTAAAGGAAATACATATTCATGTACCCTAGGGTCTGGAAAGCCCAAGTTAGCCCAAGGCGTACCTCATAATTTGCCTTAGGGCTCATTTTAGCCGGAAAACGTCACTTTTGACACAGAGCTCAGAAATGAAAAAGAAACACATATTCATGTTTCCCAGGGTCTGGAAAGCCAAACTCACAAACCATTTTCAGATCCGAGCTTTCCCTGAGGAGTTAGCCCAAAGACTATCTCAGAATTTGACATTGAACTCAATTCAGCCAGAAAACTTCACTTTTGACACAGAGCTGAGAAATGAAAAGGATACACATATTCATGTTTCCCAGGGTCTGGAAAACCAAACTCACACACCATTTTCAGATCCGAGCTTTCCCTGAGGAGTTAGCCCAAGGCGTAGTATCTCAGAATTTGCCTTAGGACTCAATTCAGCCAGAAAACTGCACTTTTGACACAGAGCTCAGAAATGAAAAGGATGCACATATTCATGTTTCCCAGGGTCTGGAAAGCCAAAATCACACACTATTTTCAGATCCGAGCTTTCCCTGAGGAGTTAGCCCAAGACGTATCTCAGAATCTGCCATTGACCTCAATTCAGCCAGAAAACCTCACTTTTGACACAGAGCTCAGAAATGAAAAGGAAATGCATATTCATCTTCCCTAGTGTCTGGAAAGCCAAAATCTCACCTCATTTTAAAATCTGAGCTTTCCCTGAGGAGTTAGCTCAAGACGTATCTCAGAATTTACCTTAGGACTGAATTCAGCCCGAAAACCTCACTTTTGACACAGAGCTCAGAAATGGAAAGGAAACACATATTCATGTTCCCTAGGGTCTGGAAAGCCGAATTCTCACACCATTTTCAGATCCGAGCTTTCCCTGTGGAGTTAGCACAAGACGTATCTCAGAATCTGCCATTGAACTCAATTCAGCCAGAAAACTTCACTTTTGACACAGAGCTCAGAAATGAAAAAGAAACACACATTCATGTTTCCCAGGGTCTGGAAAGCCAGAATCATACACCATTTTCAGATCCGAGCTTTCCCTGAGGAGTTAGACCAAGGTGTATCTCAGAATTTGCCTTAGGACTCAATTCAGCCAGAAAACTTCACTTTTGACACAGACCTCAGAAATTTAAAGGAAATACATATTCATGTACCCTAGGGTCTGGAAAGCCCAAGTTAGCCCAAGGCGTACCTCATAATTTGCCTTAGGGCTCATTTTAGCCGGAAAACGTCACTTTTGACACAGAGCTCAGAAATGAAAAAGAAACACATATTCATGTTTCCCAGGGTCTGGAAAGCCAAACTCACACACCATTTTCAGATCCGAGCTTTCCCTGAGGAGTTAGCCCAAAGACTATCTCAGAATTTGACATTGAACTCAATTCAGCCAGAAAACTTCACTTTTGACACAGAGCTGAGAAATGAAAAGGATACACATATTCATGTTTCCCAGGGTCTGGAAAACCAAACTCACACACCATTTTCAGATCCGAGCTTTCCCTGAGGAGTTAGCCCAAGGCGTAGTATCTCAGAATTTGCCTTAGGACTCAATTCAGCCAGAAAACTTCACTTTTGACACAGAGCTCAGAAGTGAAAAAGAAACACATATTCATGTTTCCCAGGGTCTGGAAAGCCAAAATCACACACCATTTTCAGATCCGAGCTTTCCCTGTGGAGTTAGCCCAAGACGTATCTCAGAATCTGCCATTGACCTCAATTCAGCCAGAAAACCTCACTTTTGACACAGAGCTCAGAAATGAAAAGGAAACATATATTCATGTTCCCTAGGGTCTGGAAGCCAAATTCTAACAGCATTTTGAGATCCGAGCATGCCCTGTGGAGTTAGCCCAAGACGTATCTCAGAATCTGCCATTGAACTCAATTCAGCCAGAAAACCTCACTTTTGACACAGACCTCAGAAATGAAAAGGAAACACATATTCATGTACCCTAGGGTCTGGAAAGCCCAAGTTAGCCCAAGGCGTACCTCATAATTTGCCTTAGGGCTCATTTCAGCCGGAAAATGTCACTTTTGACACAGAGCTCAGAAATGAAAAAGAAACACATATTCATGTTTCCCAGGGTCTGGAAAGCCAAACTCACACACCATTTTCAGATCCGAGCTTTCCCTGTGGAGTTAGCCCAAGACGTATCTCAGAATCTGCCATTGACCTCAATTCAGCCAGAAAACCTCACTTTTGACACAGAGCTCAGAAATGAAAAGGAAATGCATATTCATCTTCCCTAGTGTCTGGAAAGCCAAAATCTCACCCCATTTTAAAATCTGAGCTTTCCCTGAGGAGTTAGCTCAAGACGTATCTCAGAATTTACCTTAGGACTGAATTCAGCCCGAAAACCTCACTTTTGACACAGAGCTCAGAAATGGAAAGGAAACACATATTCATGTTCCCTAGGGTCTGGAAAGCCGAATTCTCACACCATTTTCAGATCCGAGCTTTCCCTGCGGAGTTAGCACAAGACGTATCTCAGAATCTGCCATTGAACTCAATTCAGCCAGAAAACTTCACTTTTGACACAGAGCTCAGAAATGAAAAAGAAACACACATTCATGTTTCCCAGGGTCTGGAAAGCCAGAATCATACACCATTTTCAGATCCGAGCTTTCCCTGAGGAGTTAGACCAAGGTGTATCTCAGAATTTGCCTTAGGACTCAATTCAGCCAGAAAACTTCACTTTTGACACAGACCTCAGAAATTTAAAGGAAATACATATTCATGTACCCTAGGGTCTGGAAAGCCCAAGTTAGCCCAAGGCGTACCTCATAATTTGCCTTAGGGCTCATTTTAGCCGGAAAACGTCACTTTTGACACAGAGCTCAGAAATGAAAAAGAAACACATATTCATGTTTCCCAGGGTCTGGAAAGCCAAACTCACACACCATTTTCAGATCCGAGCTTTCCCTGAGGAGTTAGCCCAAAGACTATCTCAGAATTTGACATTGAACTCCATTCAGCCAGAAAACTTCACTTTTGACACAGAGCTGAGAAATGAAAAGGATACACATATTCATGTTTCCCAGGGTCTGGAAAGCCAGAATCATACACCATTTTCAGATCCGAGCTTTCCCTGAGGAGTTAGCCCAAGGCGTAGTATCTCAGAATTTGCCTTAGGACTCAATTCAGCCAGAAAACTTCACTTTTGACACAGAGCTCAGAAATGAAAAAGAAACACACATTCATGTTTCCCAGGGTCTGGAAAGCCAAACTCACACACCATTTTCAGATCCGAGCTTTCCCTGAGGAGTTAGCCCAAAGACTATCTCAGAATTTGACATTGAACTCAATTCAGCCAGAAAACTTCACTTTTGACACAGAGCTGAGAAATGAAAAGGATACACATATTCATGTTTCCCAGGGTCTGGAAAGCCAGAATCATACACCATTTTCAGATCCGAGCTTTCCCTGAGGAGTTAGCCCAAGGCGTAGTATCTCAGAATTTGCCTTAGGACTCAATTCAGCCAGAAAACTTCACTTTTGACACAGAGCTCAGAAATGAAAAAGAAACACACATTCATGTTTCCCAGGGTCTGGAAAGCCAGAATCATACACCATTTTCAGATCCAAGCTTTCCCTGAGGAGTTAGACCAAGGTGTATCTCAGAATTTGCCTTAGGACTCAATTCAGCCAGAAAACTTCACTTTTGACACAGACCTCAGAAATTTAAAGGAAATACATATTCATGTACCCTAGGGTCTGGAAAGCCCAAGTTAGCCCAAGGCGTACCTCATAATTTGCCTTAGGGCTCATTTTAGCCGGAAAACGTCACTTTTGACACAGAGCTCAGAAATGAAAAAGAAACACATATTCATGTTTCCCAGGGTCTGGAAAGCCAAAATCACACACCATTTTCAGATCCGAGCTTTCCCTGTGGAGTTAGCCCAAGACGTATCTCAGAATCTGCCATTGACCTCAATTCAGCCAGAAAACCTCACTTTTGACACAGAGCTCAGAAATGAAAAGGAAATGCATATTCATCTTCCCTAGTGTCTGGAAAGCCAAAATCTCACCCCATTTTAAAATCTGAGCTTTCCCTGAGGAGTTAGCTCAAGACGTATCTCAGAATTTACCTTAGGACTGAATTCAGCCCGAAAACCTCACTTTTGACACAGAGCTCAGAAATGGAAAGGAAACACATATTCATGTTCCCTAGGGTCTGGAAAGCCGAATTCTCACACCATTTTCAGATCCGAGCTTTCCCTGCGGAGTTAGCACAAGACGTATCTCAGAATCTGCCATTGAACTCAATTCAGCCAGAAAACTTCACTTTTGACACAGAGCTCAGAAATGAAAAAGAAACACACATTCATGTTTCCCAGGGTCTGGAAAGCCAGAATCATACACCATTTTCAGATCCGAGCTTTCCCTGAGGAGTTAGACCAAGGTGTATCTCAGAATTTGCCTTAGGATTCAATTCAGCCAGAAAACTTCACTTTTGACACAGACCTCAGAAATTTAAAGGAAATACATATTCATGTACCCTAGGGTCTGGAAAGCCCAAGTTAGCCCAAGGCGTACCTCATAATTTGCCTTAGGGCTCATTATAGCCGGAAAACGTCACTTTTGACACAGAGCTCAGAAATGAAAAAGAAACACATATTCATGTTTCCCAGGGTCTGGAAAGCCAAACTCACACACCATTTTCAGATCCGAGCTTTCCCTGAGGAGTTAGCCCAAAGACTATCTCAGAATTTGACATTGAACTCAATTCAGCCAGAAAACTTCACTTTTGACACAGAGCTGAGAAATGAAAAGGATACACATATTCATGTTTCCCAGGGTCTGGAAAGCCAGAATCATACACCATTTTCAGATCCGAGCTTTCCCTGAGGAGTTAGCCCAAGGCGTAGTATCTCAGAATTTGCCTTAGGACTCAATTCAGCCAGAAAACTTCACTTTTGACACAGAGCTCAGAAATGAAAAAGAAACACACATTCATGTTTCCCAGGGTCTGGAAAGCCAAACTCACACACCATTTTCAGATCCGAGCTTTCCCTGAGGAGTTAGCCCAAAGACTATCTCAGAATTTGACATTGAACTCAATTCAGCCAGAAAACTTCACTTTTGACACAGAGCTGAGAAATGAAAAGGATACACATATTCATGTTTCCCAGGGTCTGGAAAGCCAGAATCATACACCATTTTCAGATCCGAGCTTTCCCTGAGGAGTTAGCCCAAGGCGTAGTATCTCAGAATTTGCCTTAGGACTCAATTCAGCCAGAAAACTTCACTTTTGACACAGAGCTCAGAAATGAAAAAGAAACACACATTCATGTTTCCCAGGGTCTGGAAAGCCAGAATCATACACCATTTTCAGATCCGAGCTTTCCCTGAGGAGTTAGACCAAGGTGTATCTCAGAATTTGCCTTAGGACTCAATTCAGCCAGAAAACTTCACTTTTGACACAGACCTCAGAAATTTAAAGGAAATACATATTCATGTACCCTAGGGTCTGGAAAGCCCAAGTTAGCCCAAGGCGTACCTCATAATTTGCCTTAGGGCTCATTTTAGCCGGAAAACGTCACTTTTGACACAGAGCTCAGAAATGAAAAAGAAACACATATTCATGTTTCCCAGGGTCTGGAAAGCCAAAATCACACACCATTTTCAGATCCGAGCTTTCCCTGTGGAGTTAGCCCAAGACGTATCTCAGAATCTGCCATTGACCTCAATTCAGCCAGAAAACCTCACTTTTGACACAGAGCTCAGAAATGAAAAGGAAACATATATTCATGTTCCCTAGGGTCTGGAAGCCAAATTCTAACAGCATTTTGAGATCCGAGCATGCCCTGTGGAGTTAGCCCAAGATGTATCTCAGAATCTGCCATTGAACTCAATTCAGCCAGAAAACCTCACTTTTGACACAGACCTCAGAAATGAAAAGGAAACACATATTCATGTACCCTAGGGTCTGGAAAGCCCAAGTTAGCCCAAGGCGTACCTCATAATTTGCCTTAGGGCTCATTTCAGCCGGAAAATGTCACTTTTGACACAGAGCTCAGATATGAAAAAGAAACACATATTCATGTTTCCCAGGGTTTGGAAAGCCAAACTCACACACCATTTTCAGATCCGAGCTTTCCCTGTGGAGTTAGCCCAAGACGTATCTCAGAATCTGCCATTGACCTCAATTCAGCCAGAAAACCTCACTTTTGACACAGAGCTCAGAAATGAAAAGGAAACATATATTCATGTTTCCCAGGTTCTGGAAAGCCGAATTCTCACCCCATTTTCAGATCCGAGTTTTCCCTGCGGAGTTAGCACAAGACGTATCTCAGAATGTGCCATTGAAATCAATTCAGCCAGAAAACTTCACTTTTGACACAGAGCTCAGAAATGAAAAAGAAAACCATATTCATGTTTCCCAGGGTCTGGAAAGCCAGAATCATACAAGATTTTCAGATCCGAGCTTTCCCTGAGGAGTTAGACCAAGGTGTATCTCAGAATTTTCCTTAGGACTCAATTCAGCCAGAAAACTTCACTTTTGACACAGAGCTCAGAAATGAAAAGGAAACATATATTCATGTTTCCCCGGTTCTGGAAAGCCGAATTCTCACCCCATTTTCAGATCCGAGTTTTCCCTGCGGAGTTAGTACAAGACGTATCTCAGAATGTGCCATTGAAATCAATTCAGCCAGAAAACTTCACTTTTGACAAAGAGCTCAGAAATGAAAAGGAAACACATATTCATGTTCCCTAGGGTCTGGAAGCCAAATTCTAACAGCATTTTGAGATCCGAGCATGCCCTGTGGAGTTAGCCCAAGACGTATCTCAGAATCTGCCATTGAACTCAATTCAGCCAGAAAACTTCACTTTTGACACAGACCTCAGAAATGAAAAGGAAACACATATTCATGTACCCTAGGGTCTGGAAAGCCCAAGTTAGCCCAAGGCGTACCTCATAATTTGCCTTAGGGCTCATTTCAGCCGGAAAATGTCACTTTTGACACAGAGCTCAGAAATGAAAAAGAAACACATATTCATGTTTCCCAGGGTCTGGAAAGCCAAACTCACACACCATTTTCAGATCCGAGCTTTCCCTGAGGAGTTAGCCCAAAGACCATCTCAGAATTTGACATTGAACTCAATTCAGCCGGAAAACTTCACTTTTGACACAGAGCTGAGAAATGAAAAGGATACACATATTCATGTTTCCCAGGGTCTGGAAAGCCAAACTCACACACCATTTTCAGATCCGAGCTTTCCCTGAGGAGTTAGCCCAAGGCGTAGTATCTCAGAATTTGCCTTAGGACTCAATTCAGCCAGAAAACTGCACTTTTGACACAGAGCTCAGAAATGAAAAGGATGCACATATTCATGTTTCCCAGGGTCTGGAAAGCCAAAATCACACACTATTTTCAGATCCGAGCTTTCCCTGAGGAGTTAGTCCAAGACGTATCTCAGAATCTGCCATTGACCTCAATTCAGCCAGAAAACCTCACTTTTGACACAGAGCTCAGAAATGAAAAGGAAATGCATATTCATCTTCCCTAGTGTCTGGAAAGCCAAAATCTCACCCCATTTTAAAATCTGAGCTTTCCCTGAGGAGTTAGCTCAAGACGTATCTCAGAATTTACCTTAGGACTGAATTCAGCCCGAAAACCTCACTTTTGACACAGAGCTCAGAAATGGAAAGGAAACACATATTCATGTTCCCTAGGGTCTGGAAAGCCGAATTCTCACACCATTTTCAGATCTGAGCTTTCCCTGCGGAGTTAGCACAAGACGTATCTCAGAATCTGCCATTGAACTCAATTCAGCCAGAAAACTTCACTTTTGACACAGAGCTCAGAAATGAAAAAGAAACACACATTCAGGTTTCCCAGGGTCTGGAAAGCCAGAATCATACACCATTTTCAGATCCGAGCTTTCCCTGAGGAGTTAGACCAAGGTGTATCTCAGAATTTGCCTTAGGACTCAATTCAGCCAGAAAACTTCACTTTTGACACAGACCTCAGAAATTTAAAGGAAATACATATTCATGTACCCTAGGGTCTGGAAAGCCCAAGTTAGCCCAAGGCGTACCTCATAATTTGCCTTAGGGCTCATTTTAGCCGGAAAACGTCACTTTTGACACAGAGCTCAGAAATGAAAAAGAAACACATATTTGTTGTGCCTTGGCCGCGTCCGGCGCCGAGTCTGGAGGATCCGGAGGACGCGGAGCCGCTCATGGTGCAGCAGTACCAGCCTATGTGCCTGGCACCAGAGACGGCTGGTGATGAGGACTCGGTGCCAGAGCAGGACGATCTCCCAGGACCTTCTGCACCTGCGCAGCAGAGTTCTTCATCAGGAGATGAAGAACTCATGCTGAATGCCAGAGCACGCAGAGCAGCCAGAAGACAGGACTGGCTGAGTAAGCGTCGGTCCAATAGGAGGAGGCAGTGAGGGCTAATTGGGCCACGCCCTTCAGTGGCTATATTAGGCCATGGTAATTAGTGCTCATTGCTGAGAACAACAATTCACTGACCGCAGCATATCCAGAGTTTCGTTTCTACGTCTGTTTGGGAATCTTATCACCAGCTTCTGCCAGCTTTAGCCAGCCAAGTTGTTCAGATAAGAATTAATGAGTCTTGCTTTGAACTTTTGTCTGTGTGCTATTTAACCCTCACGTAACCCAAAGAACCTTATTCCTGAAGACTTTCCGTTTGTGTTGTTTTGGACTTCTAAACCCTCTGAGTTTTACTAAGAAACTTTATTAGTAAAAGGAACCTTTTTGTTTGCCTCCCAACGACTGTGTGTGTGTGTTTCTGGGGGGTTGCGGTGCTGGGTCACAACAGTTTGTTCTCAGCCCAAACTGACCACACACAAGCCCAGATTGCATCATGGAGCAGCTTCAGGACGAGAATGCTCAACTTCGGCAGCAGCTGGCAATCATGAACGCTCAGTTAACAAGGCAGCAAAATCAGTTGGCAGCTGCTCCTGCGTTGGCCCCAGCCCAACGGACACGCTGCCCGATAGCCATGCCGGATAAGTTCCATGGTGACGAGGCTATGTTCCCGGCGTTCCTGGGCCAGTGCCAGTTGTTCATGTCTCTGAGGCCAGAGGATTTCCCCCACGACCGGGACAAGGTGGGGTTTGTAATTAGCCTGCTGTCTGGAAATGCAGCACGTTGGGCCACCCCTCTACTGGTCCAGAACAGTCCCCTCCTCCAGGACTTTGGGCGTTTCTGCACTCATTTGGAGGAGATGTTCGCGGATCCAATTAAGGCCCAGACAGCGTGCAGGCAATTAAGGCAGCTGAGGCAAGGCCGGAGACCACTCAGGGAATACATCAGTGAGTTCCGTCTCCTCAGCCAAGACTCGGCCTGGAATGAGGCAGCGTTGTTGGATGCCTTCCAGGAGGGCTTGGCAGACAGCATCCAGGATGAGCTGGCACGCGTGGACATTCCTGCAACCACCCAAGAACTGGTGCGGCTCTGCTTGAAAATTGATGCCCGGTTGCAAGCGAGGAACGCACGCCGTGCTGCTCCGGCGCCTCTCGCGCCACCTGACGTCCCCGCTGTTCTGGCTCCACGTCGCGCTGCTCAGGCACCTCCTGTTCCCCGTGGACTTCCGTCGGCCCCGGCTCCCCGTGACGAGCCTATGGACCTTGGCGCTGTTCGGCCCCGCTTGACCGGCGCGGAAAAGGACAGACGCAGGGCAGGGGGGTTGTGTTTGTATTGCGGCGACCCGGGCCATTTCGCTCGCTCGTGCCCTAGGAAGGGTCGGGGGCCCACCGCTTCTGGTCCTGCTCCACCGTCCCAGCCATCGCCGTCGGGAAACGGCCAGCGCCCGGCCTAGCGGAGACGCTGGGTCGGGCATGCACACCGAAGGACTCCGGCTCAGCTGACGTGGATCCCGGTCCTCCGCGGCATCTGCTCTTGGACACCAAGGTCTTTATTGACCACCGGGACCGCGGCGTCTCCGCACACGCTTTGGTGGACTCCGGGGCAACCACCAATTTCATTGACGAGGCGTTCGCCCAGCATCTTGCCGTTCCCCTGTGCCCCGTGGACCCGCCGATGAGGGTGGAAACAATCAATGGCCGGGTGTTGCTGTCCGGTCCGATTAAGGCCATCACGCAGCCGGTGTGCCTTTGCATTGGACGGCATGAGGAGGCCATCCAGTTTTACGTGACGTCGGGACTCCATTTCCCTTTGGTTCTCGGACTGGCGTGGCTGCGCACCCACGACCCTCAGGTTGTATGGTCCCAGAACTTCATTGCCTTCCCGAGTCTCCAGTGTGTGGACCATACGCGCCAGGTTTGTGCGGGCGCGGTACCTGACCCTCCGGACATTTCACTCCCAGCTGAGTTTGCAGACTTCGCTGATGTGTTTAGCGAAAAGGAGGCGGACCAGTTGCCCCCGCACCGGCCCTACGATTGCCCTGTGGATCTGATTCCCAACGCTCCGCTCCCTGTGGGCCGCCTCTATTCCATGTCAGAACCCGAACTGGCCGCACTGCGGGACTTTATCGATAAAAACCTGGCCAGGGGTTTCATCCGACCCTCCTCATCGCCCTTGTCTGCCCCCGTCCTCTTCGTCAAGAAGAAAACCTGGGACTTGCGCCTGTGCTGCGATTATCGCAAGTTGAATGCCATCACAGTGCATAACCGGTACCCGTTGCCCCTCATCCCGGAGTTGATGGAACGCCTCCGCTCGGCGACCATCTTCACCAAATTGGACTTACGTGGCGCTTACAATTTGGTGCGTGTTCGTGAGGGGGACGAGTGGAAGACGGCGTTCGGAACCCGCTACGGTCATTTTGAGTATACGGTCATGCCGTTCGGCTTGACCAACGCTCCGGCTGTGTTCCAGCATTTCATGAACGACATCTTTAGAGATTTGCTGGACCAGTTCGTTGTCGTGTACCTGGACGATATTATGATTTATTCTACGTCCCGGAGCAGCCACATCCAACATATCCGTCAAGTCCTGCAGCGGTTGAGAGACCACCAGCTATACGCGAAATTAGAGAAATGCCAGTTTTTTCAGACGACTGTGGATTTCCTGGGCCATCGGATTTCGCCAGAAGGCATCGCCATGGACCGGGGCAAGGTCGAGGCCCTGAAAACCTGGCAACCCCCGCGCCGGGTGAAGGACGTTCAGCGACTCCTGGGGTTCGCAAATTATTATAGGACCTTCATCCCGGGGTTCGCCACTCTGACCGCGCCTCTCACTCGACTCCTGCAGAAACAAGTCCCTTTCCGGTGGGGCGATTCCGAACAGGAGGCGTTCAAGATCCTCACGGATGCCTTCATGCAGGAGCCGATCCTCAAGCACCCAGACCCTCACCGCCCTTTTGTTGTGGAGGCGGACGCGTCCGACATTGCCGTGGGCGCCGTCTTGCTCCAGACCCGGGAAGATGGCGGCCATCTCTTCCCTTGCGCTTATTATTCCCGGAAATTAACCTCGTCGGAGCGCAATTATACGATCTGGGAGAAGGAGTTGCTGGCCATCAAGGCGGCTTTCGAGACCTGGCGGCACCACCTCGAGGGGGCTCGTCATCAAGTGGAGGTGCGCACAGACCATAAGAACCTGGAGTTCTTGCAGACGGCCAGGAAGCTCAACCAGCGCCAGATACGCTGGTCGTTCTTTTTCTCCCGCTTCAATTTTCGCATTACGTACATCCCGAGTGGCCGGAATCAGCAGGCGGACGCGCTGTCCCGCAAGCCGGAATACGCCCAAGCCCAGGAACCGCTGCCACCCCGGACGGTCCTGCCCGTCGAGTCCTTTGCAGCTACCCAGGATCCCGTGGACCTCCGAGGACAGATCCGGGAGGCGCAGCGACACGACGCCTACGCGGCACAACGGAGGCAGGAGATAGGGCCTGAGTCCCCTTGGACGTTTTCGGACGACCTCCTCCGTTTCCGGGACCTGCTCTACGTTCCTGCCGGTCCGCTCCGTGGCCTGATCCTGCAGCAGTGCCACGACAGCCCTGCGGCTGGCCACTTCGGCCTTTTCAAGACTCTGAACCTGGTGGCTCGGACTTTTTGGTGGCCCCGACTCCGTGATGACGTCCAGGCCTATGTGACGTCTTGTGTTCGCTGTCGCCAGGCCAAGTACGCCCCTGGAGCGCCGCCGGGCCTGCTGCAGCCCTTGCCGACGCCTGAGAGACCCTGGGGGGCCGTCTCTATGGACTTCCTCACGGACTTGCCCCCGTCCGCCGGCTTCACGACCGTGTTCGTAGTGGTCGATATGCTGACCAAAATGGCACATTTCATCCCCTGTCGCGGGTTGCCGACAGCTCGTGCCACGGCCCGCATGTTTATCCAGCATGTTTTCCGCCTGCATGGTCTGCCGGATCGGGTCGTGTCGGATCGGGGAGCCCAGTTCACGGCCCAGTTCTGGAAGGGTCTGATGGCGGCCCTGGAGGTCCAAGTCTGCCTCTCGTCAGCGCATCATCCGGAGACTGACGGGGGCACTGAAAAAGTCATCGGCATCCTTGAACAGTACCTGCGCTGTTTTGTCAACCAGCAGCAGGACAACTGGGCGGAATACCTTGCCGTGGCTGAGTTTGCTTTTAACAACTCTCAGCACACCTCCACGCACGCCTCTCCGTTCCTCGCCAACTTTGGTTACCACCCCCGTTTCTTCCCGCTCACGCTCCTAGACTCTCCTGTTCCTGTGGCAGAGGAATTCCTGTCCGAGCTCCAGGCCGTTCACCAACTGGTCAAACGCTCGTTGAATAAAGCCAAGGAAGATTACAAGAGGGTCGCGGACCGCTCCCGGCGAGCAACTCCACCTCTGGCGGTCGGGGATCCTGTCTGGCTGTCCACGAAGCATCTCCCCTCCGACCGACCGGCTCGCAAGCTTGACCACCGCTTCTTGGGTCCGTTCCCGGTGGAAGCGGTCATTAACCCCGTGGCCTACCGGTTGACGTTGCCCCGCTCTCTCAGGATCCACCCCGTCTTCCATCGGTCCCTCCTTGTTCCCGAACGTCCTGCCTGTCCGCTCCGCCCTCCCGCTCCGCCTCAGCCTGTGATCCGCACTCCCGCTGACCCACCCGAATACGAAGTTGCCAGTATTCGGGATTCCCGCTGGATGAAGGGCTGGTTCCAGTACCTCATTGAGTGGAAGGGGTACGGCCCTGAAGACTTCACATGGGAGGATGCGACCGCCGTGCATGCTCCGGATCTGGTCCGGGCCTTCCACGCTCAATTCCCGTCCCGGCCGCATCCGGACCGACAGACCTGGGGGAAGGGCCCTGCGGTGAGGGATAGTGTTGTGCCTTGGCCGCGTCCGGCGCCGAGTCTGGAGGATCCGGAGGACGCGGAGCCGCTCATGGTGCAGCAGTACCAGCCTATGTGCCTGGCACCAGAGACGGCTGGTGATGAGGACTCGGTGCCAGAGCAGGACGATCTCCCAGGACCTTCTGCACCTGCGCAGCAGAGTTCTTCATCAGGAGATGAAGAACTCATGCTGAATGCCAGAGCACGCAGAGCAGCCAGAAGACAGGACTGGCTGAGTAAGCGTCGGTCCAATAGGAGGAAGCAGTGAGGGCTAATTGGGCCACGCCCTTCAGTGGCTATATTAGGCCATGGTAATTAGTGCTCATTGCTGAGAACAACAATTCACTGACCGCAGCATATCCAGAGTTTCGTTTCTACGTCTGTTTGGGAATCTTATCACCAGCTTCTGCCAGCTTTATTCCGGGAAGCCAGCCAAGTTGTTCAGATAAGAATTAATGAGTCTTGCTTTGAACTTTTGTCTGTGTGCTATTTAACCCTCACGTAACCCAAAGAACCTTATTCCTGAAGACTTTCCGTTTGTGTTGTTTTGGACATCTAAACCCTCTGAGTTTTACTAAGAAACTTTATTAGTAAAAGGAACCTTTTTGTTTGCCTCCCAACGACTGTGTGTGTGTGTTTCTGGGGGGTTGCGGTGCTGGGTCACAACAATATTCATGTTTCCCAGGGTCTGGAAAGCCAAACTCACACACCATTTTCAGGTCCGAGCTTTCCCTGAGGAGTTAGCCCAAAGACTATCTCAGAATATGACATTGAACTCAATTCAGCCAGAAAACTTCACTTTTGACACAGAGCTGAGAAATGAAAAGGATACACATATTCATGTTTCCCAGGGTCTGGAAAGCCAAACTCACACACCATTTTCAGATCCGAGCTTTCCCTGAGCAGTTAGCCCAAGGCGTAGTATCTCAGAATTTGCCTTAGGACTCAATTCAGCCAGAAAACTTCAGTTTTGACACAGAGCTCAGAAGTGAAAAAGAAACACATATTCATGTTTCCCAGGGTCTGGAAAGCCAAAATCACACACCATTTTCAGATCCGAGCTTTCCCTGTGGAGTTAGCCCAAGACGTATCTCAGAATCTGCCATTGACCTCAATTCAGCCAGAAAACCTCACTTTTGACACAGAGCTCAGAAATGAAAAGGAAACATATATTCATGTTTCCCAGGTTCTGGAAAGCCGAATTCTCACCCCATTTTCAGATCCGAGTTTTCCCTGCGGAGTTAGCACAAGACGTATCTCAGAATGTGCCATTGAAATCAATTCAGCCAGAAAACTTCACTTTTGACACAGAGCTCAGAAATGAAAAAGAAAACCATATTCATGTTTCCCAGGGTCTGGAAAGCCAGAATCATACAAGATTTTCAGATCCGAGCTTTCCCTGAGGAGTTAGACCAAGGTGTATCTCAGAATTTTCCTTAGGACTCAATTCAGCCAGAAAACTTCACTTTTGACACAGAGCTCAGAAATGAAAAGGAAACATATATTCATGTTTCCCAGGTTCTGGAAAGCCGAATTCTCACACCATGTTTAGATCCGAGCTTTCCCTGCGGAGTTAGCACAAGACGTATCTCAGAATTTACCTTAGGACTGAATTCAGCCCGAAAACCTCACTTTTGACACAGAGCTCAGAAATGGAAAGGAAACACATATTCATGTTCCCTAGGGTCTGGAAAGCCGAATTTTCACACCATTTTCAGATCCGAGCTTTCCCTGCGGAGTTAGCACAAGACGTATCTCAGAATGTTCCATTGAACTCAATTCAGCCAGAAAACTTCACTTTTGACACAGACCTCAGAAATGAAAAGGAAACACATATTCATGTACCCTAGGGTCTGGAAAGCCCAAGTTAGCTCAAGACGTATCTCAGAATTTACCTTAGGACTGAATTCAGCCCAAAAACCTCACTTTTGACACAGAGCTCAGAAATGGAAAGGAAACACATATTCATGTTCCCTAGGGTCTGGAAAGCCGAATTCTCACACCATTTTCAGATCCGAGCTTTCCCTGCGGAGTTAGCACAAGGCGTATCTCAGAATGTGCCATTGAAATCAATTCAGCCAGAAAACTTCACTTTTGACACAGAGCTCAGAAATGAAAAAGAAAACCATATTCATGTTTCCCAGGGTCTGGAAAGCCAGAATCATACAAGGTTTTTCAGATCCAAGCTTTCCCTGAGGAGTTAGACCAAGGTGTATCTCAGAATTTGCCTTAGGACTCAATTCAGCCAGAAAACTTCACTTTTGACACAGAGCTCAGAAATGAAAAAGAAACACATATTCATTTACCCTAGGGTCTGGAAAGCCCAAGTTAGCCCAAGGCGTATCTCAGAATTTACCTTAGGGCTCATTTCAGCCAGAAAACTTCACTTTTGACACAGAGCTCAGAAATGAAAAGGAAACATATATTCATGTTTCCCAGGTTCTGGAAAGCCGAATTCTCACCCCATTTTCAGATCCGAGTTTTCCCTGTGGAGTTAGCACAAGACGTATCTCAGAATGTGCCATTGAAATCAATTCAGCCAGAAAACTTCACTTTTGACACAGAGCTCAGAAATGAAAAAGAAAACCATGTTCATGTTTCCCAGGGTCTGGAAAGCCAGAATCATACAAGGTTTTTCAGATCCAAGCTTTCCCTGAGGAGTTAGACCAAGGTGTATCTCAGAATTTGCCTTAGGACTCAATTCAGCCAGAAAACTTCACTTTTGACACAGAGCTCAGAAATGAAAAAGAAACACATATTCATGTACCCTAGGGTCTGGAAAGCCCAAGTTAGCCCAAGGCGTATCTCAGAATTTGCCTTAGGGCTCATTTCAGCCAGAAAACTTCACTTTTGACACAGAGCTCAGAAATGAAAAGGAAACACATATTCATGTTTCCCAGGTTCTGGAAAGCCGAATTCTCACCCCATTTTAAAATCTGAGCTTTCCCTGAGGAGTTAGCTCAAGACTTATCTCAGAATTTACCTTAGGACTGAATTCAGCCCGAAAACCTCACTTTTGACACAGAGCTCAAAAATGGAAAAAGAAACAGATATTAATGTTTCCCAGGGTCTGGAAAGCCAAAATCACACACCATTTTCAGATCCGAGCTTTCCCTGTTGAGTTAGCCCAAGACGTATCTCAGAATCTGCCATTGACCTCAATTCAGCCAGAAAACCTCACTTTTGACACAGAGCTCAGAAATGAAAAGGAAACATATATTCATGTTTCCCAGGTTCTGGAAAGCCGAATTCTCACCCCATTTTCAGATCCGAGTTTTCCCTGCGGAGTTAGCACAAGACGTATCTCAGAATGTGCCATTGAAATCAATTCAGCCAGAAAACTTCACTTTTGACACAGAGCTCAGAAATGAAAAAGAAAACCATATTCATGTTTCCCAGGGTCTGGAAAGCCAGAATCATACAAGATTTTCAGATCCGAGCTTTCCCTGAGGAGTTAGACCAAGGTGTATCTCAGAATTTTCCTTAGGACTCAATTCAGCCAGAAAACTTCACTTTTGACACAGAGCTCAGAAATGAAAAAGAAACACATATTCATGTTTCCCAGGGTCTGGAAAGCCAAAATCAGACACCATTTTCAGATCCGAGCTTTCCCTGTGGAGTTAGCCCAAGGCGTATCTCAGAATGTGCCATTGAAATCAATTCAGCCAGAAAAATTCACTTTTGACACAGAGCTCAGAAATGAAAAAGAAACACATATTCATGTTTCCCAGGGTCTGGAAAGCCAAAATCACACACCATTTTCAGATCCGAGCTTTCCCTGAGGAGTTAGACCAAGGTGTATCTCAGAATTTGCCTTAGGACTCAATCATACACCATTTTCAGATCCGAGCTTTCCCTGAGGAGTTAGACCAAGGTGTATCTCAGAATTTGCCTTAGGACTCAATTCAGCCAGAAAACTTCACTTTTGACACAGAGCTCAGAAATGAAAAAGAAACACATATTCATTTACCCTAGGGTCTGGAAAGCCCAAGTTAGCCCAAGGCGTATCTCAGAATTTACCTTAGGGCTCATTTCAGCCAGAAAACTTCACTTTTGACACAGAGCTCAGAAATGAAAAGGAAACATATATTCATGTTTCCCAGGTTCTGGAAAGCCGAATTCTCACCCCATTTTCAGATCCGAGTTTTCCCTGTGGAGTTAGCACAAGACGTATCTCAGAATGTGCCATTGAAATCAATTCAGCCAGAAAACTTCACTTTTGACACAGAGCTCAGAAATGAAAAAGAAAACCATATTCATGTTTCCCAGGGTCTGGAAAGCCAGAATCATACAAGGTTTTTCAGATCCAAGCTTTCCCTGAGGAGTTAGACCAAGGTGTATCTCAGAATTTGCCTTAGGACTCAATTCAGCCAGAAAACTTCACTTTTGACACAGAGCTCAGAAATGAAAAAGAAACACATATTCATGTACCCTAGGGTCTGGAAAGCCCAAGTTAGCCCAAGGCGTATCTCAGAATTTGCCTTAGGGCTCATTTCAGCCAGAAAACTTCACTTTTGACACAGAGCTCAGAAATGAAAAGGAAACACATATTCATGTTTCCCAGGTTCTGGAAAGCCGAATTCTCACCCCATTTTAAAATCTGAGCTTTCCCTGAGGAGTTAGCTCAAGACTTATCTCAGAATTTACCTTAGGACTGAATTCAGCCCGAAAACCTCACTTTTGACACAGAGCTCAAAAATGGAAAAAGAAACACATATTCATGTTTCCCAGGGTCTGGAAAGCCAAAATCACACACCATTTTCAGATCCGAGCTTTCCCTGTGGAGTTAGCCCAAGACGTATCTCAGAATCTGCCATTGACCTCAATTCAGCCAGAAAACCTCACTTTTGACACAGAGCTGAGAAATGAAAAGGATACACATATTCATGTTTCCCAGGGTCTGGAAAGCCAAACTCACACACCAATTTCAGATCCGAGCTTTCCCTGAGGAGTTAGCCCAAGGCGTAGTATCTCAGAATTTGCCTTAGGACTCAATTCAGCCAGAAAACTTCACTTTTGACACAGAGCTCAGAAATGGAAAAAGAAACACATATTCATGTTTCCCAGGTTCTGGAAAGCCGAATTCTCACACCATGTTCAGATCCGAGCTTTCCCTGCGGAGTTAGCACAAGACGTATCTCAGAATCTGCCATTGAACTCAATTCAGCCAGAAAACTTCACTTTTGACACAGACCTCAGAAATGAAAATGAAACACATATTCATGTACCCTAGGGTCTGGAAAGCCCAAGTTAGCTCAAGACGTATCTCAGAATTTACCTTAGGACTGAATTCAGCCCGAAAACCTCACTTTTGACACAGAGCTCAGAAATGGAAAGGAAATGCATATTCATCTTCCCTAGTGTCTGGAAAGCCAAAATCTCACCCCATTTTAAAATCTGAGCTTTCCCTGCGGAGTTAGCACAAGACGTATCTCAGAATCTGCCATTGAACTCAATTCAGCCAGAAAACTTCACTTTTGACACAGAGCTCAGAAATGAAAAAGAAACACATATTCATGTTTCCCAGGGTCTGGAAAGCCAGAATCATACACCATTTTCAGATCCGAGCTTTCCCTGAGGAGTTAGACCAAGGTGTATCTCAGAATTTGCCTTAGGACTCAATTCAGCCAGAAAACTTCACTTTTGACACAGACCTCAGAAATGAAAAGGAAATACATATTCATGTACCCTAGGGTCTGGAAAGCCCAAGTTAGCCCAAGGCGTACCTCATAATTTGCCTTAGGGCTCATTTTAGCCGGAAAACGTCACTTTTGACACAAAGCTCAGAAATGAAAAAGAAACACATATTCATGTTTCCCAGGGTCTGGAAAGCCAATCTCACACACCATTTTCAGATCCGAGCTTTCCCTGAGGAGTTAGCCCAAGGCGTAGTATCTCAGAATTTGCCTTAGGACTCAATTCAGCCAGAAAACTTCACTTTTGACACAGAGCTCAGAAATGGAAAAAGAAACACATATTCATGTTTCCCAGGGTCTGGAAAGCCAAAATCACACACCATTTTCAGATCCGAGCTTTCCCTGTGGAGTTAGCCCAAGACGTATCTCAGAATCTGCCATTGACCTCAATTCAGCCAGAAAACCTCACTTTTGACACAGAGCTCAGAAATGAAAAGGAAACATATATTCATGTTTCCCAGGTTCTGGAAAGCCGAATTCTCACCCCATTTTCCGATCCGAGTTTTCCCTGCGGAGTTAGCACAAGACGTATCTCAGAATGTGCCATTGAAATCAATTCAGCCAGAAAACTTCACTTTTGACACAGAGCTCAGAAATGAAAAAGAAAACCATATTCATGTTTCCCAGGGTCTGGATAGCCAGAATCATACAAGATTTTCAGATCCGAGCTTTCCCTGAGGAGTTAGACCAAGGTGTATCTCAGAATTTTCCTTAGGACTCAATTCAGCCAGAAAACTTCACTTTTGACACAGAGCTCAGAAATTAAAAAGAAACACATATTCATGTTTCCCAGGGTCTGGAAAGCCAAAATCAGACACCATTTTCAGATCCGAGCTTTCCCTGTGGAGTTAGCCCAAGGCGTATCTCAGAATGTGCCATTGAAATCAATTCAGCCAGAAAACTTCACTTTTGACACAGAGCTCAGAAATGAAAAAGAAACACATATTCATGTTTCCCAGGGTCTGGAAAGCCAAAATCACACACCATTTTCAGATCCGAGCTTTCCCTGAGGAGTTAGACCAAGGTGTATCTCAGAATTTGCCTTAGGACTCAATCATACACCATTTTCAGATCCGAGCTTTCCCTGAGGAGTTAGACCAAGGTGTATCTCAGAATTTGCCTTAAGACTCAATTATCCCAGAAAACTTCACTTTTGACACAGAGCTCAGAAATTTAAAGGAAACATATATTCATGTTTCCCAGGTTCTGGAAAGCCGAATTCTCACACCATGTTCAGATCCGAGCTTTTCCTGCGGAGTTAGCACAAGACGTATCTCAGAATCTGCCATTGAACTCAATTCAGCCAGAAAACTTCACTTTTGACACAGACCTCAGAAATGAAAAGGAAACACATATTCATGTACCCTAGGGTCTGGAAAGCCCAAGTTAGCTCAAGAGGTATCTCAGAATTTACCTTAGGACTGAATTCAGCCCGAAAACCTCACTTTTGACACAGAGCTCAGAAATGGAAAGGAAACACATATTCATGTTTCCCAGGGTCTGGAAATCCGAATTCTCACACCATTTTCAGGTCCGAGCTTTCCCTGCGGAGTTAGCACAAGGCGTATCTCAGAATGTGCCATTGAAATCAATTCAGCCAGAAAACTTCACTTTTGACAAAGAGCTCAGAAATGAAAAGGAAACACATATTCATGTCCCCTAGTGTCTGGAAGCCGAATTCTAACAGCATTTTCAGATCCGAGCATGCCCTGCGGAGTTAGCCAAAGACGTATCTCAGAATCTGCCATTGAACTCAATTCAGCCAGAAAACTTTACATTTGACACAGACCTCAGAAATGAAAAGGAAACACATATTCATGTACCCTAGGGTCTGGAAAGCCCAAGTTAGCCCAAGGCGTACCTCATAATTTGCCTTAGGGCTCATTTCAGCCGGAAAACGTCACTTTTGACACAGAGCTCAGAAATGAAAAAGAAACACATATTCATGTTTCCCACGATCTGGAAAGCCAAAATCACTCACCATGTTCAGATCCGAGCTTTCCCTGTGTAGTTAGCCCAAGACGTATCTCAAAATTTACCTTAGGACTGAATTCAGCCCGAAAACCTCACTTTTGACACAGAGCTCAGAAATCGAAAGGAAACACATATTCATGTTCCCTAGGGTCTGGAAAGCCGAATTCTCACACCATGTTCAGATCCGAGCTTTCCCTGTGGAGTTAGCCCAAGACGTATCTGAGAATCTGCCTTTGACCTCAATTCAGCCAGAAAACCTCACTTTTGACACAGAGCTCAGAAATGAAAAGGAAACACATATTCATGTTTCCCAGGTTCTGGAAAGCCGAATTCTCACCCCATTTTCAGATCCGAGTTTTCCCTGCGGAGTTAGCACAAGACGTATCTCAGAATGTGCCATTGAAATCAATTCAGCCAGAAAACTTCACTTTTGACACAGAGCTCAGAAATGAAAAAGAAAACCATATTCATGTTTCCCAGGGTCTGGAAAGCCAAACTCACACACCATTTTCAGATCCGAGCTTTCCCTGAGGAGTTAGCCCAAGGCGTAGTATCTCAGAATTTGCCATTGACCTCAATTCAGCCAGAAAACCTCACTTTTGACACCGAGCTCAGAAATGAAAAGGAAACACATATTCATGTTTCCCAGGTTCTGGAAAGCCGAATTCTCACCCCATTTTCAGATCCGAGTTTTCCCTGCGGAGTTAGCACAAGATGTATCTCAGAATGTGCCATTGAAATCAATTCAGCCAGAAAACTTCACTTTTGACACAGAGCTCAGAAATGAAAAAGAAAACCATATTCATGTTTCCCAGGGTCTGGAAAGCCAGAATCATACACGATTTTCAGATCCGAGCTTTCCCTGAGGAGTTAGACCAAGGTGTATCTCAGAATTTGCCTTAGGACTCAATTCAGCCAGAAAACTTCACTTTTGACACAGAGCTCAGAAATGAAAAAGAAACACATATTCATGTACCCTAGGGTCTGGAAAGCCCAAGTTAGCCCAAGGAGTATCTCAGAATTTGCCTTAGGGCTCATTTCAGCCAGAAAACTTCACTTTTCACACAGAGCTCAGAAATGAAAAGGAAACATATATTCATGTTTCCCAGGTTCTGGAAAGCCGAATTCTCACCCCATTTTCAGATCCAAGTTTTCCCTGCGGAGTTAGCACAAGACGTATCTCAGAATGTGCCATTGAAATCAATTCAGCCAGAAAACTTCACTTTTGACACAGAGCTCAGAAATGAAAAAGAAAACCATATTCATGTTTCCCAGTGTCTGGAAAGACAGAATCATACACGATTTTCAGATCCGAGCTTTCCCTGAGGAGTTAGACCAAGGTGTATCTCAGAATTTGCCTTAGGACTCAATTCAGCCAGAAAACTTCACTTTTGACACAGAGCTCAGAAATGAAAAAGAAACACATATTCATGTACCCTAGGGTCTGGAAAGCCCAAGTTAGCCCAAGGCGTATCTCAGAATTTGCCTTAGGGCTCATTTCAGCGAGAAAACTTCACTTTTGACACAGAGCTCAGAAATGAAAAGGAAACATATATTCATGTTTCCCAGGTTCTGGAAAGCCGAATTCTCACCCCATTTTAAAATCTGAGCTTTCCCTGAGGAGTTAGCTCAAGACTTATCTCAGAATTTACCTTAGGACTGAATTCAGCCCGAAAAACCTCACTTTTGACACAGAGCTCAGAAATGGAAAGGAAACACATATTCATGTTCCCTAGGGTCTGGAAAGCCGAATTCTCACACCATTTTCAGATCCGAGCTTTCCCTGCGGAGTTAGCACAAGGCGTATCTCAGAATGTGCCATTGAAATCAATTCAGCCAGAAAACTTCACTTTTGACAAAGAGCTCAGAAATGAAAAGGAAACACATATTCATGTTCCCTAGGGTCTGGAAGCCGAATTCTAACAGCATTTTCAGATCCGAGCATGCCCTGTGGAGTTAGCCCAAGACGTATCTCAGAATCTGCCATTGAACTCAATTCAGCCAGAAAACTTCACTTTTGACACAGACCTTAGAAATGAAAAGGAAACACATATTCATGTACCCTAGGGTCTGGAAAGCCCAAGTTAGCCCAAGGCGTACCTCATAATTTGCCTTAGGGCTCATTTCAGCCGGAAAACGTCACTTTTGACACAGAGCTCAGAAATGAAAAAGAAACACATATTCATGTTTCCCACGGTCTGGAAAGCCAAAATCACTCACCATTTTCAGATCCGAGCTTTCCCTGTGGAGTTAGCCCAAGACGTATCTCAGAATCTGCCATTGACCTCAATTCAGCCAGAAAACCTCACTTTTGAAACAGACCTCAGAAATGAAAAGGAAACACATATTCATGTACCCTAGGGTCTGGAAAGCCCAAGTTAGCCCAAGGCGTATCTCAGAATTTGCCTTAGGGCTCATTTCAGCCAGAAAACTTCACTTTTGACACAGAGCTCAGAAATGAAAAGGAAACATATATTCATGTTTCCCAGGTTCTGGAAAGCCGAATTCTCACCCCATTTTAAAATCTGAGCTTTCCCTGAGGAGTTAGCTCAAGACTTATCTCAGAATAAACCTTAGGACTGAATTCAGCCCGAAAACCTCACTTTTGACACAGAGCTCAGAAATGGAAAAAGAAACACATATTCATGTTTCCCAGGGTCTGGAAAGCCAAAATCACACACCATTTTCAGATCCGAGCTTTCCCTGTGGAGTTAGCCCAAGACGTATCTCAGAATCTGCCATTGACCTCAATTCAGCCAGAAAACCTCACTTTTGACACAGAGCTCAGAAATGAAAAGGAAACACATATTCATGTTTCCCAGGTTCTGGAAAGCCGAATTCTCACCCCATTTTCCGATCCGAGTTTTCCCTGCGGAGTTAGCACAAGACGTATCTCAGAATGTGCCATTGAAATCAATTCAGCCAGAAAACTTCACTTTTGACACAGAGCTCAGAAATGAAAAAGAAAACCATATTCATGTTTCCCAGGGTCTGGAAAGCCAGAATCATACAAGATTTTCAGATCCGAGCTTTCCCTGAGGAGTTAGACCAAGGTGTATCTCAGAATTTTCCTTAGGACTCAATTCAGCCAGAAAACTTCACTTTTGACACAGAGCTCAGAAATGAAAAAGAAACACATATTCATGTTTCCCAGGGTCTGGAAAGCCAAAATCACACACCATTTTCAGATCCGAGCTTTCCCTGAGGAGTTAGACCAAGGTGTATCTCAGAATTTTCCTTAGGACTCAATCATACACCATTTTCAGATCCGAGCTTTCCCTGAGGAGTTAGACCAAGGTGTATCTCAGAATTTGCCTTAAGACTCAATTATCCCAGAAAACTTCACTTTTGACACAGAGCTCAGAAATTTAAAGGAAACATATATTCATGTTTCCCAGGTTCTGGAAAGCCGAATTCTCACACCATGTTCAGATCCCAGGGTCTGGAAAGCCAGAATCATACAAGATTTTCAGATCCGAGCTTTCCCTGAGGAGTTAGACCAAGGTGTATCTCAGAATTTTCCTTAGGACTCAATTCAGCCAGAAAACTTCACTTTTGACACAGAGCTCAGAAATGAAAAGGAAACATATATTCATGTTTCCCAGGTTCTGGAAAGCCGAATTCTCACACCATGTTCAGATCCGAGCTTTCCCTGCGGAGTTAGCACAAGACGTATCTCAGAATTTACCTTAGGACTGAATTCAGCCCGAAAACCTCACTTTTGACACAGAGCTCAGAAATGGAAAGGAAACACATATTCATGTTCCCTAGGGTCTGGAAAGCCGAATTTTCACACCATTTTCAGATCCGAGCTTTCCCTGCGGAGTTAGCACAAGACGTATCTCAGAATGTTCCATTGAACTCAATTCAGCCAGAAAACTTCACTTTTGACACAGACCTCAGAAATGAAAAGGAAACACATATTCATGTACCCTAGGGTCTGGAAAGCCCAAGTTAGCTCAAGACGTATCTCAGAATTTACCTTAGGACTGAATTCAGCCCGAAAACCTCACTTTTGACACAGAGCTCAGAAATGGAAAGGAAACACATATTCATGTTCCCTAGGGTCTGGAAAGCCGAATTCTCACACCATTTTCAGATCCGAGCTTTCCCTGCGGAGTTAGCACAAGGCGTATCTCAGAATGTGCCATTGAAATCAATTCAGCCAGAAAACTTCACTTTTGACACAGAGCTCAGAAATGAAAAAGAAAACCATATTCATGTTTCCCAGGGTCTGGAAAGCCAGAATCATACACGATTTTCAGATCCGAGCTTTCCCTGAGGAGTTAGACCAAGGTGTATCTCAGAATTTGCCTTAGGACTCAATTCAGCCAGAAAACTTCACTTTTGACACAGAGCTCAGAAATGAAAAAGAAACACATATTCATTTACCCTAGGGTCTGGAAAGCCCAAGTTAGCCCAAGGCGTATCTCAGAATTTACCTTAGGGCTCATTTCAGCCAGAAAACTTCACTTTTGACACAGAGCTCAGAAATGAAAAGGAAACATATATACATGTTTCCCAGGTTCTGGAAAGCCGAATTCTCACCCCATTTTCAGATCCGAGTTTTCCCTGTGGAGTTAGCACAAGACGTATCTCAGAATGTGCCATTGAAATCAATTCAGCCAGAAAACTTCACTTTTGACACAGAGCTCAGAAATGAAAAAGAAAACCATATTCATGTTTCCCAGGGTCTGGAAAGCCAGAATCATACAAGGTTTTTCAGATCCAAGCTTTCCCTGAGGAGTTAGACCAAGGTGTATCTCAGAATTTGCCTTAGGACTCAATTCAGCCAGAAAACTTCACTTTTGACACAGAGCTCAGAAATGAAAAAGAAACACATATTCATGTACCCTAGGGTCTGGAAAGCCCAAGTAAGCCCAAGGCGTATCTCAGAATTTGCCTTAGGGCTCATTTCAGCCAGAAAACTTCACTTTTGACACAGAGCTCAGAAATGAAAAGGAAACACATATTCATGTTTCCCAGGTTCTGGAAAGCCGAATTCTCACCCCATTTTAAAATCTGAGCTTTCCCTGAGGAGTTAGCTCAAGACTTATCTCAGAATTTACCTTAGGACTGAATTCAGCCCGAAAACCTCACTTTTGACACAGAGCTCAAAAATGGAAAAAGAAACAGATATTAATGTTTCCCAGGGTCTGGAAAGCCAAAATCACACACCATTTTCAGATCCGAGCTTTCCCTGTTGAGTTAGCCCAAGACGTATCTCAGAATCTGCCATTGACCTCAATTCAGCCAGAAAACCTCACTTTTGACACAGAGCTCAGAAATGAAAAGGAAACATATATTCATGTTTCCCAGGTTCTGGAAAGCCGAATTCTCACCCCATTTTCAGATCCGAGTTTTCCCTGCGGAGTTAGCACAAGACGTATCTCAGAATGTGCCATTGAAATCAATTCAGCCAGAAAACTTCACTTTTGACACAGAGCTCAGAAATGAAAAAGAAAACCATATTCATGTTTCCCAGGGTCTGGAAAGCCAGAATCATACAAGATTTTCAGATCCGAGCTTTCCCTGAGGAGTTAGACCAAGGTGTATCTCAGAATTTTCCTTAGGACTCAATTCAGCCAGAAAACTTCACTTTTGACACAGAGCTCAGAAATGAAAAAGAAACACATATTCATGTTTCCCAGGGTCTGGAAAGCCAAAATCAGACACCATTTTCAGATCCGAGCTTTCCCTGTGGAGTTAGCCCAAGGCGTATCTCAGAATGTGCCATTGAAATCAATTCAGCCAGAAAAATTCACTTTTGACACAGAGCTCAGAAATGAAAAAGAAACACATATTCATGTTTCCCAGGGTCTGGAAAGCCAAAATCACACACCATTTTCAGATCCGAGCTTTCCCTGAGGAGTTAGACCAAGGTGTATCTCAGAATTTGCCTTAGGACTCAATCATACACCATTTTCAGATCCGAGCTTTCCCTGAGGAGTTAGACCAAGGTGTATCTCAGAATTTGCCTTAAGACTCAATTCAGCCAGAAAACTTCACTTTTGACACAGAGCTCAGAAATGAAAAGGAAACATATATTCATGTTTCCCAGGTTCTGGAAAGCCGAATTCTCACACCATGTTCAGATCCGAGCTTTCCCTGCGGAGTTAGCACAAGACGTATCTCAGAATCTGCCATTGAACTCAATTCAGCCAGAAAACTTCACTTTTGACACAGACCTCAGAAATGAAAAGGAAACACATATTCATGTACCCTAGGGTCTGGAAAGCCCAAGTTAGCTCAAGACGTATCTCAGAATTTACCTTAGGACTGAATTCAGCCCGAAAACCTCACTTTTGACACAGAGCTCAGAAATGGAAAGGAAATGCATATTCATCTTCCCTAGTGTCTGGAAAGCCGAAATCTCACCCCATTTTAAAATCTGAGCTTTCCCTGCGGAGTTAGCACAAGACGTATCTCAGAATCTGCCATTGAACTCAATTCAGCCAGAAAACTTCACTTTTGACACAGAGCTCAGAAATGAAAAAGAAACACATATTCATGTTTCCCAGGGTCTGGAAAGCCAGAATCATACACCATTTTCAGATCCAAGCTTTCCCTGAGGAGTTAGACCAAGGTGTATCTCAGAATTTGCCTTAGGACTCAATTCAGCCAGAAAACTTCACTTTTGACACAGACCTCAGAAATGAAAAGGAAATACATATTCATGTACCCTAGGGTCTGGAAAGCCCAAGTTAGCCCAAGGCGTACCACATAATTTGCCTTAGGGCTCATTTTAGCCGGAAAACGTCACTTTTGACACAAAGCTCAGAAATGAAAAAGAAACACATATTCATGTTTCCCAGGGTCTGGAAAGCCAATCTCACACACCATTTTCAGATCCGAGCTTTCCCTGAGGAGTTAGCCCAAGGCGTAGTATCTCAGAATTTGCCTTAGGACTCAATTCAGCCAGAAAACTTCACTTTTGACACAGAGCTCAGAAATGGAAAAAGAAACACATATTCATGTTTCCCAGGGTCTGGAAAGCCAAAATCACACACCATTTTCAGATCCGAGCTTTCCCTGTGGAGTTAGCCCAAGACGTATCTCAGAATCTGCCATTGACCTCAATTCAGCCAGAAAACCTCACTTTTGACACAGAGCTCAGAAATGAAAAGGAAACACATATTCATGTTTCCCAGGTTCTGGAAAGCCGAATTCTCACCCCATTTTCCGATCCGAGTTTTCCCTGCGGAGTTAGCACAAGACGTATCTCAGAATGTGCCATTGAAATCAATTCAGCCAGAAAACTTCACTTTTGACACAGAGCTCAGAAATGAAAAAGAAAACCATATTCATGTTTCCCAGGGTCTGGAAAGCCAGAATCATACAAGATTTTCAGATCCGAGCTTTCCCTGAGGAGTTAGACCAAGGTGTATCTCAGAATTTTCCTTAGGACTCAATTCAGCCAGAAAACTTCACTTTTGACACAGAGCTCAGAAATTAAAAAGAAACACATATTCATGTTTCCCAGGGTCTGGAAAGCCAAAATCAGACACCATTTTCAGATCCGAGCTTTCCCTGTGGAGTTAGCCCAAGGCGTATCTCAGAATGTGCCATTGAAATCAATTCAGCCAGAAAACTTCACTTTTGACACAGAGCTCAGAAATGAAAAAGAAACACATATTCATGTTTCCCAGGGTCTGGAAAGCCAAAATCACACACCATTTTCAGATCCGAGCTTTCCCTGAGGAGTTAGACCAAGGTGTATCTCAGAATTTTCCTTAGGACTCAATCATACACCATTTTCAGATCCGAGCTTTCCCTGAGGAGTTAGACCAAGGTGTATCTCAGAATTTGCCTTAAGACTCAATTATCCCAGAAAACTTCACTTTTGACACAGAGCTCAGAAATTTAAAGGAAACATATATTCATGTTTCCCAGGTTCTGGAAAGCCGAATTCTCACACCATGTTCAGATCCGAGCTTTTCCTGCGGAGTTAGCACAAGACGTATCTCAGAATCTGCCATTGAACTCAATTCAGCCAGAAAACTTCACTTTTGACACAGACCTCAGAAATGAAAAGGAAACACATATTCATGTACCCTAGGGTCTGGAAAGCCCAAGTTAGCTCAAGAGGTATCTCAGAATTTACCTTAGGACTGAATTCAGCCCGAAAACCTCACTTTTGACACAGAGCTCAGAAATGGAAAGGAAACACATATTCATGTTTCCCAGGGTCTGGAAATCCGAATTCTCACACCATTTTCAGGTCCGAGCTTTCCCTGCGGAGTTAGCACAAGGCGTATCTCAGAATGTGCCATTGAAATCAATTCAGCCAGAAAACTTCACTTTTGACAAAGAGCTCAGAAATGAAAAGGAAACACATATTCATGTCCCCTAGTGTCTGGAAGCCGAATTCTAACAGCATTTTCAGATCCGAGCATGCCCTGCGGAGTTAGCCAAAGACGTATCTCAGAATCTGCCATTGAACTCAATTCAGCCAGAAAACTTTACATTTGACACAGACCTCAGAAATGAAAAGGAAACACATATTCATGTACCCTAGGGTCTGGAAAGCCCAAGTTAGCCCAAGGCGTACCTCATAATTTGCCTTAGGGCTCATTTCAGCCGGAAAACGTCACTTTTGACACAGAGCTCAGAAATGAAAAAGAAACAGATATTCATGTTTCCCAGGGTCTGGAAAGCCAAAATCACTCACCATTTTCAGATCCGAGCTTTCCTCGAGGAGTTAGACCAAGGCGTATCTCAGAATTTCCCTTAGGGCTCATTTCAGCCGGAAAACTTCACTTTTGACACAGAGCTCAGAAATGAAAAAGAAACACATATTCATGTTTCCCACGGTCTGGAAAGCCAAAATCACTCACCATGTTCAGATCCGAGCTTTCCCTGTGTAGTTAGCCCAAGACGTATCTCAAAATTTACCTTAGGACTGAATTCAGCCCGAAAACCTCACTTTTGACACAGAGCTCAGAAATCGAAAGGAAACACATATTCATGTTCCCTAGGGTCTGGAAAGCCGAATTCTCACACCATGTTCAGATCCGAGCTTTCCCTGTGGAGTTAGCCCAAGACGTATCTGAGAATCTGCCATTGACCTCAATTCAGCCAGAAAACCTCACTTTTGACACAGAGCTCAGAAATGAAAAGGAAACACATATTCATGTTTCCCAGGTTCTGGAAAGCCGAATTCTCACCCCATTTTCAGATCCGAGTTTTCCCTGCGGAGTTAGCACAAGACGTATCTCAGAATGTGCCATTGAAATCAATTCAGCCAGAAAACTTCACTTTTGACACAGAGCTCAGAAATGAAAAAGAAAACCATATTCATGTTTCCCAGGGTCTGGAAAGCCAAACTCACACACCATTTTCAGATCCGAGCTTTCCCTGAGGAGTTAGCCCAAGGCGTAGTATCTCAGAATTTGCCATTGACCTCAATTCAGCCAGAAAACCTCACTTTTGACACCGAGCTCAGAAATGAAAAGGAAACACATATTCATGTTTCCCAGGTTCTGGAAAGCCGAATTCTCACCCCATTTTCAGATCCGAGTTTTCCCTGCGGAGTTAGCACAAGATGTATCTCAGAATGTGCCATTGAAATCAATTCAGCCAGAAAACTTCACTTTTGACACAGAGCTCAGAAATGAAAAAGAAAACCATATTCATGTTTCCCAGGGTCTGGAAAGCCAGAATCATACACGATTTTCAGATCCGAGCTTTCCCTGAGGAGTTAGACCAAGGTGTATCTCAGAATTTGCCTTAGGACTCAATTCAGCCAGAAAACTTCACTTTTGACACAGAGCTCAGAAATGAAAAAGAAACACATATTCATGTACCCTAGGGTCTGGAAAGCCCAAGTTAGCCCAAGGAGTATCTCAGAATTTGCCTTAGGGCTCATTTCAGCCAGAAAACTTCACTTTTCACACAGAGCTCAGAAATGAAAAGGAAACATATATTCATGTTTCCCAGGTTCTGGAAAGCCGAATTCTCACCCCATTTTCAGATCCAAGTTTTCCCTGCGGAGTTAGCACAAGACGTATCTCAGAATGTGCCATTGAAATCAATTCAGCCAGAAAACTTCACTTTTGACACAGAGCTCAGAAATGAAAAAGAAAACCATATTCATGTTTCCCAGTGTCTGGAAAGACAGAATCATACACGATTTTCAGATCCGAGCTTTCCCTGAGGAGTTAGACCAAGGTGTATCTCAGAATTTGCCTTAGGACTCAATTCAGCCAGAAAACTTCACTTTTGACACAGAGCTCAGAAATGAAAAAGAAACACATATTCATGTACCCTAGGGTCTGGAAAGCCCAAGTTAGCCCAAGGCGTATCTCAGAATTTGCCTTAGGGCTCATTTCAGCGAGAAAACTTCACTTTTGACACAGAGCTCAGAAATGAAAAGGAAACATATATTCATGTTTCCCAGGTTCTGGAAAGCCGAATTCTCACCCCATTTTAAAATCTGAGCTTTCCCTGAGGAGTTAGCTCAAGACTTATCTCAGAATTTACCTTAGGACTGAATTCAGCCCGAAAAACCTCACTTTTGACACAGAGCTCAGAAATGGAAAGGAAACACATATTCATGTTCCCTAGGGTCTGGAAAGCCGAATTCTCACACCATTTTCAGATCCAAGCTTTCCCTGCGGAGTTAGCACAAGGCGTATCTCAGAATGTGCCATTGAAATCAATTCAGCCAGAAAACTTCACTTTTGACAAAGAGCTCAGAAATGAAAAGGAAACACATATTCATGTTCCCTAGGGTCTGGAAGCCGAATTCTAACAGCATTTTCAGATCCGAGCTTTCCCTGTGGAGTTAGCCCAAGACGTATCTCAGAATCTGCCATTGACCTCAATTCAGCCAGAAAACCTCACTTTTGAAACAGACCTCAGAAATGAAAAGGAAACACATATTCATGTACCCTAGGGTCTGGAAAGCCCAAGTTAGCCCAAGGCGTATCTCAGAATTTGCCTTAGGGCTCATTTCAGCCAGAAAACTTCACTTTTGACACAGAGCTCAGAAATGAAAAGGAAACATATATTCATGTTTCCCAGGTTCTGGAAAGCCGAATTCTCACCCCATTTTAAAATCTGAGCTTTCCCTGAGGAGTTAGCTCAAGACTTATCTCAGAATAAACCTTAGGACTGAATTCAGCCCGAAAACCTCACTTTTGACACAGAGCTCAGAAATGGAAAGGAAACACATATTCATGTTCCCTAGGGTCTGGAAAGCCGAATTCTCACACCATGTTCAGATCCGAGCTTTCCCTGTGGAGTTAGCCCAAGACGTATCTCAGAATCTGTCATTGACCTCAATTCAGCCAGAAAACCTCACTTTTGACACAGAGCTCAGAAATGAAAAGGAAACATATATTTATGTTTCTCAGGTTCTGGAAAGCCGAATTCTCACCCCATTTTCAGATCCGAGCTTTCCCTGCGGAGTTAGCACAAGACGTATCTCAGAATGTGCCATTGAAATCAATTCAGCCAGAAAACTTCACTTTTGACAAAGAGCTCAGAAATGAAAAGGAAACACATATTCATGTTTCCCAGCGTCTGGAAAGCCAAAATCACACACCATTTTCAGATCCGAGCTTTCCTTGTGGAGTTAGACCAAGGCGTATCTCAGAATCTGCCATTGAACTCAATTCAGCCAGAAAACTTCACTTTTGACACAGAGCTCAGAAATGGAAAGGAAACACATATTCATGTTCCCTAGTGTCTGGAAAGCCAGAATCATACACCATTTTCAGATCCGAGCTTTCCCTGAGGAGTTAGACCAAGGTCTATCTCAGAATTTTCCTTAGGACTCAATTCAGCCAGAAAACTTCACTTTTGACACAGAGCTCAGAAATGAAAAAGAAACACATATTCATGTTTCCCAGTGTCTGGAAAGCCAAAATCACACACCATTTTCAGATCCGAGCTTTCCTTGTGGAGTTAGACCAAGGCGTATCTCAGAATCTGCCATTGAACTCAATTCAGCCAGAAAACTTCACTTTTGACACAGAGCTCAGAAATGGAAAGGAAACACATATTCATATTCCCTGGGGTCTGGAAAGCCGAATTCTCACCCCATTTTCAGATCCGAGCTTTCCCTGTGGCGTTAGCCCAAGACGTATCTTAGAATTTGCCTTAGGACTGAATTCAGCCCGAAAACCTCACTTTTGACACAGAGCTCAGAAATGAAAAGGAAATGCATATTCATCTTCCCTAGTGTCTGGAAAGCCAAAATCTCACCCCATTTTAAAATCTGAGCTTTCCCTGAGGAGTTAGCACAAGACGTATCTCAGAATGTGCCATTGAAATCAATTCAGCGAGAAAACTTCACTTTTGACACAGAGCTCAGAAATGAAAAAGAAAACCATATTCATGTTTCCCAGTGTCTGGAAAGACAGAATCATACACGATTTTCAGATCCGAGCTTTCCCTGAGGAGTTAGACCAAGGTGTATCTCAGAATTTGCCTTAGGACTCAATTCAGCCAGAAAACTTCACTTTTGACACAGAGCTCAGAAATGAAAAAGAAACACATATTCATGTACCATAGGGTCTGGAAAGCCCAAGTTAGCCCAAGGCGTATCTCAGAATTTGCCTTAGGGCTCATTTCAGCCAGAAAACTTCACTTTTGACACAGAGCTCAGAAATGAAAAGGAAACATATATTCATGTTTCCCAGGTTCTGGAAAGCCGAATTCTCACCCCATTTTAAAATCTGAGCTTTCCCTGAGGAGTTAGCTCAAGACTTATCTCAGAATTTACCTTAGGACTGAATTCAGCCCGAAAACCTCACTTTTGACACAGAGCTCAGAAATGGAAAGGAAACACATATTCATGTTCCCTAGGGTCTGGAAAGCCGAATTCTCACACCATGTTCAGATCCGATCTTTCCCTGTGGAGTTACCCAAGACGTATCTCAGAATCTGCCATTGACCTCAATTCAGCCAGAAAACCTCACTTTTGACACAGAGCTCAGAAATGAAAAGGAAACATATATTCATGTTTCCCAGGGTCTGAAAAGCCAGAATCATACACCATTTTCAGATCCGAGCTTTCCCTGAGGAGTTAGACCAAGGTGTATCTCAGAATTTTCCTTAGGACTCAATTCAGCCAGAAAACTTCACTTTTGACACAGAGCTCAGAAATGAAAAAGAAACACATATTCATGTTTCCCAGCGTCTGGAAAGCCAAAATCACACACCATTTTCAGATCCGAGCTTTCCTTGTGGAGTTAGACCAAGGCGTGTCTCAGAATTTGCCTTAGGGCTCATTTCAGCCAGAAAACTTCACTTTTGACACAGAGCTCAGAAATTAAAAAGAAACACATATTCATGTTTCCCACGGTCTGGAAAGCCGAATTCTCACCCCATTTTCAGATCCGAGCTTTCCTTGAGGAGTTAGCACAAGACGTATCTCAGAATGTGCCATTGAAAATAATTCAGCAAGAAAACTTCACTTTTGACACAGAGCTCAGAAATGAAAAAGAAAACCATATTCATGTTTCCCAGGGTCTGGAAAGCCAGAATCATACACGATTTTCAGATCCGAGCTTTCCCTGAGGAGTTAGACCAAGGTGTATCTCAGAATTTGCCTTAGGACTCAATTCAGCCAGAAAACTTCACTTTTGACACAGACCTCAGAAATGAAAAAGAAACACATATTCATGTACCCTAGGGTCTGGAAAGCCCAAGTTAGCCCAAGGAGTATCTCAGAATTTGCCTTAGGGCTCATTTCAGCCAGAAAACTTCACTTTTCACACAGAGCTCAGAAATGAAAAGGAAACATATATTCATGTTTCCCAGGTTCTGGAAAGCCGAATTCTCACCCCATTTTCAGATCCAAGTTTTCCCTGCGGAGTTAGCACAAGACGTATCTCAGAATGTGCCATTGAAATCAATTCAGCCAGAAAACTTCACTTTTGACACAGAGCTCAGAAATGAAAAAGAAAACCATATTCATGTTTCCCAGTGTCTGGAAAGACAGAATCATACACGACTTTCAGATCCGAGCTTTCCCTGAGGAGTTAGACCAAGGTGTATCTCAGAATTTGCCTTAGGACTCAATTCAGCCAGAAAACTTCACTTTTGACACAGAGCTCAGAAATGAAAAAGAAACACATATTCATGTACCCTAGGGTCTGGAAAGCCCAAGTTAGCCCAAGGCGTATCTCAGAATTTGCCTTAGGGCTCATTTCAGCGAGAAAACTTCACTTTTGACACAGAGCTCAGAAATGAAAAGGAAACATATATTCATGTTTCCCAGGTTCTGGAAAGCCGAATTCTCACCCCATTTTAAAATCTGAGCTTTCCCTGAGGAGTTAGCTCAAGACTTATCTCAGAATTTACCTTAGGACTGAATTCAGCCCGAAAAACCTCACTTTTGACACAGAGCTCAGAAATGGAAAGGAAACACATATTCATGTTCCCTAGGGTCTGGAAAGCCGAATTCTCACACCATTTTCAGATCCAAGCTTTCCCTGCGGAGTTAGCACAAGGCGTATCTCAGAATGTGCCATTGAAATCAATTCAGCCAGAAAACTTCACTTTTGACAAAGAGCTCAGAAATGAAAAGGAAACACATATTCATGTTCCCTAGGGTCTGGAAGCCGAATTCTAACAGCATTTTCAGATCCGAGCATGCCCTGTGGAGTTAGCCCAAGACGTATCTCAGAATCTGCCATTGAACTCAATTCAGCCAGAAAACTTCACTTTTGACACAGACCTTAGAAATGAAAAGGAAACACATATTCATGTACCCTAGGGTCTGGAAAGCCCAAGTTAGCCCAAGGCGTACCTCATAATTTGCCTTAGGGCTCATTTCAGCCGGAAAACGTCACTTTTGACACAGAGCTCAGAAATGAAAAAGAAACACATATTCATGTTTCCCACGGTCTGGAAAGCCAAAATCACTCACCATTTTCAGATCCGAGCTTTCCCTGTGGAGTTAGCCCAAGACGTATCTCAGAATCTGCCATTGACCTCAATTCAGCCAGAAAACCTCACTTTTGAAACAGACCTCAGAAATGAAAAGGAAACACATATTCATGTACCCTAGGGTCTGGAAAGCCCAAGTTAGCCCAAGGCGTATCTCAGAATTTGCCTTAGGGCTCATTTCAGCCAGAAAACTTCACTTTTGACACAGAGCTCAGAAATGAAAAGGAAACATATATTCATGTTTCCCAGGTTCTGGAAAGCCGAATTCTCACCCCATTTTAAAATCTGAGCTTTCCCTGAGGAGTTAGCTCAAGACTTATCTCAGAATTTACCTTAGGACTGAATTCAGCCCGAAAAACCTCACTTTTGACACAGAGCTCAGAAATGGAAAGGAAACACATATTCATGTTCCCTAGGGTCTGGAAAGCCGAATTCTCACACCATTTTCAGATCCAAGCTTTCCCTGCGGAGTTAGCACAAGGCGTATCTCAGAATGTGCCATTGAAATCAATTCAGCCAGAAAACTTCACTTTTGACAAAGAGCTCAGAAATGAAAAGGAAACACATATTCATGTTCCCTAGGGTCTGGAAGCCGAATTCTAACAGCATTTTCAGATCCGAGCATGCCCTGTGGAGTTAGCCCAAGACGTATCTCAGAATCTGCCATTGAACTCAATTCAGCCAGAAAACTTCACTTTTGACACAGACCTTAGAAATGAAAAGGAAACACATATTCATGTACCCTAGGGTCTGGAAAGCCCAAGTTAGCCCAAGGCGTACCTCATAATTTGCCTTAGGGCTCATTTCAGCCGGAAAACGTCACTTTTGACACAGAGCTCAGAAATGAAAAAGAAACACATATTCATGTTTCCCACGGTCTGGAAAGCCAAAATCACTCACCATTTTCAGATCCGAGCTTTCCCTGTGGAGTTAGCCCAAGACGTATCTCAGAATCTGCCATTGACCTCAATTCAGCCAGAAAACCTCACTTTTGAAACAGACCTCAGAAATGAAAAGGAAACACATATTCATGTACCCTAGGGTCTGGAAAGCCCAAGTTAGCCCAAGGCGTATCTCAGAATTTGCCTTAGGGCTCATTTCAGCCAGAAAACTTCACTTTTGACACAGAGCTCAGAAATGAAAAGGAAACATATATTCATGTTTCCCAGGTTCTGGAAAGCCGAATTCTCACCCCATTTTAAAATCTGAGCTTTCCCTGAGGAGTTAGCTCAAGACTTATCTCAGAATAAACCTTAGGACTGAATTCAGCCCGAAAACCTCACTTTTGACACAGAGCTCAGAAATGGAAAGGAAACACATATTCATGTTCCCTAGGGTCTGGAAAGCCGAATTCTCACACCATGTTCAGATCCGAGCTTTCCCTGTGGAGTTAGCCCAAGACGTATCTCAGAATCTGTCATTGACCTCAATTCAGCCAGAAAACCTCACTTTTGACACAGAGCTCAGAAATGAAAAGGAAACATATATTTATGTTTCTCAGGTTCTGGAAAGCCGAATTCTCACCCCATTTTCAGATCCGAGCTTTCCCTGCGGAGTTAGCACAAGACGTATCTCAGAATGTGCCATTGAAATCAATTCAGCCAGAAAACTTCACTTTTGACAAAGAGCTCAGAAATGAAAAGGAAACACATATTCATGTTTCCCAGCGTCTGGAAAGCCAAAATCACACACCATTTTCAGATCCGAGCTTTCCTTGTGGAGTTAGACCAAGGCGTATCTCAGAATCTGCCATTGAACTCAATTCAGCCAGAAAACTTCACTTTTGACACAGAGCTCAGAAATGGAAAGGAAACACATATTCATGTTCCCTAGTGTCTGGAAAGCCAGAATCATACACCATTTTCAGATCCGAGCTTTCCCTGAGGAGTTAGACCAAGGTCTATCTCAGAATTTTCCTTAGGACTCAATTCAGCCAGAAAACTTCACTTTTGACACAGAGCTCAGAAATGAAAAAGAAACACATATTCATGTTTCCCAGCGTCTGGAAAGCCAAAATCACACACCATTTTCAGATCCGAGCTTTCCTTGTGGAGTTAGACCAAGGCGTATCTCAGAATCTGCCATTGAACTCAATTCAGCCAGAAAACTTCACTTTTGACACAGAGCTCAGAAATGGAAAGGAAACACATATTCATATTCCCTGGGGTCTGGAAAGCCGAATTCTCACCCCATTTTCAGATCCGAGCTTTCCCTGTGGAGTTAGCCCAAGACGTATCTTAGAATTTGCCTTAGGACTGAATTCAGCCCGAAAACCTCACTTTTGACACAGAGCTCAGAAATGAAAAGGAAATGCATATTCATCTTCCCTAGTGTCTGGAAAGCCAAAATCTCACCCCATTTTAAAATCTGAGCTTTCCCTGAGGAGTTAGCACAAGACGTATCTCAGAATGTGCCATTGAAATCAATTCAGCGAGAAAACTTCACTTTTGACACAGAGCTCAGAAATGAAAAAGAAAACCATATTCATGTTTCCCAGTGTCTGGAAAGACAGAATCATACACGATTTTCAGATCCGAGCTTTCCCTGAGGAGTTAGACCAAGGTGTATCTCAGAATTTGCCTTAGGACTCAATTCAGCCAGAAAACTTCACTTTTGACACAGAGCTCAGAAATGAAAAAGAAACACATATTCATGTACCATAGGGTCTGGAAAGCCCAAGTTAGCCCAAGGCGTATCTCAGAATTTGCCTTAGGGCTCATTTCAGCCAGAAAACTTCACTTTTGACACAGAGCTCAGAAATGAAAAGGAAACATATATTCATGTTTCCCAGGTTCTGGAAAGCCGAATTCTCACCCCATTTTAAAATCTGAGCTTTCCCTGAGGAGTTAGCTCAAGACTTATCTCAGAATTTACCTTAGGACTGAATTCAGCCCGAAAACCTCACTTTTGACACAGAGCTCAGAAATGGAAAGGAAACACATATTCATGTTCCCTAGGGTCTGGAAAGCCGAATTCTCACACCATGTTCAGATCCGATCTTTCCCTGTGGAGTTACCCAAGACGTATCTCAGAATCTGCCATTGACCTCAATTCAGCCAGAAAACCTCACTTTTGACACAGAGCTCAGAAATGAAAAGGAAACATATATTCATGTTTCCCAGGGTCTGGAAAGCCAGAATCATACACCATTTTCAGATCCGAGCTTTCCCTGAGGAGTTAGACCAAGGTGTATCTCAGAATTTTCCTTAGGACTCAATTCAGCCAGAAAACTTCACTTTTGACACAGAGCTCAGAAATGAAAAAGAAACACATATTCATGTTTCCCAGCGTCTGGAAAGCCAAAATCACACACCATTTTCAGATCCGAGCTTTCCTTGTGGAGTTAGACCAAGGCGTATCTCAGAATTTGCCTTAGGGCTCATTTCAGCCAGAAAACTTCACTTTTGACACAGAGCTCAGAAATTAAAAAGAAACACATATTCATGTTTCCCACGGTCTGGAAAGCCGAATTCTCACCCCATTTTCAGATCCGAGCTTTCCTTGAGGAGTTAGCACAAGACGTATCTCAGAATGTGCCATTGAAAATAATTCAGCAAGAAAACTTCACTTTTGACACAGAGCTCAGAAATGAAAAAGAAAACCATATTCATGTTTCCCAGGGTCTGGAAAGACAGAATCATACACGATTTTCAGATCCGAGCTTTCCCTGAGGAGTTAGACCAAGGTGTATCTCAGAATTTGCCTTAGGACTCAATTCAGCCAGAAAACTTCACTTTTGTCACAGAGCTCAGAAATGAAAAAGAAACACATATTCATGTACCCCAGGGTCTGGAAAGCCCAAGTTAGACCAAGGTGTATCTCAGAATTTTCCTTAGGACTCAATTCAGCCAGAAAACTTCACTTTTGACACAGAGCTCAGAAATTAAAAAGAAACACATATTCATGTTTCCCAGGGTCTGGAAAGCCAAAATCAGACACCATATTCAGATCCGAGCTTTCCCTGTGGAGTTAGCCCAAGACGTATCTCAGAATTTGCCATTGAACTCAATTCAGCCAGAAAACCTCACTTTTGACATAGAGCTCAGAAATGAAAAAGAAACACATATTCATGTTCCCCAGGGTCTGGAAAGCCAAAATGTCACACCATTTACAAATCCGAGCTTTCTCTCTCTCCCCGTCTCCCCCTATCTCTGTATCTCTGTGTGTGTGTGTCTATGTCTCTCCCTCCCTCCCTCTCTGTGTCTCTCTCTGTATGTCTCTCTCCCCCTTTCTCTCCCCCCCCCGATTCTGATATGAGGCGTCGAGTAGGCCATGAGGCACTCTCGCAGTGCCTTGCGCAGCATAGTGAACTTTAGCGTGCTTCACATTGGGGGAGATGGTGTCCCCTCCTCCTCCTGGAGCCCATTACAACATGGAGCCACAATGCAACTCTGTCCCACTTGCCCCTAGCAACAGGATGCAGCTTACAGCTCCAAGCCCAAAGTGGCGGGAAGCAAGGGCTGCCTTGAGCCAAATGTGGCCCGAAGGCAAATATAGGGTTGCTTTGCTCCTGCACTAAGGCTCTGGACATTGCCTTGCCATATCCCCTCCCCCCCCAACAGCTCTTCTGCCGAGTGCGGCAGGCGCGAGCTCCAGCCCTAAGCAGCAGGAGGAAAAGGCTGCCTTGAGCACAAATGTTGCACGAAGGCATTTACAGGGCCACTTCACTCCTGCATTAAGGCTCTGGCGATCCTCCTCCTCCTCCTCCTCCTCCTCCTCCTCCTCCTCCTCCTCCTCCGCCCAAGATGTATCTCCGAATTTGCCTTAAGACTCATTTCAGCCAGAACACTTCACTTTTGACACAGAGCTCAAAAGTGAAAAGGAAACACATATTCATATTCCCTGGGGTCTGGAAAGCCGAATTCTCACCCCATTTTCAGATTCGAGCTTTCCCTGTGGAGTTAGCCCAAGACGTATCTCAGAATTTGCCTTAAGACTCAATTCAGCCAGAAAACCTCACTTTTGACACAGAGCTCAGAAATGAAAAAGAAACACATATTCATGTTCCGCAGGGTCTCGAAAGCCGAATTCTCACACCATTTTCAGATCCGAGCTTCCCCTGAGGAGTTAGACCAAGGAGTAACTCAGAATTTGCGTAAGGACTCATTTCAGCCAGAAAACCTCACTTTTGACACAGAGCTCAGAAATGAAAAAGAAACACATATTCATGTTCCGCAGGGTCTCGAAAGCCGAATTCTCACACCATTTTCAGATCCGAGCTTTCCCTGAGGAGTTAGCCCAAGGCGTACCTCATAATTTGCCTTAGGGCTCATTTCACCGGAAAACTTCACTTTTGACACAGAGCTCAGAAATGAAAAGGAAACACATATTCATGTTTCCCAGGGTCTAGGAAGCCAAAATCACACACTATTTTCAGATCCGAGCTTTTCTGGAGGAGTTAGCCCAAGGAGTATCTTCGAATTTGACTTTGGGATTATTTCAGCCAGAAAACTTCACTTTTAACACAGAGCTCAGAAATGAAAAGGACACACATATTCATGTTCCCTAGGGTCTGGAAAGCCAGTATCTCACACCATTTTCAGATCTGAGCTTTCCCTGTGGAGTTAGCCCAAGACGTATCTCAGAATGTGCCATTGACCTCAATTCAGCCAGAAAACCTCACTTTTGACATAGAGCTCAGAAATGAAAAAGAAACACATATTCATGTTCCCCAGGGTCTGGAAAGCCAAAATCTCACACCATATTCAGGTCCGAGCTTTCCCTGAGGAGTTAGCCCAAGACGTATCTCAGAATTTGCCTTAGGACTCATTTCAGCCAGAAAACTTCACTTTTGACATAGAGCTCAGAAATGAAAAGGAAACACATATTCATATTCCCTAGGGTTGGAAAGCCGAATTCTCACCCCATTTTCAGATCCGAGCTTTCCCTGTGGAGTTAGCCCAAGACGTATCTCAGAATCTGCCATTGACCTCAATTCAGCCAGAAAACTTCACTTTTGACACAGAGCTCAGAAATGAAAAGGAAACACATATTCATGTTCCCTAGGGTCTGGAAATCCAGTATCTCACACCATTTTCAGATCCGAGCTCTCCCTGTGGAGTTAGCCCAAGACGTATCTCAGAATCTGCCATTGACCTCAATAAAGCCAGAAAACCTCACTTTTGACACAGAGCTCAGAAATGAAAAAGAAACACATATTCATGTTCCCCAGGGTCTGGAAAGCCAAAATCTCACACCATTTTCAAATCCGAGCTTTCCCTGTGGAGTTAGCCCAAGTATGTATGGATGTTGAATGGTTGTTGGGTGATTTTAAATATTGTGTCTCTTTTTAATTTTTATATTGCTTTTAAGTATTATTTATAAATTGGTTATTCTGTATTTTTGTCTGTTGTACACCGCCCTGAGTCCTTCGGGAGTTGGACGGCATATAAGAATACCAAATAAATAAATAAATAAATAAATAAATAAATAAATAAATAAATAAATAAATAAATAAATAAATAAATAAATAAATAAATAAATAAATAAATAAATAAATAAATAAATAAATAAATAAATAAATAAATAAATGTATCTCCGAATTTGCCTTAGGACTCATTTCAGCCAGAACACTTCACTTTTGACACAGAGCTCAGAAATGAAAAAGAAACACATATTCATGTTCTGCAGGGTCTGGAAAGCCGAATTCTCACCCCATTTTCAGATCCGAGCTTTCCCTGAGGAGTTAGCCCAAGACGTATCTCAGAATTTGCCTTAAGACTCAATTCAGCCAGAAAACCTCACTTTTGACACAGAGCTCAGAAATGAAAAAGAAACACATATTCATGTTCTGCAGGGTCTCGAAAGCCGAATTCTCACACCATTTTCAGATCCGAGCTTCCCCTGAGGAGTTAGACCAAGGAGTAACTCAGAATTTGCCTTAGGACTCATTTCAGCCAGAAAACCTCACTTTTGACACAGAGCTCAGAAATGAAAAAGAAACACATATTCATGTTCCGCAGGGTCTCGAAAGCCGAATTCTCACACCATTTTCAGATCCGAGCTTTCCCTGAGGAGTTAGCCCAAGACGTATCTCAGAATTTGCCTTAGGATTCATTTCAGCCAGAAAACTTCACTTTTGACACAGAGCTCAGAAATGAAAAGGAAACACATATTCATGTTCCCTAGGATCTGGAAAGCCAGTATCTCACACCATTTTCAGATCCGAGCTTTCCCTGTGGAGTTAGCCCAAGACGTATCTCAGAATTTACCTTAGGAGTGAATTCAACCCGAAAACCTCACTTTTGACACAGAGCTCAGAAATGAAAAGGAAACACATATTCATGTTCCCTAGGGTCTGGAAAGCCAGTATCTCACATTATTTTCAGATCCGAGCTTTCCCTGTGGAGTTAGCCCAAGATGTATCTCCGAATTTGCCTTAAGACTCAATTCAGCCAGAAAACTTCACTTTTGACACAGAGCTCAGAAATGAAAAGGAAACACATATTCATGTTTCCCAGGGTCTGGAAAGCCAAAATCACACACCATTTTCAGATCCGAGCTTTCCCTGAGGAGTTAGACCAAGGGGTATCTCAGAATTTACATTAGGACTGAATTCAGCCCGAAAACCTCACTTTTGAGACAGAGCTCAGAAATGAAAATGAAACACATATTCATGTTTCCCAGGGTCTGGAAAGCCAAAATCACACACCATTTTCAGATCCGAGCTTTCTCTGAGGAGTTAGTCCAAGGGGTGTCTCAGAATTTACATTAGGACTGAATTCAGCCCGAAAACCTCACTTTTGACACAGAGCTCAGAAATGAAAAGGAAAGACATATTCGTGTTTCCCAGGGTCTGGAAAGCCGAATTCTCACACCATTTTCAGATCCGAACTTTCCTTGTGCAGTTAGCCCAAGACTTATCTCAGAATTTACCTTAGGACTGAATTCAGCCCGAAAACCTCACTTTTGACACAGAGCTCAGAAATGAAAAGGAAACACATATTCATGTTCCCCAGGGTCTGGAAAGCCGAATTCTCACACCATTTTCAGATCCGAACTTTCCCTGTGGAGTTAGCCCAAGACGTATCTCAGAATTTGCCTTAGGACTCATTTCAGCCAGAAAACCTCACTTTTGACACAGAGCTCAGAAATGAAAAGGAAACACATATTCATGTTTCCCAGGGTCTGGAAAGCCAAAATCATACACCATTTTCAGGTCCGAGCTTCCCCTGAGGAGTTAGACCAAGGAGTAACTCAGAATTTGCCTTAGGACTCATTTCAGCCAGAAAACCTCACTTTTGACACAGAGCTCAGAAATGAAAAAGAAACACATATTCATGTTCCGCAGGGTCTGGAAAGCCGAATTCTCACCCCATTTTCAGATCCGAGCTTTCCCTGAGGAGTTAGCCCAAGACGTATCTCAGAATTTGCCTAAAACTCAATTCAGCCAGAAAACCTCACTTTTGACACAGAGCTCAGAAATGAAAAAGAAACACATATTCATGTTCCGCAGGGTCTCGAAAGCCGAATTCTCACACCATTTTCAGATCCGAGCTTCCCCTGAGGAGTTAGACCAAGGATTAACTCAGAATTTGCCTTAGGACTCATTTCAGCCAGAAAACCTCACTTTTGACACAGAGCTCAGAAATGAAAAAGAAACACATATTCATGTTCCGCAGGGTCTCGAAAGCCGAATTCTCACACCATTTTCAGATCCGAGCTTTCCCTGAGGAGTTAGCCCAAGACGTACCTCATAATTTGCCTTAGGGCTCATTTCACCGGAAAACTTCACTTTTGACACAGAGCTCAGAAATGAAAACGAAACACATATTCATGTTTCCCAGGGTCTGGGAAGCAAAAATCACACACTATTTTCAGATCCGAGCTTTTCTGGAGGAGTTAGCCCAAGGAGTATCTCAGAATTTGACTTAGGGATTATTTCAGCCAGAAAACTTCACTTTTAACACAGAGCTCAGAAATGAAAAGGACACACATATTCATGTTCCCCAGGGTCTGGAAAGCCAAAATCTCACACCATATTCAGATCCAATCTTTCCTTGAGGAGTTAGACCAAGGCGTATCTCAGAATTTGCCTTAGAGCTTATTTCAGCCAGAAAACTTCACTTTTGACACAGAGCTCAGAAATGAAAAGGAAACACATATTCATGTTCCCTAGGGTCTGGAAAGCCAGTATCTCACATTATTTTCAGATCCGAGCTTTCCCTGTGGAGTTAGCCCAAGACGTATCTCAGAATTTGCCATTGAACTCAATTCAGCCAGAAAACCTCACTTTTGACATAGAGCTCAGAAATGAAAAAGAAACACATATTCATGTTCCCCAGGGTCTGGAAAGCCAAAATGTCACACCATTTACAAATCCGAGCTTTCCCTGTGGAGTTAGGCCAAGATGTATCTCCGAATTTGCCTTAAGACTCATTTCAGCCAGAACACTTCACTTTTGACACAGAGCTCAGAAGTGAAAAGGAAACACATATTCATATTCCCTGGGGTCTGGAAAGCCGAATTCTCACCCCATTTTCAGATCCGAGCTTTCCCTGTGGAGTTAGCCCAAGACGTATCTCAGAATTTGCCATTGAACTCAATTCAGCCAGAAAACTTCACTTTTAACACAGAGCTCAGAAATGAAAAGGACACACATATTCATGTTCCCTGGGGTCTGGAAAGCCAAAATCTCACACCATTTTCAGATCCTAACTTTCCCTGTGGAGTTAGCCCAAGACGTATCTCAGAATTTACCTTAGGACTGAATTCAGCCTGAAAACCTCACTTTTGACACAGAGCTCAGAAATGAAAAGGAAACACATATTCATGTTTCCCAGGGTCTGGAAAGCCAAATTCTCACACCATTTTCAGTTCCGAGTTTTCCTTGTGGAGTTAGCCCAAGACGTATCTCAGAATTTACCTTAGGACTGAATTCAGCCTGAAAATCTCACTTTTGACACAGAGCTCAGAAATGAAAAGGAAACACATATTCAAGTTCCCTGGGGTCTGGAAAGCCAAAATCTCACACCATTTTCAGGTCCGAGCTTTCCCTGAGGAGTTAGCCCAAGACGTATCTCAGAATTTGCCTTAGGACTCATTTCAGCCAGAAAACTTCACTTTTGACAAAGAGCTCAGAAATGAAAAGGAAACACATATTCATATTCCCTAGGGTTGGAAAGCCGAATTCTCACCCCATTTTCAGATCCGAGCTTTCCCTGTGGAGTTAGCCCAAGACGTATCTCAGAATCTGCCATTGACCTCAATTCAGCCAGAAAACCTCACTTTTGACATAGAGCTCAGAAATGAAAAAGAAACACATATTCATGTTCCCCAGGGTCTGGAAAGCCAAAATCTCACACCATTTTCAAATCCGAGCTTTCCCTGTGGAGTTAGCCCAAGTATGTATGGATGTTGAATGGTTGTTGGGTGATTTTAAATATTGTGTCTCTTTTTAATTTTTATATTGCTTTTAAGTATTATTTATAAATTGGTTATTCTGTATTTTTGTCTGTTGTACACCGCCCTGAGTCCTTCGGGAGTTGGACGGCATATAAGAATACTAACTAAATAAATAAATAAATAAATAAATAAATAAATAAATAAATAAATAAATAAATAAATAAATAAATAAATAAATAAATAAATAAATAAATAAATAAATAAATAAATAAATAAATAAATAAATGTATCTCCGAATTTGCCTTAGGACTCATTTCAGCCAGAACACTTCACTTTTGACACAGAGCTCAGAAATGAAAAAGAAACAAATATTCATGTTCCCCAGGGTCTGGAAAGCCGAATTCTCACACCATATTGAGATCCGAGCTTTCCTTGAGGAGTTAGACCAAGTTGTATCTCAGAATTTGCCTTAAGACTCAATTCAGCCAGAAAACCTCACTTTTGACACAGAGCTCAGAAATGAAAAAGAAACACATATTCATGTTCTGCAGGGTCTCGAAAGCCGAATTCTCACACCATTTTCAGATCCGAGCTTCCCCTGAGGAGTTAGACCAAGGAGTAACTCAGAATTTGCCTTAGGACTCATTTCAGCCAGAAAACCTCACTTTTAACACAGAGCTCAGAAATGAAAAGGACACACATATTCATGTTCCCTAGGGTCTGGAAAGCCAGTATCTCACACCATTTTCAGATCTGAGCTTTCCCTGTGGAGTTAGCCCAAGACGTATCTCAGAATGTGCCATTGACCTCAATTCAGCCAGAAAACCTCACTTTTGACATAGAGCTCAGAAATGAAAAAGAAACACATATTCATGTTCCCCAGGGTCTGGAAAGCCAAAATCTCACACCATATTCAGATCCAATCTTTCCTTGAGGAGTTAGACCAAGGCGTATCTCAGAATTTGCCTTAGAGCTTATTTCAGCCAGAAAACTTCACTTTTGACACAGAGCTCAGAAATGAAAAGGAAACACATATTCATGTTCCCTAGGGTCTGGAAAGCCAGTATCTCACATTATTTTCAGATCCGAGCTTTCCCTGTGGAGTTAGCCCAAGACGTATCTCAGAATTTGCCATTGAACTCAATTCAGCCAGAAAACCTCACTTTTGACATAGAGCTCAGAAATGAAAAAGAAACACATATTCATGTTCCCCAGGGTCTGGAAAGCCAAAATGTCACACCATTTACAAATCCGAGCTTTCCCTGTGGAGTTAGCCCAAGATGTATCTCCGAATTTGCCTTAAGACTCATTTCAGCCAGAACACTTCACTTTTGACACAGAGCTCAAAAGTGAAAAGGAAACACATATTCATGTTCCGCAGGGTCTGGAAAGCCGAATTCTCACCCCATTTTCAGATCCGAGCTTTCCCTGAGGAGTTAGCCCAAGACGTATCTCAGAATTTGCCTAAAGACTCAATTCAGCCAGAAAACCTCACTTTTGACACAGAGCTCAGAAATGAAAAAGAAACACATATTCATGTTCCGCAGGGTCTCGAAAGCCGAATTCTCACACCATTTTCAGATCCGAGCTTCCCCTGAGGAGTTAGACCAAGGATTAACTCAGAATTTGCCTTAGGACTCATTTCAGCCAGAAAACCTCACTTTTGACACAGAGCTCAGAAATGAAAAAGAAACACATATTCATGTTCCGCAGGGTCTCGAAAGCCGAATTCTCACACCATTTTCAGATCCGAGCTTTCCCTGAGGAGTTAGCCCAAGACGTACCTCATAATTTGCCTTAGGGCTCATTTCACCGGAAAACTTCACTTTTGACACAGAGCTCAGAAATGAAAACGAAACACATATTCATGTTTCCCAGGGTCTGGGAAGCAAAAATCACACACTATTTTCAGATCCGAGCTTTTCTGGAGGAGTTAGCCCAAGGAGTATCTCAGAATTTGACTTAGGGATTATTTCAGCCAGAAAACTTCACTTTTAACACAGAGCTCAGAAATGAAAAGGACACACATATTCATGTTCCCCAGGGTCTGGAAAGCCAAAATCTCACACCATATTCAGATCCAATCTTTCCTTGAGGAGTTAGACCAAGGCGTATCTCAGAATTTGCCTTAGAGCTTATTTCAGCCAGAAAACTTCACTTTTGACACAGAGCTCAGAAATGAAAAGGAAACACATATTCATGTTCCCTAGGGTCTGGAAAGCCAGTATCTCACATTATTTTCAGATCCGAGCTTTCCCTGTGGAGTTAGCCCAAGACGTATCTCAGAATTTGCCATTGAACTCAATTCAGCCAGAAAACCTCACTTTTGACATAGAGCTCAGAAATGAAAAAGAAACACATATTCATGTTCCCCAGGGTCTGGAAAGCCAAAATGTCACACCATTTACAAATCCGAGCTTTCCCTGTGGAGTTAGGCCAAGATGTATCTCCGAATTTGCCTTAAGACTCATTTCAGCCAGAACACTTCACTTTTGACACAGAGCTCAGAAATGAAAAGGAAACACATATTCATGTTCCCTAGGGTCTGGAAAGCCAGTATCTCACATTATTTTCAGATCCGAGCTTTCCCTGTGGAGTTAGCCCAAGACGTATCTCAGAATTTGCCATTGAACTCAATTCAGCCAGAAAACCTCACTTTTGACATAGAGCTCAGAAATGAAAAAGAAACACATATTCAAGTTCCCTGGGGTCTGGAAAGCCAAAATCTCACACCATTTTCAGGTCCGAGCTTTCCCTGAGGAGTTAGCCCAAGACGTATCTCAGAATTTGCCTTAGGACTCATTTCAGCCAGAAAACTTCACTTTTGACAAAGAGCTCAGAAATGAAAAGGAAACACATATTCATATTCCCTAGGGTTGGAAAGCCGAATTCTCACCCCATTTTCAGATCCGAGCTTTCCCTGTGGAGTTAGCCCAAGACGTATCTCAGAATCTGCCATTGACCTCAATTCAGCCAGAAAACCTCACTTTTGACATAGAGCTCAGAAATGAAAAAGAAACACATATTCATGTTCCCCAGGGTCTGGAAAGCCAAAATCTCACACCATTTTCAAATCCGAGCTTTCCCTGTGGAGTTAGCCCAAGTATGTATGGATGTTGAATGGTTGTTGGGTGATTTTAAATATTGTGTCTCTTTTTAATTTTTATATTGCTTTTAAGTATTATTTATAAATTGGTTATTCTGTATTTTTGTCTGTTGTACACCGCCCTGAGTCCTTCGGGAGTTGGACGGCATATAAGAATACTAAATAAATAAATAAATAAATAAATAAATAAATAAATAAATAAATAAATAAATAAATAAATAAATAAATAAATAAATAAATAAATAAATAAATAAATAAATAAATAAATAAATAAATAAATAAATAAATAAATAAATAAATGTATCTCCGAATTTGCCTTAGGACTCATTTCAGCCAGAACACTTCACTTTTGACACAGAGCTCAGAAATGAAAAAGAAACAAATATTCATGTTCCCCAGGGTCTGGAAAGCCGAATTCTCACACCATATTGAGATCCGAGCTTTCCTTGAGGAGTTAGACCAAGTTGTATCTCAGAATTTGCCTTAAGACTCAATTCAGCCAGAAAACCTCACTTTTGACACAGAGCTCAGAAATGAAAAAGAAACACATATTCATGTTCTGCAGGGTCTCGAAAGCCGAATTCTCACACCATTTTCAGATCCGAGCTTCCCCTGAGGAGTTAGACCAAGGAGTAACTCAGAATTTGCCTTAGGACTCATTTCAGCCAGAAAACCTCACTTTTAACACAGAGCTCAGAAATGAAAAGGACACACATATTCATGTTCCCTAGGGTCTGGAAAGCCAGTATCTCACACCATTTTCAGATCTGAGCTTTCCCTGTGGAGTTAGCCCAAGACGTATCTCAGAATGTGCCATTGACCTCAATTCAGCCAGAAAACCTCACTTTTGACATAGAGCTCAGAAATGAAAAAGAAACACATATTCATGTTCCCCAGGGTCTGGAAAGCCAAAATCTCACACCATATTCAGATCCAATCTTTCCTTGAGGAGTTAGACCAAGGCGTATCTCAGAATTTGCCTTAGAGCTTATTTCAGCCAGAAAACTTCACTTTTGACACAGAGCTCAGAAATGAAAAGGAAACACATATTCATGTTCCCTAGGGTCTGGAAAGCCAGTATCTCACATTATTTTCAGATCCGAGCTTTCCCTGTGGAGTTAGCCCAAGACGTATCTCAGAATTTGCCATTGAACTCAATTCAGCCAGAAAACCTCACTTTTGACATAGAGCTCAGAAATGAAAAAGAAACACATATTCATGTTCCCCAGGGTCTGGAAAGCCAAAATGTCACACCATTTACAAATCCGAGCTTTCCCTGTGGAGTTAGCCCAAGATGTATCTCCGAATTTGCCTTAAGACTCATTTCAGCCAGAACACTTCACTTTTGACACAGAGCTCAAAAGTGAAAAGGAAACACATATTCATATTCCCTGGGGTCTGGAAAGCCGAATTCTCACCCCATTTTCAGATCCGAGCTTTCCCTGTGGAGTTAGCCCAAGACGTATCTCAGAATTTGCCATTGAACTCAATTCAGCCAGAAAACTTCACTTTTGACACAGAGCTCAGAAATGAAAAGGAAACACATATTCATGTTCCGCAGGGTCTCGAAAGCCAAATTCTCACACCATTTTCAGATCCGAGCTTCCCCTGAGGAGTTAGACCAAGGAGTAACTCAGAATTTGCCTTAGGACTCATTTCAGCCAGAAAACCTCACTTTTGACACAGAGCTCAGAAATGAAAAAGAAACACATATTCATGTTCCGCAGGGTCTCGAAAGCCGAATTCTCACACCATTTTCAGATCCGAGCTTTCCCTGAGGAGTTAGCCCAAGGCGTACCTCATAATTTGCCTTAGGGCTCATTTCACCGGAAAACTTCACTTTTGACACAGAGCTCAGAAATGAAAAGGAAACACATATTCATGTTTCCCAGGGTCTGGGAAGCCAAAATCACACACTATTTTCAGATCCGAGCTTTTCTGGAGGAGTTAGCCCAAGGAGTATCTTCGAATTTGACTTAGGGATTATTTCAGCCAGAAAACTTCACTTTTAACACAGAGCTCAGAAATGAAAAGGACACACATATTCATGTTCCCTAGGGTCTGGAAAGCCAGTATCTCACACCATTTTCAGATCTGAGCTTTCCCTGTGGAGTTAGCCCAAGACGTATCTCAGAATGTGCCATTGACCTCAATTCAGCCAGAAAACCTCACTTTTGACATAGAGCTCAGAAATGAAAAAGAAACACATATTCATGTTCCCCAGGGTCTGGAAAGCCAAAATCTCACACCATTTTCAGGTCCGAGCTTTCCCTGAGGAGTTAGCCCAAGACGTATCTCAGAATTTGCCTTAGGACTCATTTCAGCCAGAAAACTTCACTTTTGACAAAGAGCTCAGAAGTGAAAAGGAAACACATATTCATATTCCCTAGGGTTGGAAAGCCGAATTCTCACCCCATTTTCAGATCCGAGCTTTCCCTGTGGAGTTAGCCCAAGACGTATCTCAGAATCTGCCATTGACCTCAATTCAGCCAGAAAACTTCACTTTTGACACAGAGCTCAGAAATGAAAAGGAAACACATATTCATGTTCCCTAGGGTCTGGAAAGCCAGTATCTCACACCATTTTCAGATCCGAGCTCTCCCTGTGGAGTTAGCCCAAGACGTATCTCAGAATCTGCCATTGACCTCAATTCAGCCAGAAAACCTCACTTTTGACATAGAGCTCAGAAATGAAAAAGAAACACATATTCATGTTCCCCAGGGTCTGGAAAGCCAAAATCTCACACCATTTTCAAATCCGAGCTTTCCCTGTGGAGTTAGCCCAAGTATGTATGGATGTTGAATGGTTGTTGGGTGATTTTAAATATTGTGTCTCTTTTTAATTTTTATATTGCTTTTAAGTATTATTTATAAATTGGTTATTCTGTATTTTTGTCTGTTGTACACCGCCCTGAGTCCTTCGGGAGTTGGACGGCATATAAGAATACCAAATAAATAAATAAATAAATAAATAAATAAATAAATAAATAAATAAATAAATAAATAAATAAATAAATAAATAAATAAATAAATAAATAAATAAATAAATAAATAAATAAATAAATAAATAAATAAATAAATAAATAAATAAATAAATAAATAAATAAATAAATAAATAAATAAATAAATGTATCTCCGAATTTGCCTTAGGACTCATTTCAGCCAGAACACTTCACTTTTGACACAGAGCTCAGAAATGAAAAAGAAACACATATTCATGTTCCGCAGGGTCTGGAAAGCCGAATTCTCACCCCATTTTCAGATCCGAGCTTTCCCTGAGGAGTTAGCCCAAGACGTATCTCAGAATTTGCCTTAAGACTCAATTCAGCCAGAAAACCTCACTTTTGACACAGAGCTCAGAAATGAAAAAGAAACACATATTCATGTTCCCTAGGATCTGGAAAGCCAGTATCTCACACCATTTTCAGATCCGAGCTTTCCCTGTGGAGTTAGCCCAAGACGTATCTCAGAATTTACCTTAGGAGTGAATTCAACCCGAAAACCTCACTTTTGACACAGAGCTCAGAAATGAAAAGGAAACACATATTCATGTTCCCCAGGGTCTGGAAAGCCGAATTCTCACACCATTTTCAGATCCGAGCTTTCCCTGTGGAGTTAGCTCAAGACGAATCTCAGAATTTACCTTAGGACTGAATTCAGCCCAAAAACCTCACTTTTGACACAGAGCTCAGAAATGAAAAGGAAACACATATTCAGGTTCCCTGTGGTCTGGAAAGCCAAAATCTCACACCATTTTCAGAACCGAGCTTTCCCTGAGGAGTTAGCCCAAGACGTATCTCAGAATTTGCCATTGAAATCAATTCAGCCAGAAAACTTCACTTTTGACACAGAGCTCAGAAATGAAAAAGAAACACATATTCATGTTCCCTAGGGTCTGGAAAGCCAGTATCTCACATTATTTTCAGATCCGAGCTTTCCCTGTGGAGTTAGCCCAAGATGTATCTCCGAATTTGCCTTAAGACTCAATTCAGCCAGAAAACTTCACTTTTGACACAGAGCTCAGAAATGAAAAGGAAACACATATTCATGTTTCCCAGGGTCTGGAAAGCCAAAATCACACACCATTTTCAGATCCGAGCTTTCCCTGAGGAGTTAGACCAAGGGGTATCTCAGAATTTACATTAGGACTGAATTCAGCCCGAAAACCTCACTTTTGAGACAGAGCTCAGAAATGAAAAGGAAACACATATTCATGTTTCCCAGGGTCTGGAAAGCCAAAATCACACACCATTTTCAGATCCGAGCTTTCTCTGAGGAGTTAGTCCAAGGGGTGTCTCAGAATTTACATTAGGACTGAATTCAGCCCGAAAACCTCACTTTTGACACAGAGCTCAGAAATGAAAAGGAAAGACATATTCGTGTTTCCCAGGGTCTGGAAAGCCGAATTCTCACACCATTTTCAGATCCGAACTTTCCTTGTTCAGTTAGCCCAAGACTTATCTCAGAATTTACCTTAGGACTGAATTCAGCCCGAAAACCTCACTTTTGACACAGAGCTCAGAAATGAAAAGGAAACACATATTCATGTTCCCCAGGGTCTGGAAAGCCGAATTCTCACACCATTTTCAGATCCGAGCTTTCCCTGTGGAGTTAGCTCAAGACGAATCTCAGAATTTACCTTAGGACTGAATTCAGCCCAAAAACCTCACTTTTGACACAGAGCTCAGAAATGAAAAGGAAACACATATTCAAGTTCCCTGGGGTGTGGAAAGCCAAAATCTCACACCATTTTCAGAACCGAGCTTTCCCTGAGGAGTTAGCCCAAGACGTATCTCAGAATTTGCCTTAGGACTCATTTCAGCCAGAAAACCTCACTTTTGACACAGAGCTCAGAAATGAAAAAGAAACACATATTCATCTTCCGCAGGGTATGGAAAGCCGAATTCTCACACCATTTTCAGATCCGAGCTTTCCCTGAGGAGTTAGCCCAAGGCGTACCTCATAATTTGCCTTAGGGCTCATTTCACCGGAAAACTTCACTTTTGACACAGAGCTCAGAAATGAAAAGGAAACACATATTCATGTTTCCCAGGGTCTGGGAAGCCAAAATCACACACTATTTTCATATCCGAGCTTTCCTGGAGGAGTTAGCCCAAGGAGTATCTCAGAATTTGACTTAGGGCTTATTTCAGCCAGAAAACTTCACTTTTAACACAGAGCTCAGAAATGAAAAGGAAACCCATACTCATGTTCCCTAGGGTCTGGAAAGCCAGTATCTCACACCATTTTCAGATCTGAGCTTTCCCTGTGGAGTTAGCCCAAGACGTATCTCAGAATGTGCCATTGACCTCAATTCAGCCAGAAAACCTCACTTTTGACATAGAGCTCAGAAATGAAAAAGAAACACACATTCATGTTCCCCAGGGTCTGGAAAGCCGAATTCTCACACCATTTTCAGATCCGAGCTTTCCTTGAGGAGTTAGACCTAGGCGTATCTGAGAATTTTCCTTAGGGCTTATTTCAGCCAGAAAACTTCACTTTTGACACAGAGCTCAGAAATGAAAAGGAAACACATATTCATATTCCCTAGGGTCTGGAAAGCCAAATTCTCACCCCATTTGCAGATCCGAGCTTTCCCTGTGGAGTTAGCCCAAGACGTATCTCAGAATTTGCCTTAGGACTCATTTCAGCCAGAAAACTTCACTTTTGAAACAGAGCTCAGAAATGAAAAGGAAACACATATTCATGTTCCCTAGGATCTGGAAAGCCAGTATCTCACACCATTTTCAGATCCGAGCTTTCCCTGTGCAGTTAGCCCAAGACGTATCTCAGAATCTGCCATTGACTTCAATTCAGCCAGAAAACCTCACTTTTGACACAGAGCTCAGAAATGAAAATGAAACACATATTCATGTTCCCCAGGGTCTGGAAAGCCGAATTCTCACACCATTTTCAGATCCGAGCTTTCCTTGTGGAGTTATCCCAAGACGTATCTCAGAATTTACCTTAGGAGTGAATTCAACCCGAAAACCTCACTTTTGACACAGAGCTCAGAAATGAAAAGGAAACACATATTCATGTTCCCCAGGGTCTGGAAAGCCGAATTCTCACACCATTTTCAGATCCGAGCTTTCCCTGTGGAGTTAGCTCAAGACGTATCTCAGAATTTGCCTTAGGGCTTATTTCAGCCAGAAAACTTCACTTTTGACACAGAGCTCAGAAATGAAAAGGAAACACATATTCATGTTCCCCAGGGTCTGGAAAGCCGAATTCTCACACCATTTTCAGATCCGAGCTTTCCCTGTGGAGTTAGCTCAAGACTTATCTCAGAATTTGCCTTAGAGCTTATTTCAGCCAGAAAACTTCACTTTTGACACAGAGCTCAGAAATGAAAAGGAAACACATATTCATGTTCCCTAGGGTCTGGAAAGCAAGTATCTCACATTATTTTCAGATCCGAGCTTTCCCTGTGGAGTTAGCCCAAGACGTATCTCAGAATATGCCATTGACCTCAATTCAGCCAGAAAACTTCACTTTTGACACAGAGCTCAGAAATGAAAAGGAAACACATATTCATGTTCCCCAGGGTCTGGAAAGCCGAATTCTCACACCATTTTCAGATCCGAGCTTTCCCTGTGGAGTTAGCTCAAGACGAATCTCAGAATTTACCTTAGGACTGAATTCAGCCCAAAAACCTCACTTTTGACACAGAGCTCAGAAATGAAAAAGAAACACATATTCATGTTCCCTAGGGTCTGGAAAGCCAGTATCTCACATTATTTTCAGATCCGAACTTTCCCTGTGGAGTTAGCCCAAGATGTATCTCCGAATTTGCCTTAAGACTCAATTCAGCCAGAAAACTTCACTTTTGACAAAGAGCTCAGAAATGAAAAGGAAACACATATTCATGTTTCCCAGGGTCTGGAAAGCCAAAATCACACACCATTTTCAGATCCGAGCTTTCCCTGAGGAGTTAGACCAAGGGGTATCTCAGAATTTAAATTAGGACTGAATTCAGCCCGAAAACCTCACTTTTGACACAGAGCTCAGAAATGAAAAGGAAACACATATTCATGTTCCCAGGGTCTGGAAAGCCAAAATCACACACCATTTTCAGATCCGAGCTTTCCCTGAGGAGTTAGACCAAGGGGTATCTCAGAATTTACATTAGGACTAAATTCAGCCCGAAAACCTCACTTTTGACACAGAGCTCAGAAATGAAAAGGAAAGACATATTCGTGTTTCCCAGGGTCTGGAAAGCCGAATTCTCACACCATTTTCAGATCCGAGCTTTCCTTGTGGAGTTAGCCCAAGACGTATCTCAGAATTTACCTTAGGACTGAATTCAGCCCGAAAACCTCACTTTTGACACAGAGCTCAGAAATGAAAAGGAAACACATATTCATGTTCCCCAGGGTCTGGAAAGCCGAATTCTCACACCATTTTCAGATCCGAGCTTTCCCTGTGGAGTTAGCTCAAGACGAATCTCAGAATTTACCTTAGGACTGAATTCAGCTCAAAAACCTCACTTTTGACACAGAGCTCAGAAATGAAAAGGAAACACATATTCAAGTTCCCTGGGGTCTGGAAAGCCAAAATCTCACACCATTTTCAGAACCGAGCTTTCCCTGAGGAGTTAGCCCAAGACGTATCTCAGAATTTGCCTTAGGACTCATTTCAGCCAGAAAACCTCACTTTTGACACAGAGCTCAGAAATGAAAAAGAAACACATATTCATGTTCCGCAGGGTCTGGAAAGCCGAATTCTCACACCATTTTCAGATCCGAGCTTTCCTTGTGGAGTTAGCTCAAGACGAATCTCAGAATTTACCTTAGGACTGAATTCAGCCCAAAAACCTCACTTTTGACACAGAGCTCAGAAATGAAAAGGAAACACATATTCAAGTTCCCTGGGGTCTGGAAAGCCAAAATCTCACACCATTTTCAGATCCGAGCTTTCCCTGAGGAGTTAGCCCAAGACGTATCTCAGAATTTGCCTTAGGACTCATTTCAGCCAGAAAACCTCACTTTTGACACAGAGCTCAGAAATGATAAAGAAACACATATTCATCTTCCGCAGGGTTTGGAAAGCCGAATTCTCACACCATTTTCAGATCCGAGCTTTCCCTGAGGAGTTAGCCCAAGGCGTACCTCATAATTTGCCTTAGGGCTCATTTCACCGGAAAACTTCACTTTTGACACAGAGCTCAGAAATGAAAAGGAAACACATATTCATGTTTCCCAGGGTCTGGGAAGCCAAAATCACACACTATTTTCAGATCCGAGCTTTCCTGGAGGAGTTAGCCCAAGGAGTATCTCAGAATTTGACTTAGGGCTTATTTCAGCCAGAAAACTTCACTTTTAACACAGAGCTCAGAAATGAAAAGGAAACCCATACTCATGTTCCCTAGGGTCTGGAAAGCAAGTATCTCACACCATTTTCAGATCTGAGCTTTCCCTGTGGAGTTAGCCCAAGACGTATCTCAAAATGTGCCATTGACCTCAATTCAGCCAGAAAACCTCATTTTGACATAGAGCTCAGAAATGAAAAAGAAACACATATTCATGTTCCCCAGAGTCTGGAAAGCCAAAATCTCACACCATTTTCAGATCCGAGCTTTCCTTGTGGAGTTATCCCAAGACGTATCTCAGAATTTACCTTAGGAGTGAATTCAACCCGAAAACCTCACTTTTGACACAGAGCTCAGAAATGAAAAAGAAACACATATTCATCTTCCGCAGGGTATGGAAAGCCGAATTCTCACACCATTTTCAGATCCGAGCTTTCCCTGAGGAGTTAGCCCAAGGCGTACCTCATAATTTGCCTTAGGGCTCATTTCACCGGACAACTTCACTTTTGACACAGAGCTCAGAAATGAAAAGGAAACACATATTCATGTTTCACAGGGTCTGGGAAGCCAAAATCACACACTATTTTCAGATCCGAGCTTTCCTGGAGGAGTTAGCCCAAGATGTATCTCCGAATTTGCCTTAAGACTCAATTCAGCCAGAAAACTTCACTTTTGACACAGAGCTCAGAAATGAAAAGGAACATATACTCATGTTCCCTAGGGTCTGGATAGCCAGTATCTCACACCATTTTCAGATCTGAGCTTTCCCTGAGGAGTTAGCCCAAGACGTATCTCAGAATCTGCCATTGACCTCAATTCAGACAGAAAACCTCACTTTTGACATAGAGCTCAGAAATGAAAAAGAAACACACATTCATGTTCCCCAGGGTCTGGAAAGCCGAATTCTCACACCATTTTCAGATCCGAGCTTTCCTTGAGGAGTTAGACCTAGGCGTATCTGAGAATTTGCCTTAGGGCTTATTTCAGCCAGAAAACTTCACTTTTGACACAGAGCTCAGAAATGAAAAGGAAACACATATTCATATTCCCTAGGGTCTGGAAAGCCAAATTCTCACCCCATTTGCAGATCCGAGCTTTCCCTGTGGAGTTAGCCCAAGACGTATCTCAGAATCTGCCATTGACTTCAATTCAGCCAGAAAACCTCACTTTTGACACAGAGCTCAGAAATGAAAATGAAACACATATTCATGTTCCCCAGGGTCTGGAAAGCCGAATTCTCACACCATTTTCAGATCCGAGCTTTCCTTGTGGAGTTATCCCAAGACGTATCTCAGAATTTACCTTAGGAGTGAATTCAACCCGAAAACCTCACTTTTGACACAGAGCTCAGAAATGAAAAGGAAACACATATTCATGTTCCCCAGGGTCTGGAAAGCCGAATTCTCACACCATTTTCAGATCCGAGCTTTCCCTGTGGAGTTAGCTCAAGACGTATCTCAGAATTTGCCTTAGGGCTTATTTCAGCCAGAAAACTTCACTTTTGACACAGAGCTCAGAAATGAAAAGGAAACACATATTCATGTTCCCCAGGGTCTGGAAAGCCGAATTCTCACACCATTTTCAGATCCGAGCTTTCCCTGTGCAGTTAGCTCAAGACGTATCTCAGAATTTGCCTTAGAGCTTATTTCAGCCAGAAAACTTCACTTTTGACACAGAGCTCAGAAATGAAAATGAAACACATATCCATGTTCCCTAGGGTCTGGAAAGCAAGTATCTCACATTATTTTCAGATCCGAGCTTTCCCTGTGGAGTTAGCCCAAGACGTATCTCAGAATATGCCATTGACCTCAATTCAGCCAGAAAACTTCACTTTTGACACAGAGCTCAGAAATGAAAAGGAAACACATATTCATGTTTCCCAGGGTCTGGAAAGCCAAAATCACACACCATTTTCAGATCTGAGCTTTCCCTGAGGAGTTAGACCAAGGGGTATCTCAGAATTTACATTAGGACTGAATTCAGCCCGAAAACCTCACTTTTGACACAGAGCTCAGAAATGAAAAGGAAACACATATTCATGTTTCCCAGGGTCTGGAAAGCCAAAATCACACACCATTTTCAGATCCGAGCTTTCCCTGAGGAGTTAGACCAAGGGGTATCTCAGAATTTACATTAGGACTAAATTCAGCCCGAAAACCTCACTTTTGACACAGAACTCAGAAATGAAAATGAAACACATATTCATGTTCCCTAGGATCTGGAAAGCCAGTATCTCACACCATTTTCAGATCCGAGCTTTCCCTATGCAGTTAGCCCAAGACGTATCTCAGAATCTGCCATTGACTTCAATTCAGCCAGAAAACCTCACTTTTGACACAGAGCTCAGAAATGAAAATGAAACACATATTCATGTTCCCCAGGGTCTGGAAAGCCGAATTCTCACACCATTTTCAGATCCGAGCTTTCCTTGTGGAGTTATCCCAAGACGTATCTCAGAATTTACCTTAGGAGTGAATTCAACCCGAAAACCTCACTTTTGACACAGAGCTCAGAAATGAAAAGGAAACACATATTCATGTTCCCCAGGGTCTGCAAAGCCGAATTCTCACACCATTTTCAGATCCGAGCTTTCCCTGAGGAGTTAGACCAAGGGGTATCTCAGAATTTACATTAGGACTAAATTCAGCCCGAAAACCTCACTTTTGACACAGAACTCAGAAATGAAAATGAAACACATATTCATGTTCCCTAGGATCTGGAAAGCCAGTATCTCACACCATTTTCAGATCCGAGCTTTCCCTATGCAGTTAGCCCAAGACGTATCTCAGAATCTGCCATTGACTTCAATTCAGCCAGAAAACCTCACTTTTGACACAGAGCTCAGAAATGAAAATGAAACACATATTCATGTTCCCCAGGGTCTGGAAAGCCGAATTCTCACACCATTTTCAGATCCGAGCTTTCCTTGTGGAGTTATCCCAAGACGTATCTCAGAATTTACCTTAGGAGTGAATTCAACCCGAAAACTTCACTTTTGACACAGAGCTCAGAAATGAAAAGGAAACACATATTCATGTTCCCCAGGGTCTGGAAAGCCGAATTCTCACACCATTTTCAGATCCGAGCTTTCCCTGTGGAGTTAGCTCAAGACTTATCTCAGAATTTGCCTTAGAGCTTATTTCAGCCAGAAAACTTCACTTTTGACACAGAGCTCAGAAATGAAAAGGAAACACATATCCATGTTCCCTAGGGTCTGGAAAGCAAGTATCTCACATTATTTTCAGATCCGAGCTTTCCCTGTGGAGTTAGCCCAAGACGTATCTCAGAATATGCCATTGACCTCAATTCAGCCAGAAAACTTCACTTTTGACACAGAGCTCAGAAATGAAAAGGAAACACATATTCATGTTCCCCAGGGTCTGGAAAGCCGAATTCTCACACCATTTTCAGATCCGAGCTTTCCCTGTGGAGTTAGCTCAAGACGAATCTCAGAATTTACCTTAGGACTGAATTCAGCCCAAAAACCTCACTTTTGACACAGAGCTCAGAAATGAAAAAGAAACACATATTCATGTTCCCTAGGGTCTGGAAAGCCAGTATCTCACATTATTTTCAGATCCGAACTTTCCCTGTGGAGTTAGCCCAAGATGTATCTCCGAATTTGCCTTAAGACTCAATTCAGCCAGAAAACTTCACTTTTGACAAAGAGCTCAGAAATGAAAAGGAAACACATATTCATGTTTCCCAGGGTCTGGAAAGCCAAAATCACACACCATTTTCAGATCCGAGCTTTCCCTGAGGAGTTAGACCAAGGGGTATCTCAGAATTTAAATTAGGACTGAATTCAGCCCGAAAACCTCACTTTTGACACAGAGCTCAGAAATGAAAAGGAAACACATATTCATGTTCCCAGGGTCTGGAAAGCCAAAATCACACACCATTTTCAGATCCGAGCTTTCCCTGAGGAGTTAGACCAAGGGGTATCTCAGAATTTACATTAGGACTAAATTCAGCCCGAAAACCTCACTTTTGACACAGAGCTCAGAAATGAAAAGGAAACACATATTCATGTTCCCCAGGGTCTGGAAAGCCGAATTCTCACACCATTTTCAGATCCGAGCTTTCCCTGTGGAGTTAGCTCAAGACAAATCTCAGAATTTACCTTAGGACTGAATTCAGCTCAAAAACCTCACTTTTGACACAGAGCTCAGAAATGAAAAGGAAACACATATTCAAGTTCCCTGGGGTCTGGAAAGCCAAAATCTCACACCATTTTCAGAACCGAGCTTTCCCTGAGGAGTTAGCCCAAGACGTATCTCAGAATTTGCCTTAGGACTCATTTCAGCCAGAAAACCTCACTTTTGACACAGAGCTCAGAAATGAAAAAGAAACACATATTCATGTTCCGCAGGGTCTGGAAAGCCGAATTCTCACACCATTTTCAGATCCGAGCTTTCCTTGTGGAGTTAGCTCAAGACGAATCTCAGAATTTACCTTAGGACTGAATTCAGCCCAAAAACCTCACTTTTGACACAGAGCTCAGAAATGAAAAGGAAACACATATTCAAGTTCCCTGGGGTCTGGAAAGCCAAAATCTCACACCATTTTCAGAACCGAGCTTTCCCTGAGGAGTTAGCCCAAGACGTATCTCAGAATTTGCCTTAGGACTCATTTCAGCCAGAAAACCTCACTTTTGACACAGAGCTCAGAAATGATAAAGAAACACATATTCATCTTCCGCAGGGTTTGGAAAGCCGAATTCTCACACCATTTTCAGATCCGAGCTTTCCCTGAGGAGTTAGCCCAAGGCGTACCTCATAATTTGCCTTAGGGCTCATTTCACCGGAAAACTTCACTTTTGACACAGAGCTCAGAAATGAAAAGGAAACACATATTCATGTTTCCCAGGGTCTGGGAAGCCAAAATCACACACTATTTTCAGATCCGAGCTTTCCTGGAGGAGTTAGCCCAAGGAGTATCTCAGAATTTGACTTAGGGCTTATTTCAGCCAGAAAACTTCACTTTTAACACAGAGCTCAGAAATGAAAAGGAAACCCATACTCATGTTCCCTAGGGTCTGGAAAGCAAGTATCTCACACCATTTTCAGATCTGAGCTTTCCCTGTGGAGTTAGCCCAAGACGTATCTCAAAATGTGCCATTGACCTCAATTCAGCCAGAAAACCTCATTTTGACATAGAGCTCAGAAATGAAAAAGAAACACATATTCATGTTCCCCAGAGTCTGGAAAGCCAAAATCTCACACCATTTTCAAATCCGAGCTTTCCCTGTGGAGTTAGCCCAAGATGTATCTCCGAATTTGCCTTAAGACTCAATTCAGCCAGAAAACTTCACTTTTGACACAGAGCTCAGAAATGAAAAGGAACATATACTCATGTTCCCTAGGGTCTGGATAGCCAGTATCTCACACCATTTTCAGATCTGAGCTTTCCCTGAGGAGTTAGCCCAAGACGTATCTCAGAATCTGCCATTGACCTCAATTCAGACAGAAAACCTCAATTTTGACATAGAGCTCAGAAATGAAAAAGAAACACACATTCATGTTCCCCAGGGTCTGGAAAGCCGAATTCTCACACCATTTTCAGATCCGAGCTTTCCTTGAGGAGTTAGACCTAGGCGTATCTGAGAATTTGCCTTAGGGCTTATTTCAGCCAGAAAACTTCACTTTTGAAACAGAGCTCAGAAATGAAAAGGAAACACATATTCATGTTCCCTAGGATCTGGAAAGCCAGTATCTCACACCATTTTCAGATCCGAGCTTTCCCTGTGCAGTTAGCCCAAGACGTATCTCAGAATCTGCCATTGACTTCAATTCAGCCAGAAAACCTCACTTTTGACACAGAGCTCAGAAATGAAAATGAAACACATATTCATGTTCCCCAGGGTCTGGAAAGCCGAATTCTCACACCATTTTCAGATCCGAGCTTTCCTTGTGGAGTTATCCCAAGACGTATCTCAGAATTTACCTTAGGAGTGAATTCAACCCGAAAACCTCACTTTTGACACAGAGCTCAGAAATGAAAAAGAAACACATATTCATCTTCCGCAGGGTATGGAAAGCCGAATTCTCACACCATTTTCAGATCCGAGCTTTCCCTGAGGAGTTAGCCCAAGGCGTACCTCATAATTTGCCTTAGGGCTCATTTCACCGGACAACTTCACTTTTGACACAGAGCTCAGAAATGAAAAGGAAACACATATTCATGTTTCACAGGGTCTGGGAAGCCAAAATCACACACTATTTTCAGATCCGAGCTTTCCTGGAGGAGTTAGCCCAAGATGTATCTCCGAATTTGCCTTAAGACTCAATTCAGCCAGAAAACTTCACTTTTGACACAGAGCTCAGAAATGAAAAGGAACATATACTCATGTTCCCTAGGGTCTGGATAGCCAGTATCTCACACCATTTTCAGATCTGAGCTTTCCCTGTGGAGTTAGCCCAAGACGTATCTCAAAATGTGCCATTGACCTCAATTCAGCCAGAAAACCTCATTTTGACATAGAGCTCAGAAATGAAAAAGAAACACATATTCATGTTCCCCAGAGTCTGGAAAGCCAAAATCTCACACCATTTTCAGATCCGAGCTTTCCTTGTGGAGTTATCCCAAGACGTATCTCAGAATTTACCTTAGGAGTGAATTCAACCCGAAAACCTCACTTTTGACACAGAGCTCAGAAATGAAAAAGAAACACATATTCATCTTCCGCAGGGTATGGAAAGCCGAATTCTCACACCATTTTCAGATCCGAGCTTTCCCTGAGGAGTTAGCCCAAGGCGTACCTCATAATTTGCCTTAGGGCTCATTTCACCGGACAACTTCACTTTTGACACAGAGCTCAGAAATGAAAAGGAAACACATATTCATGTTTCACAGGGTCTGGGAAGCCAAAATCACACACTATTTTCAGATCCGAGCTTTCCTGGAGGAGTTAGCCCAAGATGTATCTCCGAATTTGCCTTAAGACTCAATTCAGCCAGAAAACTTCACTTTTGACACAGAGCTCAGAAATGAAAAGGAACATATACTCATGTTCCCTAGGGTCTGGATAGCCAGTATCTCACACCATTTTCAGATCTGAGCTTTCCCTGAGGAGTTAGCCCAAGACGTATCTCAGAATCTGCCATTGACCTCAATTCAGACAGAAAACCTCACTTTTGACATAGAGCTCAGAAATGAAAAAGAAACACACATTCATGTTCCCCAGGGTCTGGAAAGCCGAATTCTCACACCATTTTCAGATCCGAGCTTTCCTTGAGGAGTTAGACCTAGGCGTATCTGAGAATTTGCCTTAGGGCTTATTTCAGCCAGAAAACTTCACTTTTGACACAGAGCTCAGAAATGAAAAGGAAACACATATTCATATTCCCTAGGGTCTGGAAAGCCAAATTCTCACCCCATTTGCAGATCCGAGCTTTCCCTGTGGAGTTAGCCCAAGACGTATCTCAGAATCTGCCATTGACTTCAATTCAGCCAGAAAACCTCACTTTTGACACAGAGCTCAGAAATGAAAATGAAACACATATTCATGTTCCCCAGGGTCTGGAAAGCCGAATTCTCACACCATTTTCAGATCCGAGCTTTCCTTGTGGAGTTATCCCAAGACGTATCTCAGAATTTACCTTAGGAGTGAATTCAACCCGAAAACCTCACTTTTGACACAGAGCTCAGAAATGAAAAGGAAACACATATTCATGTTCCCCAGGGTCTGGAAAGCCGAATTCTCACACCATTTTCAGATCCGAGCTTTCCCTGTGGAGTTAGCTCAAGACGTATCTCAGAATTTGCCTTAGGGCTTATTTCAGCCAGAAAACTTCACTTTTGACACAGAGCTCAGAAATGAAAAGGAAACACATATTCATGTTCCCCAGGGTCTGGAAAGCCGAATTCTCACACCATTTTCAGATCCGAGCTTTCCCTGTGCAGTTAGCTCAAGACGTATCTCAGAATTTGCCTTAGAGCTTATTTCAGCCAGAAAACTTCACTTTTGACACAGAGCTCAGAAATGAAAATGAAACACATATCCATGTTCCCTAGGGTCTGGAAAGCAAGTATCTCACATTATTTTCAGATCCGAGCTTTCCCTGTGGAGTTAGCCCAAGACGTATCTCAGAATATGCCATTGACCTCAATTCAGCCAGAAAACTTCACTTTTGACACAGAGCTCAGAAATGAAAAGGAAACACATATTCATGTTTCCCAGGGTCTGGAAAGCCAAAATCACACACCATTTTCAGATCTGAGCTTTCCCTGAGGAGTTAGACCAAGGGGTATCTCAGAATTTACATTAGGACTGAATTCAGCCCGAAAACCTCACTTTTGACACAGAGCTCAGAAATGAAAAGGAAACACATATTCATGTTTCCCAGGGTCTGGAAAGCCAAAATCACACACCATTTTCAGATCCGAGCTTTCCCTGAGGAGTTAGACCAAGGGGTATCTCAGAATTTACATTAGGACTAAATTCAGCCCGAAAACCTCACTTTTGACACAGAACTCAGAAATGAAAATGAAACACATATTCATGTTCCCTAGGATCTGGAAAGCCAGTATCTCACACCATTTTCAGATCCGAGCTTTCCCTATGCAGTTAGCCCAAGACGTATCTCAGAATCTGCCATTGACTTCAATTCAGCCAGAAAACCTCACTTTTGACACAGAGCTCAGAAATGAAAATGAAACACATATTCATGTTCCCCAGGGTCTGGAAAGCCGAATTCTCACACCATTTTCAGATCCGAGCTTTCCTTGTGGAGTTATCCCAAGACGTATCTCAGAATTTACCTTAGGAGTGAATTCAACCCGAAAACCTCACTTTTGACACAGAGCTCAGAAATGAAAAGGAAACACATATTCATGTTCCCCAGGGTCTGCAAAGCCGAATTCTCACACCATTTTCAGATCCGAGCTTTCCCTGAGGAGTTAGACCAAGGGGTATCTCAGAATTTACATTAGGACTAAATTCAGCCCGAAAACCTCACTTTTGACACAGAACTCAGAAATGAAAATGAAACACATATTCATGTTCCCTAGGATCTGGAAAGCCAGTATCTCACACCATTTTCAGATCCGAGCTTTCCCTATGCAGTTAGTCCAAGACGTATCTCAGAATCTGCCATTGACTTCAATTCAGCCAGAAAACCTCACTTTTGACACAGAGCTCAGAAATGAAAATGAAACACATATTCATGTTCCCCAGGGTCTGGAAAGCCGAATTCTCACACCATTTTCAGATCCGAGCTTTCCTTGTGGAGTTATCCCAAGACGTATCTCAGAATTTACCTTAGGAGTGAATTCAACCCGAAAACTTCACTTTTGACACAGAGCTCAGAAATGAAAAGGAAACACATATTCATGTTCCCCAGGGTCTGGAAAGCCGAATTCTCACACCATTTTCAGATCCGAGCTTTCCCTGTGGAGTTAGCTCAAGACTTATCTCAGAATTTGCCTTAGAGCTTATTTCAGCCAGAAAACTTCACTTTTGACACAGAGCTCAGAAATGAAAAGGAAACACATATCCATGTTCCCTAGGGTCTGGAAAGCAAGTATCTCACATTATTTTCAGATCCGAGCTTTCCCTGTGGAGTTAGCCCAAGACGTATCTCAGAATATGCCATTGACCTCAATTCAGCCAGAAAACTTCACTTTTGACACAGAGCTCAGAAATGAAAAGGAAACACATATTCATGTTCCCCAGGGTCTGGAAAGCCGAATTCTCACACCATTTTCAGATCCGAGCTTTCCCTGTGGAGTTAGCTCAAGACGAATCTCAGAATTTACCTTAGGACTGAATTCAGCCCAAAAACCTCACTTTTGACACAGAGCTCAGAAATGAAAAAGAAACACATATTCATGTTCCCTAGGGTCTGGAAAGCCAGTATCTCACATTATTTTCAGATCCGAACTTTCCCTGTGGAGTTAGCCCAAGATGTATCTCCGAATTTGCCTTAAGACTCAATTCAGCCAGAAAACTTCACTTTTGACAAAGAGCTCAGAAATGAAAAGGAAACACATATTCATGTTTCCCAGGGTCTGGAAAGCCAAAATCACACACCATTTTCAGATCCGAGCTTTCCCTGAGGAGTTAGACCAAGGGGTATCTCAGAATTTAAATTAGGACTGAATTCAGCCCGAAAACCTCACTTTTGACACAGAGCTCAGAAATGAAAAGGAAACACATATTCATGTTCCCAGGGTCTGGAAAGCCAAAATCACACACCATTTTCAGATCCGAGCTTTCCCTGAGGAGTTAGACCAAGGGGTATCTCAGAATTTACATTAGGACTAAATTCAGCCCGAAAACCTCACTTTTGACACAGAGCTCAGAAATGAAAAGGAAACACATATTCATGTTCCCCAGGGTCTGGAAAGCCGAATTCTCACACCATTTTCAGATCCGAGCTTTCCCTGTGGAGTTAGCTCAAGACAAATCTCAGAATTTACCTTAGGACTGAATTCAGCTCAAAAACCTCACTTTTGACACAGAGCTCAGAAATGAAAAGGAAACACATATTCAAGTTCCCTGGGGTCTGGAAAGCCAAAATCTCACACCATTTTCAGAACCGAGCTTTCCCTGAGGAGTTAGCCCAAGACGTATCTCAGAATTTGCCTTAGGACTCATTTCAGCCAGAAAACCTCACTTTTGACACAGAGCTCAGAAATGAAAAAGAAACACATATTCATGTTCCGCAGGGTCTGGAAAGCCGAATTCTCACACCATTTTCAGATCCGAGCTTTCCTTGTGGAGTTAGCTCAAGACGAATCTCAGAATTTACCTTAGGACTGAATTCAGCCCAAAAACCTCACTTTTGACACAGAGCTCAGAAATGAAAAGGAAACACATATTCAAGTTCCCTGGGGTCTGGAAAGCCAAAATCTCACACCATTTTCAGAACCGAGCTTTCCCTGAGGAGTTAGCCCAAGACGTATCTCAGAATTTGCCTTAGGACTCATTTCAGCCAGAAAACCTCACTTTTGACACAGAGCTCAGAAATGATAAAGAAACACATATTCATCTTCCGCAGGGTTTGGAAAGCCGAATTCTCACACCATTTTCAGATCCGAGCTTTCCCTGAGGAGTTAGCCCAAGGCGTACCTCATAATTTGCCTTAGGGCTCATTTCACCGGAAAACTTCACTTTTGACACAGAGCTCAGAAATGAAAAGGAAACACATATTCATGTTTCCCAGGGTCTGGGAAGCCAAAATCACACACTATTTTCAGATCCGAGCTTTCCTGGAGGAGTTAGCCCAAGGAGTATCTCAGAATTTGACTTAGGGCTTATTTCAGCCAGAAAACTTCACTTTTAACACAGAGCTCAGAAATGAAAAGGAAACCCATACTCATGTTCCCTAGGGTCTGGAAAGCAAGTATCTCACACCATTTTCAGATCTGAGCTTTCCCTGTGGAGTTAGCCCAAGACGTATCTCAAAATGTGCCATTGACCTCAATTCAGCCAGAAAACCTCATTTTGACATAGAGCTCAGAAATGAAAAAGAAACACATATTCATGTTCCCCAGAGTCTGGAAAGCCAAAATCTCACACCATTTTCAAATCCGAGCTTTCCCTGTGGAGTTAGCCCAAGATGTATCTCCGAATTTGCCTTAAGACTCAATTCAGCCAGAAAACTTCACTTTTGACACAGAGCTCAGAAATGAAAAGGAACATATACTCATGTTCCCTAGGGTCTGGATAGCCAGTATCTCACACCATTTTCAGATCTGAGCTTTCCCTGAGGAGTTAGCCCAAGACGTATCTCAGAATCTGCCATTGACCTCAATTCAGACAGAAAACCTCAATTTTGACATAGAGCTCAGAAATGAAAAAGAAACACACATTCATGTTCCCCAGGGTCTGGAAAGCCGAATTCTCACACCATTTTCAGATCCGAGCTTTCCTTGAGGAGTTAGACCTAGGCGTATCTGAGAATTTGCCTTAGGGCTTATTTCAGCCAGAAAACTTCACTTTTGAAACAGAGCTCAGAAATGAAAAGGAAACACATATTCATGTTCCCTAGGATCTGGAAAGCCAGTATCTCACACCATTTTCAGATCCGAGCTTTCCCTGTGCAGTTAGCCCAAGACGTATCTCAGAATCTGCCATTGACTTCAATTCAGCCAGAAAACCTCACTTTTGACACAGAGCTCAGAAATGAAAATGAAACACATATTCATGTTCCCCAGGGTCTGGAAAGCCGAATTCTCACACCATTTTCAGATCCGAGCTTTCCTTGTGGAGTTATCCCAAGACGTATCTCAGAATTTACCTTAGGAGTGAATTCAACCCGAAAACCTCACTTTTGACACAGAGCTCAGAAATGAAAAAGAAACACATATTCATCTTCCGCAGGGTATGGAAAGCCGAATTCTCACACCATTTTCAGATCCGAGCTTTCCCTGAGGAGTTAGCCCAAGGCGTACCTCATAATTTGCCTTAGGGCTCATTTCACCGGACAACTTCACTTTTGACACAGAGCTCAGAAATGAAAAGGAAACACATATTCATGTTTCACAGGGTCTGGGAAGCCAAAATCACACACTATTTTCAGATCCGAGCTTTCCTGGAGGAGTTAGCCCAAGATGTATCTCCGAATTTGCCTTAAGACTCAATTCAGCCAGAAAACTTCACTTTTGACACAGAGCTCAGAAATGAAAAGGAACATATACTCATGTTCCCTAGGGTCTGGATAGCCAGTATCTCACACCATTTTCAGATCTGAGCTTTCCCTGAGGAGTTAGCCCAAGACGTATCTCAGAATCTGCCATTGACCTCAATTCAGACAGAAAACCTCACTTTTGACATAGAGCTCAGAAATGAAAAAGAAACACACATTCATGTTCCCCAGGGTCTGGAAAGCCGAATTCTCACACCATTTTCAGATCCGAGCTTTCCTTGAGGAGTTAGACCTAGGCGTATCTGAGAATTTGCCTTAGGGCTTATTTCAGCCAGAAAACTTCACTTTTGACACAGAGCTCAGAAATGAAAAGGAAACACATATTCATATTCCCTAGGGTCTGGAAAGCCAAATTCTCACCCCATTTGCAGATCCGAGCTTTCCCTGTGGAGTTAGCCCAAGACGTATCTCAGAATCTGCCATTGACTTCAATTCAGCCAGAAAACCTCACTTTTGACACAGAGCTCAGAAATGAAAATGAAACACATATTCATGTTCCCCAGGGTCTGGAAAGCCGAATTCTCACACCATTTTCAGATCCGAGCTTTCCTTGTGGAGTTATCCCAAGACGTATCTCAGAATTTACCTTAGGAGTGAATTCAACCCGAAAACCTCACTTTTGACACAGAGCTCAGAAATGAAAAGGAAACACATATTCATGTTCCCCAGGGTCTGGAAAGCCGAATTCTCACACCATTTTCAGATCCGAGCTTTCCCTGTGGAGTTAGCTCAAGACGTATCTCAGAATTTGCCTTAGGGCTTATTTCAGCCAGAAAACTTCACTTTTGACACAGAGCTCAGAAATGAAAAGGAAACACATATTCATGTTCCCCAGGGTCTGGAAAGCCGAATTCTCACACCATTTTCAGATCCGAGCTTTCCCTGTGGAGTTAGCTCAAGACGTATCTCAGAATTTGCCTTAGAGCTTATTTCAGCCAGAAAACTTCACTTTTGACACAGAGCTCAGAAATGAAAAGGAAACACATATCCATGTTCCCTAGGGTCTGGAAAGCAAGTATCTCACATTATTTTCAGATCCGAGCTTTCCCTGTGGAGTTAGCCCAAGACGTATCTCAGAATATGCCATTGACCTCAATTCAGCCAGAAAACTTCACTTTTGACACAGAGCTCAGAAATGAAAAGGAAACACATATTCATGTTTCCCAGGGTCTGGAAAGCCAAAATCACACACCATTTTCAGATCCGAGCTTTCCCTGAGGAGTTAGACCAAGGGGTATCTCAGAATTTACATTAGGACTGAATTCAGCCCGAAAACCTCACTTTTGACACAGAGCTCAGAAATGAAAAGGAAACACATATTCATGTTTCCCAGGGTCTGGAAAGCCAAAATCACACACCATTTTCAGATCCGAGCTTTCCCTGAGGAGTTAGACCAAGGGGTATCTCAGAATTTACATTAGGACTAAATTCAGCCCGAAAACCTCACTTTTGACACAGAGCTCAGAAATGAAAATGAAACACATATTCATGTTCCCTAGGATCTGGAAAGCCAGTATCTCACACCATTTTCAGATCCGAGCTTTCCCTGTGCAGTTAGCCCAAGACGTATCTCAGAATCTGCCATTGACTTCAATTCAGCCAGAAAACCTCACTTTTGACACAGAGCTCAGAAATGAAAATGAAACACATATTCATGTTCCCCAGGGTCTGGAAAGCCGAATTCTCACACCATTTTCAGATCCGAGCTTTCCTTGTGGAGTTATCCCAAGACGTATCTCAGAATTTACCTTAGGAGTGAATTCAACCCGAAAACCTCACTTTTGACACAGAGCTCAGAAATGAAAAGGAAACACATATTCATGTTCCCCAGGGTCTGGAAAGCCGAATTCTCACACCATTTTCAGATCCGAGCTTTCCCTGTGGAGTTAGCTCAAGACGTATCTCAGAATTTGCCTTAGGGCTTATTTCAGCCAGAAAACTTCACTTTTGACACAGAGCTCAGAAATGAAAAGGAAACACATATTCATGTTCCCCAGGGTCTGGAAAGCCGAATTCTCACACCATTTTCAGATCCGAGCTTTCCCTGTGGAGTTAGCTCAAGACTTATCTCAGAATTTGCCTTAGAGCTTATTTCAGCCAGAAAACTTCACTTTTGACACAGAGCTCAGAAATGAAAAGGAAACACATATCCATGTTCCCTAGGGTCTGGAAAGCAAGTATCTCACATTATTTTCAGATCCGAGCTTTCCCTGTGGAGTTAGCCCAAGACGTATCTCAGAATATGCCATTGACCTCAATTCAGCCAGAAAACTTCACTTTTGACACAGAGCTCAGAAATGAAAAGGAAACACATATTCATGTTCCCCAGGGTCTGGAAAGCCGAATTCTCACCCCATTTGCAGATCCGAGCTTTCCCTGTGGAGTTAGCCCAAGACGAATCTCAGAATCTGCCATTGACTTCAATTCAGCCAGAAAACCTCACTTTTGACACAGAGCTCAGAAATGAAAATGAAACACATATTCATGTTCCCCAGGGTCTGGAAAGCCGAATTCTCACACCATTTTCAGATCCGAGCTTTCCTTGTGGAGTTATCCCAAGACGTATCTCAGAATTTACCTTAGGAGTGAATTCAACCCGAAAACCTCACTTTTGACACAGAGCTCAGAAATGAAAAGGAAACACATATTCATGTTTCCCAGGGTCTGGAAAGCCGAATTCTCACACCATTTTCAGATCCGAGCTTTCCCTGTGGAGTTAGCTCAAGACGTATCTCAGAATTTGCCTTAGGGCTTATTTCAGCCAGAAAACTTCACTTTTGACACAGAGCTCAGAAATGAAAAGGAAACACATATTCATGTTCCCCAGGGTTTGGAAAGCCGAATTCCCACACCATTTTCAGATCCGAGCTTTCCCTGTGGAGTTAGCTCAAGACGTATCTCAGAATTTGCCTTAGAGCTTATTTCAGCCAGAAAACTTCACTTTTGACACAGAGCTCAGAAATGAAAAGGAAACACATATCCATGTTCCCTAGGGTCTGGAAAGCAAGTATCTCACATTATTTTCAGATCCGAGCTTTCCCTGTGGAGTTAGCCCAAGGACGTATCTCAGAATATGCCATTGACCTCAATTCAGCCAGAAAACTTCACTTTTGACACAGAGCTCAGAAAACAAAAGGAAACACATATTCATGTTTCCCAGGGTCTGGAAAGCCAAAATCACACACCATTTTCAGATCCGAGCTTTCCCTGAGGAGTTAGACCAAGGGGTATCTCAGAATTTACATTAGGACTGAATTCAGCCCGAAAACCTCACTTTTGACACAGAGCTCAGAAATGAAAAGGAAACACATATTCATGTTTCCCAGGGTCTGGAAAGCCAAAATCACACACCATTTTCAGATCCGAGCTTTCCCTGAGGAGTTAGACCAAGGGGTATCTCAGAATTTACATTAGGACTAAATTCAGCCCGAAAACCTCACTTTTGACACAGAGCTCAGAAATGAAAATGAAACACATATTCATGTTCCCTAGGATCTGGAAAGCCAGTATCTCACACCATTTTCAGATCCGAGCTTTCCCTGTGCAGTTAGCCCAAGACGTATCTCAGAATCTGCCATTGACTTCAATTCAGCCAGAAAACCTCACTTTTGACACAGAGCTCAGAAATGAAAATGAAACACATATTCATGTTCCCCAGGGTCTGGAAAGCCGAATTCTCACACCATTTTCAGATCCGAGCTTTCCCTGTGGAGTTAGCCCAAGACGTATCTCAGAATATGCCATTGACCTCAATTCAGCCAGAAAACTTCACTTTTGACACAGAGCTCAGAAATGAAAAGGAAACACATATTCATGTTCCCCAGGGTCTGGAAAGCCGAATTCTCACACCATTTTCAGATCCGAGCTTTCCCTGTGGAGTTAGCTCAAGACGAATCTCAGAATTTACCTTAGGACTGAATTCAGCCCAAAAACCTCACTTTTGACACAGAGCTCAGAAATGAAAAAGAAACACATATTCATGTTCCCTAGGGTCTGGAAAGCCAGTATCTCACATTATTTTCAGATCCGAACTTTCCCTGTGGAGTTAGCCCAAGATGTATCTCCGAATTTGCCTTAAGACTCAATTCAGCCAGAAAACTTCACTTTTGACAAAGAGCTCAGAAATGAAAAGGAAACACATATTCATGTTTCCCAGGGTCTGGAAAGCCAAAATCACACACCATTTTCAGATCCGAGCTTTCCCTGAGGAGTTAGACCAAGGGGTATCTCAGAATTTACATTAGGACTGAATTCAGCCCGAAAACCTCACTTTTGACACAGAGCTCAGAAATGAAAAGGAAACACATATTCATGTTCCCAGGGTCTGGAAAGCCAAAATCACACACCATTTTCAGATCCGAGCTTTCCCTGAGGAGTTAGACCAAGGGGTATCTCAGAATTTACATTAGGACTGAATTCAGCCCGAAAACCTCACTTTTGACACAGAGCTCAGAAATGAAAAGGAAACACATATTCATGTTCCCCAGGGTCTGGAAAGCCGAATTCTCACACCATTTTCAGATCCGAGCTTTCCCTGTGGAGTTAGCTCAAGACGAATCTCAGAATTTACCTTAGGACTGAATTCAGCTCAAAAACCTCACTTTTGACACAGAGCTCAGAAATGAAAAGGAAACACATATTCAAGTTCCCTGGGGTCTGGAAAGCCAAAATCTCACACCATTTTCAGAACCGAGCTTTCCCTGAGGAGTTAGCCCAAGACATATCTCAGAATTTGCCTTAGGACTCATTTCAGCCAGAAAACCTCACTTTTGACACAGAGCTCAGAAATGAAAAAGAAACACATATTCATGTTCCGCAGGGTCTGGAAAGCCGAATTCTCACACCATTTTCAGATCCGAGCTTTCCTTGTGTAGTTAGCTCAAGACGAATCTCAGAATTTACCTTAGGACTGAATTCAGCCCAAAAACCTCACTTTTGACACAGAGCTCAGAAATGAAAAGGAAACACATATTCAAGTTCCCTGGGGTCTGGAAAGCCAAAATCTCACACCATTTTCAGAACCGAGCTTTCCCTGAGGAGTTAGCCCAAGACGTATCTAAGAATTTGCCTTAGGACTCATTTCAGCCAGAAAACCTCACTTTTGACACAGAGCTCAGAAATGAAAAAGAAACACATATTCATCTTCCGCAGGGTATGGAAAGCCGAATTCTCACACCATTTTCAGATCCGAGCTTTCCCTGAGGAGTTAGCCCAAGGCGTACCTCATAATTTGCCTTAGGGCTCATTTCACCGGAAAACTTCACTTTTGACACAGAGCTCAGAAATGAAAAGGAAACACATATTCATGTTTCACAGGGTCTGGGAAGCCAAAATCACACACTATTTTCAGATCCGAGCTTTCCTGGAGGAGTTAGCCCAAGGAGTATCTCAGAATTTGACTTAGGGCTTATTTCAGCCAGAAAACTTCACTTTTAACACAGAGCTCAGAAATGAAAAGGAAACCCATACTCATGTTCCCTAGGGTCTGGAAAGCAAGTATCTCACACCATTTTCAGATCTGAGCTTTCCCTGTGGAGTTAGCCCAAGACGTATCTCAGAATGTGCCATTGACCTCAATTCAGCCAGAAAACCTCATTTTGACATAGAGCTCAGAAATGAAAAAGAAACACATATTCATGTTCCCCAGAGTCTGGAAAGCCAAAATCTCACACCATTTTCAAATCCGAGCTTTCCCTGTGGAGTTAGCCCAAGATGTATCTCCGAATTTGCCTTAAGACTCAATTCAGCCAGAAAACTTCACTTTTGACACAGAGCTCAGAAATGAAAAGGAACATATACTCATGTTCCCTAGGGTCTGGATAGCCAGTATCTCACACCATTTTCAGATCTGAGCTTTCCCTGAGGAGTTAGCCCAAGACGTATCTCAGAATCTGCCATTGACCTCAATTCAGACAGAAAACCTCACTTTTGACATAGAGCTCAGAAATGAAAAAGAAACACACATTCATGTTCCCCAGGGTCTGGAAAGCCGAATTCTCACACCATTTTCAGATCCGAGCTTTCCTTGAGGAGTTAGACCTAGGCGTATCTGAGAATTTGCCTTAGGGCTTATTTCAGCCAGAAAACTTCACTTTTGACACAGAGCTCAGAAATGAAAAGGAAACACATATTCATATTCCCTAGGGTCTGGAAAGCCAAATTCTCACCCCATTTGCAGATCCGAGCTTTCCCTGTGGAGTTAGCCCAAGACGTATCTCAGAATTTGCCTTAGGACTCATTTCAGCCAGAAAACTTCACTTTTGAAACAGAGCTCAGAAATGAAAAGGAAACACATATTCATGTTCCCTAGGATCTGGAAAGCCAGTATCTCACACCATTTTCAGATCCGAGCTTTCCCTGTGCAGTTAGCCCAAGACGTATCTCAGAATCTGCCATTGACTTCAATTCAGCCAGAAAACCTCACTTTTGACACAGAGCTCAGAAATGAAAATGAAACACATATTCATGTTCCCCAGGGTCTGGAAAGCCGAATTCTCACACCATTTTCAGATCCGAGCTTTCCTTGTGGAGTTATCCCAAGACGTATCTCAGAATTTACCTTAGGAGTGAATTCAACCCGAAAACCTCACTTTTGACACAGAGCTCAGAAATGAAAAGGAAACACATATTCATGTTCCCCAGGGTCTGGAAAGCCGAATTCTCACACCATTTTCAGATCCGAGCTTTCCCTGTGGAGTTAGCTCAAGACGTATCTCAGAATTTGCCTTAGAGCTTATTTCAGCCAGAAAACTTCACTTTTGACACAGAGCTCAGAAATGAAAAGGAAACACATATCCATGTTCCCTAGGGTCTGGAAAGCAAGTATCTCACATTATTTTCAGATCCGAGCTTTCCCTGTGGAGTTAGCCCAAGACGTATCTCAGAATATGCCATTGACCTCAATTCAGCCAGAAAACTTCACTTTTGACACAGAGCTCAGAAATGAAAAGGAAACACATATTCATGTTCCCTAGGATCTGGAAAGCCAGTATCTCACACCATTTTCAGATCCGAGCTTTCCCTGTGCAGTTAGCCCAAGACGTATCTCAGAATCTGCCATTGACTTCAATTCAGCCAGAAAACCTCACTTTTGACACAGAGCTCAGAAATGAAAATGAAACACATATTCATGTTCCCCAGGGTCTGGAAAGCCGAATTCTCACACCATTTTCAGATCCGAGCTTTCCTTGTGGAGTTATCCCAAGACGTATCTCAGAATTTACCTTAGGAGTGAATTCAACCCGAAAACCTCACTTTTGACACAGAGCTCAGAAATGAAAAGGAAACACATATTCATGTTCCCCAGGGTCTGGAAAGCCGAATTCTCACACCATTTTCAGATCCGAGCCTTCCCTGTGGAGTTAGCTCAAGACGTATCTCAGAATTTGCCTTAGAGCTTATTTCAGCCAGAAAACTTCACTTTTGACACAGAGCTCAGAAATGAAAAGGAAACACATATCCATGTTCCCTAGGGTCTGGAAAGCAAGTATCTCACATTATTTTCAGATCCGAGCTTTCCCTGTGGAGTTAGCCCAAGACGTATCTCAGAATATGCCATTGACCTCAATTCAGCCAGAAAACTTCACTTTTGACACAGAGCTCAGAAATGAAAAGGAAACACATATTCATGTTTCCCAGGGTCTGGAAAGCCAAAATCACACACCATTTTCAGATCCGAGCTTTCCCTGAGGAGTTAGACCAAGGGGTATCTCAGAATTTACATTAGGACTAAATTCAGCCCGAAAACCTCACTTTTGACACAGAGCTCAGAAATGAAAATGAAACACATATTCATGTTCCCCAGGGTCTGGAAAGCCGAATTCTCACACCATTTTCAGATCCGAGCTTTCCTTGTGGAGTTATCCCAAGACGTATCTCAGAATTTACCTTAGGAGTGAATTCAACCCGAAAACCTCACTTTTGACACAGAGCTCAGAAATGAAAAGGAAACACATATTCATGTTCCCCAGGGTCTGGAAAGCCGAATTCTCACACCATTTTCAGATCCGAGCTTTCCCTGGGGAGTTAGCTCAAGACGTATCTCAGAATTTGCCTTAGGGCTTATTTCAGCCAGAAAACTTCACTTTTGACACAGAGCTCAGAAATGAAAAGGAAACACATATTCATGTTCCCCAGGGTCTGGAAAGCCGAATTCTCACACCATTTTCAGATCCGAGCTTTCCCTGTGGAGTTAGCTCAAGACTTATCTCAGAATTTGCCTTAGAGCTTATTTCAGCCAGAAAACTTCACTTTTGACACAGAGCTCAGAAATGAAAAGGAAACACATATCCATGTTCCCTAGGGTCTGGAAAGCAAGTATCTCACATTATTTTCAGATCCAAGCTTTCCCTGTGGAGTTAGCCCAAGACGTATCTCAGAATATGCCATTGACCTCAATTCAGCCAGAAAACTTCACTTTTGACACAGAGCTCAGAAATGAAAAGGAAACACATATTCATGTTCCCCAGGGTCTGGAAAGCCGAATTCTCACACCATATTCAGATCCGAGCTTTCCCTGTGGAGTTAGCTCAAGACGAATCTCAGAATTTACCTTAGGACTGAATTCAGCCCAAAAACCTCACTTTTGACACAGAGCTCAGAAATGAAAAAGAAACACATATTCATGTTCCCTAGGGTCTGGAAAGCCAGTATCTCACATTATTTTCAGATCCGAACTTTCCCTGTGGAGTTAGCCCAAGATGTATCTCCGAATTTGCCTTAAGACTCAATTCAGCCAGAAAACTTCACTTTTGACAAAGAGCTCAGAAATGAAAAGGAAACACATATTCATGTTTCCCAGGGTCTGGAAAGCCAAAATCACACACCATTTTCAGATCCGAGCTTTCCCTGAGGAGTTAGACCAAGGGGTATCTCAGAATTTACATTAGGACTGAATTCAGCCCGAAAACCTCACTTTTGACACAGAGCTCAGAAATGAAAAGGAAACACATATTCATGTTCCCAGGGTCTGGAAAGCCAAAATCACACACCATTTTCAGATCCGAGCTTTCCCTGAGGAGTTAGACCAAGGGGTATCTCAGAATTTACATTAGGACTAAATTCAGCCCGAAAACCTCACTTTTGACACAGAGCTCAGAAATGAAAAGGAAAGACATATTCGTGTTTCCCAGGGTCTGGAAAGCCGAATTCTCACACCATTTTCAGATCCGAGCTTTCCTTGTGGAGTTAGCCCAAGACGTATCTCAGAATTTACCTTAGGACTGAATTCAGCCCGAAAACCTCACTTTTGACACAGAGCTCAGAAATGAAAAGGAAACACATATTCATGTTCCCCAGGGTCTGGAAAGCCGAATTCTCACACCATTTTCAGATCCGAGCTTTCCCTGTGGAGTTAGCTCAAGACGAATCTCAGAATTTACCTTTGGACTGAATTCAGCTCAAAAACCTCACTTTTGACACAGAGCTCAGAAATGAAAAGGAAACACATATTCAAGTTCCCTGGGGTCTGGAAAACCAAAATCTCACACCATTTTCAGAACCGAGCTTTCCCTGAGGAGTTAGCCCAAGACGTATCTCAGAATTTGCCTTAGGACTCATTTCAGCCAGAAAACCTCACTTTTGACACAGAGCTCAGAAATGAAAAAGAAACACATATTCATGTTCCGCAGGGTCTGGAAAGCCGAATTCTCACACCATTTTCAGATCCGAGCTTTCCTTGTGGAGTTAGCTCAAGACGAATCTCAGAATTTACCTTAGGACTGAATTCAGCCCAAAAACCTCACTTTTGACACAGAGCTCAGAAATGAAAAGGAAACACATATTCAAGTTCCCTGGGGTCTGGAAAGCCAAAATCTCACACCATTTTCAGAACCGAGCTTTCCCTGAGGAGTTAGCCCAAGACGTATCTCAGAATTTGCCTTAGGACTCATTTCAGCCAGAAAACCTCACTTTTGACACAGAGCTCAGAAATGAAAAAGAAACACATATTCATCTTCCGCAGGGTATGGAAAGCCGAATTCTCACACCATTTTCAGATCCGAGCTTTCCCTGAGGAGTTAGCCCAAGGCGTACCTCATAATTTGCCTTAGGGCTCATTTCACCGGAAAACTTCACTTTTGACACAGAGCTCAGAAATGAAAAGGAAACACATATTCATGTTTCCCAGGGTCTGGGAAGCCAAAATCACACACTATTTTCAGATCCGTGCTTTCCTGGAGGAGTTAGCCCAAGGAGTATCTCAGAATTTGACTTAGGGCTTATTTCAGCCAGAAAACTTCACATTTAACACAGAGCTCAGAAATGAAAAGGAAACCCATACTCATGTTCCCTAGGGTCTGGAAAGCAAGTATCTCACACCATTTTCAGATCTGAGCTTTCCCTGTGGAGTTAGCCCAAGACGTATCTCAGAATGTGCCATTGACCTCAATTCAGCCAGAAAACCTCATTTTGACATAGAGCTCAGAAATGAAAAAGAAACACATATTCATGTTCCCCAGAGTCTGGAAAGCCAAAATCTCACACCATTTTCAAATCCGAGCTTTCCCTGTGGAGTTAGCCCAAGATGTATCTCCGAATTTGCGTTAAGACTCAATTCAGCCAGAAAACTTCACTTTTGACACAGAGCTCAGAAATGAAAAGGAACATATACTCATGTTCCCTAGGGTCTGGATAGCCAGTATCTCACACCATTTTCAGATCTGAGCTTTCCCTGAGGAGTTAGCCCAAGACGTATCTCAGAATCTGCCATTGACCTCAATTCAGACAGAAAACCTCACTTTTGACACAGAGCTCAGAAATGAAAAAGAAACACACATTCATGTTCCCCAGGGTCTGGAAAGCCGAATTCTCACACCATTTTCAGATCCGAGCTTTCCTTGAGGAGTTAGACCTAGGCGTATCTGAGAATTTGCCTTAGGGCTTATTTCAGCCAGAAAACTTCACTTTTGACACAGAGCTCAGAAATGAAAAGGAAACACATATTCATATTCCCTAGGGTCTGGAAAGCCAAATTCTCACCCCATTTGCAGATCCGAGCTTTCCCTGTGGAGTTAGCCCAAGACGTATCTCAGAATTTGCCTTAGGACTCATTTCAGCCAGAAAACTTCACTTTTGAAACAGAGCTCAGAAATGAAAAGGAAACACATATTCATGTTCCCTAGGATCTGGAAAGCCAGTATCTCACACCATTTTCAGATCCGAGCTTTCCCTGTGCAGTTAGCCCAAGACGTATCTCAGAATCTGCCATTGACTTCAATTCAGCCAGAAAACCTCACTTTTGACACAGAGCTCAGAAATGAAAATGAAACACATATTCATGTTCCCCAGGGTCTGGAAAGCCGAATTCTCACACCATTTTCAGATCCGAGCTTTCCTTGTGGAGTTATCCCAAGACGTATCTCAGAATTTACCTTAGGAGTGAATTCAACCCGAAAACCTCACTTTTGACACAGAGCTCAGAAATGAAAAGGAAACACATATTCATGTTCCCCAGGGTCTGGAAAGCCGAATTCTCACACCATTTTCAGATCCGAGCTTTCCCTGTGGAGTTAGCTCAAGACGTATCTCAGAATTTGCCTTAGGGCTTATTTCAGCCAGAAAACTTCACTTTTGACACAGAGCTCAGAAATGAAAAGGAAACACATATTCATGTTCCCCAGGGTCTGGAAAGCAAGTATCTCACATTATTTTCAGATCCGAGCTTTCCCTGTGGAGTTAGCCCAAGACGTATCTCAGAATATGCCATTGACCTCAATTCAGCCAGAAAACTTCACTTTTGACACAGAGCTCAGAAATGAAAAGGAAACACATATTCATATTTCCCAGGGTCTGGAAAGCCAAAATCACACACCATTTTCAGATCCGAGCTTTCCCTGAGGAGTTAGACCAAGGGGTATCTCAGAATTTACATTAGGACTGAATTCAGCCCGAAAACCTCACTTTTGACACAGAGCTCAGAAATGAAAAGGAAACACATATTCATGTTTCCCAGGGTCTGGAAAGCCAAAATCACACACCATTTTCAGATCCGAGCTTTCCCTGAGGAGTTAGCCCAAGACGTATCTCAGAATTTACCTTAGGACTGAATTCAGCCCGAAAACCTCACTTTTGACACAGAGCTCAGAAATGAAAAGGAAACACATATTCATGTTCCGCAGGGTCTGGAAAGCCGAATTCTCACACCATTTTCAGATCCGAGCTTTCCCTGTGGAGTTAGCTCAAGACGAATCTCAGAATTTACCTTAGGACTGAATTCAGCTCAAAAACCTCACTTTTGACACAGAGCTCAGAAATGAAAAGGAAACACATATTCAAGTTCCCTGGGGTCTGGAAAGCCAAAATCTCACACCATTTTCAGAACCGAGCTTTCCCTGAGGAGTTAGCCCAAGACGTATCTCAGAATTTGCCTTAGGACTCATTTCAGCCAGAAAACCTCACTTTTCACACAGAGCTCAGAAATGAAAAAGAAACACATATTCATGTTCCGCAGGGTCTGGAAAGCCGAATTCTCACACCATTTTCAGATCCGAGCTTTCCTTGTGGAGTTAGCTCAAGACGAATCTCAGAATTTACCTTAGGACTGAATTCAGCCCAAAAACCTCACTTTTGACACAGAGCTCAGAAATGAAAAGGAAACACATATTCAAGTTCCCTGGGGTCTGGAAAGCCAAAATCTCACACCATTTTCAGAACCGAGCTTTCCCTGAGGAGTTAGCCCAAGACGTATCTCAGAATTTGCCTTAGGACTCATTTCAGCCAGAAAACTTCACTTTTGACATAGAGCTCAGAAATGAAAAGGAAACACATATTCATGTTCCCTAGGGTCTGGAAAGCAAGTATCTCACATTTTTTTCAGATCCGAGCTTTCCCTGTGGAGTTAGCCCAAGACGTATCTCAGAATTTGCCTTAGGACTCATTTCAGCCAGAAAACTTCACTTTTGACACAGAGCTCAGAAATGAAAAGGAAACACATATTCATGTTCCCTAGGGTCTGGAAAGCAAGTATCTCACATTATTTTCAAATCCGAGCTTTCCCTGTGGAGTTAGCCCAAGACGTATCTCAGAATATGCCATTGACCTCAATTCAGCCAGAAAACCTCACTTTTGACATAGAGCTCAGAAATGAAAAAGAAACACATATTCATGTTCCCCAGGGTCTGGAAAGCCGAATTCTCACACCATTTTCAGGTCCGAGCTTTCCTTGAGGAGTTAGACCTAGGCGTATCTCAGAATTTGCCTTAGGGCTTATTTCAGCCAGAAAACTTCACTTTTGACACAGAGCTCAGAAATGAAAAGGAAACACATATTCATATTCCCTAGGGTCTGGAAAGCCAAATTCTCACCCCATTTACAGATCCGAGCTTTCCCTGTGGAGTTAGCCCAAGACGTATCTCAGAATTTGCCTTAAGACTCATTTCAGCCAGAAAACTTCACTTTTGACACAGAGCTCAGAAATGAAAAGGAAACACATATTCATGTTCCCTAGGATCTGGAAAGCCAGTATCTCACACCATTTTCAGATCCGAGCTTTCCCTGTGCAGTTAGCCCAAGACGTATCTCAGAATCTGCCATTGACTTCAATTCAGCCAGAAAACCTCACTTTTGAGACAGAGCTCAGAAATGAAAATGAAACACATATTCATGTTCCCCAGGGTCTGGAAAGCCGAATTCTCACACCATTTTCAGATCCGAGCTGTCCTTGTGGAGTTAGCCCAAGACGTATCTCAGAATTTACCTTAGGACTGAATTCAACCCGAAAACCTCACTTTTGACACAGAGCTCAGAAATGAAAAGGAAACACATATTCATGTTCCCCAGGGTCTGGAAAGCCGAATTCTCACACCATTTTCAGATCCGAGCTTTCCCTGTGGAGTTAGCTCAAGACGTATCTCAGAATTTGCCTTAGGGCTTATTTCAGCCAGAAAACTTCACTTTTGACACAGAGCTCAGAAATGAAAAGCAAACACATATTCATGTTTCCCAGGGTCTGGAAAGCCGAATTGTCACACCATATTCAGATCCGAGCTTTCCATGAGGAGTTAGACCAAGGCGTATCTCAGAATTTGCCTTAGAGCTTATTTCAGCCAGAAAACTTCACTTTTGACACAGAGCTCAGAAATGAAAAGGAAACACATATTCATGTTTCCTAATGTCTGGAAAGCAAGTATCTCACATTATTTTCAGATCCGAGCTTTCCCTGTGGAGTTAGCCCAAGACGTATCTCAGAATATGGCATTGACCTCAATTCAGCCAGAAAACTTCACTTTTGACACAGAGCTCAGAAATGAAAAAGAAACAAATATTCATGTTCCCCAGGGTCTGGAAAGCCAAAATCACACACCATTTTCAGATCCGAGCTTTCCTTGAGGAGTCAGACCAAGGCGTATCTCAGAATTTGCCTTAGGCCAAAAAACCTCACTTTTGACACAGAGCTCAGAAATGAAAAGGAAACATATATTCATGTTTCCCAGGTTCTGGAAAGCCAAAATCACACACCATTTTCAGATCCGAGCTTTCCTTGAGGAGTCAGACCAAGGCGTATCTCAGAATTTGCCTTAGAGCTTATTTCAGCCAGAAAACTTCACTTTTGACACAGAGCTCAGAAATGAAAAGGAAACACCTATTCATGTTCCCTAGGGTCTGGAAAGCCAGTATCTCACATTATTTTCAGATCCGAGCTTTCCCTGTGGAGTTAGCCCAAGATGTATCTCCGAATTTGCCTTAAGACTCAATTCAGCCAGAAAACTTCACTTTTGACACAGAGCTCAGAATTGAAAAGGAAACACATATTCATGTTCCCCAGGGTCTGGAAAGCCAAAATCTCACACCATTTTCAGATCCGAGCTTTCCTTGACGAGTTAGACCAAGGCGTATCTCAGAATTTGCCTTAGGCCAAAAAACCTCACTTTTGACACAGAGCTCAGAAATGAAAAGGAAACATATATTCATGTTTCCCAGGTTCTGGAAAGTTAGTATCTGACATTATTTTCAGATCCGAGCTTTCCCTGTGGAGTTAGCTCAAGACGAATCTCAGAATTTACCTTAGGACTGAATTCAGCCCAAAAACCCCACTTTTGACACAGAGCTCAGAAATGAAGAGGAAACACATATTCATGTTCCCTGGGGTCTGGAAAGCAAAAATCTCACACGATTTTCAGAACCGAGCTTTCCCTGAGGAGTTAGCCCAAGACGTATCTCAGAATTTACATTAGGACTCATTTCAGCCAGAAAACTTCACTTTTGACACAGAGCTCAGAAATGAAAAGGAAACACATATTCATGTTCCCTAGGGTCTGGAAAGCAAGTATCTCACATTATTTTCAGATCCGAGCTTTCCCTGTGGAGTTAGCCCAAGACGTATCTCAGAATATGCCATTGACCTCAATTCAGCCAGAAAACCTCACTTTTGACATAGAGCTCAGAAATGAAAAAGAAACACATATTCATGTTCCCCAGGGTCTGGAAAGCCGAATTCTCACACCATTTTCAGATCCGAGCTTTCCTTGAGGAGTTAGACCTAGGCGTATCTCAGAATTTGCCTTAGGGCTTATTTCAGCCAGAAAACTTCACTTTTGACACAGAGCTCAGAAATGAAAAGGAAACACATATTCATGTTCCCCAGGGTCTGGAAAGCCGAATTCTCACACCATTTTCAGATCCGAGCTTTCCCTGTGGAGTTAGCTCAAGACGTATTTCAGAATTTGCCTTAGGGCTTATTTCAGCCAGAAAACTTCACTTTTGACACAGAGCTCAGAAATGAAAAGGAAATACATATTCATGTTTCCCAGGGTCTGGAACGCCGAATTCTCATACCATATTCAGATCCGAGCTTTCCTTGAGGAGTTAGACCAAGGCGTATCTCAGAATTTGCCTTAGAGCTTATTTCAGGTAGAAAACTTCACTTTTGACACAGAGCTCAGAAATGAAAAGGAAACACATATTCATGTTCCCTACGGTCTGGAAAGCAAGTATCTCACATTATTTTCAGATCCGAGCTTTCCCTGTGGAGTTAGCCCAAGATGTATCTCCGAATTTGCCTTAAGACTCAATTCAGCCAGAAAACTTCACTTTTGACACAGAGCTCAGAAATGAAAAGGAAACACATATTCATGTTTCCCAGGGTCTGGAAAGCCAAAATCACACACCATTTTCAGATCCGAGCTTTCCCTGAGGAGTTAGACCAAGGGGTATCTCAGAATTTACATTAGGACTGAATTCAGCCCGAAAACCTCACTTTTGACACAGAGCTCAGAAATGAAAAGGAAACACATATTCGTGTTTCCCAGGGTCTGGAAAGCCGAATTCTCACACCATTTTCAGATCCGAGCTTTCCTTGTGGAGTTAGCCCAAGACGTATCTCAGAATTTACCTTAGGACTGAATTCAGCCCGAAAACCTCACTTTTGACACAGAGCTCAGAAATGAAAAGGAAACACATGTTCATGTTCCCCAGGGTCTGGAAAGCCGAATTCTCACACCATTTTCAGATCCGAGCATTCCCTGTGGAGTTAGCTCAAGACGAATCTCAGAATTTACCTTTGGACTGAATTCAGCCCAAAAACCTCACTTTTGACACAGAGCTCAGAAATGAAAAGGAAACACATATTCAAGTTCCCTGGGGTCTGGAAAGCCAAAATCTCACACCATTTTCAGAACCGAGCTTTCGCTGAGGAGTTTGCCCAAGACGTATCTCAGAATTTACCTTAGGACTGAATTCAGCCCGAAAACCTCACTTTTGACACAATGCTCAGAAATGAAAAGGAAACACATATTCGTGTTTCCCAGGGTCTGGAAAGCCGAATTCTCACACCATATTCAGATCCGAGCTCTCCTTGAGGAGTTAGACCAAGGCGTATCTCAGAATTTGCCTTAGAGCTTATTTCAGCCAGAAAACTTCACTTTTGACGCAGAGCTCAGAAATGAAAACGAAACACATATTCATGTTCCCTAGGGTCTGGAAAGCAAGTATCTCACATTATTTTCAGATCCGAGCTTTCCCTGTGGAGTTAGCCCAAGACGTATCTCAGAATATGCCATTGACCTCAATTCAGCCAGAAAACTTCACTTTTGACACAGAGCTCAGAAATGAAAAAGAAAGAAATATTCATGTTCCCCAGGGTCTGGAAAGCCGAATTCTCACACCATATTGAGATCCGAGCTTTCCTTGAGGAGTTAGACCAAGGCGTATCTCAGAATTTGCCTTACGGCTTATTTCAGCCAGAAAACTTCACTTTTGACACAGAGCTCAGAAATGAAAAGGAAACACATATTCATGTTCCCTAGGGTCTGGAAAGCCAGTATCTCACATTATTTTCAGATCCGAGCTTTCCCTGTGGAGTTAGCCCAAGATGTATCTCCGAATTTGCCTTAAGACTCAATTCAGCCAGAAAACTTCACTTTTGACACAGAGCTCAGAATTGAAAAGGAAACACATATTCATGTTCCCCAGGGTCTGGAAACCAAAATCTCACACCATTTTCAGATCCGAGCTTTCCTTGACGAGTTAGACCAAGGCGTATCTCAGAATTTGCCTTAGGCCAAAAAACCTCACTTTTGACACAAAGCTCAGAAATGAAAAGGAAACATATATTCATGTTTCCCAGGTTCTGGAAAGTCAGTATCTGACATTATTTTCAGATCCGAGCTTTCCCTGTGGAGTTAGCCCAAGACGTATCTCAGAATTTACCTTAGGACTGAATTCAACCCGAAAACCTCACTTTTGACACAGAGCTCAGAAATGAAAAGGAAACACATATTCATGTTCCCCAGGGTCTGGAAAGCCGAATTCTCACACCATTTTCAGATCCGAGCTTTCCCTGTGGAGTTAGCTCAAGACGTATCTCAGAATTTGCCTTAGGGCTTATTTCAGCCAGAAAACTTCACTTTTGACACAGAGCTCAGAAATGAAAAGGAAACATATATTCATGTTTCCCAGGGTCTGGAAAGCCGAATTCTCACACCATATTCAGATCCGAGCTTTCCTTGAGGAGTTAGACCAAGGCGTATCTCAGAATTTGCCTTAGGCCAAAAAACCTCACTTTTGACACAGAGCTCAGAAATGAAAAGGAAACATATATTCATGTTTCTCAGGTTCTGGAAAGCCAAAATCACACACCATTTTCAGATCCGAGCTTTCCTTGAGGAGTCAGACCAAGGCGTATCTCAGAATTTGCCTTAGAGCTTATTTCAGCCAGAAAACTTCACTTTTGACACAGAGCTCAGAAATGAAAAGGAAACACATATTCATGTTCCCTAGGGTCTGGAAAGCCAGTATCTCACATTATTTCCACCTGAGCCTACCCCCCAAGTATGTATGTGTTGAATGGATGTTGCTGTTGTAAATAATTGTTTTAAATTTTTGTACTTGTTTTTAAATTTTATGCAATTTCTTTGTTTATTCTTGTATTTCTCCTTGTTGTAAGCCGCCCCGAGTCCCTCGGGAGTTGGGCGGCATATAAGAATAACAAAATAAATAAATAAATAAATAAATTTTCAGATCCGAGCTTTCCCTGTGGAGTTAGCCCAAGATGTATCTCCGAATTTGCCTTAAGACTCAAATCAGCCAGAAAACTTCACTTTTGACACAGAGCTCAGAAATGAAAAGGAAACACATACTCAGGTTCCCCAGGGTCTGGAAAGCCAAAATCTCACACCATTTTCAGATCCGAGCTTTCCTTGACGAGTTAGACCAAGGCGTATCTCAGAATTTGCCTTAGGCCAAAAAACCTCACTTTTGACACAGAGCTCAGAAATGAAAAGGAAACATATATTCATGTTTCCCAGGTTCTGGAAAGTCAGTATCTGACATTATTTTCAGATCCGAGCTTTCCCTGTGGAGTTAGCCCAAGACGTATCTCAGAATTTACCTTAGGACTGAATTCAGCCCGAAAACCTCACTTTTGACACAGAGCTCAGAAATGAAAAGGAAACACATATTCATGTTCCCCAGGGTCTGGAAAGCCGAATTCTCACACCATTTTCAGATCCGAGCTTTCCCTGTGGAGTTAGCTCAAGACGAATCTCAGAATTTACCTTAGGACTGAATTCAGCCCAAAAACCCCACTTTTGAAACAGAGCTCAGAAATGAAAAGGAAACACATATTCATGTTCCCTGGGGTCTGGAAAGCCAAAATCTCACACGATTTTCAGAACCGAGCTTTCCCTGAGGAGTTAGCCCAAGACGTATCTCAGAATTTGCCTTAGGACTCATTTCAGCCAGAAAACTTCACTTTTGACACAGAGCTCAGAAATGAAAAGGAAACACATATTCATGTTCCCTAGGGTCTGGAAAGCAAGTATCTCACATTATTTTCAGATCCGAGCTTTCCCTGTGGAGTTAGCCCAAGATGTATCTCAGAATATGCCATTGACCTCAATTCAGCCAGAAAACCTCACTTTTGACATAGAGCTCAGAAATGAAAAAGAAACACATATTCATGTTCCCCAGGGTCTGGAAAGCCGAATTCTCACACCATTTTCAGATCCGAGCTTTCCTTGAGGAGTTAGACCTAGGCGTATCTCAGAATTTGCCTTAGGGCTTATTTCAGCCAGAAAACTTCACTTTTGACACAGAGCTCAGAAATGAAAAGGAAACACATATTCATATTCCCTAGGTTCTGGAAAGCCGAATTCTCACACCATTTTCAGATCCGAGCTTTCCTTGTGGAGTTAGCCCAAGACGTATCTCAGAATTTACCTTAGGACTGAATTCAACCCGAAAACCTCACTTTTGACACAGAGCTCAGAAATGAAAAGGAAACACATATTCATGTTCCCCAGGGTCTGGAAAGCCGAATTCTCACACCATTTTCAGATCCGAGCTTTCCCTGTGGAGTTAGCTCAAGACGTATCTCAGAATTTGCCTTAGGGCTTATTTCAGCCAGAAACCTTCACTTTTGACACAGAGCTCAGAAATGAAAAGGAAACACATATTCATGTTTCCCAGGGTCTGGAAAGCCGAATTCTCACACCATATTCAGATCCGAGCTTTCCTTGAGGAGTCAGACCAAGGCGTATCTCAGAATTTGCCTTAGAGCTTATTTCAGGTAGAAAACTTCACTTTTGACACAGAGCTCAGAAATGAAAAGGAAACACATGTTCATGTTCCCCAGGGTCTGGAAAGCCGAATTCTCACACCATTTTCAGGTCCGAGCTTTCCCTGTGGAGTTAGCTCAAGACGAATCTCAGAATTTACCTTTGGACTGAATTCAGCCCAAAAACCTCACTTTTGACACAGAGCTCAGAAATGAAAAGGAAACACATATTCAAGTTCCCGGGGGTCTGGAAAGCCAAAATCTCACACCATTTTCAGAACCGAGCTTTCCCTGAGGAGTTAGCCCAAGACGTATCTCAGAATTTACCTTAGGACTGAATTCAGCCCGAAATCCTCAATTTTGACACAGAGCTCAGAAATGAAAAGGAAACACATATTCGTGTTTCCCAGGGTCTGGAAAGCCGAATTCTCACACCATATTCAGATCCGAGCTCTCCTTGAGGAGTTAGACCAAGGCGTATCTCAGAATTTGCCTTAGAGCTTATTTCAGCCAGAAAACTTCACTTTTGACGCAGAGCTCAGAAATGAAAAGGAAACACATATTCATGTTCCCTAGGGTCTGGAAAGCAAGTATCTCACATTATTTTCAGATCCGAGCTTTCCCTGTGGAGTTAGCCCAAGACGTATCTCAGAATATGCCATTGACCTCAATTCAGCCAGAAAACTTCACTTTTGACACAGAGCTCAGAAATGAAAAAGAAAGAAATATTCATGTTCCCCAGGGTCTGGAAAGCCGAATTCTCACACCATATTGAGATCCGAGCTTTCCTTGAGGAGTTAGACCAAGGTGTATCTCAGAATTTGCCTTAGGGCTTATTTCAGCCAGAAAACTTCACTTTTGACACAGAGCTCAGAAATGAAAAGGAAACACATATTCATGCTCCCTAGGGTCTGGAAAGACAGTATCTCACATTATTTTTAGATCCGAGCTTTCCCTGTGGAGTTAGCCCAAGATGTATCTCCGAATTTGCCTTAAGACTCAATTCAGCCAGAAAACTTCACTTTTGACACAGAGCTCAAAAATGAAAAGGAAACACATATTCATGTTTCCCAGGGTCTGGAAAGACAAAATCACACACCATTTTCAGATCCGAGCTTTCCCTGAGGAGTTAGCTCAAGACGTATCTCAGAATTTACATTAGGACTGAATTCAGCCCGAAAACCTCACTTTTGACACAGAGCTCAGAAATGAAAAGGAAACACATGTTCATGTTCCCCAGGGTCTGGAAAGCCGAATTCTCACACCATTTTCAGATCTGAGCTTTCCCTGTGGAGTTAGCTCAAGACGAATCTCAGAATTTACCTTTGGACTGAATTCAGCCCAAAAACCTCACTTTTGACACATAGCTCAGAAATGAAAAGGAAACACATATTCATATTCCCTAGGGTCTGGAAAGCCGAATTCTCACACCATTTTCAGATCCGAGCTTTCCTTGTGGAGTTAGCCCAAGACGTATCTCAGAATTTACCTTAGGACTGAATTCAACCTGAAAACCTCACTTTTGACACAGAGCTCAGAAATGAAAAGGAAACACATATTCATGTTCCCCAGGGTCTGGAAAGCCAAATTCTCACACCATTTTCAGATCCGAGCTTTCCCTGTGGAGTTAGCACAAGACGTATCTCAGAATTTGCCTTAGGGCTTATTTCAGCCAGAAAACTTCACTTTTGACACAGAGCTCAGAAATGAAAAGGAAACACATATTCATCTTTCCCAGGGTCTGGAAAGCCGAATTCTCACACCATATTCAGATCCGAGCTCTCCTTGAGGAGTTAGACCAAGGCGTATCTCAGAATTTGCCTTAGAGCTTATTTCAGCCAGAAAACTTCACTTTTGACGCAGAGCTCAGAAATGAAAAGGAAACACATATTCATGTTCCCTTGGGTCTGGAAAGCAAGTATCTCACATTATTTTCAGATCCGAGCTTTCCCTGTGGAGTTAACTCAAGGCGTATCTCAGAATTTGCCTTAGAGCTTATTTCAGCCAGAAAACTTCACTTTTGACACAGAGCTCAGAAATGAAAAGGAAACACATATTCATGTTCCCCAGGGTCTGGAAAGCCGAATTCTCACACCATTTTCAGATCCGAGCTTTCCCTGTGGAGTTAGCCCAAGACGTATCTCAGAATTTACCTTAGGACTGAATTCAGCCCGAAAACCTCACTTTTGACACAGAGCTCAGAAATGAAAAGGAAACACATATTCATGTTCCCCAGGGTCTGGAAAGCCGAATTCTCACACCATTTTCAGATCCGAGCTTTCCCTGTGGAGTTAGCTCAAGACGAATCTCAGAATTTACCTTAGGACTGAATTCAGCCCAAAAACCCCACTTTTGACACAGAGCTCAGAAATGAAAAGGAAACACATATTCATGTTCCCTGGGGTCTGGAAAGCCAAAATCTCACACGATTTTCAGAACCGAGCTTTCCCTGAGGAGTTAGCCCAAGACGTATCTCAGAATTTGCCTTAGGACTCATTTCAGCCAGAAAACTTCACTTTTGACACAGAGCTCAGAAATGAAAAGGAAACACATATTCATGTTCCCTGGGGTCTGGAAAGCAAGTATCTCACATTATTTTCAGATCCGAGCTTTCCCTGTGGAGTTAGCCCAAGATGTATCTCAGAATATGCCATTGACCTCAATTCAGCCAGAAAACCTCACTTTTGACATAGAGCTCAGAAATGAAAAAGAAACACATATTCATGTTCCCCAGGGTCTGGAAAGCCGAATTCTCACACCATTTTCAGATCCGAGCTTTCCTTGAGGAGTTAGACCTAGGCGTATCTCAGAATTTGCCTTAGGGCTTATTTCAGCCAGAAAACTTCACTTTTGACACAGAGCTCAGAAATGAAAAGGAAACACATATTCATATTCCCTAGGTTCTGGAAAGCCGAATTCTCACACCATTTTCAGATCCGAGCTTTCCTTGTGGAGTTAGCCCAAGACGTATCTCAGAATTTACCTTAGGACTGAATTCAACCCGAAAACCTCACTTTTGACACAGAGCTCAGAAATGAAAAGGAAACACATATTCATGTTCCCCAGGGTCTGGAAAGCCGAATTCTCACACCATTTTCAGATCCGAGCTTTCCCTGTGGAGTTAGCTCAAGACGTATCTCAGAATTTGCCTTAGGGCTTATTTCAGCCAGAAACCTTCACTTTTGACACAGAGCTCAGAAATGAAAAGGAAACACATATTCATGTTTCCCAGGGTCTGGAAAGCCGAATTCTCACACCATATTCAGATCCGAGCTTTCCTTGAGGAGTCAGACCAAGGCGTATCTCAGAATTTGCCTTAGAGCTTATTTCAGGTAGAAAACTTCACTTTTGACACAGAGCTCAGAAATGAAAAGGAAACACATGTTCATGTTCCCCAGGGTCTGGAAAGCCGAATTCTCACACCATTTTCAGGTCCGAGCTTTCCCTGTGGAGTTAGCTCAAGACGAATCTCAGAATTTACCTTTGGACTGAATTCAGCCCAAAAACCTCACTTTTGACACAGAGCTCAGAAATGAAAAGGAAACACATATTCAAGTTCCCTGGGGTCTGGAAAGCCAAAATCTCACACCATTTTCAGAACCGAGCTTTCCCTGAGGAGTTAGCCCAAGACGTATCTCAGAATTTACCTTAGGACTGAATTCAGCCCGAAATCCTCAATTTTGACACAGAGCTCAGAAATGAAAAGGAAACACATATTCGTGTTTCCCAGGGTCTGGAAAGCCGAATTCTCACACCATATTCAGATCCGAGCTCTCCTTGAGGAGTTAGACCAAGGCGTATCTCAGAATTTGCCTTAGAGCTTATTTCAGCCAGAAAACTTCACTTTTGACGCAGAGCTCAGAAATGAAAAGGAAACACATATTCATGTTCCCTAGGGTCTGGAAAGCAAGTATCTCACATTATTTTCAGATCCGAGCTTTCCCTGTGGAGTTAGCCCAAGACGTATCTCAGAATATGCCATTGACCTCAATTCAGCCAGAAAACTTCACTTTTGACACAGAGCTCAGAAATGAAAAAGAAAGAAATATTCATGTTCCCCAGGGTCTGGAAAGCCGAATTCTCACACCATATTGAGATCCGAGCTTTCCTTGAGGAGTTAGACCAAGGTGTATCTCAGAATTTGCCTTACGGCTTATTTCAGCCAGAAAACTTCACTTTTGACACAGAGCTCAGAAATGAAAAGGAAACACATATTCATGCTCCCTAGGGTCTGGAAAGACAGTATCTCACATTATTTTTAGATCCGAGCTTTCCCTGTGGAGTTAGCCCAAGATGTATCTCCGAATTTGCCTTAAGACTCAATTCAGCCAGAAAACTTCACTTTTGACACAGAGCTCAAAAATGAAAAGGAAACACATATTCATGTTTCCCAGGGTCTGGAAAGCCAAAATCACACACCATTTTCAGATCCGAGCTTTCCCTGAGGAGTTAGCTCAAGACGTATCTCAGAATTTACATTAGGACTGAATTCAGCCCGAAAACCTCACTTTTGACACAGAGCTCAGAAATGAAAAGGAAACACATGTTCATGTTCCCCAGGGTCTGGAAAGCCGAATTCTCACACCATTTTCAGATCTGAGCTTTCCCTGTGGAGTTAGCTCAAGACGAATCTCAGAATTTACCTTTGGACTGAATTCAGCCCAAAAACCTCACTTTTGACACATAGCTCAGAAATGAAAAGGAAACACATATTCATATTCCCTAGGGTCTGGAAAGCCGAATTCTCACACCATTTTCAGATCCGAGCTTTCCTTGTGGAGTTAGCCCAAGACGTATCTCAGAATTTACCTTAGGACTGAATTCAACCTGAAAACCTCACTTTTGACACAGAGCTCAGAAATGAAAAGGAAACACATATTCATGTTCCCCAGGGTCTGGAAAGCCAAATTCTCACACCATTTTCAGATCCGAGCTTTCCCTGTGGAGTTAGCACAAGACGTATCTCAGAATTTGCCTTAGGGCTTATTTCAGCCAGAAAACTTCACTTTTGACACAGAGCTCAGAAATGAAAAGGAAACACATATTCATCTTTCCCAGGGTCTGGAAAGCCGAATTCTCACACCATATTCAGATCCGAGCTCTCCTTGAGGAGTTAGACCAAGGCGTATCTCAGAATTTGCCTTAGAGCTTATTTCAGCCAGAAAACTTCACTTTTGACGCAGAGCTCAGAAATGAAAAGGAAACACATATTCATGTTCCCTTGGGTCTGGAAAGCAAGTATCTCACATTATTTTCAGATCCGAGCTTTCCCTGTGGAGTTAACTCAAGGCGTATCTCAGAATTTGCCTTAGAGCCTATTTCAGCCAGAAAACTTCACTTTTGACACAGAGCTCAGAAATGAAAAGGAAACACATATTCATGTTCCCCAGGGTCTGGAAAGCCGAATTCTCACACCATTTTCAGATCCGAGCTTTCCCTGTGGAGTTAGCTCAAGACGAATCTCAGAATTTACCTTTGGACTGAATTCAGCCCAAAAACCTCACTTTTGACACAGAGCTCAGAAATGAAAAGGAAACACATATTCAAGTTCCCTGGGGTCTGGAAAGCCAAAATCTCACACCATTTTCAGAACCGAGCTTTCCCTGAGGAGTTAGCCCAAGACGTATCTCAGAATTTACCTTAGGACTGAATTCAGCCCGAAAACCTCACTTTTGACACAGAGCTCAGAAATGAAAAGGAAACACATATTCGTGTTTCCCAGGGTCTGGAAAGCCGAATTCTCACACCATATTCAGATCCGAGCTCTCCTTGAGGAGTTAGACCAAGGCGTATCTCAGAATTTGCCTTAGAGCTTATTTCAGCCAGAAAACTTCACTTTTGACGCAGAGCTCAGAAATGAAAACGAAACACATATTCATGTTCCCTAGGGTCTGGAAAGCAAGTATCTCACATTATTTTCAGATCCGAGCTTTCCCTGTGGAGTTAGCCCAAGACGTATCTCAGAATATGCCATTGACCTCAATTCAGCCAGAAAACTTCACTTTTGACACAGAGCTCAGAAATGAAAAGGAAACACATATTCATGTTCCCCAGGGTCTGGAAAGCCGAATTCTCACACCATTTTCAGATCCGAGCTTTCCCTGTGGAGTTAGCTCAAGGCGTATCTCAGAATTTGCCTTAGAGCTTATTTCAGCCAGAAAACTTCACTTTTGACACAGAGCTCAGAAATGAAAAGGAAACACATATTCATGTTCCCTAGGGTCTGGAAAGCAAGTATCTCACATTATTTTTAGATCCGAGCTTTCCCTGTGGAGTTAGCCCAAGATGTATCTCCGAATTTGCCTTAAGACTCAATTCAGCCCGAAAACCTCACTTTTGACACAGAGCTCAGAAATGAAAAGGAAACACATATTCGTGTTTCCCAGGGTCTGGAAAGCCGAATTCTCACACCATTTTCAGATCCGAGCTTTCCTTGTGGAGTTAGCCCAAGACGTATCTCAGAATTTACCTTAGGACTGAATTCAGCCCGAAAACCTCACTTTTGACACAGAGCTCAGAAATGAAAAGGAAACACATGTTCATGTTCCCCAGGGTCTGGAAAGCCGAATTCTCACACCATTTTCAGATCTGAGCTTTCCCTGTGGAGTTAGCTCAAGACGAATCTCAGAATTTACCTTTGGACTGAATTCAGCCCAAAAACCTCACTTTTGACACAGAGCTCAGAAATGAAAAGGAAACACATATTCAAGTTCCCTGGGGTCTGGAAAGCCAAAATCTCACACCATTTTCAGAACCGAGCTTTCCCTGAGGAGTTAGCCCAAGACGTATCTCAGAATTTGCCTTAGGACTCATTTCAGCCAGAAAACTTCACTTTTGACACAGAGCTCAGAAATGAAAAGGAAACACATATTCATGTTCCCCAGGGTCTGGAAAGCCGAATTCTCACACCATTTTCAGATCCGAGCTTTCCCTGTGGAGTTAGCTCAAGACGAATCTCAGAATTTACCTTTGGACTGAATTCAGCCCAAAAACCTCACTTTTGACACAGAGCTCAGAAATGAAAAGGAAACACATATTCAAGTTCCCTGGGGTCTGGAAAGCCAAAATCTCACACCATTTTCAGAACCGAGCTTTCCCTGAGGAGTTAGCCCAAGACGTATCTCAGAATTTACCTTAGGACTGAATTCAGCCCGAAAACCTCACTTTTGACACAGAGCTCAGAAATGAAAAGGAAACACATATTCGTGTTTCCCAGGGTCTGGAAAGCCGAATTCTCACACCATATTCAGATCCGAGCTCTCCTTGAGGAGTTAGACCAAGGCGTATCTCAGAATTTGCCTTAGAGCTTATTTCAGCCAGAAAACTTCACTTTTGACGCAGAGCTCAGAAATGAAAACGAAACACATATTCATGTTCCCTAGGGTCTGGAAAGCAAGTATCTCACATTATTTTCAGATCCGAGCTTTCCCTGTGGAGTTAGCCCAAGACGTATCTCAGAATATGCCATTGACCTCAATTCAGCCAGAAAACTTCACTTTTGACACAGAGCTCAGAAATGAAAAGGAAACACATATTCATGTTCCCCAGGGTCTGGAAAGCCGAATTCTCACACCATTTTCAGATCCGAGCTTTCCCTGTGGAGTTAGCTCAAGGCGTATCTCAGAATTTGCCTTAGAGCTTATTTCAGCCAGAAAACTTCACTTTTGACACAGAGCTCAGAAATGAAAAGGAAACACATATTCATGTTCCCTAGGGTCTGGAAAGCAAGTATCTCACATTATTTTTAGATCCGAGCTTTCCCTGTGGAGTTAGCCCAAGATGTATCTCCGAATTTGCCTTAAGACTCAATTCAGCCAGAAAACTTCACTTTTGACACAGAGCTCAGAAATGAAAAGGAAACACATATTCATGTTTCCCAGGGTCTGGAAAGCCAAAATCACACACCATTTTCAGATCCGAGCTTTCCCTGAGGAGTTAGACCAAGGGGTATCTCAGAATTTACATTAGGACTGAATTCAGCCCGAAAACCTCACTTTTGACACAGAGCTCAGAAATGAAAAGGAAACACATATTCGTGTTTCCCAGGGTCTGGAAAGCCGAATTCTCACACCATTTTCAGATCCGAGCTTTCCTTGTGGAGTTAGCCCAAGACGTATCTCAGAATTTACCTTAGGACTGAATTCAGCCCGAAAACCTCACTTTTGACACAGAGCTCAGAAATGAAAAGGAAACACATGTTCATGTTCCCCAGGGTCTGGAAAGCCGAATTCTCACACCATTTTCAGATCTGAGCTTTCCCTGTGGAGTTAGCTCAAGACGAATCTCAGAATTTACCTTTGGACTGAATTCAGCCCAAAAACCTCACTTTTGACACAGAGCTCAGAAATGAAAAGGAAACACATATTCAAGTTCCCTGGGGTCTGGAAAGCCAAAATCTCACACCATTTTCAGAACCGAGCTTTCCCTGAGGAGTTAGCCCAAGACGTATCTCAGAATTTGCCTTAGGACTCATTTCAGCCAGAAAACTTCACTTTTGACACAGAGCTCAGAAATGAAAAGGAAACACATATTCATGTTCCCTAGGGTCTGGAAAGCAAGTATCTCACATTATTTTCAGATCCGAGCTTTCCCTGTGGAGTTAGCCCAAGACGTATCTCAGAATATGCCATTGACCTCAATTCAGCCAGAAAACTTCACTTTTGACACAGAGCTCAGAAATGAAAAAGAAACAAATATTCATGTTCCCCAGGGTCTGGAAAGCCGAATTCTAACACCATATTGAGATTCGAGCTTTCCTTGAGGAGTTAGACCAAGGCGTATCTCAGAATTTGCCTTACGGCTTATTTCAGCCAGAAAACTTCACTTTTGACACAGAGCTCAGAAATGAAAAGGAAACACATATTCATGTTCCCTAGGGTCTGGAAAGCCAGTATCTCACATTATTTTCAGATCCGAGCTTTCCCTGTGGAGTTAGCCCAAGATGTATCTCCGAATTTGCCTTAAGACTCAATTCAGCCAGAAAACTTCACTTTTGACACAGAGCTCAGAAATGAAAAGGAAACACATATTCATGTTCCCTAGGGTCTGGAAAGCAAGTATCTCACATTATTTTCAGATCCGAGCTTTCCCTGTGGAGTTAGCCCAAGACGTATCTCAGAATTTGCCTTAAGACTCCATTCAGCCAGAAAACCTCACTTTTGACATAGAGCTCAGAAATGAAAAAGAAACACATATTCATGTTCCCCAGGGTCTGGAAAGCCGAATTCTCACACCATTTTCAGATCCGAGCTTTCCTTGAGGAGTTAGACCTAGGCCTCTAAGAATTTGCCTTAGGGCTTATTTCAGGCAGAAAACTTCACTTTTGACACAGAGCTCAGAAATGAAAAGGAAACACATATTCATATTCCCTAGGGTCTGGAAAGCCAAATTCTCACCCCATTTTCAGATCCGAGCTTTCCCTGTGGAGTTAGCCCAAGACGTATCTCAGAATTTACCTTAGGACTGAATTCAACCCGAAAACCTCACTTTTGACACAGAGCTCAGAAATGAAAAGGAAACACATATTCATGTTCCCCAGGGTCTGGAAAGCCAAATTCTCACACCATATTCAGATCCGAGCTTTCCTTGAGGAGTTAGACCAAGGCGTATCTCAGAATTTGCCTTAGGGCTTATTTCAGCCAGAAAACTTCACTTTTGACACAGAGCTCAGAAATGAAAAGGAAACACATACTCATGTTCCCTAGGGTCTGCATAGCCAGTATCTCACACCATTTTCAGATCTGAGCTTTCCCTGTGGAGTTAGCCCAAGACGTATCTCAGAATATGCCATTGACCTCAATTCAGCCAGAAAACTTCACTTTTGACACAGAGCTCAGAAATGAAAAGGAAACACATATTCATGTTTCCCAGGGTCTGGAAAGCCAAAATCACACACCATTTTCAGATCCGAGCTTTCCCTGAGGAGTTAGACCAAGGGGTATCTCAGAATTTACATTAGGACTGAATTCAGCCCAAAAACCTCACTTTTGACACAGAGCTCAGAAATGAAAAGGAAACACATATTCAAGTTCCCTGGGGTCTGGAAAGCCAAAATCTCACACCATTTTCAGAACCGAGCTTTCCCTGAGGAGTTAGCCCAAGACGTATCTCAGAATTTGCCTTAGGACTCATTTCAGCCAGAAAACTTCACTTTTGACACAGAGCTCAGAAATGAAAAGGAAACACATATTCATGTTCCCTAGGGTCTGGAAAGCAAGTATCTCACATTATTTTCAGATCCGAGCTTTCCCTGTGGAGTGAACCCAAGACGTATCTCAGAAAATGTCATTGACCTCAATTCAGCCAGAAAACTTCACTTTTGACACAGAGCTCAGAAATGAAAAAGAAACAAATATTCATGTTCCCCAGGGTCTGGAAAGCCGAATTCTCACACCATTTTCAGATCCGAGCTTTCCTTGAGGAGTTAGACCTAGGCCTCTAAGAATTTGCCTTAGGGCTTATTTCAGGCAGAAAACTTCACTTTTGACACAGAGCTCAGAAATGAAAAGGAAACACATATTCATATTCCCTAGGGTCTGGAAAGCCAAATTCTCACCCCATTTTCAGATCCGAGCTTTCCCTGTGGAGTTAGCCCAAGACGTATCTCAGAATTTACCTTAGCACTGAATTCAACCCGAAAACCTCACTTTTGACACAGAGCTCAGAAATGAAAAGGAAACACATATTCATGTTCCCCAGGGTCTGGAAAGCCGAATTCTCACACCATATTCAGATCCGAGCTTTCCTTGAGAAGTTAGACCAAGGCGTATCTCAGAATTTGCCTTAGGGCTTATTTCAGCCAGAAAACTTCACTTTTGACACAGAGCTCAGAAATGAAAAGGAAACACATATTCATGTTCCCTAGGGTCTGGAAAGCCAGTATCTCACATTATTTTCAGATCCGAGCTTTCCCTGTGGAGTTAGCCCAAGATGTATCTCCGAATTTGCCTTAAGACTCAATTCAGCCAGAAAACTTCACTTTTGACACAGAGCTCAGAAATGAAAAGGAAACACATACTCATGTTCCCTAGGGTCTGCATAGCCAGTATCTCACACCATTTTCAGATCTGAGCTTTCCCTGTGGAGTTAGCCCAAGACGTATCTCAGAATCTGCCATTGACCTCAATTCAGCCAGAAAACCTCACTTTTGACACAGAGCTCAGAAATGAAAAAGAAACACACATTCATGTTCCCCAGGGTCTGGAAAGCCAAAATCTCACACCATTTTCAGATCCGAGCTTTCCCTGTGGAGTGAACCCAAGACGTATCTCAGAAAATGTCATTGACCTCAATTCAGCCAGAAAACTTCACTTTTGACACAGAGCTCAGAAATGAAAAAGAAACAAATATTCATGTTCCCCAGGGTCTGGAAAGCCGAATTCTCACACCATTTTCAGATCCGAGCTTTCCTTGAGGAGTTAGACCTAGGCCTCTAAGAATTTGCCTTAGGGCTTATTTCAGGCAGAAAACTTCACTTTTGACACAGAGCTCAGAAATGAAAAGGAAACACATATTCATATTCCCTAGGGTCTGGAAAGCCAAATTCTCACCCCATTTTCAGATCCGAGCTTTCCCTGTGGAGTTAGCCCAAGACGTATCTCAGAATTTACCTTAGCACTGAATTCAACCCGAAAACCTCACTTTTGACACAGAGCTCAGAAATGAAAAGGAAACACATATTCATGTTCCCCAGGGTCTGGAAAGCCGAATTCTCACACCATATTCAGATCCGAGCTTTCCTTGAGAAGTTAGACCAAGGCGTATCTCAGAATTTGCCTTAGGGCTTATTTCAGCCAGAAAACTTCACTTTTGACACAGAGCTCAGAAATGAAAAGGAAACACATATTCATGTTCCCTAGGGTCTGGAAAGCCAGTATCTCACATTATTTTCAGATCCGAGCTTTCCCTGTGGAGTTAGCCCAAGATGTATCTCCGAATTTGCCTTAAGACTCAATTCAGCCAGAAAACTTCACTTTTGACACAGAGCTCAGAAATGAAAAGGAAACACATACTCATGTTCCCTAGGGTCTGCATAGCCAGTATCTCACACCATTTTCAGATCTGAGCTTTCCCTGTGGAGTTAGCCCAAGACGTATCTCAGAATCTGCCATTGACCTCAATTCAGCCAGAAAACCTCACTTTTGACACAGAGCTCAGAAATGAAAAAGAAACACACATTCATGTTCCCCAGGGTCTGGAAAGCCAAAATCTCACACCATTTTCAGATCCGAGCTTTCCTTGTGGAGTTAGCCCAAGACGTATCTCAGAATTTACCTTAGGACTGAATTCAACCCGAAAACCTCACTTTTGACACAGAGCTCAGAAATGAAAAGGAAACACATATTCATGTTCCCCAGGGTCTGGAAAGCCGAATTCTCACACCATTTTCAGATCCGAGCTTTCCCTGTGGAGTTAGCTCAAGACGTATCTCAGAATTTGCCTTAGGGCTTATTTCAGCCAGAAAACTTCACTTTTGACACAGAGCTCAGAAATGAAAAGGAAACACATATTCATGTTCCCCAGGGTCTGGAAAGCCGAATTCTCACACCATTTTCAGATCCGAGCTTTCCCTGTGGAGTTAGCTCAAGGCGTATCTCAGAATTTACCTTTGGACTGAATTCAGCCCAAAAACCTCACTTTTGACACAGAGCTCAGAAATGAAAAGGAAACACATATTCAAGTTCCCTGGGGTCTGGAAAGCCAAAATCTCACACCATTTTCAGAACCGAGCTTTCCCTGAGGAGTTAGCCCAAGACGTATCTCAGAATTTGCCTTAGGACTCATTTCAGCCAGAAAACTTCACTTTTGACACAGAGCTCAGAAATGAAAAGGAAACACATATTCATGTTCCCTAGGGTCTGGAAAGCAAGTATCTCACATTATTTTCAGATCCGAGCTTTCCCTGTGGAGTTAGCCCAAGACGTATCTCAGAATATGCCATTGACCTCAATTCAGCCAGAAAACTTCACTTTTGACACAGAGCTCAGAAATGAAAAAGAAACAAATATTCATGTTCCCCAGGGTCTGGAAAGCCGAATTCTAACACCATATTGAGATCCGAGCTTTCCTTGAGGAGTTAGACCAAGGCGTATCTCAGAATTTGCCTTACGGCTTATTTCAGCCAGAAAACTTCACTTTTGACACAGAGCTCAGAAATGAAAAGGAAACACATATTCATGTTCCCTAGGGTCTGGAAAGCCAGTATCTCACATTATTTTCAGATCCGAGCTTTCCCTGTGGAGTTAGCCCAAGATGTATCTCCGAATTTGCCTTAAGACTCAATTCAGCCAGAAAACTTCACTTTTGACACAGAGCTCAGAAATGAAAAGGAAACACATATTCATGTTCCCTAGGGTCTGGAAAGCAAGTATCTCACATTATTTTCAGATCCGAGCTTTCCCTGTGGAGTTAGCCCAAGACGTATCTCAGAATTTGCCTTAAGACTCCATTCAGCCAGAAAACCTCACTTTTGACATAGAGCTCAGAAATGAAAAAGAAACACATATTCATGTTCCCCAGGGTCTGGAAAGCCGAATTCTCACACCATTTTCAGATCCGAGCTTTCCTTGAGGAGTTAGACCTAGGCCTCTAAGAATTTGCCTTAGGGCTTATTTCAGGCAGAAAACTTCACTTTTGACACAGAGCTCAGAAATGAAAAGGAAACACATATTCATATTCCCTAGGGTCTGGAAAGCCAAATTCTCACCCCATTTTCAGATCCGAGCTTTCCCTGTGGAGTTAGCCCAAGACGTATCTCAGAATTTACCTTAGGACTGAATTCAACCCGAAAACCTCACTTTTGACACAGAGCTCAGAAATGAAAAGGAAACACATATTCATGTTCCCCAGGGTCTGGAAAGCCAAATTCTCACACCATATTCAGATCCGAGCTTTCCTTGAGGAGTTAGACCAAGGCGTATCTCAGAATTTGCCTTAGGGCTTATTTCAGCCAGAAAACTTCACTTTTGACACAGAGCTCAGAAATGAAAAGGAAACACATACTCATGTTCCCTAGGGTCTGCATAGCCAGTATCTCACACCATTTTCAGATCTGAGCTTTCCCTGTGGAGTTAGCCCAAGACGTATCTCAGAATATGCCATTGACCTCAATTCAGCCAGAAAACTTCACTTTTGACACAGAGCTCAGAAATGAAAAGGAAACACATATTCATGTTCCCTAGGGTCTGGAAAGCAAGTATCTCACATTATTTTCAGATCCGAGCTTTCCCTGTGGAGTTAGCCCAAGACGTATCTCAGAATATGCCATTGACCTCAATTCAGCCAGAAAACTTCACTTTTGACACAGAGCTCAGAAATGAAAAAGAAACAAATATTCATGTTCCCCAGGGTCTGGAAAGCCGAATTCTAACACCATATTGAGATCCGAGCTTTCCTTGAGGAGTTAGACCAAGGCGTATCTCAGAATTTGCCTTACGGCTTATTTCAGCCAGAAAACTTCACTTTTGACACAGAGCTCAGAAATGAAAAGGAAACACATATTCATGTTCCCTAGGGTCTGGAAAGCCAGTATCTCACATTATTTTCAGATCCGAGCTTTCCCTGTGGAGTTAGCCCAAGATGTATCTCCGAATTTGCCTTAAGACTCAATTCAGCCAGAAAACTTCACTTTTGACACAGAGCTCAGAAATGAAAAGGAAACACATATTCATGTTCCCTAGGGTCTGGAAAGCAAGTATCTCACATTATTTTCAGATCCGAGCTTTCCCTGTGGAGTTAGCCCAAGACGTATCTCAGAATTTGCCTTAAGACTCCATTCAGCCAGAAAACCTCACTTTTGACATAGAGCTCAGAAATGAAAAAGAAACACATATTCATGTTCCCCAGGGTCTGGAAAGCCGAATTCTCACACCATTTTCAGATCCGAGCTTTCCTTGAGGAGTTAGACCTAGGCCTCTAAGAATTTGCCTTAGGGCTTATTTCAGGCAGAAAACTTCACTTTTGACACAGAGCTCAGAAATGAAAAGGAAACACATATTCATATTCCCTAGGGTCTGGAAAGCCAAATTCTCACCCCATTTTCAGATCCGAGCTTTCCCTGTGGAGTTAGCCCAAGACGTATCTCAGAATTTACCTTAGGACTGAATTCAACCCGAAAACCTCACTTTTGACACAGAGCTCAGAAATGAAAAGGAAACACATATTCATGTTCCCCAGGGTCTGGAAAGCCGAATTCTCACACCATTTTCAGATCCGAGCTTTCCCTGTGGAGTTAGCTCAAGACGTATCTCAGAATTTGCCTTAGGGCTTATTTCAGCCAGAAAACTTCACTTTTGACACAGAGCTCAGAAATGAAAAGGAAACACATATTCATGTTCCCCAGGGTCTGGAAAGCCGAATTCTCACACCATTTTCAGATCCGAGCTTTCCCTGTGGAGTTAGCTCAAGGCGTATCTCAGAATTTACCTTTGGACTGAATTCAGCCCAAAAACCTCACTTTTGACACAGAGCTCAGAAATGAAAAGGAAACACATATTCAAGTTCCCTGGGGTCTGGAAAGCCAAAATCTCACACCATTTTCAGAACCGAGCTTTCCCTGAGGAGTTAGCCCAAGACGTATCTCAGAATTTGCCTTAGGACTCATTTCAGCCAGAAAACTTCACTTTTGACACAGAGCTCAGAAATGAAAAGGAAACACATATTCATGTTCCCTAGGGTCTGGAAAGCAAGTATCTCACATTATTTTCAGATCCGAGCTTTCCCTGTGGAGTTAGCCCAAGACGTATCTCAGAATATGCCATTGACCTCAATTCAGCCAGAAAACTTCACTTTTGACACAGAGCTCAGAAATGAAAAAGAAACAAATATTCATGTTCCCCAGGGTCTGGAAAGCCGAATTCTAACACCATATTGAGATCCGAGCTTTCCTTGAGGAGTTAGACCAAGGCGTATCTCAGAATTTGCCTTACGGCTTATTTCAGCCAGAAAACTTCACTTTTGACACAGAGCTCAGAAATGAAAAGGAAACACATATTCATGTTCCCTAGGGTCTGGAAAGCCAGTATCTCACATTATTTTCAGATCCGAGCTTTCCCTGTGGAGTTAGCCCAAGATGTATCTCCGAATTTGCCTTAAGACTCAATTCAGCCAGAAAACTTCACTTTTGACACAGAGCTCAGAAATGAAAAGGAAACACATATTCATGTTCCCTAGGGTCTGGAAAGCAAGTATCTCACATTATTTTCAGATCCGAGCTTTCCCTGTGGAGTTAGCCCAAGACGTATCTCAGAATTTGCCTTAAGACTCCATTCAGCCAGAAAACCTCACTTTTGACATAGAGCTCAGAAATGAAAAAGAAACACATATTCATGTTCCCCAGGGTCTGGAAAGCCGAATTCTCACACCATTTTCAGATCCGAGCTTTCCTTGAGGAGTTAGACCTAGGCCTCTAAGAATTTGCCTTAGGGCTTATTTCAGGCAGAAAACTTCACTTTTGACACAGAGCTCAGAAATGAAAAGGAAACACATATTCATATTCCCTAGGGTCTGGAAAGCCAAATTCTCACCCCATTTTCAGATCCGAGCTTTCCCTGTGGAGTTAGCCCAAGACGTATCTCAGAATTTACCTTAGGACTGAATTCAACCCGAAAACCTCACTTTTGACACAGAGCTCAGAAATGAAAAGGAAACACATATTCATGTTCCCCAGGGTCTGGAAAGCCAAATTCTCACACCATATTCAGATCCGAGCTTTCCTTGAGGAGTTAGACCAAGGCGTATCTCAGAATTTGCCTTAGGGCTTATTTCAGCCAGAAAACTTCACTTTTGACACAGAGCTCAGAAATGAAAAGGAAACACATACTCATGTTCCCTAGGGTCTGCATAGCCAGTATCTCACACCATTTTCAGATCTGAGCTTTCCCTGTGGAGTTAGCCCAAGACGTATCTCAGAATATGCCATTGACCTCAATTCAGCCAGAAAACTTCACTTTTGACACAGAGCTCAGAAATGAAAAGGAAACACATATTCATGTTCCCTAGGGTCTGGAAAGCAAGTATCTCACATTATTTTCAGATCCGAGCTTTCCCTGTGGAGTTAGCCCAAGACGTATCTCAGAATATGCCATTGACCTCAATTCAGCCAGAAAACTTCACTTTTGACACAGAGCTCAGAAATGAAAAAGAAACAAATATTCATGTTCCCCAGGGTCTGGAAAGCCGAATTCTAACACCATATTGAGATCCGAGCTTTCCTTGAGGAGTTAGACCAAGGCGTATCTCAGAATTTGCCTTACGGCTTATTTCAGCCAGAAAACTTCACTTTTGACACAGAGCTCAGAAATGAAAAGGAAACACATATTCATGTTCCCTAGGGTCTGGAAAGCCAGTATCTCACATTATTTTCAGATCCGAGCTTTCCCTGTGGAGTTAGCCCAAGATGTATCTCCGAATTTGCCTTAAGACTCAATTCAGCCAGAAAACTTCACTTTTGACACAGAGCTCAGAAATGAAAAGGAAACACATATTCATGTTCCCTAGGGTCTGGAAAGCAAGTATCTCACATTATTTTCAGATCCGAGCTTTCCCTGTGGAGTTAGCCCAAGACGTATCTCAGAATTTGCCTTAAGACTCCATTCAGCCAGAAAACCTCACTTTTGACATAGAGCTCAGAAATGAAAAAGAAACACATATTCATGTTCCCCAGGGTCTGGAAAGCCGAATTCTCACACCATTTTCAGATCCGAGCTTTCCTTGAGGAGTTAGACCTAGGCCTCTAAGAATTTGCCTTAGGGCTTATTTCAGGCAGAAAACTTCACTTTTGACACAGAGCTCAGAAATGAAAAGGAAACACATATTCATATTCCCTAGGGTCTGGAAAGCCAAATTCTCACCCCATTTTCAGATCCGAGCTTTCCCTGTGGAGTTAGCCCAAGACGTATCTCAGAATTTACCTTAGGACTGAATTCAACCCGAAAACCTCACTTTTGACACAGAGCTCAGAAATGAAAAGGAAACACATATTCATGTTCCCCAGGGTCTGGAAAGCCAAATTCTCACACCATATTCAGATCCGAGCTTTCCTTGAGGAGTTAGACCAAGGCGTATCTCAGAATTTGCCTTAGGGCTTATTTCAGCCAGAAAACTTCACTTTTGACACAGAGCTCAGAAATGAAAAGGAAACACATACTCATGTTCCCTAGGGTCTGCATAGCCAGTATCTCACACCATTTTCAGATCTGAGCTTTCCCTGTGGAGTTAGCCCAAGACGTATCTCAGAATATGCCATTGACCTCAATTCAGCCAGAAAACTTCACTTTTGACACAGAGCTCAGAAATGAAAAAGGGGGAGGGAAAGGGGTGGGTTAGGGGGGAGAAAAATTAAAAAAAATGTTTGTACTTTCTATTTAATGTTTAGCTATTATCTATGTAATTTTGTACTAATAAAACTTTTTGGAAAAAAAAAAAGAAAAAAAAAAGAAAAAAAAAAAGAAATGAAAAGGAAACACATATTCATGTTTCCCAGGGTCTGGAAAGCCAAAATCACACACCATTTTCAGATCCGAGCTTTCCCTGAGGAGTTAGACCAAGGGGTATCTCAGAATTTACATTAGGACTGAATTCAGCCCGAAAACCTCACTTTTGACACAGAGCTCAAAAATGAAAAGGAAACACATATTCATGTTTCCCAGGGTCTGGAAAGCCAAAATCACACACCATTTTCAGATCCGAGCTTTCCCTGAGGAGTTAGACCAAGGGGTATCTCAGAATTTACCTTAGGACTGAATTCAGCCCGAAAACCTCACTTTTGACACAGAGCTCAGAAATGAAAAGGAAACACATGTTCATGTTCCCCAGGGTCTGGAAAGCCGAATTCTCACACCATTTTCAGATCCGAGCTTTCCCTGTGGAGTTAGCTCAAGACGTATCTCAGAATTTGCCTTAGGGCTTATTTCAGCCAGAAAACTTCACTTTTGACACAGAGCTCAGAAATGAAAAGGAAACACATATTCATCTTTCCCAGGGTCTGGAAAGCAAGTATCTCACATTATTTTCAGATCCGAGCTTTCCCTGTGGAGTTAGCTCAAGGCGTATCTCAGAATTTGCCTTAGAGCTTATTTCAGCCCGAAAACCTCACTTTTAACACAGAGCTCAGAAATGAAAAGGAAACACATGTTCATGTTTCCCAGGGTCTGGAAAGCCGAATTCTCACACCATTTTCAGATCCGAGCTTTCCCTGTGGAGTTAGCTCAAGACGAATCTCAGAATTTACCTTTGGACTGAATTCAGCCCAAAAACCTCACTTTTGACACAGAGCTCAGAAATGAAAAGGAAACACATATTCAAGTTCCCTGGGGTCTGGAAAGCCAAAATCTCACACCATTTTCAGAACCGAGCTTTCCCTGAGGAGTTAGCCCAAGACGTATCTCAGAATTTGCCTTAGGACTCATTTCAGCCAGAAAACTTCACTTTTGACACAGAGCTCAGAAATGAAAAGGAAACACATATTCATGTTCCCTAGGGTCTGGAAAGCAAGTATCTCACATTATTTTCAGATCCGAGCTTTCCCTGTGGAGTGAACCCAAGACGTATCTCAGAATATGTCATTGACCTCAATTCAGCCAGAAAACTTCACTTTTGACACAGAGCTCAGAAATGAAAAAGAAACAAATATTCATGTTCCCCAGGGTCTGGAAAGCCGAATTCTAACACCATATTGAGATCTGAGCTTTCCTTGAGTAGTTAGACCAAGGCGTATCTCAGAATTTGCCTTACGGCTTATTTCAGCCAGAAAACTTCACTTTTGACACAGAGCTCAGAAATGAAAAGGAAACACATATTCATGTTCCCTAGGGTCTGGAAAGCCAGTATCTCACATTATTTTCAGATCCGAGCTTTCCCTGTGGAGTTAGCCCAAGATGTATCTCCGAATTTGCCTTAAGACTCCATTCAGCCAGAAAACCTCACTTTTGACATAGAGCTCAGAAATGAAAAAGAAACACATATTCATGTTCCCCAGGGTCTGGAAAGCCGAATTCTCACACCATTTTCAGATCCGAGCTTTCCTTGAGGAGTTAGACCTAGGCCTCTAAGAATTTGCCTTAGGGCTTATTTCAGGCAGAAAACTTCACTTTTGACACAGAGCTCAGAAATGAAAAGGAAACACATATTCATATTCCCTAGGGTCTGGAAAGCCAAATTCTCACCCCATTTTCAGATCCGAGCTTTCCCTGTGGAGTTAGCCCAAGACGTATCTCAGAATTTACCTTAGCACTGAATTCAACCCGAAAACCTCACTTTTGACACAGATCTCAGAAATGAAAAGGAAACACATATTCATGTTCCCCAGGGTCTGGAAAGCCGAATTCTCACACCATATTCAGATCCGAGCTTTCCTTGAGAAGTTAGACCAAGGCGTATCTCAGAATTTGCCTTAGGGCTTATTTCAGCCAGAAAACTTCACTTTTGACACAGAGCTCAGAAATGAAAAGGAAACACATATTCATGTTCCCTAGGGTCTGGAAAGCCAGTATCTCACATTATTTTCAGATCCGAGCTTTCCCTGTGGAGTTAGCCCAAGATGTATCTCCGAATTTGCCTTAAGACTCAATTCAGCCAGAAAACTTCACTTTTGACACAGAGCTCAGAAATGAAAAGGAAACACATACTCATGTTCCCTAGGGTCTGCATAGCCAGTATCTCACACCATTTTCAGATCTGAGCTTTCCCTGTGGAGTTAGCCCAAGACGTATCTCAGAATCTGCCATTGACCTCAATTCAGCCAGAAAACCTCACTTTTGACACAGAGCTCAGAAATGAAAAAGAAACACACATTCATGTTCCCCAGGGTCTGGAAAGCCGAATTCTCACACCATTTTCAGATCCGAGCTTTCCCTGTGGAGTTAGCTCAAGACGTATCTCAGAATTTGCCTTAGGGCTTATTTCAGCCAGAAAACTTCACTTTTGACACAGAGCTCAGAAATGAAAAGGAAACACATATTCATCTTTCCCAGGGTCTGGAAAGCAAGTATCTCACATTATTTTCAGATCCGAGCTTTCCCTGTGGAGTTAGCTCAAGGCGTATCTCAGAATTTGCCTTAGAGCTTATTTCAGCCAGAAAACTTCACTTTTGACACAGAGCTCAGAAATGAAAAGGAAACACATATTCATGTTCCCCAGGGTCTGGAAAGCCGAATTCTCACACCATTTTTAGATCCGAGCTTTCCCTGTGGAGTTAGCTCAAGGCGTATCTCAGAATTTGCCTTAGAGCTTATTTCAGCCAGAAAACTTCACTTTTGACGCAGAGCTCAGAAATGAAAAGGAAACACATATTCATGTTCCCTAGGGTCTGGAAAGCAAGTATCTCACATTATTTTCAGATCCGAGCTTTCCCTGTGGAGTTAGCCCAAGACGTATCTCAGAATATGCCATTGACCTCAATTCAGCCAGAAAACTTCACTTTTGACACAGAGCTCAGAAATGAAAAGGAAACACATATTCATGTTTCCCAGGGTCTGGAAAGCCATAATCACACACCATTTTCAGATCCGAGCTTTCCCTGAGGAGTTAGACCAAGGGGTATCTCAGAATTTACATTAGGACTGAATTCAGCCCGAAAACCTCACTTTTGACACAGAGCTCAAAAATGAAAAGGAAACACATATTCATGTTTCCCAGGGTCTGGAAAGCCAAAATCACACACCATTTTCAGATCCGAGCTTTCCCTGAGGAGTTAGACCAAGGGGTATCTCAGAATTTACATTAGGACTGAATTCAGCCCGAAAACCTCACTTTTGACACAGAGCTCAGAAATGAAAAGGAAACACATATTCGTGTTTCCCAGGGTCTGGAAAGCCGAATTCTCACACCATTTTCAGATCCGAGCTTTCCTTGTGGAGTTAGCCCAAGACGTATCTCAGAATTTACCTTAGGACTGAATTCAGCCCAAAAACCTCACTTTTGACACAGAGCTCAGAAATGAAAAGGAAACACATATTCATCTTTCCCAGGGTCTGGAAAGCAAGTATCTCACATTATTTTCAGATCCGAGCTTTCCCTGTGGAGTTAGCTCAAGGCGTATCTCAGAATTTGCCTTAGAGCTTATTTCAGCCAGAAAACTTCACTTTTGACACAGAGCTCAGAAATGAAAAGGAAACACATATTCATGTTCCCCAGGGTCTGGAAAGCCGAATTCTCACACCATTTTCAGATCCGAGCTTTCCCTGTGGAGTTAGCTCAAGGCGTATCTCAGAATTTGCCTTAGAACTTATTTCAGCCAGAAAACTTCACTTTTGACGCAGAGCTCAGAAATGAAAAGGAAACACATATTCATGTTCCCTTGGGTCTGGAAAGCAAGTATCTCACATTATTTTCAGATCCGAGCTTTCCCTGTGGAGTTAGCTCAAGGCGTATCTCAGAATTTGCCTTAGAGCTTATTTCAGCCAGAAAACTTCACTTTTGACACAGAGCTCAGAAATGAAAAGGAAACACATATTCATGTTCCCCAGGGTCTGGAAAGCCGAATTCTCACACCATTTTCAGATCCGAGCTTTCCCTGTGGAGTTAGCTCAAGACGAATCTCAGAATTTACCTTTGGACTGAATTCAGCCCAAAAACCTCACTTTTGACACAGAGCTCAGAAATGAAAAGGAAACACATATTCAAGTTCCCTGGCGTCTGGAAAGCCAAAATCTCACACCATTTTCAGAACCGAGCTTTCCCTGAGGAGTTAGCCCAAGACGTATCTCAGAATTTACCTTAGGACTGAATTCAGCCCGAAAACCTCACTTTTGACACAGAGCTCAGAAATGAAAAGGAAACACATATTCGTGTTTCCCAGGGTCTGGAAAGCCGAATTCTCACACCATATTCAGATCCGAGCTCTCCTTGAGGAGTTAGACCAAGGCGTATCTCAGAATTTGCCTTAGAGCTTATTTCAGCCAGAAAACTTCACTTTTGACGCAGAGCTCAGAAATGAAAACGAAACACATATTCATGTTCCCTAGGGTCTGGAAAGCAAGTATCTCACATTATTTTCAGATCCGAGCTTTCCCTGTGGAGTTAGCCCAAGACGTATCTCAGAATATGCCATTGACCTCAATTCAGCCAGAAAACTTCACTTTTGACACAGAGCTCAGAAATGAAAAAGAAAGAAATATTCATGTTCCCCAGGGTCTGGAAAGCCGAATTCTCACACCATATTGAGATCCGAGCTTTCCTTGAGGAGTTAAACCAAGGCGTATCTCAGAATTTGCCTTACGGCTTATTTCAGCCAGAAAACTTCACTTTTGACACAGAGCTCAGAAATGAAAAGGAAACACATATTCATGCTCCCTAGGGGTCTGGAAAGACAGTATCTCACATTATTTTTAGATCCGAGCTTTCCCTGTGGAGTTAGCCCAAGATGTATCTCCGAATTTGCCTTAAGACTCAATTCAGCCAGAAAACTTCACTTTTGACACAGAGCTCAAAAATGAAAAGGAAACACATATTCATGTTTCCCAGGGTCTGGAAAGCCAAAATCACACACCATTTTCAGATCCGAGCTTTCCCTGAGGAGTTAGCTCAAGACGTATCTCAGAATTTACATTAGGACTGAATTCAGCCCGAAAACCTCACTTTTGACACAGAGCTCAGAAATGAAAAGGAAACACATGTTCATGTTCCCCAGGGTCTGGAAAGCCGAATTCTCACACCATTTTCAGATCTGAGCTTTCCCTGTGGAGTTAGCTCAAGACGAATCTCAGAATTTACCTTTGGACTGAATTCAGCCCAAAAACCTCACTTTTGACACATAGCTCAGAAATGAAAAGGAAACACATATTCATATTCCCTAGGGTCTGGAAAGCCGAATTCTCACACCATTTTCAGATCCGAGCTTTCCTTGTGGAGTTAGCCCAAGACGTATCTCAGAATTTACCTTAGGACTGAATTCAACCTGAAAACCTCACTTTTGACACAGAGCTCAGGAATGAAAAGGAAACACATATTCATGTTCCCCAGGGTCTGGAAAGCCAAATTCTCACACCATTTTCAGATCCGAGCTTTCCCTGTGGAGTTAGCACAAGACGTATCTCAGAATTTGCCTTAGGGCTTATTTCAGCCAGAAAACTTCACTTTTGACACAGAGCTCAGAAATGAAAAGGAAACACATATTCATGTTCCCCAGGGTCTGGAAAGCCGAATTCTCACACCATTTTCAGATCTGAGCTTTCCCTGTGGAGTTAGCCCAAGACGTATCTCAGAATCTGCCATTGACCTCAATTCAGCCAGAAAACCTCACTTTTGACACAGAGCTCAGAAATGAAAAAGAAACACACATTCATGTTCCCCAGGGTCTGGAAAGCCGAATTCTCACACCATTTTCAGATCCGAGCTTTCCCTGTGGAGTTAGCTCAAGACGTATCTCAGAATTTGCCTTAGGGCTTATTTCAGCCAGAAAACTTCACTTTTGACACAGAGCTCAGAAATGAAAAGGAAACACATATTCATCTTTCCCAGGGTCTGGAAAGCAAGTATCTCACATTATTTTCAGATCCGAGCTTTCCCTGTGGAGTTAGCTCAAGGCGTATCTCAGAATTTGCCTTAGAGCTTATTTCAGCCAGAAAACTTCACTTTTGACACAGAGCTCAGAAATGAAAAGGAAACACATATTCATGTTCCCCAGGGTCTGGAAAGCCGAATTCTCACACCATTTTTAGATCCGAGCTTTCCCTGTGGAGTTAGCTCAAGGCGTATCTCAGAATTTGCCTTAGAGCTTATTTCAGCCAGAAAACTTCACTTTTGACGCAGAGCTCAGAAATGAAAAGGAAACACATATTCATGTTCCCTAGGGTCTGGAAAGCAAGTATCTCACATTATTTTCAGATCCGAGCTTTCCCTGTGGAGTTAGCCCAAGACGTATCTCAGAATATGCCATTGACCTCAATTCAGCCAGAAAACTTCACTTTTGACACAGAGCTCAGAAATGAAAAGGAAACACATATTCATGTTTCCCAGGGTCTGGAAAGCCATAATCACACACCATTTTCAGATCCGAGCTTTCCCTGAGGAGTTAGACCAAGGGGTATCTCAGAATTTACATTAGGACTGAATTCAGCCCGAAAACCTCACTTTTGACACAGAGCTCAAAAATGAAAAGGAAACACATATTCATGTTTCCCAGGGTCTGGAAAGCCAAAATCACACACCATTTTCAGATCCGAGCTTTCCCTGAGGAGTTAGACCAAGGGGTATCTCAGAATTTACATTAGGACTGAATTCAGCCCGAAAACCTCACTTTTGACACAGAGCTCAGAAATGAAAAGGAAACACATATTCGTGTTTCCCAGGGTCTGGAAAGCCGAATTCTCACACCATTTTCAGATCCGAGCTTTCCTTGTGGAGTTAGCCCAAGACGTATCTCAGAATTTACCTTAGGACTGAATTCAGCCCAAAAACCTCACTTTTGACACAGAGCTCAGAAATGAAAAGGAAACACATATTCATCTTTCCCAGGGTCTGGAAAGCAAGTATCTCACATTATTTTCAGATCCGAGCTTTCCCTGTGGAGTTAGCTCAAGGCGTATCTCAGAATTTGCCTTAGAGCTTATTTCAGCCAGAAAACTTCACTTTTGACACAGAGCTCAGAAATGAAAAGGAAACACATATTCATGTTCCCCAGGGTCTGGAAAGCCGAATTCTCACACCATTTTCAGATCCGAGCTTTCCCTGTGGAGTTAGCTCAAGGCGTATCTCAGAATTTGCCTTAGAGCTTATTTCAGCCAGAAAAACTTCACTTTTGACGCAGAGCTCAGAAATGAAAAGGAAACACATATTCATGTTCCCTTGGGTCTGGAAAGCAAGTATCTCACATTATTTTCAGATCCGAGCTTTCCCTGTGGAGTTAGCTCAAGGCGTATCTCAGAATTTGCCTTAGAGCTTATTTCAGCCAGAAAACTTCACTTTTGACACAGAGCTCAGAAATGAAAAGGAAACACATATTCATGTTCCCCAGGGTCTGGAAAGCCGAATTCTCACACCATTTTCAGATCCGAGCTTTCCCTGTGGAGTTAGCTCAAGACGAATCTCAGAATTTACCTTTGGACTGAATTCAGCCCAAAAACCTCACTTTTGACACAGAGCTCAGAAATGAAAAGGAAACACATATTCAAGTTCCCTGGCGTCTGGAAAGCCAAAATCTCACACCATTTTCAGAACCGAGCTTTCCCTGAGGAGTTAGCCCAAGACGTATCTCAGAATTTACCTTAGGACTGAATTCAGCCCGAAAACCTCACTTTTGACACAGAGCTCAGAAATGAAAAGGAAACACATATTCGTGTTTCCCAGGGTCTGGAAAGCCGAATTCTCACACCATATTCAGATCCGAGCTCTCCTTGAGGAGTTAGACCAAGGCGTATCTCAGAATTTGCCTTAGAGCTTATTTCAGCCAGAAAACTTCACTTTTGACGCAGAGCTCAGAAATGAAAACGAAACACATATTCATGTTCCCTAGGGTCTGGAAAGCAAGTATCTCACATTATTTTCAGATCCGAGCTTTCCCTGTGGAGTTAGCCCAAGACGTATCTCAGAATATGCCATTGACCTCAATTCAGCCAGAAAACTTCACTTTTGACACAGAGCTCAGAAATGAAAAAGAAAGAAATATTCATGTTCCCCAGGGTCTGGAAAGCCGAATTCTCACACCATATTGAGATCCGAGCTTTCCTTGAGGAGTTAAACCAAGGCGTATCTCAGAATTTGCCTTACGGCTTATTTCAGCCAGAAAACTTCACTTTTGACACAGAGCTCAGAAATGAAAAGGAAACACATATTCATGCTCCCTAGGGTCTGGAAAGACAGTATCTCACATTATTTTTAGATCCGAGCTTTCCCTGTGGAGTTAGCCCAAGATGTATCTCCGAATTTGCCTTAAGACTCAATTCAGCCAGAAAACTTCACTTTTGACACAGAGCTCAAAAATGAAAAGGAAACACATATTCATGTTTCCCAGGGTCTGGAAAGCCAAAATCACACACCATTTTCAGATCCGAGCTTTCCCTGAGGAGTTAGCTCAAGACGTATCTCAGAATTTACATTAGGACTGAATTCAGCCCGAAAACCTCACTTTTGACACAGAGCTCAGAAATGAAAAGGAAACACATGTTCATGTTCCCCAGGGTCTGGAAAGCCGAATTCTCACACCATTTTCAGATCTGAGCTTTCCCTGTGGAGTTAGCTCAAGACGAATCTCAGAATTTACCTTTGGACTGAATTCAGCCCAAAAACCTCACTTTTGACACATAGCTCAGAAATGAAAAGGAAACACATATTCATATTCCCTAGGGTCTGGAAAGCCGAATTCTCACACCATTTTCAGATCCGAGCTTTCCTTGTGGAGTTAGCCCAAGACGTATCTCAGAATTTACCTTAGGACTGAATTCAACCTGAAAACCTCACTTTTGACACAGAGCTCAGGAATGAAAAGGAAACACATATTCATGTTCCCCAGGGTCTGGAAAGCCAAATTCTCACACCATTTTCAGATCCGAGCTTTCCCTGTGGAGTTAGCACAAGACGTATCTCAGAATTTGCCTTAGGGCTTATTTCAGCCAGAAAACTTCACTTTTGACACAGAGCTCAGAAATGAAAAGGAAACACATATTCATGTTCCCCAGGGTCTGGAAAGCCGAATTCTCACACCATTTTCAGATCCGAGCTTTCCCTGTGGAGTTAGCTCAAGGCGTATCTCAGAATTTGCCTTAGAGCTTATTTCAGCCAGAAAACTTCACTTTTGACACAGAGCTCAGAAATGAAAAGGAAACACATATTCATGTTCCCTAGGGTCTGGAAAGCAAGTATCTCACATTATTTTCAGATCCGAGCTTTCCCTGTGGAGTTAGCCCAAGACGTATCTCAGAATATGCCATTGACCTCAATTCAGCCAGAAAACTTCACTTTTGACACAGAGCTCAGAAATGAAAAGGAAACACATATTCATGTTTCCCAGGGTCTGGAAAGCCAAAATCACACACCATTTTCAGATCCGAGCTTTCCCTGAGGAGTTAGACCAAGGGGTATCTCAGAATTTACATTAGGACTGAATTCAGCCCGAAAACCTCACTTTTGACACAGAGCTCAAAAATGAAAAGGAAACACATATTCATGTTTCCCAGGGTCTGGAAAGCCAAAATCACACACCATTTTCAGATCCGAGCTTTCCCTGAGGAGTTAGACCAAGGGGTATCTCAGAATTTACATTAGGACTGAATTCAGCCCGAAAACCTCACTTTTGACACAGAGCTCAGAAATGAAAAGGAAACACATATTCGTGTTTCCCAGGGTCTGGAAAGCCGAATTCTCACACCATTTTCAGATCCGAGCTTTCCTTGTGGAGTTAGCCCAAGACGTATCTCAGAATTTACCTTAGGACTGAATTCAGCCCGAAAACCTCACTTTTGACACAGAGCTCAGAAATGAAAAGGAAACACATGTTCATGTTCCCCAGGGTCTGGAAAGCCGAATTCTCACACCATTTTCAGATCTGAGCTTTCCCTGTGGAGTTAGCTCAAGACGAATCTCAGAATTTACCTTTGGACTGAATTCAGCCCAAAAACCTCACTTTTGACACAGAGCTCAGAAATGAAAAGGAAACACATATTCAAGTTCCCTGGGGTCTGGAAAGCCAAAATCTCACACCATTTTCAGAACCGAGCTTTCCCTGAGGAGTTAGCCCAAGACGTATCTCAGAATTTGCCTTAGGACTCATTTCAGCCAGAAAACTTCACTTTTGACACAGAGCTCAGAAATGAAAAGGAAACACATATTCATGTTCCCTAGGGTCTGGAAAGCAAGTATCTCACATTATTTTCAGATCCGAGCTTTCCCTGTGGAGTTAGCCCAAGACGTATCTCAGAATATGCCATTGACCTCAATTCAGCCAGAAAACTTCACTTTTGACACAGAGCTCAGAAATGAAAAAGAAACAAATATTCATGTTCCCCAGGGTCTGGAAAGCCGAATTCTAACACCATATTGAGATCCGAGCTTTCCTTGAGGAGTTAGACCAAGGCGTATCTCAGAATTTGCCTTACGGCTTATTTCAGCCAGAAAACTTCACTTTTGACACAGAGCTCAGAAATGAAAAGGAAACACATATTCATGTTCCCTAGGGTCTGGAAAGCCAGTATCTCACATTATTTTCAGATCCGAGTTTTCCCTGTGGAGTTAGCCCAAGATGTATCTCCGAATTTGCCTTAAGACTCAATTCAGCCAGAAAACCTCACTTTTGACACAGAGCTCAGAAATGAAAAGGAAACACATATTCATGTTCCCTAGGGTCTGGAAAGCAAGTATCTCACATTATTTTCAGATCCGAGCTTTCCCTGTGGAGTTAGCCCAAGACGTATCTCAGAATTTGCCTTAAGACTCCATTCAGCCAGAAAACCTCACTTTTGACATAGAGCTCAGAAATGAAAAAGAAACACATATTCATGTTCCCCAGGGTCTGGAAAGCCGAATTCTCACACCATTTTCAGATCCGAGCTTTCCTTGAGGAGTTAGACCTAGGCCTCTAAGAATTTGCCTTAGGGCTTATTTCAGGCAGAAAACTTCACTTTTGACACAGAGCTCAGAAATGAAAAGGAAACACATATTCATATTCCCTAGGGTCCGGAAAGCCAAATTCTCACCCCATTTTCAGATCCGAGCTTTCCCTGTGGAGTTAGCCCAAGACGTATCTCAGAATTTACCTTAGGACTTATTTCAGCCAGAAAACTTCACTTTTGACACAGAGCTCAGAAATGAAAAGGAAACACATATTCATGTTCCCTAGGTTCTGGAAAGCAAGTATCTCACATTATTTTCAGATCCGAGCTTTCCCTGTGGAGTTAGCCCAAGACGTATCTAAGAATATGCCATTGACCTCAATTCAGCCAGAAAACTTCACTTTTGACACAGAGCTCAGAAATGAAAAAGAAACAAATATTCATGTTCCCCAGGGTCTGGAAAGCCGAATTCTCACACCATATTGAGATCCGAGCTTTCCTTGAGGAGTTAGACCAAGGCGTATCTCAGAATTTGCCTTAGAGCTTATTTCAGCCAGAAAACTTCACTTTTGACACAGAGCTCAGAAATGAAAAGGAAACACATATTCATGTTCCCTAGGGTCTGGAAAGCCAGTATCTCACATTTTTTTCAGATCCGAGCTTTCCCTGTGGAGTTAGCCCAAGATGTATCTCCGAATTTGCCTTAAGACTCAATTCAGCCAGAAAACTTCACTTTTGACACAGAGCTCAGAAATGAAAAGGAAACACATACTCATGTTCCCTAGGGTCTGCATAGCCAGTATCTCACACCATTTTCAGATCTGAGCTTTCCCTGTGGAGTTAGCCCAAGACGTATCTCAGAATATGCCATTGACCTCAATTCAGCCAGAAAACTTCACTTTTGACACAGAGCTCAGAAATGAAAAGGAAACACATATTCATGTTTCCCAGGGTCTGGAAAGCCAAAATCACACACCATTTTCAGATCCGAGCTTTCCCTGAGGAGTTAGACCAAGGGGTATCTCAGAATTTACATTAGGACTGAATTCAGCCCGAAAACCTCACTTTTGACACAGAGCTCAAAAATGAAAAGGAAACACATATTCATGTTTCCCAGGGTCTGGAAAGCCAAAATCACACACCATTTTCAGATCCGAGCTTTCCCTGAGGAGTTAGACCAAGGGGTATCTCAGAATTTACATTAGGACTGAATTCAGCCCGAAAACCTCACTTTTAACACAGAGCTCAGAAATGAAAAGGAAACACATGTTCATGTTTCCCAGGGTCTGGAAAGCCGAATTCTCACACCATTTTCAGATCCGAGCTTTCCCTGTGGAGTTAGCTCAAGACGAATCTCAGAATTTACCTTTGGACTGAATTCAGCCCAAAAACCTCACTTTTGACACAGAGCTCAGAAATGAAAAGGAAACACATATTCAAGTTCCCTGGGGTCTGGAAAGCCAAAATCTCACACCATTTTCAGAACCGAGCTTTCCCTGAGGAGTTAGCCCAAGACGTATCTCAGAATTTGCCTTAGGACTCATTTCAGCCAGAAAACTTCACTTTTGACACAGAGCTCAGAAATGAAAAGGAAACACATATTCATGTTCCCTAGGGTCTGGAAAGCAAGTATCTCACATTATTTTCAGATCCGAGCTTTCCCTGTGGAGTGAACCCAAGACGTATCTCAGAATATGTCATTGACCTCAATTCAGCCAGAAAACTTCACTTTTGACACAGAGCTCAGAAATGAAAAAGAAACAAATATTCATGTTCCCCAGGGTCTGGAAAGCCGAATTCTAACACCATATTGAGATCTGAGCTTTCCTTGAGGAGTTAGACCAAGGCGTATCTCAGAATTTGCCTTACGGCTTATTTCAGCCAGAAAACTTCACTTTTGACACAGAGCTCAGAAATGAAAAGGAAACACATATTCATGTTCCCTAGGGTCTGGAAAGCCAGTATCTCACATTATTTTCAGATCCGAGCTTTCCCTGTGGAGTTAGCCCAAGATGTATCTCCGAATTTGCCTTAAGACTCCATTCAGCCAGAAAACCTCACTTTTGACATAGAGCTCAGAAATGAAAAAGAAACACATATTCATGTTCCCCAGGGTCTGGAAAGCCGAATTCTCACACCATTTTCAGATCCGAGCTTTCCTTGAGGAGTTAGACCTAGGCCTCTAAGAATTTGCCTTAGGGCTTATTTCAGGCAGAAAACTTCACTTTTGACACAGAGCTCAGAAATGAAAAGGAAACACATATTCATATTCCCTAGGGTCTGGAAAGCCAAATTCTCACCCCATTTTCAGATCCGAGCTTTCCCTGTGGAGTTAGCCCAAGACGTATCTCAGAATTTACCTTAGCACTGAATTCAACCCGAAAACCTCACTTTTGACACAGAGCTCAGAAATGAAAAGGAAACACATATTCATGTTCCCCAGGGTCTGGAAAGCCGAATTCTCACACCATATTCAGATCCGAGCTTTCCTTGAGAAGTTAGACCAAGGCGTATCTCAGAATTTGCCTTAGGGCTTATTTCAGCCAGAAAACTTCACTTTTGACACAGAGCTCAGAAATGAAAAGGAAACACATATTCATGTTCCCTAGGGTCTGGAAAGCCAGTATCTCACATTATTTTCAGATCCGAGCTTTCCCTGTGGAGTTAGCCCAAGATGTATCTCCGAATTTGCCTTAAGACTCAATTCAGCCAGAAAACTTCACTTTTGACACAGAGCTCAGAAATGAAAAGGAAACACATACTCATGTTCCCTAGGGTCTGCATAGCCAGTATCTCACACCATTTTCAGATCTGAGCTTTCCCTGTGGAGTTAGCCCAAGACGTATCTCAGAATCTGCCATTGACCTCAATTCAGCCAGAAAACCTCACTTTTGACACAGAGCTCAGAAATGAAAAAGAAACACACATTCATGTTCCCCAGGGTCTGGAAAGCCAAAATCTCACACCATTTTCAGATCCGAGCTTTCCTTGTGGAGTTAGCCCAAGACGTATCTCAGAATTTACCTTAGGACTGAATTCAACCCGAAAACCTCACTTTTGACACAGAGCTCAGAAATGAAAAGGAAACACATATTCATGTTCCCCAGGGTCTGGAAAGCCGAATTCTCACACCATTTTCAGATCCGAGCTTTCCCTGTGGAGTTAGCTCAAGACGTATCTCAGAATTTGCCTTAGGGCTTATTTCAGCCAGAAAACTTCACTTTTGACACAGAGCTCAGAAATGAAAAGGAAACACATATTCATCTTTCCCAGGGTCTGGAAAGCAAGTATCTCACATTATTTTCAGATCCGAGCTTTCCCTGTGGAGTTAGCTCAAGGCGTATCTCAGAATTTGCTTTAGAGCTTATTTCAGCCAGAAAACTTCACTTTTGACACAGAGCTCAGAAATGAAAAGGAAACACATATTCATGTTCCCCAGGGTCTGGAAAGCCGAATTCTCACACCATTTTCAGATCCGAGCTTTCCCTGTGGAGTTAGCTCAAGGCGTATCTCAGAATTTGCCTTAGAGCTTATTTCAGCCAGAAAACTTCACTTTTGCCGCAGAGCTCAGAAATGAAAAGGAAACACATATTCATGTTCCCTAGGGTCTGGAAAGCAAGTATCTCACATTATTTTCAGATCCGAGCTTTCCCTGTGGAGTTAGCCCAAGACGTATCTCAGAATATGCCATTGACCTCAATTCAGCCAGAAAACTTCACTTTTGACACAGAGCTCAGAAATGAAAAGGAAACACATATTCATGTTTCCCAGGGTCTGGAAAGCCAAAATCACACACCATTTTCAGATCCGAGCTTTCCCTGAGGAGTTAGACCAAGGGGTATCTCAGAATTTACATTAGGACTGAATTCAGCCCGAAAACCTCACTTTTGACACAGAGCTCAAAAATGAAAAGGAAACACATATTCATGTTTCCCAGGGTCTGGAAAGCCAAAATCACACACCATTTTCAGATCCGAGCTTTCCCTGAGGAGTTAGACCAAGGGGTATCTCAGAATTTACATTAGGACTGAATTCAGCCTGAAAACCTCACTTTTGACACAGAGCTCAGAAATGAAAAGGAAACACATATTCGTGTTTCCCAGGGTCTGGAAAGCCGAATTCTCACACCATTTTCAGATCCGAGCTTTCCTTGTGGAGTTAGCCCAAGACGTATCTCAGAATTTACCTTAGGACTGAATTCAGCCCGAAAACCTCACTTTTGACACAAAGCTCAGAAATGAAAAGGAAACACATGTTCATGTTCCCCAGGGTCTGGAAAGCCGAATTCTCACACCATTTTCAGATCTGAGCTTTCCCTGTGGAGTTAGCTCAAGAAGAATCTCAGAATTTACCTTTGGACTGAATTCAGCCCAAAAACCTCACTTTTGACACAGAGCTCAGAAATGAAAAGGAAACACATATTCAAGTTCCCTGGGGTCTGGAAAGCCAAAATCTCACACCATTTTCAGAACCGAGCTTTCCCTGAGGAGTTAGCCCAAGACGTATCTCAGAATATGCCATTGACCTCAATTCAGCCAGAAAACTTCACTTTTGACACAGAGCTCAGAAATGAAAAAGAAACAAATATTCATGTTCCCCAGGGTCTGGAAAGCCGAATTCTAACACCATATTGAGATCCGAGCTTTCCTTGAGGAGTTAGACCAAGGCGTATCTCAGAATTTGCCTTACGGCTTATTTCAGCCAGAAAACTTCACTTTTGACACAGAGCTTAGAAATGAAAAGGAAACACATATTCATGTTCCCTAGGGTCTGGAAAGCCAGTATCTCACATTATTTTCAGATCCGAGCTTTCCCTGTGGAGTTAGCCCAAGATGTATCTCCGAATTTGCCTTAAGACTCAATTCAGCCAGAAAACTTCACTTTTGACACAGAGCTCAGAAATGAAAAAGAAACACACATTCATGTTCCCCAGGGTCTGGAAAGCAAGTATCTCATATTATTTTCAGATCCGAGCTTTCCCTGTGGAGTTAGCCCAAGACGTATCTCAGAATTTGCCTTAAGACTCAATTCAGCCAGAAAACCTCACTTTTGACATAGAGCTCAGAAATGAAAAAGAAACACATATTAATGTTCCCCAGGGTCTGGAAAGCCGAATTCTCACACCATTTTCAGATCCGAGCTTTCCTTGAGGAGTTAGACCTAGGCCTCTAAGAATTTGCCTTAGGGCTTATTTCAGCCAGAAAACTTCACTTTTGACACAGAGCTCAGAAATGAAAAGGAAACACATATTCATGTTCCCTAGGTTCTGGAAAGCAAGTATCTCACATTATTTTCAGATCCGAGCTTTCCCTGTGGAGTTAGCCCAAGACGTATCTAAGAATATGCCATTGACCTCAATTCAGCCAGAAAACTTCACTTTTGACACAGAGCTCAGAAATGAAAAAGAAACAAATATTCATGTTCCCCAGGGTCTGGAAAGCCGAATTCTCACACCATATTGAGATCCGAGCTTTCCTTGAGGAGTTAGACCAAGGCGTATCTCAGAATTTGCCTTAGAGCTTATTTCAGCCAGAAAACTTCACTTTTGACACAGAGCTCAGAAATGAAAAGGAAACACATATTCATGTTCCCTAGGGTCTGGAAAGCCAGTATCTCACATTATTTTCAGATCCGAGCTTTCCCTGTGGAGTTAGCCCAAGATGTATCTCCGAATTTGCCTTAAGACTCAATTCAGCCAGAAAACTTCACTTTTGACACAGAGCTCAGAAATGAAAAGGAAACACATACTCATGTTCCCTAGGGTCTGGATAGCCAGTATCTCACACCATTTTCAGATCTGAGCTTTCCCTGTGGAGTTAGCCCAAGACGTATCTCAGAATCTGCCATTGACCTCAATTCAGCCAGAAAACCTCACTTTTGACACAGAGCTCAGAAATGAAAAAGAAACACACATTCATGTTCCCCAGGGTCTGGAAAGCCAAAATCTCACACCATTTTCAGATCCGAGCTTTCCTTGAGGAGTTAGACCAAGGCGTATCTCAGAATTTGCCTTCGGCCAAAAAACCTCACTTTTGACACAGAGCTCAGAAATGAAAAAGAAACAAATATTCATGTTCCCCAGGATCTGGAAAGCCAGTATCTCACATTATTTTCAGATCCGAGCTTTCCCTGTCGAGTTAGCTCAAGACGTATCTCAGAATTTACCTTAGGACTGAATTCAGCCCGAAAACCTCACTTTTGACACAGAGCTCAGAAATGAAAAGGAAACACATATTCATGTTCCCCAGGGTCTGGAAAGCCGAATTCTCACACCATTTTCAGATCCGAGCTTTCCCTGTGGAGTTAGCCCAAGACGTATCTCAGAATTTGCCTTAAGACTCCATTCAGCCAGAAAACCTCACTTTTGACATAGAGCTCAGAAATGAAAAAGAAACACATATTCATGTTCCCCAGGGTCTGGAAAGCCAAATTCTCACACCATTTTCAGATCCGAGCTTTCCTTGAGGAGTTAGACCTAGGCCTCTAAGAATTGGCCTTAGGGCTTATTTCAGCCAGAAAACTTCACTTTTGACACAGAGCTCAGAAATGAAAAGGAAACACATATTCATCTTTCCCAGGGTCTGGAAAGCCGAATTCTCACACTATATTCAGATCCGAGCTCTCCTTGAGGAGTTAGACCAAGGCGTATCTCAGAATTTGCCTTAGAGCTTATTTCAGCCAGAAAACTTCACTTTTGACGCAGAGCTCAGAAATGAAAAGGAAACACATATTCATGTTCCCTTGGGTCTGGAAAGCAAGTATCTCACATTATTTTCAGATCCGAGCTTTCCCTGTGGAGTTAGCTCAAGGCGTATCTCAGAATTTGCCTTAGAGCTTATTTCAGCCAGAAAACTTCACTTTTGACACAGAGCTCAGAAATGAAAAGGAAACACATATTCATGTTCCCCAGGGTCTGGAAAGCCGAATTCTCACACCATTTTCAGATCTGAGCTTTCCCTGTGGAGTTAGCTCAAGACGAATCTCAGAATTTACCTTTGGACTGAATTCAGCCCAAAAACCTCACTTTTGACACAGAGCTCAGAAATGAAAAGGAAACACATATTCAAGTTCCCTGGGGTCTGGAAAGCCAAAATCTCACACCATTTTCAGAACCGAGCTTTCCCTGTGGAGTTAGCCCAAGACGTATCTCAGAATTTACCTTAGGACTGAATTCAGCCCGAAAACCTCACTTTTGACACAGAGCTCAGAAATGAAAAGGAAACACATATTCGTGTTTCCCAGGGTCTGGAAAGCCGAATTCTCACACCATTTTCAGAACCGAGCTTTCCCTGAGGAGTTAGCCCAAGACGTATCTCAGAATTTGCCTTAGGACTCATTTCAGCCAGAAAACTTCACTTTTGACACAGAGCTCAGAAATGAAAAGGAAACACATATTCATGTTCCCTAGGGTCTGGAAAGCAAGTATCTCACATTATTTTCAGATCCGAGCTTTCCCTGTGGAGTGAACCCAAGACGTATCTCAGAATATGCCATTGACCTCAATTCAGCCAGAAAACTTCACTTTTGACACAGAGCTCAGAAATGAAAAAGAAAGAAATATTCATGTTCCCCAGGGTCTGGAAAGCCGAATTCTCACACCATATTGAGATCCGAGCTTTCCTTGAGGAGTTAGACCAAGGCGTATCTCAGAATTTGCCTTACGGCTTATTTCAGCCAGAAAACTTCACTTTTGACACAGAGCTCAGAAATGAAAAGGAAACACATATTCATGTTCCCTAGGGTCTGGAAAGCCAGTATCTCACATTATTTTCAGATCCGAGCTTTCCCTGTGGAGTTAGCCCAAGATGTATCTCCGAATTTGCCTTAAGACTCCATTCAGCCAGAAAACCTCACTTTTGACATAGAGCTCAGAAATGAAAAAGAAACACATATTCATGTTCCCCAGGGTCTGGAAAGCCGAATTCTCACACCATTTTTCAGATCCGAGCTTTCCTTGAGGAGTTAGACCTAGGCCTCTAAGAATTTGCCTTAGGGCTTATTTCAGGCAGAAAACTTCACTTTTGACACAGAGCTCAGAAATGAAAAGGAAACACATATTCATATTCCCTAGGGTCTGGAAAGCCAAATTCTCACCCCCATTTTCAGATCCGAGCTTTCCCTGTGGAGTTAGCCCCAAGACGTATCTCAGAATTTACCTTAGCACTGAATTCAACCCGAAAACCTCACTTTTGACACAGAGCTCAGAAATGAAAAGGAAACACATATTCATGTTCCCCAGGGTCTGGAAAGCCGAATTCTCACACCATATTCAGATCCGAGCTTTCCTTGAGAAGTTAGACCAAGGCGTATCTCAGAATTTGCCTTAGGGCTTATTTCAGCCAGAAAACTTCACTTTTGACACAGAGCTCAGAAATGAAAAGGAAACACATATTCATGTTCCCTAGGGTCTGGAAAGCCAGTATCTCACATTATTTTCAGATCCGAGCTTTCCCTGTGGAGTTAGCTTAAGATGTATCTCCGAATTTGCCTTAAGACTCAATTCAGCCAGAAAACTTCACTTTTGACACAGAGCTCAGAAATGAAAAGGAAACACATACTCATGTTCCCTAGGGTCTGCATAGCCAGTATCTCACACCATTTTCAGATCTGAGCTTTCCCTGTGGAGTTAACCCAAGACGTATCTCAGAATCTGCCATTGACCTCAATTCAGCCAGAAAACCTCACTTTTGACACAGAGCTCAGAAATGAAAAAGAAAACACACATTCATGTTCCCCAGGGTCTGGAAAGCCAAAATCTCACCACCATTTTCAGATCCGAGCTTTCCTTGTGGAGTTAGCCCAAGACGTATCTCAGAATTTACCTTAGGACTGAATTCAACCCGAAAACCTCACTTTTGACACAGAGCTCAGAAATGAAAAGGAAACACATATTCATGTTCCCCAGGGTCTGGAAAGCCGAATTCTCACACCATTTTCAGATCCGAGCTTTCCCTGTGGAGTTAGCTCAAGACGTATCTCAGAATTTGCCTTAGGGCTTATTTCAGCCAGAAAACTTCACTTTTGACACAGAGCTCAGAAATGAAAAGGAAACACATATTCATCTTTCCCAGGGTCTGGAAAGCAAGTATCTCACATTATTTTCAGATCCGAGCTTTCCCTGTGGAGTTAGCTCAACGCGTATCTCAGAATTTGCCTTAGAGCTTATTTCAGCCAGAAAACTTCACTTTTGACACAGAGCTCAGAAATGAAAAGGAAACACATATTCATGTTCCCCAGGGTCTGGAAAGCCGAATTCTCACAACATTTTCAGATCCGAGCTTTCCCTGTGGAGTTAGCTCAAGACGTATCTCAGAATTTGCCTTAGGGCTTTATTTCAGCCAGAAAACTTCACTTTTGACACAGAGCTCAGAAATGAAAAGGAAACACATATTCATCTTTCCCAGGGTCTGGAAAGCAAGTATCTCACATTATTTTCAGATCCGAGCTTTCCCTGTGGAGTTAGCTCAAGGCGTATCTCAGAATTTGCCTTAGAGCTTATTTCAGCCCAGAAAACTTCACTTTTGACACAGAGCTCAGAAATGAAAAGGAAACACATATTCATGTTCCCCAGGGTCTGGAAAGCCGAATTCTCACACCATTTTCAGATCCGAGCTTTCCCTGTGGAGTTAGCTCAAGGCGTATCTCAGAATTTGCCTTAGAGCTTATTTCAGCCAGAAAACTTCACTTTTGCCGCAGAGCTCAGAAATGAAAAGGAAACACATATTCATGTTTCCCAGGGTCTGGAAAGCCAAAATCACACACCATTTTCAGATCCGAGCTTTCCCTGAGGAGTTAGACCAAGGGGTATCTCAGAATTTACATTAGGACTGAATTCAGCCCGAAAACCTCACTTTTGACACAGAGCTCAAAAAATGAAAAGGAAACACATATTCATGTTTCCCAGGGTCTGGAAAGCCAAAATCACACACCATTTTCAGATCCGAGCTTTCCCTGAGGAGTTAGACCAAGGGGTATCTCAGAATTTACATTAGGACTGAATTCAGCCCGAAAACCTCACTTTTGACACAGAGCTCAGAAATGAAAAGGAAACACATATTCGTGTTTCCCAGGGTCTGGAAAGCCGAATTCTCACACCATTTTCAGATCCGAGCTTTCCTTGTGGAGTTAGCCCAAGACGTATCTCAGAATTTACCTTAGGACTGAATTCAGCCCGAAAACCTCACTTTTGACACAGAGCTCAGAAATGAAAAGGAAAACACATGTCCATGTTCCCCAGGGTCTGGAAAGCCGAATTCTCACACCATTTTCAGATCTGAGCTTTCCCTGTGGAGTTAGCTCAAGAAGAATCTCAGAATTTACCTTTGGACTGAATTCAGCCCAAAAACCTCACTTTTGACACAGAGCTCAGAAATGAAAAGGAAACACATATTCAAGTTCCCTGGGGTCTGGAAAGCCAAAATCTCACACCATTTTCAGAACCGAGCTTTCCCTGAGGAGTTTAGCCCAAGACGTATCTCAGAATATGCCATTGACCTCAATTCAGCCAGAAAACTTCACTTTTGACACAGAGCTCAGAAATGAAAAAGAAACAAATATTCATGTTCCCCCAGGGTCTGGAAAGCCGAATTCTAACACCATATTGAGATCCGAGCTTTCCTTGAGGAGTTAGACCAAGGCGTATCTCAGAATTTGCCTTACGGCTTATTTCAGCCAGAAAACTTCACTTTTGACACAGAGCTTAGAAATGAAAAGGAAACACATATTCATGTTCCCTAGGGTCTGGAAAGCCAGTATCTCACATTATTTTCAGATCCGAGCTTTCCCTGTGGAGTTAGCCCAAGATGTATCTCCGAATTTGCCTTAAGACTCAATTCAGCCAGAAAACTTCACTTTTGACACAGAGCTCAGAAATGAAAAAGAAACACACATTCATGTTCCCCAGGATCTGGAAAGCAAGTATCTCATATTATTTTCAGATCCGAGCTTTCCCTGTGGAGTTAGCCCAAGACGTATCTCCGAATTTGCCTTAAGACTCAATTCAGCCAGAAAACCTCACTTTTGACATAGAGCTCAGAAATGAAAAAGAAACACATATTAATGTTCCCCAGGGTCTGGAAAGCCGAATTCTCACACCATTTTCAGATCCGAGCTTTCCTTGAGGAGTTAGACCTAGGCCTCTAAGAATTTGCCTTAGGGCTTATTGCCAGAAAACTTCACTTTTGACACAGAGCTCAGAAATGAAAAGGAAACACATATTCATGTTCCCTAGGTTCTGGAAAGCAAGTATCTCACATTATTTTCAGATCCGAGCTTTCCCTGTGGAGTTAGCCCAAGACGTATCTAAGAATATGCCATTGACCTCAATTCAGCCAGAAAACTTCACTTTTGACACAGAGCTCAGAAATGAAAAAGAAACAAATATTCATGTTCCCCAGGGTCTGGAAAGCCGAATTCTCACACCATATTGAGATCCGAGCTTTCCTTGAGGAGTTAGACCAAGGCGTATCTCAGAATTTGCCTTAGAGCTTATTTCAGCCAGAAAACTTCACTTTTGACACAGAGCTCAGAAATGAAAAGGAAACACATATTCATGTTCCCTAGGGTCTGGAAAGCCAGTATCTCACATTATTTTCAGATCCGAGCTTTCCCTGTGGAGTTAGCCCAAGATGTATCTCCGAATTTGCCTTAAGACTCAATTCAGCCAGAAAACTTCACTTTTGACACAGAGCTCAGAAATGAAAAGGAAACACATACTCATGTTCCCTAGGGTCTGGATAGCCAGTATCTCACACCATTTTCAGATCTGAGCTTTCCCTGTGGAGTTAGCCCAAGACGTATCTCAGAATCTGCCATTGACCTCAATTCAGCCAGAAAACCTCACTTTTGACACAGAGCTCAGAAATGAAAAAGAAACACACATTCATGTTCCCCAGGGTCTGGAAAGCCAAAATCTCACACCATTTTCAGATCCGAGCTTTCCTTGAGGAGTTAGACCAAGGCGTATCTCAGAATTTGCCTTCGGCCAAAAACCTCACTTTTGACACAGAGCTCAGAAATGAAAAAGAAACAAATATTCATGTTCCCCAGGATCTGGAAAGCCAGTATCTCACATTATTTTCAGATCCGAGCTTTCCCTGTCGAGTTAGCTCAAGACGTATCTCAGAATTTACCTTAGGACTGAATTCAGCCCGAAAACCTCACTTTTGACACAGAGCTCAGAAATGAAAAGGAAACACATATTCATGTTCCC